>CM062523.1:8100100-9350100 GCA_031439595.1 Pterocarpus santalinus
TTTGATAATAATATAAAACTCTTTTATACTAATAGTATATTAAAACTAAACTCTACTTTTTTTTTTATATGAAAACATATAAGAATTTTTAATGTCAGGCATTGGTAAAGAGAGTTAATTGCATTGTCAAGATGTTACTTATGAAAGAAAATACGTAATTCTTATCTTTTAAAAAATAATATTTATAAATTATTGTTATTGTTAATAATTTTATTTTTTAATATAATAATTGAAAACTAAGAAAATAAAGTCAAAAAATAAACAAAATATATTAATGTCCTTTTTTTTTATAATTAAACTGAGTTCAAACACTCTTAATAAGATAAAAGCCAAGAAAAGATCAGTCCTCAAAAATTTAATACAAAACAAGTTAAAAAAAAAATAAAGAAACAAACCATGTAAAAACAAAAAAGAACACCAAGGAAGCACACCCATCACATAATAATGCCACCAAACCTCCAATTCTAGACCATTAACAGCCAACACTACTAGAAATTATTGAAATAGCGACCGATTTTATCAGTCACGAAAAACATGTATTTGCGACTAATTTTACGACCGATTTTGAAAATATGATATTCAAAAAGTTAGGAAAAAAATCGATCGCAAAATCGGTCGCAATATTAAATTTTGTGACCGATTTTGTGACCGGCACACCTTGTTCAATATTTGGAATAAATCGGTCGCAAAATTTGATTTTGCGACCAATTTTGCAACCAACTCAACTTGGTCAACGATTGCAATAAATCGGTCGCAAAATTTAGAATTTGCGACCAATTAGACAACTTGAATTATTAAACTAAACATCCGAAATCAGTGGCAAAATCGGTCGTAAATTCTAAATTTTGCGACCGATTGCCATCTAATATCCCATTTACTTTTTTATAAAAATCGGTCGCAAAATTTGGAATTTGCGACCGATTTTGGATGTTCAATTGAAAAATTTAGTTTGTTTAATCGGTTGCAAATTTTAAATTTTGAGATTGATTTAGAGTCCAATTTTGCGACCGATAAATCGATCGCAAATTTCCACACTTAGCTAAATTATACGTTTGCAACTTCATTTCTTTCTTCTTTCCTTTCCTCTTTCCATTTCTTTTTTTTTCCCCTTTTCCATTATGTGTACCTCCCTTCTCCCCCTACCACAAGCCACCCCCACCCCCACCCCCATCGCCACTACAAGTGCCACCGCCTTGAAGGAGCTTGCAGTGATCTGTCGCCGCTTGATCCATTCTTTGCCTTGATCTGTCGCCGTCAGATGTCCGTCCGCCGTGCATCGCCGGTCAGTCCGCCAGCAGCTCCATCTAGATCTACACCGCCGCCACTCTGGTTCTCCTTCTCCACACTGAATTTTTCCTTTTGCTGTTCTTTTTTTCTGTTCTATTTTTTTTCTGTTCTATTTTTTTCTATTCTATTTTTTCTGTTCTATTTTTCTGCTCTATTTTTTATTTTTCTATTCTATTTTTCTGTTCTATTTTTTCTATTCTATTTTTTCTGTTCTATTTTTTATTTTTCTGCTTTGTTTCTTTTTTTCTGTTATGTTTCTTTTATTTTTTGGCTGGTTTGTTTATATTTTATTTTTTTAGTCTTTTTTTTTTAAAAGATCATGGGATTTGGTTGTTAGTTTATTAGTTTAATTTATCAAATTACATTATGTAGATAATTATGTTGTTAAATTAGTTGACATGTTGTTAATTTAGTTTGTTAGTTTAGTTTGATTTTGTTAGTTGATAGAGAATTTATTGGTGTCAAAGGTTGTTGTTTTGTATTTTTGATATATGTTATTTTTTCTAGTATAATGAAAGTTTTGGTATATTTAGTTATTGTGTTGGTTTGTTTGTATTGGTAAATTGGTTAATGATATTGATAGGGAGAGTTTGGTTAGATTGATTTTTGGGTTTTTACTTTTGTTGAAGGAATGTTTTGATTAAAAGCACTAATTTGTGAGTTAATAGTGTTAATATTTTGAATGATAATTATTTATTTCAATTAACATAATTAATGTTTGTTTTACAAGTATTCATTTATGAGTTAATAGTGTTAATTATTTAGTTAGAATTATTAATTTGGATTAGGAATATTAATTTTTGAGTTAAAATTAATAATATTGGTGTTAATAATATTTGGATTAGTATTAATTATTGGGTTGTCATTTCTATCAATAAACAGATTAAACCAGTTCATTGTTATATTTGATTGATAGCTTTTGGTTGTGGATTTATTTTATTTATTTTAATTTTGTTTTAAGTTATGCGTCACTTGATTTATTCAATTTTGTACAAACTAAATAAACTGTATTTTGTCTAATGATGATATTACAGAATATGGACATGTATCAGTTTCGTAATTGGATGTATAACAGGCTTATGTTGGGTCGGAAGGGTTATACTAATGAATTTTTTAATGGAGTAGAAGAATTTGTTACTTTTGCATGCCAACAAGCGCATTTGGCAAAGGGAAAAATTAGATGCCCTTGTACTAAGTGTAGGAACATGAACTACATTATGCCTGATGAAGTTAGAGTTCATCTTTATAAAAAAAAGGTTTGTTCCTGATTATTGGTATTGGACATGTCATAGAGAAACCGATCCCACTTTGCATAGAATATTTACCCAGGAAGTTAGTAGCTCGAATATGGCAGAAAGTAGAAATAATGAGCACTTAAATAGGGTGCATGCAATGGTGTATGATGGTGTTGGTCTTGATTTTGGAATATATAATAATGAAGAGGTAGATGGGGCTCCAAATGCAGATGCAAAAAAATTTTATGATTTGTCGAATGCAGTACAGAAGCAGTTGTGGTCGAATTGTGTTGGTCACACTGAATTGTCAATTGCTGTTGGACTACTGGCAATCAAGTCAGAAGGAAATATTTCTCAATGTTCTTTCAATCAAACAGTTGAACTAATGCGGGAAACACTCCCGACAGATAATCTTGTCCCTGGAGATTATTATAGGGCAAAGAAAATGGTTTCTAAACTTGGTCTTACTGCCAAAAAGATTGATTGTTGTGTGAATAGTTGTATGTTGTTTTACACTGAAGAAATGAAAGCTTTAAAAGAGTGCATATTTTGTGGTTCAGCAAGATATAAATTAAGAAAGGTTGGTAATGGGAGATACAAAGAGGTATCCGTAAAGAGAATGCATTATTTACCCCTCATTCCTAGACTCAAGAGATTGTATACATCGATGAGTTCTGCTCCACATATGAGATGGCACTATGAAAATAGGCGAAAACACGGTGTTTTGTGCTATTCATCGGATGGAGAAGCTTGGAAACACTTTGATAATACTTATCCAGATTTTGCTGCTGAGCCACGAAATATTAGATTAGGCTTATGCGCTGATGGTTTTACACCATATAGCCAATCTGCAACGCCTTATTCTTGCTGGCCAGTTATCGTTACTCCTTACAACCTTCCACCTGAATTATGCATGACCACTCCCTATATGTTCTTATCCATGATAATTCTTGGTCCATGTAATCCAAAAGGCAAAATAGATGCGTATTTGCAGCCTTTGATGGATGAGTTGAAGTTGTTGTGGAATGAAGGTGTCTTTACATATGATGCAAAGAATGAATTTTCAACCAACTGATTTCCAACCCATCATTGCAAACCAAGCTGAGGATGATGGATCAACTGATGACGAAGAAGAATCTGAATGAACTTAGTACTTCTATTTCATGTTAGATGTAGTTTGAATTATAAACTACTCACTTTTATTTAACTTTGTCTATCTTGAACTTTAGGTACTTGACTTTTATATTTTGTGATGTTGTATAACTAACTACGAATATGTAATGAAATGTAATATTGACTTGTTAGCTTTTAGTTATTGGATACTATTTTCTGGGTTGTTGCTGAATGCAGGTACAATATATTTTGGATTTAACAACCTTTTGCTCATTCTATTTATGCAGTTGTGAAATTTGCGATCGATTTTTGGTTGCAAATATATACCTCACGTGTGAAATTTGCGACCGATTTTCGATCGCTAATTTTGCGACCGATTTTTCGGTTGCAAATTTGGACATTAAATTAAAAATTTGCGACCGAAAATCGGTTGCAAATATCGCATTCAAGATCTGATTTTGCGACCGATTTTTCTGTCGCAAAATTTGCGACCGAATAATCAGTCGCAAAATCTAATTTTGCGATTCAGATCTTGAATGCGATATTTGCGACCGAAAATCGGTCGCAAATTATTCAACGAACTACCAAATATCTGTGTATTAGGAATCGGTAGCAAATTCGGTCGCAGAAATTTGTGACCGATTTTTATTTGCAACCTTCCATTATACAACGGACAATTTCGGTCGCAAAATCGATCACAAATGGCCTTTGCGACCGAATTTTGTCAATTTGCAACCAATCAAACGGCCGATTTTCTAGTAGTGCAACTCCCATGGCTTAACCTCACAAATGCAATATATGTGCCATAAAAAGAAGCTCCCACCTATAATTACCATTTTTCCTCACACCCACCATTTAAAACCGATTAGCCATTTTGTTTATCTCAAATTGCAGCCAACACTTAAAAGTAGGTTGCACCTAATCTTTGCCATTATCAAGATACACCAAGTTTTGGGAAAATTAAATTTACAAACCCAACCAATACACAGCAGATAAGGAGACCATTAGTGTGTTTGAATTAGAGTTTGTAAATTAGGATTTGTATCAATTTGATTTTATAAAATTGATTGTGATCAAAATTGGGTTGGTGTTAACGTGATTTACATTTGGAAACTTTTAGATCAAAAGTGATTATAATACAATCAAAATTAGTTAAAATCACTTTTGGATGGATAATTACTAAAAAGTGTACAAAATAAAATATAAGAAAAAATAAGAAAAAAAATTATTTGATATTTCAAGAGTAAATAGTAATTTGAGTCTTATATGAGCATGGAAAGTTGAGCTCCCCAACGGAAAAGCAAGAAATTCTTGCTTCCTGCTCAACTGTGGTTAGGGAGCACAATTGATTTTGATAATTGGTAAACAAACAAAATTTTTTTCTCTAAAATCACATTGGGCGCTTTTCAACTGGGGTTTGGGTTTTGAATCGCCAAACCAAACATGCTGTGAAACCGCAAAATTGCATTTGGATAATTGCCACATCTCAGAAGCTTCACAAGATTCTTCCACCTGAAGAGAATTGGCCACCAAAAAACACACGTACATCTCTTGATGACCCTGTTTCAGACTGAAGGACTCTACCAAAAGCAAAATTCCCTGTTAGTTGTATGTTCCTTCTTGCATCTTCTTCACTGTTAAACTCCTTTTATATTGTTAATCATAACTTTATGGAGAAAGAAAGATCACAACACCAGCCCGAACCCAAAAGCCAATTATTAAAGTTTCACTTGAACAATTAAAAATCCCCAGCTTTTTATTCATACCTCCAAAACTTAATCCTGCTATGTTTCCAGATTAACCACTTAGATCACTTAAAATCAAGTGATCAGTGTACTCTTATAACCTTTTTTCAGTACATGCAAAATGAAACTCTTAAATAAGGTTTGATATTAGAATTTCATGTAAACTAACAAAATCCTTACCACTAGATTTATTCTAGTGGCTTAGAGTACTCTTGTAACTTATTGTTTTGCAAAGTGTAAGTACAGCAAGCCTTTTCGATTTTTAAAATTAATTATGAAGAGTTCAAATAAGCAACCTATTTTAGGTGTGTTTCCACTCTTTTGTTTAGAAAAAAATATTTTTTTTCTACTGTGATAAAGAATACTAACAAGCATTTTCGGCATTGTACATATATTTTTAAATTTAGACAAAAATTTAAATATTTTAAAAATAAATCAATAGAAAAATTATCTAAGAAAAACATTTTAAATTATATATAAAGAGATATGTACAATTAATTTAATTCAATGCTAAAAATGTAAAATGAGAAAAATTTAAAATTATAAAGAAACTATGCAAAATTAATTTTTTTCAAAAAATTGAATTCAAAGTTAAAATAAAAATGACATGTGCTTTGAAGAGAAATTAGAGTAAAAAGGGGGGATTTTTATATTTTTCCTTACTTGCACGTGGATGGAAAATAGCCAAAAATATTTCTCGTCATTTTTGGAGAGAAAATTAAAAAAGAAGAGTGATTCGTTTGAAATAACAATTTTATCCTTATTTATTCTTTATTCTTTATGGTAGTAAGGATTAAAAGGTTATTTAATATAATTTTATTTTCTTTCTTCTTACTTTTTTCTTTAATATTTCTCATTTTCTTTCTTTTAATTTTTTTCATCCAAATAATACAAGAAAAAAAAATTTCTTTATTTTTTTCTTCTCTCCATTTTTTCCCTCTCATTTTTTTCTCCTCTCCATTTTCTCTGCTCGTCTAAGCAAAGCGGTATCATTCTTTAAGAAATAATAAATTATAAATTAAGTCTCTCATAAATAATATCAACAAAAAAGAAGCGAAGTCGGCCCGTTAAATTAGCCAATTTATAAATACTATACTTTCATAAATTCAAAGTCAAGATGTTATATTAGGTCGGGTAAGTATATGCAATTAACATTAGATTTTTCTTGGGTTATTTATTACTCTTAAATTTAAGTGCTGCCAGTTTCGCATCAAAGATTTCAACTTTGAGCGCTGCCTCAGGTCGTTGGATTATTATAAGTCACCGATCGAGAAGGGGAGCATTCGGTTGGGTGTGAGTGGGTGTGATTCTCAGCTCAAGGAAGAGATTAAGCAGCAAAGCAGAAAGGAATGATGACTGACAAGCTAATGCATCGATGGAAGACCTTCTCTCTCTCTCTCGGAAGAAGAGGATTCAACAGTAAATACGATTATTGTCCAGGGATGAAGGCTCTTCATCAAGAAAAAAAATATGCAGCAGCAGGAGCACTATTGTCTGTCCGGCCTTTCAACATAAAGGTGCTTGGTAGAATGATGGAGAAGATTTGGAGGGCCCAAAGAGGAATGTCTTTCAAGAAGATTGAGGATAATTGTATGGTTTTTGAGTTCTTCTACCAACGGGATTTTGATGGGGTCATGAAAGGAAGGAAGGCCGTGGTCTTTTGATAAAAATCTGCTGGTTATCCAAGAACATGATGAGTTGAGGCCAACCAAAATTTGCTTTGGAAAGCCTGCTTTCTAGATTCGTGTTATGGATCTCACATCAATGGTACTAAATGAATCTGTTGGTAAGAATATTGGGCAATATCTGGGTGAGTGTATGCAGGTCGATATAGACAGTTAGGGTAATGCAAAAGGGCCGTTTCTCAGGATTCTGATGGTGAATGATGCTAGGTAACCATTTAGTATGATCAAGAGACTGGATATTAAGTTGAAGATCAAGAATGATCGAGAGCCACAGTGGTATCCAATTTAGTATGAAAGATGCCCAATTTCTGTTATATGTGTACATTAATTAGTTATGTTTTAAAGGATTGTGAGCAGATACGGTTAGAAATTGATAAAGAAAATACACCATACGGAGACTTGTTAAGGGTTCAAACACAATTTTGGGAATCTTGGTTGAGCACGGGAAGCAGAAGTGATGAGAATACGCCAAAGACAATAGGGGAAACAAGCTTGGGCACAGAATCTGTGGAATCTATTACAAATGGTTAGACTTCAGATGAAGGAAGAAGGAAAAATGGTGCTATAATGTGTGTTGAAAAGGACGGAGATAGGAATTCAGAAGGCAAGGAGTCAAATGCAGAGATAGTAAGCACTCAAAAGGAAGTTGGTAATAATAATGAGGAAACAACAGAGGTTGCTCAGCAGGCCCACCGGGAGACATAAAAATCCTAGTATGGAACTGTCGAGGACTTGGGAACGCTCTTGCAGTTCCAGCTATTCGCCTCCTGTGCAGGCAATAAAATCCCGATATATTATGTCAAATTGAGACCAAACTATCAAGCAGAGAATTCTCTAGTGTCAAATGGATATTTGGATGTGCAAATGGATTAAGAGTTGATAGTAAGGGAAGAAGAGGAGGAATTAGGTTATTATGGAAACAAAATTTGCAGATTCGAGTTCAATCATATGATAAATATCACATTGACTCACTCATCAAGGAAGAAGAAGAACAAAAGGAATGGCGTTTTGCTAGTTTCTATGGTGAGCCAAATGCAAGTGAAAGGGGGAGAGTTGGTCAAGGTTATGTAATCTGGGTGAAATGATCAACAAGGCGTGGGTGGTGGGTGGAGATTTCAATGAAATTTTAGACCAAAGTGAAAAAATGAGCTTGAATCCTAGAAGCCAATCACAGATGGATGCGTTCCGGGCTGCTGTTGAAAATTGTGGTTTGATAGACATGGGCTTCCATAGGTATAAATTCACATGGAATAACAGAAGGTTAAGTGATCAGAATGTTCAAGTGCACCCGGACAGATCTGTAACAAACTCAGAGGGGCTGAGAAAATGGCCGAATGCTAAGGTATATCACCTATTTTCTCATTACTAGGACCATTTACCAATTTTATTGGATCTGTCTAATGAGCGTGGGCTTAGGAACCAGTAGCTTAGAAGGAAGCCTTTTAGATTTGAACAAATATGGCTAACCCTCCCGGGTTGTGATGACTTGGTCCAATACACATGGAGTGAACGCGGGCTATGTAATGAGCTGAACTTAGTGGTAGGGAAAATAGAGAAAATGAGACAAAAACTGAAAAGGTGGACATTTATACATGTAAATGACCTAAAAGAAAAAGCGTAAGACTTGCAAAGGCAAATTCAGTGTATTATGTAGGGAAATCAAGATGAGACAGTAGCACAGTAGATTAAAATTTTGATAGCAGAAGCGAATGAAACTCTTCATAGAGAGGAATTGATGTGGAGACGAAGTTCTAGGGTCAATTGGCTAAGAGAAGATGATAAGAATACAAAGTTTTTTCACAGAAGGGCTACACTAAGAAAGAAGAAGAATACAATCAGAAGATTAAATACTGAAGAGTGGACTTGGCAGGAGAACAAGAAAGAAATAGAAACAATAGTCAATAAATATTTTCAGGATATTTTTACCACCTCATCCATCAAGAATACATAAAGCACTATCAGGGATTGATGGTGGTGTGAATGATGAAATGAACTATTTTCTTTCTATGCCATATACTGCACTGGAAGTGAAAGAAGATCTATTCCAAATGGGCCCGACACAGACACCAGGACCAGATGGTTTCCCAGCTCTTTTCTACCAAAAATATTGGAACGCTGTTGGTGAGGACATCACAAAAGCTGTTCTGAGTTTTCTCAATGAGGGAGGTACCATTTCTGAAATTAATCATACATTCATCACTTTAATCCCCAAAATTAAGGATCCTGAATTTATGTCCCACTTTAGACCTATTTCATTATGTAATGTAACATGTTACCAAATATGGATGTGGCCTTAGATAAGGCACGAACAAAGTAGCTCAAAATGGATATGTGGAAGCGTAAGAAAAGAAGACACAATAATTTAACGTGGTTCGGCAAATAGCCTACATCCACGGGTAAAGACAACGAACAAATATTCCACTAAGATAATGTGGTAGAGATACAAAAGTGGTAACACTTCACTCAGACCCAGATCCCAAATACACCCAAAATACCTCACAGTATTTTCTCACCGGTGTATACACTCAATTCCCAAAGAGAAGTATTCGAGAAACAGAAAACACTTCTCTAATACTTAAAGATTAGAATAAGAGTGAAGCTAGGAATTAATTCTTCAAGTTCCATGGCACCGTCTATTTATAGTGCTCCTTGAACTTGATTTTCAAAGAAAGCATTAAATGCTTTATCAACTTGATGCAACGTGAAAGTCCAGGTAGCATTGCATGTGGTCTATTGTAGTCTAGCAACTTGTAAGTCCACTTGATACGTATCCAAAGAAATTGACTACATTTAATGCACAGCTGCAATTTTTTACCACCGCCCTTTTACTTGCTAAAAGTTGAATCCAATTAGCCAAATCTTTTACGTAATCATTCAGCAATTAGATGGCCTAAAATCGATCTTCAAGTGGCTAAAAAATCAAGCTCAATATGTAGAGCTTTAGGAACCTGTGCAATTCTAGCTACCACCGCCTTTATCATGCCGCAAAATTTTACCAACTAACTTGGCAAGTTGCAATGAAATTAGACAAGAATTTTGTCTATCTTCAATGGTTTGAAAATTCAAACCATATCTAACAAATCTCCACCTTGGTTTGAATTTTTACTTAGCTTCAAAATTTCTGAAGTTGCCTTCTCCAATATGCCCGTAAGGGCAAGCTCACATATTGTGGACGCCAATTAAGTTCAAGCAATGCTTGAACTTAGCTATCGTTATTGACTTTGTCAACATATCTGCTGGATTGTCTGAGGTACCAATCTTTTTTACAACTATAGTACCTTGAGAAATAACTTCTCGAATAAAATGATATCTAACGTCGATATGTTTAGTTCTTTCATGATACATTTGATTTTTGGTCAAATGTATTGCACTTTGGCTATCACAGTAAATAACTGTAAGCTCTTGTTCCAAACCCAAATTGCCAGCCAAGCTCCTAAGCCAAATAGCTTCCTTCACTACTTCTACTGCTGCCATGTACTCAGCTTCTGTAGTTGATAATGCAATAGTAGACTGTAAAGTCGCTTTCCAACTAATCGCACTACCCGACAGTGTGAAGACATATCCCGTCAGAGATCTCCTTTTATCGATATCTCCAGCATAATCAGAGTCAACATAACCAGTAACATTGTCACCAGCATTTAAATTCCTGTCATATACTAAACCAACATCTGTAGTACCTCGAAGATATCGAAGTATCCATTTTACTGCTTGCCAATGCATCTTGCCAGGATTCCCCATATATCTGCTAACAACACTAACGGCATGTGAAATATCCAGTCGAGTACATACCATAGCATACATTAAGCTTCCAACTGCTCTGGCATAAGGAACATGTGACATTTGTTCCTCTTCTTCTACAGATTGTGGTGACTGTGCAACTAATAGTCTGAAATGGGCCGCAATTGGAGTACTCACAGGCTTTGCATTTTGCATTCCAAAGCGCTCAAGCACTTTTTCAATGTACTTCTTTTGAGACAAATATAATTTTCCGACACGCCGATCTCTGTGAATTTCCATGCCCAAGATTTTCTTAGCTGCACCCAGGTCTTTCATTTCAAATTCACCATTGAGTTGCTTCTTTAATTTCTTAACCTCAAACATACTCTTAGCAGCAATGAGCATATCATCAACATAGAGTAACAAATAGATGAAAGATCCATCTGAGAGCTTCTTGTGGTATACACAACAATCATAGTCACTCCTGGAGTAACCATGACTTAGCATGAAGGTGTCAAATTTCTTATACCACTGGCGAGGAGATTGCTTTAAGCCATATAATGACTTCTTTAAGAGACAAACATGATCTTCCTTGCCTTGAACAATGAAGCCTTTTGGTTGCTGCATATAGATTTGTTCTTCAAGCTCACCATGAAGAAAAGCTGTCTTGACATCGAGCTGTTCAAGCTCTAGGTCAAATAGTGCAACCATAGCAAGTAATACACGAATGGAGCTATGCCTTACAACAGGAGAGAATACTTCATTGAAGTCTATTCCTTCCCTTTGGCTAAAACCCTTAGCAACTAAGCGTGCTTTGTACCTAGCTGATTCAATTCCAGGTGATCCTTCCTTTTTCTTGAAGATCCATTTGCAGCCAATGATCTTATGTCCCTCTGGTGGTTTCACCAGCACCCAAGTATGGTTCTTATGAAGAGATTTCATCTCTTCAGTCATAGCAGCAATCCATTGTGCAGACTCACCACTTGAAATAGCCTCATGATATGTTGTAGGATCTTGTGTTTCAATATCCTCTGCTACCGATAATGCAAAAGAGACTATGTCTGCATGACCATATCTTTGTGGTGGTTTTATTTGCCTCCTTTCTCTATCTCTGGTGAGACTATATTGCTGCAACTGTTGTGGGACATCCACATCGCCAGGAGTTTGTTGTTCTTCTTCTTGAATCAATTGACTAGCAGTATCATCTAGTACTTGCTTTGGGGGTTCAGCTTCAAACTCCACCTGCTTACTAGCATCATGGTCTGTTTCAATATCAGCAACCTCCTTTTTCGGATGAAGCATGGATGATTCATTGAATTTAACGTCTCTACTGATTATAAATTTGGGTGATTTAGGTTCAACACACCACAATCTATAACCTTTAACCCCAGTTGCATATCCAAGAAATATGCATTTTAGTGCCCTTCGTTCAAGCTTGCCATCATCAATATGCGCATATGCAGGACACCCGAAAATTCTTAGATTTGAATAATTAGCTGGAGCACCGGACCATACCTTAATAGGAGTCTTCAAATCGATCGCAGTTGACGGAGATCGATTTACCAAATAACAAGCCATATTAACAGCTTCAGCCCAAAATTCCTTTGACAAACCGGCATTAGAGAGCATGCAACGGGCCTTCTCTAAAAGAGTTCTGTTCATACGTTCTGCTACTCCATTTTGTTGTGGTGTCTTTCGCACAGTACGGTGTCTTACTACGCCTTCATTTTCACAAAACTCGTTGAATTGTCCTTCACAGAACTCCAAACCATTATCTGTTCGGAGGCGCTTGATTTTCTTACCGGTTTGGTTCTCAACAAGCGCTTTCCATTTCTTGAAAGTATGGAACACATCATTTTTGTGTTTCAGAAAATAAACCCATACTTTCCTTGAGAAATCATCAATGAACGTTAATAGGTATCTAGCACCACCTTTTGACGAAACAGGTGCTGGGCCCCACAAGTCAGAGTGGATATAATCCACTGTGCCTTTCATCCTGTGGATGGCAGTGCTAAACTTAACTCTGGTTTGCTTCCCATACACAATGTTCACAAAAGTCTAGCTTTCCAATTTTGTGATCACCTAGCAAGCCACACTTGCTCAAAATGGACATTCCTGTTTCACTCATATGCCCTAGACGCATATGCCACAAGCGAGTAGTATCTGAATCTGAATCAGATGAAGATGATACTGAAGCAACGCCAATAACTGTACTTCCTTGAAGTAAATAAAGGCCATTGACTAATCTGCCTTTAAATACAATAAGAGCACCTTTGGAGACTTTTAGAACTCCACCTTGAGCAGAATACTTACAACCTTGAGAGTCGAGAACACCCAAGGATATAAGATTTTTCTTCAAGTCCGGTATGTGTCGAACATCAGTTAATGTTCTCACAACTCTATCATGCATCTTGATTTGGACTGTTCCAATGCCAATGACTTTGCAGGACATATTATTTCCCACAAGGACATCACCACCATCAATTGACCGGTAAGAAGTAAAACAATCCCGGTTCGGACACATGTGGTAGGAGCAGCCTGAATCAAGAATCCAAGCATCACCAACTGAATTGGTTGATATTGAGAGAACATTGTCAGCACTTTCGGCAACACTTACTGAATCATTTGAATCTTTCTCCTTTTTGTTTTTGAGCTTTGGACATTCTACTTTCCAATGCCCTTCTTTCTTGCAATATCGGCATCTGCCTTTACGATGTCTAGACTTAGATCTAGACTTGCCTCTACTACTACTTGCTCCAATCTCCTTTGACCTCCCTCTAACCACCAAGCCAGATACAATATCATCACGATTGCCACTATCGTGCTCCATCTTGTCATGACTTAAAAGTGCGGATTTAACCTCATCAATTTTGAGGCTTTCATGACCATATATGAGCGTCTCACGAAAATGCCTGTAGGAAGGAGGTAATGAACAAAGCAACATCATTGCTTGTTGTTCACTTGAGAATGTCTCGTCCATATTTTTCAACTCTGTGATGAGTGATGTGAACTCAGCAATATGAGATCGAATTGATGTCCCTTCTGCCATACGAAGCATATACAGACGTTGCAAAACACTGAGACGGTTGGCTACTGTTTTAGTCATATATAATGACTCCAACTTGGTCCACAACGAATGCGCCGTTTTCTCTGAAAGAACCTCTTGTAATACATCGTCTGTAATGCATAACTGAATAATAGAAAGAGCCTTTTGATCGGCCTCTTCCCACTCAAAATCTTTCATTGTTGTGGGCTTATTATCTTTGCCATCAAGTGCTACTCTTACACCTTGTTGTATGAGAACAGCCATCATGCGAACCCTCCACATTCCAAAGTTGATGTGCCCATCAAACTGCTGAATGTCAAACTTTGCGGTAGACATCTCTGAACAAATCGGCCCAGAACTCTATATAAGCTCTGATACCAGTTTGTTACCAAATATGGATGTGGCCTTAGATAAGGCACGAACAAAGTAGCTCAAAATGGATATGTGGAAGCGTAAGAAAAGAAGACACAATAATTTAACGTGGTTCGGCAAATAGCCTACATCCACGGGTAAAGACAACGAACAAATATTCCACTAAGATAATGTGGTAGAGATACAAAAGTGGTAACACTTCACTCAGATCCAGATCCCAAATACACCCAAAATACCTCACAGTATTTTCTCACCGGTGTATACACTCAATTCCCAAAGAGAAGTATTCGAGAAACAGAAAACACTTCTCTAATACTTAAAGATTAGAATAAGAGTGAAGCTAGGAATTAATTCTTCAAGTTCCATGGCACCGTCTATTTATAGTGCTCCTTGAACTTGATTTTCAAAGAAAGCATTAAATGCTTTATCAACTTGATGCAACGTGAAAGTCCAGGTAGCATTGCATGTGGTCTATTGTAGTCTAGCAACTTGTAAGTCCACTTGATACGTATCCAAAGAAATTGACTACATTTAATGCATAGCTGCAATTTTTTACCACCGCCTTTTACTTGCTAAAAGTTGAATCCAATTAGCCAAATCTTTTACGTAATCATTCAGTAATTAGATGGCCTAAAATCGATCTTCAAGTGGCTAAAAAATCAAGCTCAATATGTAGAGCTTTAGGAACCTGTGCAATTCTAGCTACCACCGCCTTTATCATGCCGCAAAATTTTACCAACTAACTTGGCAAGTTGCAATGAAATTAGACAAGAATTTTGTCTATCTTCAATGGTTTGAAAATTCAAACCATATCTAACATAACATATAAAATCCTTATTAAAGTTCTAGCTAATAGGTTAAAGACCATTCTTCCCATGATTATTTTAGAAACCCAAAGCGCTTTTATTAGGAATAGGTTGATTATGGATAGTGTTTTAATTGCTTATGAACATATACATGCTCTTAGAAATAAAACTCAGGTAAGGAAGGTTATTTAGCCATGAAGCTAGATATGAATAAAGCATATGATAGGATAGAATGGAAATTTCTTAAGGTGACTATGACAAAAATGGGTTTTAATGAGAGATAGATGTGTTAATTATGAGTTGTGTTAGAACTTCTACTTTTTCAATTCTTATCAATGGTATCCTAGTAAGAGCTTTTATCCTCAGAGAGGTCTTCGACAAAGGGGCCCACTATTCCTATATTTGTTTGTTATATGTGCTCAAGCTTTGTCATCTAAGCTTGAACAATGTGAATCTCAGGGTTAAATCCAGAGCCTGAGAGTATGTAGAGCTGTGCCTAGAATTAGCCACTTATATTTTGCAGATGATAACTTGATTTTTTTTCAAAAGCAACTAGGGAAGATTGTGAATATATTATGGATGTATTGCATTTGTATGAAATAACTTCGGGCCAATTGATTAATTTATAAAAGTCAGTTGTTACTTTTAGTCCGAATGTTCATAATCAAACAAAAGAACATTTGATGGGCATTTGTATTATTCCTACAGTAGCTCTTAGTGAAAAGTACTTAGGATTGCCAACAATGATAGATAGATCCAAAAACTTTTCTTTCCAATCCTTAAAAGAGAGAATTTGAATACTAGGTTGAAAAGAAAAGTGTTTGTCTAAGGATGGGAAGGAAATTTTGATAAAGGCAATAGCCCAAGCAAAACCAACTCACACCATGTTTTGTTTTCAAATCCCGATCACTCTATGTAAAGAGTTAGGAGACCTTCTTTGCAAATTTTGGTGGGGCTCTCAAAGCAGACACAAGGAAGGTATACTGGATACGCTGGGAGAAATTATGCTAGCCAAAGTCTACAGAGGGTATGGGTTTTGGGGATTTATAGATCTTTAATCTTGCTATGTTGGCTAAGCAAGTTTGTAGACTTTTGTGCTTCCCTAACACCCTTGTTGCTAGGATTCTTAGAGTTACATACTACCCCATGGAAAGCTATTGGAAGCAACAAGAAGTCAAAATTCATCCTATACTTGGAAAAATATAATGGCTGCGAGTGGAGCATTGGAACAAGGGATAATTTGGAAGGTAGAATCAGGAAACAATATTGATATATTTCGAAGTGGGTGAACCAAGAATAAGGGTTGAATTGCTGAGGAAAGTTTCACAACTAATTCTGGATGGTCAACCCAGATGGAATGAAATGCTGATTAGAGAAGTCTTTAATAAGGAGGATGTAGAAGTAATTTTAAACATACCATTGAGAATATCCCATCTTGAAGATTTCCTATACT
This sequence comes from Pterocarpus santalinus, assembly GCA_031439595.1. Lineage (NCBI taxonomy): Eukaryota > Viridiplantae > Streptophyta > Magnoliopsida > Fabales > Fabaceae > Pterocarpus > Pterocarpus santalinus. Next base: position 8,116,560 of record CM062523.1, read on the forward strand.
GGAAAACTAATTCCAAGGGCAACTTTTTGGTCAAAAATGCTTATAAATTGACTCATAACTGCATTATAGAAGGAAGAATCCAGGCTGGTGTTAGTGGCCATCACAAAAATAGAGATTTGGGAAGTCTCCAGCCTTTATGGAAAAGTATTTGGGCAATGAAGGTACCTCTCAAAGTAAGAGTTTTTGCTTGAAGAGCCTGCATAGACATATTACCAACAAAAAGGAGTCTTCAATCCAAAGGTTTAGAGCTTGATTTGAGGTGTTACCTCTGTCAAGCTAGAGAGGTAATAATGCAACATATTATATTTGATTGCCCTTTTATGACTATTGCTTTGCATGCTGTAGGTCTCTTATCTCAACCTACCATGGATGGAGGAGGGACTTGGAATGAAGCCATCAAACTATTTGTGGTGAATTCAGAGGAAAAGGAGCTAGAAATGTTTTATGGCTTGGTTCGGAGTATGGGCAGAAAGAAATAAAGCTTGGAGCAACTCACAGCTGAGATACTCTCGCCTAGTAGGCTGGATTGCTATTTCAACTTTTAATTCTTGCCAGATCTACAATGAAGAACAAGCCGATGAGGATCAATGTATAATAATGCCCAGGAAATCGAAGAACCCAGAAAATGGCTTTGTTAAAATTAATGTTGACTATGCTCTATTTTCTGCTAATAACACTTGTGGATTAGGAATTATTGTTAGAAATTTCACATGGTGTATTTGTAGTCGCCCAATCACAACAACAATCTAAAATTTTCTTCCTGCAATTGTAACAGGGCAACTGATTTTAGGTGTAGTTGGATCAGGCCCCATACTTCCTTTCCGGTGTATTGTTGTTGGACTCAATTTGAGTTTTTATAAAAGTCTATTTTCAGTTCGAAAAAAAAAAAAGGACAGTAAAACCAAAAGAAAGTTAGAAAAAATCACAAGTACTCATTAAATGATTAAATATATACACCATATTACTGTAAGTAATAATGTGAAACTTGTTGCTGAAAAATATTTGGCCCAAATTGATCAAAACGCGCCCAAATAGTAAGCTTAGATTTAATTAGTCATAACATTTGATCAAGGCATGGGTCAAAATAATTATTATTCAATATTAGCACCAAGGTTGTTTTTAGCCTAAAAAAAAGTGCTTTAGATACTATACTAGTCACTGTTAATTTTTATTTTTGCCGGTGCTCAACTGGGGTTGTGACTAGCTTTTAGGGAGCATTATTTCCCAATAAGTTTTCCCAAGAATTTTCTACGAAATGGATTGAGTTTTCTCTAAAAATTGGATATTTCTCAAAGTATAAAAAATTCTTGTTATAAGCTAGAAATATGCAGTCCAGTCATAGGATCAGAATATCAACAATATTCAAAATACAGCTCAGGAACAACAAGTATTCTCAAAATGCCCTCAAAATTCAAACATGCAATATCTACATAAGGATGAATACACTTTACAAAAATAGATCTACTACATTATATATATTACAATAGAAGCCGGACCCTGTCTTTGGATTATGAAGCATAAGTAAAAATATTTACAAATGATTTCTCAGCTATACATGGATCAAAATATAGTGATAACATGGAGGCCCACACAGATTAATTTGTCGAGCTCCTAGAACTTCTATACCTTTAACTGCTGATACAAACCACCGCTTGTATCTAGCTTTGAAATAGAAAAAAAGTGAGGAATGAGTCAAACAGATTTAATGAGAGATAATATACTTATGGCAGGGAATGAGACAAGTGCAAGCGCGAGTTTTTCATAAAATAAATATGTTCAATTATAGAGTTAAAACTAGTTTTTTTTTTAAAAAATAAAATAACATATATCCTGAAGTTTAAAAGGGATGGTCTCAATTACAGAGTTAGAACAGATACGTCTTACCAACAGGCCACCCTAAAGAATCAACAAGAATAGATATCTCACCAACGGCCCTATGCTGAAAGATCAACAAACAGAGCCGAACGTGTGGCCATCACGTCGAGCTAGCAACACCCTTGCTAGTTGGGTTGACCAAACCAAGGTATATCTTTGGCTAACGTCTACTATCATTAGTATATAGTTCTGTAAAAGATTCCTCTCATAAAGAAAACCATTTCTCCAAAACTCAAATAGAGTTTATAAATAATTTATTCAGAAATCGAATTAATCGGAGTCTCAAACTTTTATATATTAGAATCAAATGTAGTTCCAAAGCATATCAATTGTTAGAATCTAAAATACAGGTTCCATGTCTTTTCAATCATACCAACAATATTAACTTTAGAATCAGTTCACCGAAAATCAATTTCAAAACTTACTATATCGAATTTTGTAATTTCTATTGTTTGAGTTCAAAACAATAACTTCGAATATCATATTAGACTTCAAACATTAACGAATATCATATTGTGCGATCAACAGGTTATCTCTGCAATCCCATGCCATACAGTCTTCGTATTTCTGAATCCACGACTCCTTGGAGCCCTTCAAGTTGAGTATCAAAGCAGGAACAAATCGCCATTTGAGGCACACCCACTTCACATGTGGAGTTTCTTGACATCCGTGTGCTTCTACAGTGTGGTTCTTGGCTTTAAGATCCACATACAAGCTCGAAGTGCCCACTTTGCTTTGCTTCTCAACCATGTTCTGTTGGTCTTAGGATCATTTTGTTCAGCATCCCTCTTGTCCATCTTCCAGCCACGTCTCTTTGTTTGGTTTCTCTCTATCATTGGGCTGTATATAACACTGATGCTGGTTCTTCACTTGCTCAAAAATCCACTGTTAAAGGTTTTGGGAGCCTTGGTTACCTTAACTTTCCAACTTCTTGAGAATATAAATTTGTTTGTTGGACGCATAAGGTAGTGGGGCAACATGCATAATTGATGATGTATAATAAAAAGGCTTCAATTTGTTGCTCCAAAGATTGTTAGATGCTTCCCCCAATGAACAAAACGAGATTAATCTTTAGAGAATTACGTACTGAACTTTGAGATAGAGAATAATCGAAGGAGTAAGCGGTTTTGATGTCTCTTATGCCTTTGAAATTAGATATGATTCCCAACGAAGGAAACTTAAAACACTAGACATGAACATGACTGAACTTTTAGTTTGGACATGTAAAAGGTATTTCTGTTCATAAGAATTAATTTTAATTTAATTTTATATATTCTAAGGATGAATATGGCCGACATTTACAATTTTAAAGGCATTATGCTTAATTTTTTTTAATTTACTAATATAACTGACAATAATAATTTTAAGAACTAATGTGATACATAGTTTATTTTTAAAGTGCTCTTAATAAAACCAATCCTCACAATATTAAATATCAGTATATCAGTCATAGCCCACTTCACATATAATCGGCAACAAATACGAATAATTGTTATGATCTATTAGTACTGTAATTTTTTTTGGTACAATCCAGTAATGTAATTTGATAATAAAAAGTAGATATAAGATTTAATATTCACAAAGGGAATATATATACGATCTTGTGTAGTACTACTATATGGTGTTTTGTGTAATCTAGTTAACTCGACAGCTTAACACAAAAACACTCAAGCTTTCTTCAACTACAGTGTGAATAGAATCTAACTAGACAAGAGAAATTGCCTAACTTGACAATAGCTCCTTTCTTGTACTAAGAATGTCTATTTGTTAGTTGTTCTTGATTGAGTACAGATAGTAGTAATGGAGAGTTGAATATAGGTGTCCACTCTTACGTCTACTTTTTATATGTGTATAGCAATACTCTTATCATTCATGTTCTGATCAACCTAAATTAATAATTCTGGAAGGATAGGGCGCATGGATCAAAAGGAAACAACCAAGAAGTTTCATAGCACGGTTTTACTTCAACGACTTCAGGCAAAAGGTCAGTCAACGCTAGTTCAAAAGGCATTACTGATTAGCATGTGTAACCTATCAACGTAAGGAAGTAGCACACAAACCCTTTTAAATAATCCATACTCCCTCAAAATGGTCAGTATTATAGACTAAAAATTAAGATGGACATCAGACTAGTTTAATAGAAAATGGTTGACTAACGTCTTTTTTTGTTTCAAAAAATGAAAACAATGCGAGGTGGTTGTAGTAGTGGATAGTTATTCAATGTGATGTGACACTTTTTGAAATTTTATTGGGTAATAGTATAAAATTATTATACACTATCAGTGTATAGAAATTAATTTCTTCCCTAATTGTCTTTTTTAAAATTTAAACCTTAATCTTCTCATTAAGGGTGCAGATTGCTTACCATGAATGACACCCAACTCTCGCTAGGGTTCATAACTACAAGACAAGCATATCGAATCGTTTAAGTAATAATCATGGTAAGGGGGCATCGTCCTACAAGGATTAATATATTAAACAACACTTCACTAATTGAATTTTTATTCAAATAATATCAACTATTTGGATTGAAGATAGCTCAAACTCAAAATTTAAACAAAACAAATAAAGTAAACAAATTAAAACAAGCAAAGGACGATCTCAAAGTTTCAAAACACTAGAGGTTGGGATGGTCTGAATTTTCTTACATCTTGTTTGAATCCTAAAAACACTTGAATTAGAAATCTTAGATTAATGATAAGATTATTAGTGAATTGACCCTAATTCTTTGGTGAATCAATTCTCCTATTCATGTTAAAATATGATAATTCCTTGACTATATTTGAACATGAATATGGATGAAGCATAGAAATCAATCCACATATCACACGAAATTCAAGAAACATTCCTAAACTTTGAAATTCATGCAATTCATCCTTGGAGCTAATTCATACACAATTTTCCCAAATTATGTAAGAACCCTAGTTTAATCATGAATAACAACTCATAATTTTTTGCATATAAACATAAAAGATGAACAATTAATCCAAGAAATCCAATATCAAAGTATCAGCAATTCAATCCCAATACAACCATTTCAAAACCAATCCGCTCCCCTAGCTATGGAGTTTAGCAATTCATTCTATGATGAAAATAAAAAGGAAAAGTGAAGAAAAACTTATGAAGAACCCAAGAATTGGAAAGATGAATCTTCAATCTCTCCTCTTCCTGTTGTTCCCAAGTTGTTCTAGTTCTCCAGAGCCTCCCCTCTTTTCTAACCTCACTCCCCTATCCCCTATTAGTGGTCCACCCCCCCCCCTTTTTAATTAAAAATAGCGAATAAATACTAAGCAGGGTGTCACTGGCATTCAAGAACCAGACTTTCAAAAAAAAAAAAATTTCTTAGATGTGCTAGCGCTCAAGAGCCAGCTTTTCAGCGCTCGAGTGCCAATTTGCCTAAAAGTTTTTCCCTTGCTATGTTGCACCACTTGAGCAGTAGGACTATGGTGCCCGAGCATCATACATTTAACGAACACTTTGACTATATTAGCAACACAAACTCATAATCTGCAATGCAACCAAAACACATGCTTAGGCCATAATGCTTCTTCACACAAGCTAGAAAATATATAAAAATCTAAACTTCTAGAAATTCAAACAAAGACATTTATCAGATACTCAAAACAAAGGGATTTTATGACTTAAAAATTCCACCACTTGATGGAACATCAAGGTTGTTTGTGAATTGAGATTTTAAAAGAAAAGGGAAAGAAGAGAAAGATTTAAAGAATAAAATGGACTTATAATTACTCTTTAAACCTTTTTTCTTTCCTCCCTTCTCCTTCAAAATCTCAATTCATAAACATAACTCTCAATGATTGCATTTTAATATGAGGTGTTATATTTGTAACTCTACAAAAATAAAAAAATTATCTTGTTCAGCCTGCAGGAAAGAAAAATGTTTCCATTTTATTTGTTTTCTATTTTAACTCACTTTTTCATTTAATGCTCTAAAATAATAAATAATAAGAAATGTATGCAGTCAATTGAAAAAAGATTTTTTTTTTTTTATTTCATAAACAAGCGTTTGACTTACAGTTTATTCTCAAAATCACAATAATAACACCCTAATATAATATTAACTATAGATCCCTCCATTTATTATCTCCTTATGAAAGTTATTAAATGATTATGGTTAAAATTATAAGTTATTTAAGGTTTATATTATCATTTAAAAATGAATTTAATTGGTATGTACTGACAGTGTAAAATAATTTTTTACTATCAATCAATAAAAATATGGAAAAGTGATAAATTATAGTAGATCCCTTATTATAATGGGTGGTTATTTATATAAGTTGACACTTTCCACCATTTTTATTGAATAATAGTATAAAATTATTTTACACTATCAGTGCATTAAAATTAAATTCTTTATCAAATGGCTTTAAATTTTAATATTTATCATTCATATAATTTAATTGTCAAAATTTTCTCTTACTTTTATATTCTACATGAGAATGCATTATATACTTCAATAAAATGAATATTGAAAAGACAACTAATGATAAGACATCTTTTAAAACCATTACAAATATTGATTAAAAATATGAGAATACAAATGAGTTGTGACATTAACCAAGCAACATCCCTTTGATGAACTATATTAGACATAGAAATAGGTCAAGTCAAGCCAAACCTTGCCTAGACAGAGCTGGCCTATTTCTCAAATTCAAGGTCTGATCTTTGCCTATTATATTTAAAGGCATACTTTATACCAAGGTTAGACTAACAAGCTTATATCACAAAAGTTCAGACCAAAACACAAAATCTTTTAAATGTATTTATAATAAAATGTAAGCATTTGAATTCTTTTTCAAACTTATATACTTTTTATTTAAAAATAGAATTATATAAATGATTATATTGTATACATATTTAATAATAATAATAATAATAATAATATATGACTAAATAAACTTCTCTTTTAAATTTAATAGTTTTTTTAAAGACCTGAAGTTCGATCGATTTAACTACATACGATTCTTAAAAAGCTTTGACTTGCCATTTTTATTAAATAAGTTAGGGTTGGTCGAAATTTAATAAGGTCATGTAGCCCCTCCTTAGCCATTTGGGGCAATTTTCACGCTTAAATTATATGTGCATGTTTTAGTACATGATATGAACTTAAAATAAAAATTAATTTACACATATATTTAACACAATAAAAGAATTATAATATAGTTCAAAAAGAAGACAGCAACATGTATAAACAAATTATAGTACACATTTTTGTCATTCTTGTTATCACTTTCACTTCATTTTCTAGCTTTTCAAATTATTTAACAATCACACCTAGGATTGGGAATAGTTTGAATTTGCATAAAAAGCTAAAAAAAAAAAAAAATTTAAATTTATGTGAAATATACAAAAAATGAAATCATTCTTGTTCTATAGGAAATTTAATGAAATAAAATATGAAGTAGAGCTTACTCTGAAAAGAGTATTTCTGATATATTTATATTTTTATAAGATCATTTGATGACAGTTTAGCTTTGTTTTTTCTTTGAAAAAGAAAACATTCTAATTATTTGTTTTCTTTCAACAAAACATCAAGCATGCGTGACCTACTTTTGCCAATGAGTATGTATATATCTTCTACTTTCTGATTCATCCTTGATTTTCTTTTTTTCTTGTCACTTTCATATCCCACCAATTGCCCCATCAAAATTCCATATGTGAAAATGTCAGCCGCAAAGAGCACATGAATTGAATGAACGGCTGACACCTAGAGAGTGTAAGTTATGTAAAATACAAGAGAGGGAGAGTCCTTGAAACATGAGTGGTGATTAGTAAAATAAAAGAAGTGGGACCATGGTGCGTCGACAGTCTTCACTAACTTGGCGGCGGGCTGCTACAGTTCTGTTGGGATAAACCTTAAAAAAAAAAACTTTTTTCTCTAAACTTTTTTTTAAAGTAGAATTTTATTTTTTAGAAAAAAATTATTTTATATTTAAATAAATTATTTAAAAATTAATTTTAATTACTAAAAATACTTGAAAATTTATTTAGATAAAAAAATAAAAATATCTTTTTTACAGTCAAATTACTAAAAAAAATTAAAAAAAAGAAAGAGAACAAAAGATTAATAAAAAATAATAAAAATGATATATATTATAATTTTAAAAAAATATTTTTTAAAAAATAACTTTGTTAAAATTACTTCTATTTTTAGTTTTTAAAAACTTGATCATTCTTAACTTTTCTAAAAAAATGGTAAATTAACTTCTTTTATTAAAAGTATTTTCTTAAAAAAATATAAGTGCTTTTTTTTGGGAGGAAGAAAAGCCAATTCAAATGAGCTCATGGTCTACTGAGGGATTAAATTTTTGGGGTTACAATTAGAGTAAGTGGCCACAACAAAGCGGTGGCTAGGACGTAAGCATGTAGCCAAATGACAGCCAGCCATCAGCAAATAAAACTAAAATTAAAGTTTGATTGCAAGACAGCAAATAATATGCAAAAGCAGCAAAGTACCCATGCACATTGTCTATTGTCTAATGGTTACCCAGTAGAAATTCATTGTGACAGCATTATTATCACCTATGTCTCTAGAAATTCATATGTAAATGAGTGAAAAATTTGCATACATAATTATGAAATTGGGTGATAATATTATTAATTATCATATATTCCATTTTCCAGTCATATATATAAATTCTTCCATTATTTAGATATGACTTCCCAGTGTTAATAGATATCCTGAAAATACTATATGCAAATAATATTTTGAACACTGATATTTGTACTCATAAATTGGGATTCATTATCCTGCCATACATTTATAAAAAATTATAAGATCCACCTCCAGATAATATATATATACTTTTATCTAATAACTCTCTATTTTTGAGTAAGTAGCAGCAAGTTGGGCAGATAAATAAGTACAAAAATCATTTTCGTAACATTTTCCTTTCTTTATATATATATATATATATATATATAGGTCCTCCCTATCTTGCTAACGTTTATTTCAGTTTAATATATGGAAGGGTTCAAGTCGGAGAGTGCGTGGACAGTGGGAGATGTTGATAATAAGCATGTTAGTCATTCAATCAGCAGATTAAGAGTTCACCGAGTTAAAGTTGCACCAAGGCGTAAGCCAAAGAAAAGGTCAGAGTACTAGACTAGCACACTGCCTCTTATATATATATATATATATATGATTTCAACTATCTTTCTTCATTCTTTTTCTTTCACTTCATATAGGAAAACTATTAACCATTTTAAGCAAGACATGTATGGCCTATTACATTCATCATTTGATTCACCCAATATATCCCGTAGACCAAGGGTCTGCTTGTGAATTTAATTTCAAAGGAAAATGAAGGGAAGGAAGAGGCCTCTAAGATTCTCATTTCTATTTGAGAGTTCCACTGACAGAGAAGAAAGGCCTTTAACAATTTTCATTAAGCTCCGAAACCCTCTTACTTGTAATCTCAAACAAGGGCAAGTGAAAACCTAGAGTCTCTCTCCTTCTCTTGCCTTTCTTTCTCTTGATACTCATACAATAGACAAAATAAAAATTCGTCAGCAAAAGATTTTCCTTCTATGAATGCATTAATTGCAACGGATGCTCACACAAACCTTACGTTTCACACGGTTCAAAATACATTAAAAATGCAGCAAAACCTCTTCATTATTTCTCTTTGGTTTTTGGCCTTAATTTACCTAATTAATATACTTGATACAAATTCAGAAAGATACCGTCATACATGATTTATTTTTCTATTTTGCAGCAAATCAACTACCAAAAGGGCAATCCCATTCCATGCGGTCTTCATATTTCTGAATCCACAACTCCTTGGAGCTCAAGTTGAGTGTCAAAGCAAGAACACATCGCCATTCGAGACACACCCAGTTCAAATGTGTACTTTCTTAACATCTATGGGCTTCTACAGTGTGGTTCTTGGTTTTAAGATGCACATACAAGCTCGAAGTGGCCACTTTGCTTTGATTCTCAACCATGTTCTATTGGTCTCAGGATCACTTTCTTCAGCCTCCCTATTGTCCATCTTCAAGCCACCTCTTTTTGTTTGGTTTCTCTGTATCATTGGGTTGTATGTGCCACTAATGCTGGTCCGTCACTCGCTCAAAACTCCACTGTTAAAAGTTTTGGGAACTCTAGCTACCTTAACTTTCCAACTTGGTGACAGTTTAAATTTGTTTGTTGGACGCATAAGGCAGTGGGGGCAACGCATGCTCAATTGATGATGCTTATGTTATAAAAGTAATATTATTTATATATAGAAAATGAGACATAGAAAATAGGAATAATGGGTCCGTTTGGTTTCTATTTTTTTTTCTATTTTTTTATTTTATCTTTTATTTTTATAATTTTGTAAAAAAATAATGATAATAAAAAATAAGAAATAAGAAATATTTTTTTTTATTATTTCTTTCATAAAATCTTAAAAGTAAGAATATAGAAAATAAAAGTAGAAATCCAATAGACCCTAAGATGGTAGACATTATAAGAGAACTGTCCACACTGCTTAAAATTTCTCTTAGAACAAGGCTTTGTTGCTGTAAGAAAATAAATAAATAAATAATATAAGGCTATGTTGTGTGTATTGCAAATAGCAACTGATGTAATATAAAATTAATTTTTATGAGTATGTTTGAGAATATGCATTCATTGTTTAATAAGTTGAACATATTCCACAAAGTTTAAAACGACCTACTTTTGAATACGATTATTGCATTTTAGAAATTTTTGTACATCATTTTTATATTATTACTGTTAATTTCTTAGTATCTAAAAATTGTCCACAAAAAAATTGCACTAAGTGTGTATTTGATATAAGAGTAAAAATAAGTAGTAAAATTTCATAAATAAATTTTATATATAAAATTATACATAAAATTTTTCTATAAAATTTTATCTCCTACTTTTACCCCATATCAAACAAGTGTGGTGTGCTTAGTTCTGCTTTTGTAAAATTATGATTTTGTTATAAATGATTTGGTTTGATTTAATTTTAAAATAAACAATGAATAATAAAAATAAAAAATGTAGGGTTAATTGAAAAATTATTCTTTGATTGTTTTAGAAAAATCATTGACAGCTTTTTTTTAAAACCGCGATAATGACAACTAATATTAACCATTGAACTCTCAATTTACAAGAGGAATATTATTTGTAATCTTTTTATGGACTCATTGTAGATATATAAAGAGGAAAAAAAATATAAGATAGTAGGTTTAACACTTTTTCTTTTTCAACACCTATCACATTATATCTTCCTTTCTCATCATGTGTATACAATGAGTCTAGAACATAAATATAAATATTTTTTTTCTAGTGGTTTCTATGGTGCCTTTAGATTTGGAGGGGCGTTGGTGCCTTGGATACTTAGACTAATTAAAAATGAACAAATTGCATGCGTCAATCCACTTCAGTAGCTTATGTGTCTAATAATAAAAATTTTAATTTTTCATTTTTTTAGAAAAACCTTTCACCACATGTAGGGGAGGAGAGGGGCCGCCAAAGAAAACGAAAACGACAACGGAGGGAGAGGTATAGGCCGTTGAAACTAAGGAATCGGTTGTAAAGGCACCAGTTCTGAGAGAAACGGAAGAAAAGCTTAAAGCTCAGAAAGAGAAAGAAGAAATGCACTGAATAATTCTTGTTTTTATTGATTGAATAAATTGTGATACAAAATTTGATATTTATAGCCACACACATGAGAAGAGCTAACAAATTAATGAAGCTAACAGACTCCAACTGAACATAACTGAATAATCCTAATTGTCATGATGGTCACTAACTGACTCACTAGTTACATACACTAATAGTTTCCCCACAAACTCAGAGGGGTATTTGTTCCGCTCTGAGTTTGGAACGAAATTAAATATGGAAATTGAGGAGAGAAAATGGCTTTAGTTAATAGTTAGGATATCTGCAGCCTGTTCTTGTGAAGGAATGCGGCTTACATGCATGGACTTGCATGGTGATAAATTTCTTTCTTACAGAATGAAGGCCCACCTCGAAGTGTTTGCATCTATGATGGAGAATAGGATTTGCAGTGAGCATTATTGCACTTAAGTTGTCACATTAGATGGTAGGAATGAGACAGGAAGGAAGCTTCAACTTTGCCAGGAGTGATTGAATACAAACCGAGTCTATGACAGTAAAGGCAAGGCTTCTATAATCTGCTTCAATGCTCGATCAGGACGCTGCTACTTGCTTCTTTGAAGACTAGTTAATGAGGTTGTTGCCAAAGAAAATACTGTAGCCAATTGTGGACCTTCGATCATCAGGGTCACATCCCCAACAAGCGTCACAAAAAGCAAAAAGGTTGAAATTGGAGCAAGGCTAGAAATGGAGACCATGAGAGATTGTCCCTTTGAGACACCTGAGAATCCTTTTGACTGCTTGCCAAGGAGACACCAGAGGTTGATTCATGAACAGAAACATCTTGTCCGCACAAAAGGCAATTTCTGGTCTTGTGATGGTTGTGTATTGAAGAGTATCTACAATGGATCGATATAAGGAAGGGTTGTCAAAGAGATTGGTTCCATGTTTTGTCAGTTTTAGGCCACTAGACATGGGAGTAGGTGAAGCTTTACCATCAATCATGTCGGCTTTATCTAGCAGGTTAGAGATGTACTTGAACCAAGACAATAAGAGACCACCCTCTTTAGTGAATTTGGCATCAATGCTAAGGAAGCTGTGGAGGGGACCTAGATCCTTAAATAAAAACCTGTTGTTTAAGAATGAAATCAGATTAGTGATGGCTTGTTTCGAGGTTCCAGTGAGAATGATATCATCCCCATACACAAGTACATAGAGGATGTAATGAGGTGAGACCTTAATGAAGAGTGAGGAGTCACATTTGATAAAAGAACAGCGTTAGAAAAATAAACATGCAGAGAATAGGAGAAGAGATATGTATTCAGAATAATAGGAGCATTTTTATATGCAAGTACACAATCAGAATAAGTGAAAAATTACCGCAAGAAAACATAACAGCTATTATCTTAAAACTCCTTAAACACTGAAACTGATCCCTAAAAATAGGACAATTGATACCTAGTAAAGTGCTACAAAACAAAAAATGTCAACAGACCCTCCCTTAAACTGATGTTTGCGAACATTCAGTTTAAAGGCTTCACTAAGTTCAACTTGCAGACTCCAAGAGACCTTCTGTGCTTCATGAACGACTCTCTCTTGACTGCCTTGGTGAAGATGTCAGCAACTTGATCTTCACTCCGACAGTAGCTCAGATTAATTACTCCATTATTGCTCAGTTCTATTGAGAAATAAAATTTCACATCAACATGCGTACTTTTTCCGTTTAGCACTGAATTCTTTGAGAGTTTGATTGCTGAATTGTTGTCACAAAACATCTTAGTAGCCCCAGGGTGCTTGAATTGCAACTCCTCAAGGACTCTCCTTAGCCATATGGCTTGACAAGCACAAGCAGTTGCTGCAACAAATTCTGCGTCTGTGCTTGATAAAGTGACAATGGGTTGTTTTTTAGAGAACCAAGAAATGGTAGCTGTGCCAAGCATGAAAACACACCCCGAAGTGCTCTTCCTATCATCTTGATCTCCTGCATAATCACTGTCAGTGAACCCCACTATATTTGGCTTTTCACCTTTCTTATAAAACAGTCCAAACTCTCTAGTTCCTTGCAAGTAGCAAAGGAATCTCTTAGCAGCAAGCAGATGCATTTCTGTAAGATTCTCCATGTACCTGCTGATCAAACTTACGGAATACATTATATCAAGCCTTGTTGCAGTTAGATACATTAAACTGCCCACAATTTGTTTGTAAAGTGTACTGTTAACTTTCTTCCCTTCGGGATCTTTGTGTAACTTCAAACCACACTCAACTGGAGTGTTTACAGGATTACAATCATACATCTGAAATCTGTCCAAAATTTCTCCCACATATTTCTTTTGAGATAGAAAAATCTCATCATTTGATTGCACTATTTCTATACCAAGGAAGTAGTGCATCATGCCAAGATCAGTCATTTCAAATTCATCCATCATAGACTTCTTAAATTTATCAAATATGGCAGTACAATTTCTAGTAAATATAAGGGCATCAACATACAAGCATATTATGAGCAGTTTTTCTTTTTCTCCATATTTAACAAACAATGTATGCTCAAAAGGACCCTTTGAAAAACCAGCTTTTATGAAATAAGACTCAATGCGACTATACTAGGCTCGACACTTTGAAAGGGAGGGTCTTGTTTTAGCCCATAAAGGGCTTTTTTTTAATTTGTAAACTTTGTGCTCATTTCCTATTTTCACATAGCCAGGGGGTTGATCAATAAATACCTGTTCTTCTAAGTAACCATGTAAGAACGCTGGCTTTACATCTAGTTGTAAAATAAGCCAAGAATTCTGCGCTGCCAATGTTACTACCAACTTGATTTTGTCATGTCTTGCAATTGGTGAAAATACTTCTATGTAATCAACCCCATATTGTTGCTTGTAACCCTTAGCCACTAAACGTGTCTTGTACTTATCCACTTCACCATTTTCTTTCAGTTTTGTTTTGAAAACCCACTTCACTCCTATGGCTTTGTGCCCGTCCGGAAGATCACACAGCTCCCAAGTATCATTTCTTTCAATGGAATCAATTTCATCATCCATCGTTTTTCTCCATTTTTCTTCTTTAACAACACTTTCAAATGTTGTAGGATCACATTCTGAAAACAAAGCGAAGTGAGTAATAGGATCTTCAATTCTTGTTACCTCATGATCAGATATCCATGCAAGCCTTCTTCTTGCACGTTGAGGTCTCTCCTCTTCAAATGTGGCTGTTGGAATAAGCTGTTGCTCTTGCTCCCTTGGCTGCGGCTCTTCATCATCATTTTCTCCAGCAAGATTTGCAAGAATTTGCTCTGCTGCATCACTATTATTTTTCCTGAATCTTTCTTCGTTAAAAACAACATCACGACTGCTAATGATCTTTTTAGCGGTAGGATTATAAAGCTTATATGCTTTTGACTGATCACTAACACCAAGAAAGATACATTTTTCTCCCTTATCATCAAGCTTTGATCTTTTCTGGTCTGGAATATGGGCATAAGCAACACACCCGAAAATTCTGAAATGGTCCACAGTTGGTTTTCTTCCACTCCATGCCTCCTCAGGTGAAATATTCTTCACAGCAAATGTGGGACTTCTATTTGGAATATGCACACTCCAATTAACAGCTTCAGGCCAAAAACTTTTTGAAACACTACTCTTGGTCAAGAGGCTCCGTACCATATTGAGAATGGTTCTGTTTTTTCTCTTTGAGACACCATTTTGTTGTGCTATATATGCTATGTCAACTCCTTCTGAATCCCATGTTCTTCACAAAAAATCGAAAACTCATCTGAATAGTACTCTCCACCACGATCTGTTCAAAGGGACTTTATAGCCTTTCCCAATTCAGTTTCAACCCGAGCTTTGAAGCTTTTAAATGTAGAGAAAGCTTCTGATTTTTCCTGTAGAAAATTGACCCAAGTTTTCCTAGAAAAATCGTCAGTGAAAATAATCAAGTATCTTTTTCCTCCATTAGAAGACGGTTTTATTCGACTGCAAATATCTAAATGTACCAGCTCCAAAACACTCTTTGGTCTCCATGATTTGCCATTAGGGAAGTGAGAACGATGTTGTCTGCTAACAACAAATTCTTCGCAGACTTGAGAAGGAGCAGTAATTTGTTGAAGGCCTGTCACCATATCTTTTTGTTCAAGGGTCTTCAATCCACTGAAGCTCAAGTGGCCCTAACAATAATGCCACAACCAAGCAGAATCTGTAACTTTGGCCACATCATACCAGATTGAATGCTTTCAATTTTCAACGGGAATAGCCTCTTTGACCTCATTTTCACAACTGCAATGACACATCGAACAGGATCAAAAATTTCACAAGCACCTTTGCTAATAAAAATTTAATAACCTTTTTCTTGTAATTAACTAGCACTTAACATGTTGCTTTTCAAGCCAGGAACATTGAGCACATTAGAAATTGTTTCTACAAAACCATTCTTGGTTTTTATCTTCATATCACCTTTTTCCATTACTTTTATAGTAGAGCAATCGCCAAAGCTCACAGTAGAATGAAAATTGTCTTTTAAATATGAGGAGGAGGACTTACTTCCAAACATGTGATTACTACAGCCGGTGTCTACATACCAGATTTCTGCCTCGCTGTCCTTTGCATTTTCAACAGTCATCAACAAAGTTTCTACTTCTTTCTCCTTAACAATATTTGAACTTTCCCCTTTTTCTTTAAGATTAGGCAGTCTAGTATGACATTCAGAAGCATAATGACCAAATTTATAACATCTAAAGCACTCTACCTTTGATTTTTCAAGATCTCTCCCCCTACCTTTGCCTTGTAATTGGTCATTACTGCCTTTAGATTTCTTAGCGAAATCTCTATTTCCTTGACCTCCACGCCCTCTACCTCTACCTCTGCCCCTTCCTCTAGAGTTGTTGGAATGAGTATTAGTAGTAGCCTTCAATGCTTGCTCCTCCATTGTTGAACTTCTGTTCATCTCTTCCTCATGGACCAGCAAAGAGCTTTGTAGCTCTCATCTAAGAGAGAGATCATCGATATCATTGGATTCTTTAATGGAGCACATCACATAATCAAACTTTGGTGTTAATGATCGCAGAATTTTTTCAACAATGGCTATGTCATCCATCTTCTCACCATGAAATCACATATCGTTAGCAACACCCAAGGTACTTGAACAGTAACTAGTTACCAATTCACCTTCCTTCATCTGAAGGATTTCAAAGTCTCTTCTCAGAGCTTGAAGTTGAGCGCGTTTTACTCTTGAGGAGCCTTGATATTTCTTCTTCATTGAATCCCAAATATCCTTTGAACTATCTTTGCAAAGAATGGTTTCAAGGATAGAACGATCCATGGCTTGAGACAAATAATTCTGGGCTTTTAAGTCTTTCAATTTCATCGCATCAAGCTCCTTTTGTTGTGCATCAGTTAGAGCCTCGCCATCTCTGGTATTGTCACACCATCTACAACAACCTGCTAGTATTACTTGGATCTCAAGAGGTTCTCCATCAGAATGCTCCAATGGTCATAGTGACCATCAAATCGTGGAATGGCTGGCTGCACATAGTTTTCGGAAGCCATCGTTTCACACTATCAGACTACTGTCTTTCACTCTGTCCTCTTAACACTTTGAATCTGCTACTCTTAAATCAAGCTCTGACACCACGGATAAAAGAATAGTAGTAGAAAAAACAAACATGCAGAGAATAGGAGAAGAGATATGTGTGAAGGATTGGCACTCTTATTCAGAATAATAGGAGCCTTTTTATAGGCAAGTACACAATCAGAATAATTGAAAAATTACCACAAGAAAACATAATAACCATTATCTTAAAACTCCTTGAAAACTGAAACTGATCCCTAAATATAGGACAATTGATACCTAGTAAAACCATAGCAGAACGTTACAAAACAGAAAACGTCAACAACATTTGGTTGAGGAAAAGCCCTAGGAGAGAGGCAAACTGCACCTTGCTAAACCAAGCTCGACAAACTTGTTTAAGGCCATAAAGTGCCTTATTGAACTTGCAAACCATGTGAGAGTAGGGGTGGTAATTAATACTTGACTTGCGGATACCACCCCGCTCCAACCCGATTGGATTGAGTTTTGAACCCGCTTTGCAATGGGACACATTTGGGTGTAGGTAGAGTTAAGTTTGAGTTCGCGTTTAAAATAAACCCACCGCTATATATCTATATATATAGTGTGTGTGATTTTTAAAATATATTTATTATATATAATTTATAAATATAAGTTTTTTTAAAAAATATTTTTATTATTCTAAGGATGTATTTAGTATAAGAATAAAAATAAAAATAAAAATTTCATGAATTAAATGAATGTGTAATTTTTTATATAAAGCTAATTTATGAAAATTTTTATTTCATTTTTAGAACAAAATAATTTTATTCTAAAAAATATTTAAAATAATTTTTTAGATTTTTAAAAGAAGTAGTGGGTAAAGTATGGGTTGGGATATGTTGCCTGCGGGTAGGGTTTAGATTTTGAATGTATTCAAAACCCATGTAGGATAAGGATAAGTTGAGGGTTGTTTAATAAAATATGGAATGGGTTTAGATTGAGTTAAAATCCACTCCATTGCCATCCCTTAAGTGAGAGCCTCCAACAACAAATCCTTAAGGTTGGATCATTTAAATAAATTTTTTAAGATCACTATTTAAAAAGGCATTATTGAAGTCAATTTAATAAATAGGCCACTTGTGAGATAAGGCAATGGAGAGAATAATTCGGATGGTATAGTTGGCTTGATGACCGAGCTGAATGTCTCATGCAAATCAAAGCCCTCTTATTGATGGAATTCTTTTGCCACCGATCTTGCCTTGTGCTTATTGATAGACCCATTAGGGTTGTTTTCACCCTAAATACCCATTTACAGCCGACTACAGTTCGACCAGTAGGCAAGGGCATGAGAGTAGGAGTATTATTTCTCTTAAGTGCAGAGTATTTTTCCTTCATAGCATGGAGCCAATTAGGATCAGTCAAAGCTTTCTTGATAGAACTAGGAAGTAGAGAAGCAGCAAACACCTTTGGTTTGAAAATGCCATCCTCTACCTGGGTGATCATTGGATGTACATTCTAAACAAGAGAACTAGGGGTAGCAACAGGTGTTGGAAGATAAACATCCGATGTTGACTCAGCAGAAGATAAGAATTAGTGTTTGAGAGAAGCAGTGAGGAAGCAATGTCACATGAGGTATCAACAGCAGCAAACAGCAAAAGGCTAAAAAATAGTGTTCAACTTGTCATGCTGGTAACAGCAACAGGTGTAGAAGTAGATATATGATGTTGACTAACAGCTATAGGGCCATTCAAGTGTGAAGAAATTAGTCGAATTTTAGGAACTAAAGATAGTGAGACAGAATCACATGAGGAAGTGGACTTGGAGAGTGAAAAGTATGTAGTGTAAGGAAAGAGAGATTCATTAAAAATGACATTTTCAGAGATGTAAAGCTTACCAGAAGGACTCAAGCATTTATAACTTCAATGTTGGTTTGAGTAACCAAGAAACAAGCACAGTTCTGACCTGAAATCAAGCTTGTGAGCATTGTACGGCCTTAATAGTGGATAGCAAGCACAACCAAAAGCTTTGAGAAATCCATAATCTGGTTGTTTTTGATAAAGGGTTTGAAAAGGCGAGGAAAACTTTAGAACTGGTGTGGGAAGTAAATTGATAAGAAAAGTTGTTTTTTGGAATGCTTCACCCCAAAAGAAAACTGGAAGGGAAGCATTAGCCAACAGTGTTAAACTAGTCTCAACAATGTGTCTGTGCTTGCATTCAATGCTACTGTTCTGTTCAAGTGTGTGCGGACAAGATAATCTGTGAAATATACCATCAGAGGTGAGGTATTGGGTAATAGTGAGAAATTCTTTTGCATTGTTTATTTGCAAGGCCTTTAGTTTTCTGCCAAATTACAAGTCAACTACGGTTTTCTTAATGTGAATAAAGAATAAAGGTATATATTAAATGCTCGAGACTTTTGGTTTAAAAGATAGATCCAAGTGTATTTAGAGGACGCATATAAAAAACTAATGCAGTAATGGGTTCCACTACCAGATGGCAAGGGGGCAGGACCCCAAATGTCACAATAAATTAATTCTAAAGGTGAAGAATAAACTGATGTACATGCAGTAAAAGGAAGTTTGTGAGATTTGCCAAGAGACCAGGATTTACAAATAAAAGGAATTTTATTGCCATCAAAGGAGATGTTATATAATTACATTACATGCCGAACAATATTGCTAGAGGGGTGTCCCAACCTAGCACGCCATAAGGCAAAATTATTCTCAGAATTTGCTAATCTAACTGCTGTAAAAGAAAAAGGTACAGCAGTAGAGTTATTGATAGAATCAAACTTCGCAGAAGTTTGGGAACGTAAATCTGGAAAAACATAAAGACCTTCTTTAATGGTGCCTCGCAGAAGAGTCCCGTTGGTACCTTGAAATTTAACACAACAAGAGTCAGCATAAAACTCAAAAAGGGCATTGTGAATTTTACAAATCTAAGAAACACTTGGGAGATTTTTGGTTAAACCAGGCACATGAAACAAATTATGAAGATTAAAGGATGCATGAGAGGATTTACATGTGAGATTTGAATGCCCTACATGCATGATACTCATACCTGCACCATTACCAACTTGCACATGATCACCACCATCATGGCTAGACTCAGAACTGAAAATTGAGAGGTCTGGTGTGAGATGATGTGAAGCACTCGAATCCGGGTACCACAATGGATCATAAACTATAGATAGAGTAGCAATCAGTGCTTTAGATATATCAGATGAGTTAGAAGCTGGTGCCGAAATGTAAGCTTGAGGTGTATGATTAGGCTACTGTGGACAGAAATCAAGCTTTTGGAAATGTGGATTGAACCTATGGTAACAATTTCAATCCCAGGCTAAGTAACCCAACTTCCCACAGCGTTGGCACTAAGGTTTGCTCCCAAAACTTGATCTGCTTCCTCCATGACCCGAGCACCCTCTGCCACAAAAATAAGAGCCACCTCGGCCATAAAAGGAAGAGCCATTGTTGTTTGGACGCTACTGCCAAGAAGAAGAATATTGATTTTGTGCAACATTTGCTTGAACAGGTGAGGTGAGTGAATTTACACCAAGATCAGTGGAGTTACACTACTCTATCTGTACCTCCACTGCAAACAATAATGCCTCCATTTCCTCAATTGAGTAAGGATCAAGACGAGATATGATAGATGTAATCAAAGGATTGTAATCAGAAGGAAGACTATATCAAGCATAACCTCTATATACTCTTCAGAAGAAACAGGAGAACCACCAACAGCAAACTGATCTAGTATCTTTTCAGTTCAAGAAGATAATCATTCATAGATGAGGTTTTCTTGGTTCCTCCAAGTTGAAGCTTTAATTGGCGAGCCTTTACACCAGTCTTGAAGGCGAAAAACTTCTCAATTTTCTCCCTAACCTAGTATGAAAAGACACAGCCAACCATGCAAATGCGAATTGTTTCAGTAAGTGAAGCAAGAAGCCAAGAGAGAAGGCAATTGTCTTAGCATTCCCAATTTGCAAATTCAACACTGACTTTACTAGATTCAACATCTTCAATGGAAGCATACATGGATGGACTCGCATCTTTGCGAAGATGATGCTGGGGATTATGAGCTTTGATCGTAGCTATACTTCTTGATGCCATACCAGAAAATTCTCATTAGTCAACTTGCATGAAACAAGATTTGAAAAGCTATGAGGAGAAAAAGCTGGAGAAGAAGAGGTAGATGAAGTTGGTGAAAAGAGTTGGAAGGTGGAAAGCCACCATTAATGGCTTTGTAGCTTTCATGGATCGAGAAAAATGCTCTAGTGGTTAATCATAAATACTTACAATACATGTAATTAAGTACTAGTTAGTTACTCTATCATTTTGTATATAAGCTACACTGTTGATTTGACGTGGTAAACTTTCTTATATTCTTTAATCTAATTAGAATTTTTTAATTTCTATCCATTTTTTGTTCTTTCTTTACTCTATTCTACCATGGATTCCAACAAAAGGTACCAGTTCTGAGAGAAAAGGAAGAAAAGCTTAGAGCACAAAAGGGGAAAGAAGAAATGCACTGAATAATCCTTGTTTTTATTGATTGAATAGATTGTGATATAGATTGTGACACAAAGTTTGATATTTATAGCCGCACACATGAGAAGTGCTACTAACAGATTAAGCTAACAGACTCCAACTGAACTAACTGAATAATCCTAGCTGTCATAACGGTCACTAACTAACTCACTAGTTACATACACTAACACCGGCGATGAAGAGAGATGATTGGCGATGAGAGAGACAAGTGATGGAAGAAGATGATAATGGTGGAATTTTTGTTTTTTTTTTTTTCCAAAAGAAACACATATTTGGAATTTGAACCAATTTTTAATTATGTTCTTATAATTTATAAGTTTTTAATCATGTTCATGTACTAGATAAAATTTTATAATCAAATCTATGTAGCAATTCACGATTACAAAATTTTTGTTAGATTGAATAAATATTTATATTAAGTTTGTAAAATTGGATAAAAACTTATTAAATTACATAAAAGTTTAAAGTCTTTTGTAATGATAATTTGCTTCAAGATTTTCTTTATAAAAATTTATTTAATATAGAGATTTAGTTAAAAGCTTTTAAATTATAAAAATTTAATTAAAAATCAAGTCAAATTATAGCGGCTTGCAAATTAATTAAACCAAATTTTTATTATTAGATATATCAGAAAACGAGGTAAATTAAAGCAAACAATTTGTTCATTTCTAATTGATCCAAGTATGCAAGAGACCAAAGCCCCTCCAAATCTAAAGGCAAGTGAGACTTGACAACACTGGGAAGAAGAAAGCATCTTTGCCACTAATTTTAAGGATAAGGGTATATTTAATTTGTGGATAAAAATAAGAGAAAATTTTTAATAGATGAGCTCTACATATAATTTTATTCATAAAGTTTATTCATGAAAAATTTTTCCCCATTCTTATCCTGCAACCTAGCACACTCTAAGAGAGAGAAAGGTATTCAGTAAAATCTCATCAATAATAGATATCCTTCTTAGAGGCCAGGAGTATGCAAGTATTTTTCATCCAAACCCACCTTAGAACTCGACATTTTTACTTCAAATTTTGCCTCCAAATGTGTGCAATCGTATTGCGGGTATCCAGTCTCCTTCTTTCGCTACAGGTGAAGATGTGGTTTTGTGGGGTTTTACCCATGATTATTCATTCTCCTTGAAGTCTGATTATAACTATCACTACTGGAGCTAGAAAGTGGTTCACGCGTCATGAAGTCATTAAAATCTAGAAATGACAGGGACCGGGGAGAGTGAAAACATCCTTGTTTATGGCTCTTCGCTGAAGATGGGTTGCTTACAATACGAGGAAGTTTCATCTTCATCTGTATTGAAGAATATAGTATGCATGTTATAAGTAGTGTTTTAAATTGCAGCTGCAGTCACAATTGCGGTTACTGTGATTACGAGGACTGCAGTCGCCGCAATGCAAGTTAAGTCATTGTAGTGTGAATTTTTTTTAATTTTGCACAAAAATTTGGAAAAAAAATATACAATCATTGTAACTTTCTATATACTTTTATTTGAAGTATTATATAAGTTTTTTTTTTGGTAAATAAGTTTTTACTATTATTTTAACACTTTATATTATATCAATAAATAACTTAAATTAGATTTACGAAAATAAAAGAAAAGAAAAGCAAGATAATTAAATATACTTATCTATAATTTACAAATAAGTATCTCTAAATCTTTAGTCATATTCTCTTAAAATATTTCAAATTTCCTTATTTTGTTCACAATTGAAAGTTTAAATTTTAAATTTTCATACTATTTTTTTCAAATATTTTACATATCTCTCTTCTCTTAATTTTCTCACTTTTCTTCTTTTCTAAAATTTTCCTCCTTTTCTGATTTATTCCCACTCATCGTGACAAGAAGAAACCCAACCTAAACTTCGTTTCTAAAATTTCTCCTCTTTTCTAATTTTTTTTCCTACCCATTACCTAAATAATGATAATAGAAAATAAAATAAAACTACAAACCCTACTAGACATTTTGGATCCTTCCTTCTTCACTAGGGTCATACTCAGGTGGATACCCAAAAATGACCCTCTTCACTAACCCATCATCCCTTGTTCTCCACAAATGTCTCTCATTTCCACACCCCCAAACCAATGGCCCTGATTCTCTCTTTTTCCCTTTTTTCTCAATGTCTTATCTTTTCTCAATAAGCTTACTTTTCTCATTTCCTTCTTCACTTCTTCTCCCTTCTCAATGTGAGGCTTCACTTCACTCCCTACCCCAAAGAGTGACCCAGCAAGGCAGGACAGCAAATGCCCAAAGCCCATAAACCTAACTAACCTTCTTCCCCTTTCCTTACTATTTTCTCTCTTTTTCATTAAATTTCCCTAACAAGAAGCAAAGTTACAAAGCCATAGCAAAATGGAATGGAGAACATGCCTCTACAACTTGCAACCTGCTTAGTTGAAAGCCACTGATTTGTGCAAAGCGGAGATGAGAAAGAAAGTTGTAGGTATAAATAATTAATAAGGAGGACTGATAGTATAGATTTATTATGCGCAACATTTTTATTATATAAAAATATCACTCTTTAACTCCATTTGTGACTCTGTGTGAATTGTATATGTTGGCTTTATTTGGCCTGTATTGTCCTTACAATTTGATGGGTTTAACATCTTGGTTCATAATGTTAGTAATTAGGTATAATCTCTAATACTATATATAATACTAAAATTCTTTAAGGAAATCAAATTATACTCATATCATTAGCTATAACTTAGGGACTAATTAGGGCTGAAAGTAAGTCAAATTAATTCATAAACTATTTCTGACTCGGTTCGTTAATAGCTCGATAAGCTAAACTCATGAGCTGAATTTGACTAAAGATTTGAGTTTATTTATTAAATGAGTCAAACTTAAACTTTGTTATGTTTGACTCAACAACTCGTAAGTTGACTTGATTATATATATATATTATTATTTTATCCCTATAATAAGATGTATTTGTAGATAGAAATTATGTTAAATATTTTGTATTATGTGTATGAAATATAAATTATGTTGAATATTGGCCATGTACTAATAATCAAAAGGCCCAATTTATATCGAAATAAGTTAGTTCATCGAGCACGAGCAAGCTTGTGAGCTTTTAACAAGTCACGCTTGAGCTTTAAAATCAAGTTTATTTGTTATTGAGCCGAGCCATGAACCAGACTCAATACTATCGAGTCGAGTTTGAGCTTTGCCAAACTCAGGTTCGGCTCGGCTCACTTCCAGCCCTGGGTTTAATAACAAATGTTTGATCCATTAAGGAAATTCGTCTCCTATCTCATTGAATTTGAAATATTCGATGTTTAACTCTTATTTCCTCCTTCCTGTACTTTTGTTAAAATAATAATAATAAATGTTTGATCTAACCAATAATATTAAAATAAGGTTATAAATTCACTTGATAATATGCTAGATGCGGATAGCTTTTGGCCTACCTCGGCAACGCTAACTACAGAAACAAAGTCACTATGTTTAAAGAAGAGAAATAATTAACAAATAAACTAAACATACGTTATCATAGTGAAAAGCTCGAGCATGCACTATATAACGTCCTCTCTATCTTGGGCAAAAGTAAATTTCAGCTTGACAATATGGAAGGGTTCAATTCAGAGAGCGAGGTGAGAGTGGGAGATATTGATAATAAGCAGGTTAGACTTTCAATGTGTAGATTAAGAGCTCAGCGAGTTAAACATGCACCAAGGGTTAAGCCCATGAAAATCTCAAGGTTAGACTAGACTAACATGCTGCATCTACGTGTTACGACTCAACTACATCTCCTCATTCTTTTTTTTTCTTTTTTTCCAAATTTTTTTATAAGGAAAAAAGTTATGCCATTTTACGTAGGATATAAATGGCCTCTATCGTTTATATATACTTTATATCCTTCGATTTATCCTATATATTTAGTGAGTAAAAGTTTGAGGTTTCTTTTTATCAATAGACAAATAACCGATCCTAATAGCAAAAGATAGATTCTCCTTGGATGAAAGCATTGCTAGGGATGCTACAATAAACAATTCAGATTATAGATGCAACAAAACCACACCTTAATGTCTAAAACATTTTCTGTTTGTCATTGGTCCTATTGCATGCTGCTTATATAATTATTGGCTCTTCGGCCGAGAGGTGTTAAAGTATATATAATTCATTAGTTTGTTACAAATTATTAATTAGAACTAGTCAGCAGGTTATGGGAGTTAGTTACTTTCCTCTCACTATATAAGTCATATTGTAGTTATATTATATTAACCTTTTTCATTTTATCAATATACAATTTCTGATTTCTCTTTCAATTCTCTCTTTTCTCTGCTCTGCCATGTTTCTCAACATGGTGTCAGAGCCATGGCATCCACCCTGAAACCTTCATTTCCATTGCATTGAGCTCTCTCTGGAGAGCAACTTTTTCTCACTCTCTCCTTCATTTTCTCACATTTTCCTTTCTTGCAAACACTTTCCTACATAATTTTCTGTCACCTCCACTTTCGTTAGCGTCATCAATCTTATCTTCTTACATCAGGGAAATTCATTTTCTCTTTCTACTCTTCCACATTTCCAATCCTTTCTACTGTACTTTCTTTTTTGATTTCCTTGCATCTCAAGAACTCAGCACATGCTTCGGTTCCTTGCTTGGCTCGTCTTCCTCGTTTCAGATTTGGAGTTTGTTCTTGTTCTCCGATGGATTTGCGATGAAGGACACTAGCTTTTTGGCTTTGCTTCTTCACCGTTAGATCTTCACATTTCCGGTGTGGTCCTTTTCTTCCAAGCTCCAGATTAGGATCTCGGTTTCAGTTCTGGTCCATTGGTTTGCCACAGCTGCTTGTCTTCAAGATCCGCATCTCTACCATGGCCTAGGTCCAAATATGCTTCATCTCCATTTTCTAATTTGGTTAGTTTGTGATCCATCTTCGTCTTCTGATTTGCTACTTTGATATGGTTACGCCTCTATTTTTCACATTAGATCTGGTTTGTTTCCTTGCCTTTTGGTCAGCACCTGGATCTGGTTTGCATTTTCAGGCGCTGGTTTGTGATCTCTGTTTCAGATCGGTTTTGCATTATACCTTACAAATGTTAATTGTTGCTCTATGATGCTCTTATTCAAGATGCATGTTAGTTGTTTAATATTGTTGGTTCCTTATTTCCTGAGCTAAGTTCTGCTGGTTCATGAAGCTATGGTGTTGATTCGGTTCTTCTTGATTTGTGTTTGCTATGGTTGTTCGATTGGTGTATTGTGATGAATTCATGCTCTGCTGCATTGGACACTGGTTCTAGTGTCAGCAATTTCTGTTTTCACGGTTGTGATAATGGTTCAACCTTCCTTTCGCTTGTTCAACTCTCATATTGGAGAAGAGTTGTTGCTCTGGCCTTGGATAGGATTTTTTTTGCTTCTATTTTGATGGTTAAGCTTTGATTTCAGCTTCTACTTTGGGTGGTTAAGCATAAATAATTTTGCTTTTACTCTTAGTGGTTAAGCTATTTAGTGAATTTGTTGATTGGTGTTCCCTAAATTGGGATTTTTTGATAGCCCTATATCTCTAACCTCTTCTTGATAGCCCCATGATTTTGATATTTGCTTCTGTCAAATGGTTAAGCTCTAAGATTGGTTAGCTTCTCCTTGAGTGGTTAAGCTATTGCCTCTGGCCTTTGATGATTGTTGTTCTTATATTGGGATTTCTTGGTAGTTGGAGACCGTGGAGATGCCAAAAGTAGAGCTATGGACCTTGGTTGTCATCAGTTTTTCCGACTTTTATGCTTCCATTGTTTGTTGTTATGAGTTACTTCATTATATTTTTTCTCATTTCTTATTGTAATACACTTTTATCCCAAGCTGGAGATGCTAATGTACGTATCCTCTAGCTTGCGGCGGAGTGTTAGAGTATGTAGAATTCATTTGTTTGTTACAAATTGTTAATTAGAATTAGTTATGAGGTTATGGTAATTAGTTACTTTTCTCTCACTATATAAGTCATATTGTAGTTCGATTGTATTAACTTTTTCCATTTTATCAATATAAAATTTCTGATTTCTCTTTCAATTCTCTCTTTTTTCTGCTCTGCCATGTTTCTCAACATTATTACTATTTAATATAAAAATTAAGAAAGATATCATTATGATTTACAATTTTTTTTACATTAAAAAATGACATCAAAACCACCATCTTCATAAATTGCCATATCGGGTGCATGATTAGTTACTAGATTTACACCATTTAACAAGTTCATAAGTCTTTGTAATGGAATATTTGACCATATGTAATGGAAATTATATTTAACTATAGGAATTTAAGTTGAAATATCTCTTGATTGGGTCTCATCTACTAGTAAAGCAATCATACATAACTAAGAACTTGATTTAGTGGCTATATTTAAAAATCATGAATGCTAAAAAATTGATAGTACCAAAAGGGAGTGAATTGGTTCAATAACAGAAATTTTAAACTTAAAATAAAATTAAACAGAAAACAATTCAGAATTAAGCTTTGAATAGTTTAACATAATATAGCAGAAAATTAAAAAAAATAAGAGTAAAGAGAAATGTTCAATGATTTATACTGGATCAGTTATAATTTGCAACCTACGTCCAATCCCCAAATGCTTGGGATTTTCTTTACTATGAGTTGAATTTTGTCTTATAAAACTTTTAACTAACCTTTCTTTACCTATCTTCTAAGTAGAGTGATTCTAGAAAGAAAGGATTCTTAGAATGCTACCCACACTCTTTCCTCCTCTCTAGAAAATGAACAACTCAATTACGAAAGCAAAGTGGTGCTCTTATATATGAATTACAAGAAAAGACTTAGACTCTCTCTAAGAGTGAAATGAACAATTGTAAGAACAAAGTAAAGAATAACACTCTAGTATCAAATTTCTCTTGATGGAAGGTCTATTTTTTCTCTTCAATCTAGAAGGCTTTTTATAGATCATGAAATGTTGAAGCCTACTAGCCGTTAGACAGAATTGTGGCTTGAATTCGAACCACAAATGATATCTCGTGTATTTGCTGTAACTGGGAATAATTGTTGGATCTTGACCTGTAGTTGCTAGTTTAATTGTTGTTTCTCTTAACTTTCATAACCATGCAACACTTCACTCATTTGAACATTGATTTCATGATTTCCTCCCCTAAACATGATTTTTCTAAGTAAAAATAGGTCAGATAATAATTTCAAATCGAATATATTTCAAACTGAATTTAGACTTAAATAAAGAAATCATTCACTAGAATAAATAAAGAAACTCTTAAATATAGTATCTCCTTTTTAATAGAAACTAGAAATCAACACTTATTATTCATCATCAAAATCATATACCCAACAAAAATAAATAAATAAAACTCTTGAATGAGCTTTGTGACCCAGTGATGCTCTTAATAGAAGAGACATTCAGTGATATATGCTTGCTTAATTTGAAGAGATCGTCATTAATGACTAAAGTGTGATATTTGAAATGCATAAAATATTCAAAGAAAGCCGCTCTTGTATAAGGAGTGATGTATTGTAATGTAGCTAGATAATCCATTGTTTCAACTGATATAATAGTGTATTCCGCTACCTCCCTTTCTTATGAAGTACAGTCATCACTTGAATCATGTTAGATGCTTTTCAACTAATAGCTACATAAACACGTATACATTCTGCTCTTGTTGATTGAGAATTGTATCTGTGACTACTGTTGTCTTACCATATATTTGTCTCCAATAATTAATTCTTGCTTATTACGCCTTGTAGGGATCAATAAATTAATAGCAATATGTCCTATTTGAAGAGGCTCATATATAGAAAGTCTCAAAATAATGCCAAGAACAAAAAGCAAAAAAAAAAAAAAAATCAATATTCCAAAGTTGAAATTTCTCTGTAATTATTAATGGGTTTAGGAAAGGCATTCATAACACAACCCAAATAAGCCGTACTTACTGGTTACTAAGCTTCCTTTTTCTATCATCAAAGCATTACCCATTAATGCAACACCAACATTATTTGACTCCAAATTCATACCGATCCCAAATTCTACTAATTCCCCCTCCATTACTTCATCAAGACCATAAATATGAGCAATGTTGTTGCCTACTTGAAATATAACACAAGTATGTACAATCTATACTTTTCTATTATATTGCTCAACATGTTCACGAACAATTATACTAATTTCATTTACACGAAAAGTTACCATTATTATTTCTAATAAATTCTAGAAGAGCAAAATGATGCCTATAGAATACATTTGCCATAGAAGAATAACTAATCTGTTATTTTAATGTTGGTTGATTGTATATTGCATTATAGTTCTATCATTCATAGTATTATTTTCATTTGATATCTTTAAATAATTCAAGGCTGTAATCGAATCAATTCATTAAGAAGAATGGATTCATTACATTTCTCATCTACCCATACGTACTATATTGGATTTGAATCATATTTTAGATCAATCTATATTAATTAATTGCCTCCATTATGTTGTTGCTAGCAAATACACCTTTTTTTAATATCTTTAAAATCGTTCCCACATGAGGACTGGACCTTTTTTTTTTATATATAATCATTTGATAAAAAGATTCGTTCTCTTCATTAAAGGCAGAAGTAGAACCAATAAAGATTTACTTTCCGATTCATCCCTTGAATTGAACACGAGTCAAGAACTGTTTTTGATCCAATCCAAAGAAATCAATAGAAAAAACAAATCGCTCATGATGTACCAAATTTGACTTAGTTATTGATAAAGTGAATAGATATACCACTTCTTAAAATCTCTCTTTTGATTCAAAATCATGATGTAACATTTACCCCGCATAATAGATGAAATAAACTAAAATATGAATTTTTGCCCAAGAATAAAATTTATTGGAGCTATTCAGTTTATCTTTCGAAATCGTATCCCTTCTCGAATCTTATTGGAACTAGCCCATGGAAAAAAAGGCCTTTTTAAAAAAAATTAAAAAATCATAAAATTACCACGCTCCAAATATAATCAAACTTAAATTCAAACTTCAAGTTCAATATATTACTTATTAAATTAAAATCTCAAAATCCAAATTCAAAGTCCCAAGTGTCAAAGTAAAACATATTATCTAATCAAAGTTCAATTTCATCATATTACAAATCAAATAACATGTTGAGGTTGTCGGTGTGTTGAGGCTATTGATTGTATGTTGCTTTAAACAAAATTTACTTCATAACCAAATGCTGTGAAGTTTGATTTTCAAATTCATATTGCTTTATAATAAAGCTACAAGAATATAAATTATCTTATTCACATGTTTTACTTAACATTAATGACAATACTCTTATTGCTGAAAATGTATAAAACTCGATTGAAAACTTAAATTATAAAACAGGTATAAATAAGGGTCAAATGTTTAAATTGATTAATATTTTAGTTATATGAAATTTCTTAAATTCAAATTATGTAACATTCTCATGTATTGCATAGGTAACTACACCAATTTTAGTGTATAAAAATATTTTAATGAATAAACTTATACAATATATTGCTTACACAAAACAAATAATAGAACTGTAATATATTGTATTGACCTATCATGCTTAATAAAATATAGCAAACATATTCTTAGTTTCATTTTTGCAGATAATATGAGAGGACCAGGAAAAGAGAGAGAACTCTACAAGGGTTAGTCTGTTAATGGAAAATAGTTTAGATTGGTTTAAGATTGGAGTAAAATATTAATTGTGATGATTTAACATTGGAGTCGAGTGTAAGTGTTGACCCAATATATGAGTTCGTATAAGTTCAGAGTTTTTTATATTTTTTGGAAACCTAAAGTCGAATAGTAGGTATAATTTTCTCTAATGAAGATAAAATCTAACCGAATCTATCCCTCTTTCATTTTTTTTTAATTTTTTCCCAATAGTAAAATGTCACCCTATCACTCTTCACTGATCACGCCCGTGCTTCTGTAGATGCTGAAAGGATGTGTTTGGTTTATAATTGAAAAATCATGATTAGGTACAACAGAAAAGTAATTTTTTTTTTATATTACGTCTACTCAAATAGTGATTTGAGACCGATAATTATTTTAAAATATAATTTATCGTAATTTTATCAAACATATCAAAATTAGTAAAAATTAAGTTTACATCTTTCAAGCAACGATTTAAACTCACCCAACTAAAACACACACTAAGTTGAGCTTTAAAATGCCCGAGTGATTGGGAATTGGGAGCACTACTGTCTCTCAGTTATGTCATTCCTGACGTATAATCTATGGATTTATGTTAACCTTTATTTTGACTTGGAAAAAGGTTTAGCGTTAGTCTTTATTTTTGACCTGAAGAAAGTTAAGAGGGCATTTGCCATCTGTACTTAATGATGTCTTTTTTGGAAAATATCTACTTTGATATTATATTTTAGATATAGTGATAGTGTATTATAAAGTTTTCAAAAATTTATAATTTAAAATAAAAATTACAATTAAAATAAAATTTATGTAGCATTAACAAATTATAATTTTCTATTTTGCCAATAAGATTAAACTAGTAATAAATGGCTTGAATAATTTATATAAAATTATAAGTTCAAACTTTATTATCATTATAATATAACCAAAAAAATAATTTTTTATGCAGGTTATAATTTTGGTGGGTTCTCTGGTGGACTTACAAAATGGCAGCTTTTAGGATTTTTGTATATTTAACATAATTTTAAGCAAAGTTACCGCTATTTTAGGCAAAGTTACCGCCATATTCTATAGAATTACCAGTATTTTGGATAAAGTTATCAGTATTTTAGGTAACATTATCAGTACTAATAATTTTGTCCAAAATGTTGATAACTTTGCTTTAAATAATAGTAAATAAACAAAAATGTACAAAATTCATCATTTTGCATGTTTGTTGTAGCATGCACCAATAACTTTTTAATTTCATATTATAAATTTTAAAAAAATATATTGCAATCTACTTATTCTAATTTATAACAGTTATCAATTTGGGTAATTTTTTTTTGTTTATAAGTTGTCATTCTCATATATTAATATAATATTTATTATTAATTTTTTAATTTTATTATTTATCTTTATTATATTGATTAAAAAAATAGCTACTTTCCACTTTATAATAATATATCTTGAATAAAATATTAAGAAATCATACTTTCTGCTACACAATAAAATTTTCTTAGGATATTTTTATACACTTATATCATAATTATGTATTAATTTTTATTTTTTAATCTTTATAAAAATAATCAAATTGACAATTATTGTAAATAGGATGGAGTAATATCTTTGAAAAAAAAAAAACCCCAAAATTGGAGCCTTTTCATAACAGCTGCTTACAACTTATTTTGTGCATTGATTACACAACAAAAATTAAAGTAGCATTGTCTCCCGAAGTCAAATTTTTTTCAAATTGATTGAAGTCAAATTCCCCTTTTTAAAATAAAAAAATTGGCTACACTATGAAGTTCAATAATTTTACCTTTAAAAAGTCGTGAGACTAACTGAGCCATATTGATTGTTTAATGATCTTAGTGTAGCCCACAGTGAAAAGTTTATCATCCTGTCTCTTCACATTTTCAAAGAACTAATGTTGACATTCGCACACATCGAGCATGACTTGGTAACACTACTATCTGATTTTATCATCTTTGTAATTATAAATCGTAGTGCTCCATATATGATGCTGGCCACAATTCACTGAGTTGAACAATGCTGAATACTATAACGAGCTGCAAAGTTCTACCAGCAGGTTGATTTGCTGAGACTGTACGTAACTCCTCCTTCACATCGGATGGTAAAGTTCTACGCTTTAATTTTTTTTCTTTCTGCTTTTGCATCCTTAAAGAATGTTTTGACCACCGATTAATGTGGTATATTATTTAAGGTCAAACTATTTGACCTTGTACGGATCTTTTATGAAAAAGTACACAAACTCTCCCTGAGATAATTTATGGTTAGATTTACAGTAACTCACTCTTTAGTTGGCACTCCAATAGAGACCACTCCTATGCCTCATATTTAATTTTTTGTTTTCTTTCAAGTAATACTCTTATCATTAAGACACATTATAGTCCTATTATCTTCGCTCTTTTTTGACTAAAAAACCTTAAAAGTGAGAATTGTTGTGTCAGTTTATTTGAAAGGGACAATTGTGGTAAAACCACTAATCGTGCAATATTCGATAAGAAGTTTCGATTAAAGTTTAGTTTTCAATTTCTAACATTCATGTATATGTTGGCATGTACTTGACGTTATTATATATTTGAATATACACACCAAATGAATTAGTGAAAAAAATTAACTTTTACTTTTGAGGAAAAAAAAAATAAATATGTAGAATTTTTTCCTGACTCCCATGCACGATGAGGAAGATGACAAACGAAAAAACTGACAAAAATTCATACAGTTCGGATTCTTCACTGAATCGTTAAATTAGTCCTCGTCTTGCATTTTATGGGACGAGAAGGGAGGAAATTGATTTGTAGATGGGAAAGAATGAAGAACAAAAATTGTCTAATATGAATCTTAAGGTCAACTTTATCATTATAGAAGTATGAAAAATTACAACGCTATCATTGAAATTAAAATCACATGTGGCATATGTGCTCATTGTTTTTCAGTCTAATAAACAACAGCTTAATAACAAGGGATTTTGTATAATCAACATATAGTTTTTAAAACTTGAAGAGTGTTACATGTAAATCACCAAAGTCTAGAGAAATCAGTGTAATTTCTCCAATCATTTTGTTTAAGAGTATAATTAGTCTAATCAGTGTAATTTCTCTCAAGAACCACGCTGTGGAGGCACATCGATGTTAAGAGAGTCCACATGTGAAGTGCGTGTGTCTCAAATGGCGATTTGTTCCTGCTTTGATACTCAACTTGAAGGGCTCCAAGGAGTTGTGGATTCAGAAATATGAAGACTCTATGGCATGGGATTGCAGAGATAACCTGTTGATCGCACTTGGTAGTTGATGTGCTACGAAATAGTATGAGTTTATTAGTTTAGACATATATAATTCATTTATAGAGTTTTTGGTTTTAGGCTATGGTGTTTCCAATGTTATAAGTCATCCTCAAACTAGGAACCCCAGTTTTTTAATGCGTAAGATGCTTATTATACAAAATTCTCACTCTCCAGCTCCATTTGTGACTTTGTGTGAATTGCATTTGTTGGCTTTATTTAGCAGATGCTGTCCTAACAATTTGATGGGTTTAACATCTTGACTCAACATTTGTAACTAAGTGTATCTCTTATAATATATGCAATTCTAAAAATCTTTAAGGAAATACTATCTCAGTCTTAAAGTAATTGTCCACTTTGAAAAATTTACTTGTCCACAAATAATTGTCTTTTTAAAAAAATTTAGATAATATTAATTACTTTTTTCCTGTTATATCTCTATTAAATAGTAAAGAGAGAGTAAATAAAAAGAGATAATTAAAAGAAAAAATTATTAAATAAGGATAATTTTATAAAATGTATCTAAATTTGTCTAATAGTAATATTTTTTTAATTTATGTGTGTATTTAAAGTTGGACGGGCATTTTAAGACGGAGGTAATAAAATTATACTTATATCTTAGGCTACAACTTACGGCCTAATAATAAATGTTTGATCCGACCACTAATATTAAAATAAGATTATAAATTCGCTTGATAATATGCTAGATGCTGCTTTTGGCCTACCTCGGCAATGCTGACTACAGAAACAAAGTCATGATGTTTAAAGAAGAAAAATAATTAACAAATAAACTAAACATACGTTATCATAGTGAAAAGCTTGGCCATCCACTATATAACGTCCTCTCCTCTCTATCTTGGGCAAAAGTAAATTTCAGCTGGACAATATGGAAGCGTTCAATTCAGAGAGTGAGGTGAGACTCGGAGATATTGATAATAAGCATGTTAGACTCTCAATGTGTAGATTAAGAGCTCACCGAGTTAAACTTGCACCAAGGGTTTGGCCGAAGAAAATTCCAAGGTTAGAGTAGACTTACATGCTGCCTCTGTGTTATGACTCAACTACTTCTCCTCATTCTTTTTTTTTTAAATAATTTTTTTAGGAAAAATTATACTTTATCCCCTAAACTATAGATTATATGCACTTTAACCTCTAAACTTCAAAAATATATAAATTGACCAGTTGAACTTTTTTTGAATGTGTAAATTGATTCTTTTGTTAATTTTTCTATTAATTATTAACAAAAATATCATACATTCAAGAAAGTTTAGGATATCAGGTTGCACATTTAGAAAATTTTAGAAGGTCGATTTGTATATGACCCAAAGTTCAGGAGGATAATATATTTATTTTGGTTAACACATTTATGAAAGTTTAAATAATTAATTTATATATTTTTAAAGTTTAAGGACTAAAGCATATATGGCCTATAGTTCAAGAGATAAAGTGCAATTTTTTAATTTTTTTATAAGAAAAAAAGTTATGCCATTTGATGCAGGCTATAAATGATCGGTATAAATGATCTCTGTCGCTTATACATACTTTATATCCTTCGAGTTACCCTATATTTTTAGTAATTAAAAGTTTGAGGTTTCTTTCATATCAATAGACAAATAACCCACCCTGATAGCATAATATTTTCCTTGGATGAAAGCATTGCAAGGGATGCTGCAATAAACAGTTCAGAATATAGGTGCAACAAAACCACACCTTAATGTTTAAAACATTTTCTCTTTGTCATTGGTCCTATTGCATACTGCATATATAATTACATTCTTACTATTTAATATGAAAATTGAGAAAGATATCATTATGATTTACAATTCTTACATTAAAAAATGACATCAAGATCACCACCATGCCATATCCGGTGCATGATCAGTTACTAGATTTACACCATTTACCAAGTTCACAAGTCTTTGTATATGCGTTGCAGGAATAAGTGTGATGCATCGAGTTTGTCACATTGACATTTGAAACCTAGTCACAACTCACGAGTCACTATATTGGATGTCTCTACTTATAGACACACACGATTAAGTACTGTCGTCATCGCAAATGTTATAGATACTTGATGTACAAAAAACTAGGTGTTGTTTGAGTAGCTCTATTTGTGGCATCTTTACTTTCTGATAGTTGAAAGTTACACCGCAAGTGTTTAGACCAAATTAACTGTTCAAAATATCACTTTTTGGAAAGTTATTTTTAGCATTTTTTTTTGAAAAATTAAATTATCAAAATTTTCAACGCAATCACCGGCATAGTTTTCCAAGAACAAGTATTATGTATAAATTTAAAATAAATACTTCTATTATTGTGCATCTAAACACAATAATTTACTTATAAGTTTTTTTTCATATGATATCTTTTGTCAGAAGTTTCTTTTATATAAGACCTTAATTAGTTATTTAGCTAAGAGCCATAAGATTGTATGAATTACATATGTCTAAACTAATTAACTTTTAATATTTCGTAGCACATCAACTACCAAATGCGATCAACAGGCTATCTCTGCAATCTCATGCCATACAGTCTTCATATTTCTGAATCCACAACTGCTTGGAGCCCTTCAAGTTGAGTATCAAAGCAATAACAAGGAATCGCCATTTGGGACACATCCACTACTCATGTGGACTTTCTTAACATCCACGTGCTTCTACAGTGTGGTTCTTGGTTTTAAGATCCACATACAGGCTCGAAGTGGCCACTGTGCTTTGATTCTCAACCATGTTCTGTTGGTTTCGGGATCACTTTCTTCAGCCTCCCTATTGTCCATCTTCCAGCCACGTCTCTTTGTTTGGTTTCTCTGTATCATTGGGATATATATAGCACTGATGCTGGTTCTTCATTTGCTCAAAAATCCACTGTTAAAGGTCTTGGGAACTTTAGTTGCCTTAGCTTTCCAACTTGTTGACAATATAAAATTGTTTGTTGGACGCATAGGGCAGTGGGGCGACATGCATAATTGATGCTGTATAATAATAAGGGTTTAATTTGTTGCTTTAGAGATTCTTAGAAGCTTCGCTATGAACAAAACGAGATTAATGTTTAGAGAATAATGTACTGATGAGATAAAGAATAATCGAGGGGGTTAGTGGTTTTATAACTTCTCATATGCATGCCTTTGAAGTTAAATATGGTTCCTGACATTTATGTAATAGAATGAACATTACCGAACTTTTTATTTTGGACATGTAAAAGGTATTTCGGTTCACAAGAATTAATTTTATTTAATTTTATATGTTCTAACTATTAATATGACCAGACACTTAAAAATTTTGAAGACATTATGCTTAAGTTTTTAATTGTAGAAACTGATATAACTGAAAATAATAATTTTAAGAACTAAAATGATAATTTAATTTATTTTTGGAGTGATTTAATAAAAAAAATCCTCATAATTAAATATCAGTAAATCAGTCGTAGCCCACTTCACATATATCAGACAACCAATTTAAATAATTGTTATGATCCATTAGTGTTATTCGACGATAAAAAGTAGATATAATATCTAATAGAAAAATGTATGGAGGACCATCATCCAAGCATTTTTATCATCGATTTCTCAGTAAGATCAACTCTTTTGATTATATGATGGACTCCTCTTAAAAAAAAAACATTGGCGCGCATGTAAACGAGGTGCTCTACCTAACTGAGCTATAGCCCTTTTTTATATATATGTGTGTGTAAAATTTATTGGCGTCTTGAACAATACGCTTGTAAGTCTTTTTTTTTAACAAAATTTACCGGTATGTACATTGTTCATGTTGATAATTATATTTTTTATATAAAACTTACTAGCATAAACAGTACACACGCTAGTCAGTTTTGTGTATATATACACAAAACTTACTAACGCTTGCACTGTTTGCGCTAGTAAATTTCTGAATAAAAAAAATTTAATAAAAGTAATAATGATCATATGGAATCCATCATCCGAATATTTTTATCATTTTTCTCACTTATATGTCTAGTATTTATACGTCTCTTATCAATTCTCTATTTAATATTCATAAAGAAAAAATATACAAAATCTTGATCTTACCTACTATTATAAAGATATTTTGTCTGGTCTAGTTAATTTGACAACTTGACACAAATAACGCGGAAGCTTTCTTCAACTATAGCATGGGCAAAGTTGGAAGAGACACGGCACTTAGAAAATAAAAAAGCAACCAAGAAGTTTCATGGCACGTCTTTACTAGATTGTGTAAGATTATCCAACGACTTCAGGCAAAAGGTATGTCAACGCTAGCTAGTTCAAAAGGCATTATATTGATTAGCACGTATAACCTATCAACGTAAGGAAGTAGCACACAAACCCTTTTAAATAATCCATACTTTCTCAAAGTGTTCATTATTATAAACCAAAAAATTAAGATGGATTTCAGACTATAGTTTAATAGAAAATGGTTGACTTAATAAAAACAATAGAAAATGGTTGACTCGTGCTGGGAGAAAATGCAGGGTTTACTTGGAAAACAACCTCCAGAGGCATAGGTCAGCACGGCTTAGACCAATGAGCTTCAAAATGAAACCCATTCTTGTTTGAAAATTTCTTACATGCATATAAATTTAATACTTCATATTTAATACATTTATAATAAAATTAATGAGACTCAAAAATAAATAAATATATCTTAAAGTTGGTAAAACCCAATTTTATTGCAACTGTATGTCTAAGGACGAAGCTAAACCTTTTCTATAGAAGAGGTCAATATTTAATAGTTAACTTTATGAAAGATCTGTTTGTCTAAGTGTTTGAGAGAGTAATAAAAGGAAAATTTTAATTTTGTAGGTTAGTCATAGATACATAGAGATAAAAAAATGACTTAAGTTTATTGTGAGAGACTAACTATTTGCTTTGTTGTGAGAGAGCAAAATAGATAGTACTGTGCTTACAAGAAAAACAATAGATAGTACTATAAAGTATATTAAAAAGAAAAAGAAAAAGAAAAGGCTAAAACGATAGCTTCCTAATGAAGTAGGAGTGTTTTTTTTTTTTTTTAAATCCAAAAATTGACATTTGACAATTGGGATGAGCAATGGAACTCTAAAAGTTAGCAATAGGAAATTAAAAAAAAAAAAACAACAATATAAGTATAAAAAAAAAAATCAGAGGGGGCCAAGTTAAAAAAGAAACAAAAAGAATAATGTAAAATTAAAATTGTTGGGGGAGGTCATTCCCCACCCTCCCTTTTTAATTACAAGAGGAGCCACCCCTATATATTGTTGTTGACTAGAGTATTTCTATAATTGTCTTTTTTAAAATTTAAACCTTAACTTCTCGTCATAAATGTAGATCGCTAAACATTACATCAACTTTTTGTTAGTGAGTGGATTTGAATATAAGATGTTATATTTATAACTATACAAAAAAAATTTACTTCGTCGAGGGCCGGCAGGCAAGAAAAATATTTCTATTTTTTATTTTCTATTTTTAACTCGCATTGTCTTTTAACGTTCTGAAATAATTAATAAATAAAAAATGTATGTAGTCAATTGAAAAAAGAATTGCATTTAATTTTATTTTTTAAAAAACATTTGACTTGCAGTTTATTTTCAAAATCACAATAATGACACCCTAATATGACCAATATGATATTAACTATAGACCCCTCCATTTATTGTTTGTTATCAACTCAAATCTAACAAAGAGCCAAATCCAAAAGACTAGCTATTGGATGAAAAATTTTTAAATTTAAGTATAATACTTAGATAGCATGACTCCTAAATATAGAACTTGTAATAGTGCCACCCTCATTTAAAGGCATCGGCAATGACTGCTTACTCTAGGCTGCCCATTCTAAACGACATCACTCTAACTTTTCTTCATAGCCCTTTCTTAGATCGCTTCCTTTATGTGTCGGCTTCTCAGTGAAAGCGCTAATATTGGTACAAGTTAAATTAAAAATGCACTAAACCAGTATCTATACATGTATTTGGTTTTACAAGTATTAAGTGCATGTTTGGGAACATGCAAAAAAACATGTTTTTTCCTAAAAAAAGTTATTTCCAAAAAATTAATCTTATTTGGTAGAAAGTTAAAAATAGATTATAATCAAAAGTCAATAATTTTAAGCTAAAAAATAGTTTATAATCATAAGTAATGTTTTGACGGTTATGATATAAGCATAAACTTACTATTTCAAAATTGTTATATTTTTACTAAGTTGATTTTAAGTATCAAATATTCTCTAATACAAACAATCATTTCATACTTTTTTTTTTTTTGTAATTTTACTATACAAAAGTAACTTTTTTCATACAAATCAAATAAAATAAAATATTTTAAAATCATTTTTCAAAAATATACAAACATAAATTGATTCTTAAATAAGCAATTATATAAAAAAAGTAATTATACAAATAAGTAATTATTAAAATAATTTTAATCTTTTAGCTTTTCTAAACGCACACTAAAACTAATGAGTAGAGGCGTAAACGGATTGGTTTGAATCAAGTTTAAGCAAAAAATAAATCCAAACATATCAAATTTAATTGGATTGATTTAATTTGGATTTTAAATTTTTTTCC
Organism: Pterocarpus santalinus; assembly: GCA_031439595.1. Lineage (NCBI taxonomy): Eukaryota > Viridiplantae > Streptophyta > Magnoliopsida > Fabales > Fabaceae > Pterocarpus > Pterocarpus santalinus. Next base: position 8,157,542 of record CM062523.1, read on the forward strand.
AATAAATCCGAACTAAACTGATCCGATTAAGATCGGATTGATTTGGTTCTGGTTATTGGATTGAAATAAAAAATAAAGAATTATATTTTTTTTAAAAAAATTATTTTTATAATAACTAACAATAACATTTAATAATAATATAAATAGATAAATTTTTTAAACAAAGATTAACAAAAAAGATAAAAAAAATGCCATATTACTAGAAATTTTAGTGCAAAACTTTGAAATATTATAAATTAAAAAAAAATAATTGATCGAGTGATCGGGTTGGGTGTTTGGGTAATTAGGTTAAAAATCATAAATTCGAAACTGAACCAATAATAATTAGTATGATTCGATTCCACCTTTAAAATGAATCAATTGCTCGAATCGATCTGATCTAATTCCATGAGTTTGATTTTTATTTTCAGATTTATTGGACTAATCTGATCCACTTACACCTCTACTAAAAAGAAGACTATGTGGCATTTAATGACAGAAGTAGAGGAATCAATCAGTAAATAGTCTCCAACGAAATAAAGCTCCGCAGGAGCAATTCTTCAACAGCCCAAATGAGAAGAATCGATGGAGCAGTACCTGATGAACCAGGCGTATCAGTTTTATAGCTTAGAACAGAATTACCGATCATAGAGGAAGAAGAAGAATAGCAGAGAAATATCAGAGGGAAGAATTTATGCTTACCACGCCCATGCCGCTTCCTTTTTTTTTTGGTCGAACATACCACTTTCTGTTGTTTGCTTATCTTTTTAATTCACTCCACCCTACCGATCGGACTAATTATTTTTTTGGTATATCTGCAGTAATGATATTTGAGTTCCTAACTTTATACATAATATCCAAATTCCTCATTATTTATGCATGTAGTTAAGTTTATATTCTATTGTGGCAAAAAAGAAAGTGTACATTCTATTAATTAATAATGCATAGATATTAGATATCTTTAGATCGAACACATTTACAAATTTTTCAAGTACATTAATAAATGAGTTACAAAAGCATTATTATATATCTATATTTAAATTAAGTGTTGTAATTAGAATAAACTCTTGCTGAATCCGGATGTCATTGATTTCTCTATTTTTCGTTATAAATAAAACTTTCTCAATACTAATAAATTTTACCTAGAGGATAGGTCATAATAATGAAACTACGTGGAAAAATTATAATCAATAAAATTAATTAAATTATATTAAGTAATAATAATGAATTTATGACAAGGAGATGACTCTCATATGCGCTGCAATATAAAAAGTAAAATTTGGAAATTTAAAACTATTGACTTAACTTAAACTAATATCCTATGAGGAAGACTAGCTCTACGGAATGTCCCATATTTGTTAAGTGGTCCATAACAAAGTAAATGCATCTTCTCGTATTAAAAATTTATATAATTTTATCATATATTATTTTTTATTATTGATTAGAAAGATGAAATTAAGCTTAAAATTTATAAAAAAATGTAATCAATAATAAAAAAAAATAACACATAATAAAATTATATAAATTTTTCATATAAGTACCAAGTCCGGTTGGCTAGTTGACTGATAAGCCCGACCATATGACTATGAGGATGATGCTTCTCACACCCCATCACCGCAAGTTTGACCACCATTTGTGAGTCACTCCCCAGATTGAGATTATTAAACCCCTATTGAACCTATAACGATGAAGCAAAAATAATTCACAACAGATTTTATTATCAATAGTTTAAAATTATTCTTTGTGCTTTGCGCGTAAAATGCAGGAAAGCGAATGTTATTGTGTACGTACTTCCCACCGTTATAAGCTCGAAGGCTAACAATGATCCTATTGTAATGCTGCCAGCTAAAAAGTTGCACAAAGAGACGGTTTTTATTTTTTATTTTTTTCCGGCATCGGGAAGATCCAAATAAATCTAGAATAATCATCCTGAAACAGCAGATAATGATTGAAGACAGTGAAATACTCCAATGAACAACAAGCCTTTGTTTGGACGGAGAAAAAAAAAGGAAAAAGAGAAGAAGGAAGTTAAAAAAAAAAAAAAGAAGTTGAGTAGAAAGAAATAAAATAAAATTGTATTTTTTATAAGTATGTTTAAATAAAAAAAATGAGGGAAAAGAAAATAGGAGAAAATTATTTTTCTATATTTGTTTATGTAAAAAAGTGAAAAGAAAGAAAAAAGATAATACTGCCAAATAATAATTTTACCTTTATATTATTATAAAAGATATTTTAACTATATTAATTAATATTAAATAAAAAATTTCACTATTTTTAATATAATGGTTTAAAATAATATTAACCTATTAAATTAAACTAATATTAATAAAAATAGATTAATCAAAATTATTTAAAATAGAACTACTATTTTTAGTTAATCTAATATTTCAAAAATATTATTTAAAAAATATTTTACTAGCTAAACAATATCAAAAATATTACTTAATTATTATTTCAACACTTAACATAGCACAAAATAAAAAATTAAAACTTATATAATATCCTATTTAAAATGAAATATTTGTTTAGAATAAAATGGCGATAAATAAGAAATTTTAAAATTTTATATAATTTGTGTTTTGGATTTTTTTATATTTATTTTTAATGATATAGTGATAGAAGAATTAAAATTATTTATATAAAATTTTAAAAAATATTGATTTAAAAAAAAAAAGAGTATGGAAATATCACGCAACATCTTAAATGATATTGTACATCCTAAAACCATCCCCCTCTTCCTCATCTCATCACTTATCTTTTGCGCAAAGAAGGAGGGCAAAATGGAAAAATGAAAAATCCCACCCCTCTCTCCAAAATTTCCGACCAATAGTGGGAGGAAAAAAATTGTTTGATATTCATATAGGATCCACATACTATTATGCACTATTTAATCCTTCTTTTTCAATTTTTCCTTTCAATCAAATAAAATAAATATATAATTTTTCTTTCTATTTCTTTTCTCTCCCTTTCTTTCTTTCCAAAATCACCCTAACCAAATGTCCGAGGACTTTTTTTTTTGGGGGGGGGGGGGTACATGGACGAAAAAAAGAACATAGAAGAATGGTAAAAATAATTTATCTCAAATGCCTAATTAACACTCTTTGCATCTCCAAGAATAGTAAGCATTAGTTCTACGCAGGCCAGTGGGCTACCAGATTGGCTCCCTACTAGGGCGAAGGTTTATAGATAAACATCAACCAGCCTGCAGTCAGTTTCGCTTAAAAGCACTCTGATATCAAGAATCATAGCCCAGTTGAGATGGAAGTAGTTTGTGGGCTGCTTCACCAATCACCAACTGACATTGTCTCGGCTAGATGGTTCAAAATTCAGTCCAAGTTCAATGTATAACCGAAAAAAAGAGTCAGATTTTATGGTACCTTTCGAACAATAAGGTGCATCACGCACCTTCATCTAATCAAACTTTTGAATACATTTTGCCACACTTCATAGGTGTGGTCAAATAAAGATGCATAGTGCAATTTAGTCCAAAGTACACCAAGAAAACCCTCAAAATAAATAAATAAATAAAAGATACATTGAACGTTGACTGAATTCTGAATCATTAGGGCAATGCTAGTAATTGTTAAATACTATTGGCCGCTAAGTTAAATGCTTCCACAAATATAGGAACGTGACTAGTCAGGTTAATCCAGAGTATCTGCATTTTGTAACTATATATAGTCTCAACATTGCTTGTAAATCATCATTAACAATCAAACAAGTTTCAATCAACTAATAAGGATTAAGTGTAGTGGTAAGTGAGTTGCATTCTTAGAAAAAAGATTTAGATTCAAACCTTCAAAAAAAAATTATTAGGAAGACTTCATCATGATAGTGCCCGTAGATAATGATAATTAAAAAAAAAATCAATCAAATACAGATTTATTTCCATTTATCTTATTGTTACAATCCTTCCTTTCAGCCTTTATTTCAAAATCCAGTTCAGTTTCAATGTATCTATTCGCCGATGGTTTAACTACTTATTTGATTTTTATGGGAGCATTCCCCACTTCTTTTTGCAGGTATCTTATTACATTGCCTAAATCGCTCTCCTCCTTCCATGATCAGAAAATGCTTCCTTCAACGACCCGTATTTTCTAGAGACGTGGTTGTTAGACTTAATCAAAACTTTCTCCATTGCTTATGAAACAAATTCCTTCTCAAGCCTTTTTTACTTTTGGTAGTTAAATTCCTTTTCAAGCCTCATGCCCTATACTTGTTCGGATGTTTTCTATCATGACAAGGCCCAAGGCTCATAGGATGCCATTCCTTCAACTATTGGCTTAGTCACTCTTTAGTATTATCTATAGCTAATTGCTCTTGATTGTCAATTATTAACCGTAGTTTTTGGGTGTTAATACATGAGTTTTCATATTTTTTTCACAGACGAATTTACCAATCACCAATAATTCATGATTCCTCATACCGATATTCCAGTGATGTCCAAATATTGTTTTGATATCCAAGCTTAGCTTAATGATTTCTTTTTGGAGAAATCATATTTTTCATAACAGCTGCTATCAATTTATTTTGTACATTATTTAAACAAGAAGAAAGTAGCATTGATGCAATTTAATAGAAATCCAATTCCCCTTTTAAAAATAAAAAATAAGCTACATTAATATAATTAAGTTCAATTATTTTACCTTTAGAAAATCGCCATTGACTAACAGAGCCATTTTAATTGTTTAATGATATATATTATCCACATAGAAGTGTTTATCACCATGTCTCTTCACATTTTAAAAAACCTAATGTTGGCTTGCGCTCTCACCGAGCATGACTTGGGTAACACGACTATTTGATTTTTATCATCTTTGTAATTGAACATCCTTTATGTATGCGGCCACAATTCCCCTAGGTTGAACAACTGTGAATGCTACTAACGAGTTGTAAAGTTCCTGCCACCAGGTGCTTAGAATGTAACTCCTTCACGCCGAATGGGAAAGTTCTAAACTTTTTTTTCATTTTTTGCATCCTTAAATAATGTTTTGTTCTCTAACGGTATATTATTTATGGTCAAAGTTATTTGATCTTGTACGCTATAGAATCTTTTATGCTAAATTACACAATTCCTCCTTGAAATTTTATGGTGAGATTTACAGTAACAAAAACTCCTTTAGTTTGCACATTTATACAGACCATTACTATATTAAACGGTGGACAAGTTTAGGATTAAATTTTAATAGTGTCAGTGTAAAATTTATTTATATAGTAATTTAATCATGTATAATTACAGCATTAAAAATATTTAACTCATACCATAATTATCTAAGTACCAAAAAAATATTAAAACTATCTTAAAAATTATATAAAAAATAAGATATAATTATTTGATTGTATAAAATATTTTACACATTGTATAAATTTAAAATGTCATATGCCATTAAACAAATATATATAAACCAAGAACTTCTACCATAAGATAGGTTCGTAAATGCCATTATCTCCATATGCATTTGATTTTCCTATCAGAAATATATTTTTGTTGTGTCAAAGTTATTACATGAGCCTAAAACTAAAGCCTCAACGTTGGACATGGGAAAAGATTTTTTGTTTTTTGTTTATTTGGTCCGTATGGGAAAAGAATTTTAAAATACTAAACAAGTACCTACATGAGTTTCCAGGATAACCAAAAGTTAGAGTTAGTGGTGAATTCAAAATAAAATACTAAACAACATTATTTTGTCCTTTTTTCTTTTTGATGATCCTAGCTAGTCTGATGGATGGTCAATAACAGTTCTGGAGCGAGGAGGAAAAGAATTCCTTGGCCTCCCTTATCTCTATGGGAAATAAAGAGGAAACAGCCATTTCAAGTCACGGTTATTAGGAGATTAATTAGTTTATATGAATTGATAGTATAAAATAATTGTATATTATTAATTAGTAAAATTTGAAAAAAATAATAAATCATAATATATTATTATTATAGAAAATAATTATTTATTATAATTTGGTATTTTTTTAAATTTTATTAATTAATAATATAAAATTATTTAATTTATACTATCAATATATATAAATTAAATTTTTAATTAATTATCTAAAAAAATTCTTAATAAATTGACTTTTCTTTTTAAATTGACAAAATAGAGCTCAACTTCCCAGAAGGGAAGAATAAAGTACGGTAACAAGCATGGTGGGAAAACAGCAATTTACCAAAAAGAGTCTAAAAGCAAAATTCAGTCCATTATATTATACCCATCGACTAAACGCTAAAATGAGCAAGCAACCCCAGCGACATAAATCAGCCACATCGAAATGCTTGTTCCCGGTAGAGGGAAACCGCATCATGACCCAGATTTGGAAGTTCCACTCACTCGGTTCTCACCAGTGCAGTAACACAAGAAGATCAGTGACAAAACAGGTAAAAACTGGTGCCAAGCTTTGCAATTGACTCCTTAATACTCAGTTCCTCCAGTTCCCAACTGCATCCAGGTTATGCACCGAGGTCTCTACAGGGAATGGAAATTAAAGCTATCACACCAAAAAAGATTCCACCACTTGAAACAAGAAGAGCAAATCTTCCTGTTTTGCTATACAGGGCACGCGAAGAAAAGGTGCTCAAGCCACTCATCCGCGCGTGCAGCTCGGATCCTAGCTACCTGAAAACAGAAAGATCTCACCGAAAAGCACCCTGAGGAATCAAACTTCCATAGCAGTATGTCCTCAAGGCCCTCCGTGAGACTAATGTTAGTGACATGCTGCTTGCTGCGGCAGCTCATCAAGCGAGTGTGACTCTCAAGAGAAGAGTTGTCTTCTCCATTTTAGTCTCCAATGCCATACATTATCCTGTCACATCCGGTACAGCCTTGGGAATTTATCCTTAATTAATTGACTAATACAGTCTGAAGAGGACAATCACTTGGCCCAGATTCTTTTCTCCAATTATTAGTGCATGATATATATCTGGGTATTTCTCCACTCTACTCGCTAGATATATAAACAGAAAGCAAGTGAATGAAGGAGTAATTATAATAATGTTCGTAGAGGAATATTTACATACTTTTAAAATAAAAAAAATAAAAGCTTTATATTATTTAATGTTTAATATCTCAATTTTATGATTTACTTAATGATCAGTTTTATTCAGGATGGATTCATTGGCACCATTGTAAGATTTGACACATTTACAAATTCAATAACCTTTTATAAAATATACTTCTTGTCAATCTGACTGATAAATTATAACTACATATCATGTCATTTATGCCAAATTTTTAAAAAATTAGACATCAATAAGAATACGATCAAATAGTCATTTTTTACATATATTTAAGAAGTATATATTACGTCAATTTAGATATACATAACAATTGTACTAAATGATTTTGGATTAATATGAAATTTTATAGTAATAATCTATAATATATAAATTTTCAATCCAACAGATAGCTTTGTAAAAGATTTTTTTAATAAAAAATTATTCAATCGTATAAGATATGAGTTTGTAATGGCATTTTGTATGGAACTATTTATTCAACTTTTCATTTCTTCCCTTCCTTATAAGGGGAGAAGGGAAGCATTATCAAATGTAATCACACAACCATCAGAAGAGAAAATAATTTAACCAGTATACTATAGATTTTATCCATATTTTCACAATTAAAATTGTAAAACAAACTCATAGGCTACGTGGGGGTTGAGGTTGGAGAGATTCTAGTTTTGAAAATAAAGTTGGCTTTTTGTTGAAGCATGAAGAGCATGTAGCATGGAGATTAAGTGGGAATGAAGGTGGTTGTGCAGATGTGTGGATCGAGTAGAGTCTGTAATTGATGGGTTGTGTTTAAGGGTTAAATGTGTAAGATGTGGGTTGTGGGGATGAGCAGGTTGTTCGGTGGGATCCAATATGTTGGGGATAGCTGGTTTTTAGATCTTGGCAAGAAGAATGGCATGAATATAGTATATGCAAAGATCGTTTTTGGTTTTCTTTGTTGAGATCTCTGATATACAAAGAAATATGCTATGTGGGAATTCTTACAAACGATATGAAGCAAGTTAAAGGTGGTTTGTTGATTACTTGGAGTCTAGCTCAAATTTAAAAGCAGATTTGATGGCAATTGTTCGGGAACTTCATTTTTCTAGCCATAATGCAGATATCATTCAATCAAATTTAGTGATGCAAATGTATTCTCAAATGCTAGTATTAAGTATTGGAAATGATGACCTTTTTTGCTGGAATTTGCGATTTCCATGGAACATATTTAAAAGATACAAATTTTAGTTCAAAAATATTTGCTTTGTACATAGCAAAAGTAAATGAAAATTAAGAGCCACAGGATCTTTGGAAACAAATTGAGAAAAGGGCAAATAAATGAGATGGTTTACATCATAAAGAGAAGAGAGGGAGAAGAAAGAAGGGGGGGGGGGGGGAGGGAACACTAATGGAGTCTAGTTATATGTCTGTTTTGTTTGTTATGCAGTCCTGTTTTATGCTGCTGTTTTTTAGCATTAAGCTTTTAAAATTTTAAATGTAAATGCTCTCAATAGCTCCCCTTAAATTGCATGAGGGTTCAAAGCCTGTTTTGTTTTATATAATGATAAAAAAATGAAATATTCTAAAAAATTCCAGAAATACTCCATGCTAATTAAATCCTAAAATTAAATTCATAATATATTTTATAAATAATTAATAACATAGAAATGCTAATTTAGGTGAGTGTTATATTTAGTTTAAAAATTAAATGTTTAATTATTACATAGGTCTTTATAATTTCATTCAAAATTCAAATAGATCCCTAGTCATTGATGTGGATATGAGATGGCTACATATTGGATAGTCCGGTACACAGGTCATGCCATATTATCTAGAATAACGGAATAGTCTGTTTATCTCATGATGTTAAAATGGTGGGAAATTGATTACAAATTTTTAATTAATATAAGGATATGATTATAAATTTTTAAATTATAAGAATCTATTTGAAAATCAAATAAAACTGTAAAGACCTACAAAATAATGATACCTAAACAAAATGAAACAACTTAGCGTTCAAAGGCTATTTCTCCAGCATCCGCCCACAAAGAATCGACTAATGCTGGAGGAGGAGAATGAAGGATCATCACTAAGTCTTCATTCTGCTGGGCTCCCCACTTTGCCCACTTTACCAACCAGTAAGCGCGCTAGTTTCCTTCCTGATATATGAATGCACCTGTATATTTGGAGGAATTATAAATTGAAAAACTTAAATTAAGTTGCTAGTATTTATTCTATTTAATTTTTAAATTAAAATATAATATATTAATATATTTTGAAATAAGTATTTATTTTTAACTTTTAATTTTATTATTTTTAAAAAAAATATTCATGTATCATACTTGATTAAAGAATTGGATAAAATAAATATAATGAACTTGATATAAGTTTTGTCTTTATAAATAATTTTTTTGTAAAGTGTAATCAAACCTAATTGATTTTACAAGTTAATGAAAAAATATTTAAAATTATAAAAAATAGAAATTTAATTCTTTAACCCCTTCCCCTCCTTTATGTATGGTTCACAAGGTAAGAAAAGACCAAATCCTTTTTCTTCTTCTTTTAAAGACATTTATTATAATATCCAACTTTTCTTTCTCTTTGTAAGAGAAGCAGTATTGATTAAAATAGTTATTTGAATATTAAAATGAGTGGATTTAGATCCTCTAAACTGAAGGTAGCTATAAAGTAAAAAAGTAAGGAATCATTCATCTTTGAGTTATTTTAGTAGGATTCAAACATAATAAAAATTATCGATTTAACGGTGAATATCGCTCAATTTATCACTTTACAACCAACTTCATTTTAGAGGATCCTATTCGGAAGTAAGTTATGCACAAATTACAACCTATGGTATTGTAAAACGGTTGATATCATGATTTAGATCGTCTCATTATACGCATCTGGGAGAGAGATAGAAAGATGTTTTTTTTTTTGTTTCTCTAATTAAACTTCGTTATTGTATAAAACTTTATCCATGTGTTTTAAAATTCTTTTAATATATTAGTTTCGTGTCGTTTTTCTCTTTAGATGTATAAATTAAATAATAATGGAGCATTTGTTTCAAGTTATATAAAATTATTTCCAGGAATAATCACTTAGTAATGATATGTTCCCATATTTATTTTAAATTTTTTAAAAATATTTTCATGTACTAATTATACCGAGAAAAGTTATATTTCCATATTTTGATAGATTTTTATTCCCATCATAGAGGGGTGGGAATGAAATATTCTCATGACATGGAATGAAAATTATTGAACAAAAATACTAAAACATTTCTCAATTAATAATAATAAATAATACAATTAATTATATTAGGAATATTTTAAAAATTATTATAAGTATTTCCAAAAATATATATTATAAATCAAACAAGTTTTTAATTTATTCTTAGGAGTCTCAAAAAACATATCCAAAAAATTTTAATGCTAAACAAACACATTTTAAAGAATATCCAAGAATGATATTTCTAAATATAATATTTCCATGAATGTGATTTCTTCTAGTAATGTCATTCCTAGAAATGTAATTTCAAATATTGAAATAAATGCCCCCAAAGAAAAAGAAAAAAATTTCATCATGATAAAAGAACTGAATTTTTTTCCCTTTTAAAATCCATGTCTCCCAACTTAACTTTTAAAATATTTTTTTAGGTTTAAAAAGGCATTTAAAAATCATAGAAAGGTAAAAGAATTCCTGTTCTTGGGAAGATTATTCACGATTGGCTTTTGGATCCTAGCTACTTGTCTCTTGCTCCACGTTGCACCTTCAACTCGACAAATTCTCAAGATTAGAAAGGAATTTGGTACGAGAGTCTTAATTGGTTGATTGTTTTTATTGTGACCCTCACTTTCTTCTATGCTACCTGTATTTTCTTTTATATCGAGAAAGTAAGCAAGTTCATGTAGTACTTAAAATATGAAACTCTCTCATTCAATAAACTAATTTTTTGGATTAGGTTCTTTGCTATCCGCTTGAGTCATAATAATTAATACTTTTACCGAGATTTGGACTACAAGAAAGATGATCTATATATTGGATTAATGTACAATAATGAGAGTGTATATATTGTGACTTATTGGGTAAGTGCTGACAGAGTGAACCCGTGGTCACCCGATCATCTTGGTTATGATTTTAACATGGAAGTCAAGAATTGATACATCGAGTTCATCTGCATCATGCTTTTTCTCAAACTTCACTTTCATTTTTTGGATGGAACTTCAGTCCATTTAGTCGGTGTTAGTGGAATAAGCCCTTCATACCCTCTTTATGGAAGGAGATTATTCTCCGTTCGTTGATGGCTTTCCATGGGAGATGACTTGGGGTTGGTTGCAACAAATCTTCAAAGGGGAAGGGGAAGTCATTGACGTTTATGTATCAAGGAAGGCAAGACGGTTTAACATTTGCAAGTTTGGTTTTGTTAGATTCAAGATGTTAGATGAGGCAATGAAGGCGGTAAGGAATCTAGATGGAGTAATGATTAGAGGGAGGAGAGTAATGATTAGAGGGAGGAGACTGAAGGTTTCATTTGCTAGATATGACAAACATGGACTATTCCAGAATGGTTCGACCATGGCAGAAACCGTGAAGGAGATGGATGCGATAGGGGAAGAAAAGAATCACGGCTCTAATAAAGGAGATGGGAGAAGCTTCAAAGATGTGGTGGAGGGTCAACCACAATATGCAAATATTATTGGATGTTTGAAAGAAAAAGCAAAATTAGTGTTAGATTCTAAAGTCGATGATCATAGTACGAAGATTGAAATGGTGAACCTCAAAGGGATGGTGTGCAGTGTGGTTGAAGAGATAATTAACTCAACCAAATTGGAGATCATACGTAAACTGGGGGCTTTACTAGAGGGGGCATGCTAAGCTGTTGAAGCAGTAGTTGGAGGGGGCGATTCGAACCAGGTAGACCATAGGAAAGAAACTGAGAAGGAGAGGCAACAAAAGGAAGGAGACAGAATAGGGAAGGGCATTCCTGGAAGAGGAATTGATGGAATCGATAATGCACAGTAGAAATGACTCATACTCGCCTCCCATTGGTGCATTTGAATCCTTCTGGCTAGACATTCAATGCAGTGCAGAAGTGGAGCTTCTCAAGTTGAGTGTCATGAAAGGAAACTCTCTGGTAGAACTGAACCTATTGGACACTACTACACCAGCATTTTGTTCGGATCTCATTCAATTGGGCCCTTGGGATGACGTATACAGCGGGCTGGACTGCTCTCCAAGCTTTGAAGATTTCAGAGGCGATGATGGACTCACTAATAAGGCTCATACTCATAATGAAAAAAGGGAGGATTTAGTTAGCAAGAATTTAGTGTAGGTTAGCTATGAAACTACTCTAAATGTGGGAGTAAATCATGGCTACATATCATATTCAATTGAGAATGTCCCACAAACCCCGACTTATGAGCCAACTTCAATGATCCGAAGTGGTACTATCGAGATTATCCTTTCATTCGAGGAGGATCGTGCGGAAGCCCAAATTTTAACTAGTGAGAGGGATCTAAATAAAGAAGGTGGGCATGAGGTTAGAAGTGAAGGTCACAAGGAAGGTGTGAGTAGTGTTGAGGTAGCAAAGGATTTTGATGTCGAAGAAGAAGACTCTGAAGTGAAAGTTGAAGAGGACTGGTTTATGGGGAGGTCTTTGAGTTTAGAGGTTGAGGCTAAAGATGAAGTGTCTCTAATGAAAGCCTTGTGCAGAATTAATAGAAGACAAAAGCAAAAATTGGAGGGATCAAAACAGAAAAGGAAAGATGGCATCAACAAACATTGAATGTGTCGGGTCATCAGAGGTTTTATGGTGATTTGATGGCTTGTGTTTGCTAGTATTATTGGTTCACTACAGGGTGAGGTGGGTGTGGCCTGGGAACTTTGGGTGGTTCCCAGTCCCTATGATGTTTCGAGTCTTCTTACTTTGTGGCATAGGTGCTAGTTTTGCCAGGTGCTGTCTAGTTGGTGTTGGCTGTGATGAATTGCAGCTAGGAGTTTTCGGAGTGTCTTTTGTGGCTTTTAATATTTTCTTGTTATCTCTTTGCCTGTGTTTTCGATGTTTTCTACTTTATTTTTTTGTGCTATCTTGCTTCTTGACTTTTTCTGCTCCTCCACTTTCATGGGGTTGAGCTATATCCTAAATTATCGAAAAAAAAGAGTGAACCCCTGGTCATATTGGCTCTTAAAGGGGATGATAATTTTATGGGTGCCACATGGAGTAAGTATAAAAGCTCAATGTAGTATTTGAGTTGAACTCTCTCCATAGCTTGTAGTTGATTTCTCTTTTCTATGATTACCAACACAAATTCGTATCTTTGGTTTTGATTCAATTAGAACTTTTACCTCATTAACAAGGTGAATTTTGGGTTTTACGCTATGGTATTTCTAATGTTATTCTAAGTCCTCTTCAAAATAGAATCTCCAATATTTTTCATCTTGTTACAGGTAAACAATTAATAAGGTAGATTTGGGTTGTGTCTTTGGTACACCTTGTCAACTAAAATAAAGTGTACGAATCATGTACCTTGTAGTCCTTCCTAAAACAGGAACCCCAATATTATTCATGATGTTACAGGTAAATAATTAATAAGATAGATTTGATAGCATTAATTTATTATGCGCGATATTTATATAAAAATTGCACCTTCCAACTCCACTTGTGTGTGTCTGTTAATTTTCTATTTGTACGCAAATTTGTCACACCCCAGCCTCGTCGGCGGAGCCAAGAGCAATGCTCACTTCAAAAGGAGTCTTTATCTTTAAAGGAAAAAATAATTATGAACAAATAAATTAGCAAATGAACCAAAAATGCTTGCTCACAGTGAAAAGCGGAACATCCACTATATATGGTCCTTTCTATACCTTGTGCAAAAGTAACCTTCATTTCAGCTTAACAACATGGATGGGTTCAATTCAGAGAGCGTGGAGCACGTTAGTCTTTCAATCTACAGGTTAAGAGCTCACTGAGTTAAACTTGCACCAAGGGTTAAGCCAAAGAAAATCTCAAGGTTAGCCTAGATTGACACGCAGCCTCTATGCGTTACATGATCTCAACTATATTTCTCCATATTCTTTTTGCATTTTTTTTCTTTTTGTTTTCTTTTGCAAAGGAAAAAAATTAAAGCCATTTTACACAGTACGTAAATGACATTTTTTTTTTAATATATGAAAAAGCGCTTAGATTCACTAAAGGTGAAGAGCTTAAGATAGCAGAACATGGATCCAAAAAAGAAAAAGATAATACAGGAAGACTATTACCAAACCCACAAAACACCTAAGAATAAATAAAAGTACGCCTGAGTAACTCAAGGAGGCACACCAAACTACAAAAAAAACATGCCACAATGCCAACAAAAACCCACAAATCCAGCACACCAACAGTTCTCCAAGCAAGCAGACCAAATCCACGAAACTCTCAAACTTAGGTACATCTTCTGTTCTTCTTTGGACGTCCCCTTCTTCTTGGAAAGGAGAAGTTTTGACACTCTTTAACTTTAAACAAGACATCAATCATGACTAATTCACTATTAATCTTAAATCCCAGTGCCTTTCCAATGTTCCACGAATTTTTGGCTTCCTCTAGATCGTCTTCAAATGAAAGCACAATTTCCATAGTGCCACCCTAGGTTTCTGAACCTAAATCAAACAACTGAAAATGGGGAACCACCTCATCTGAACTTGGGGACAAGCTATGGCAAACACCAAAATTATGAATATCTTCATATCCATCCTCTAATGAAAAACCACACTCAAAATTCTCCATTATCCGATCATGTAATTGAGCCCTATTAGAGAACCCCTTCACGCCTTGAAAATTTTCATTTCCTGGGGGGCATTTTGGCCCGCTACTCTTTGTATTACAATGGCCCATTTCTATAGAGCCTAATAAAATGTCTGAACATGAAGTGCCCTTCAAGCTTTGACCAAGATGAGACTTAGCTTCCCTCACGCTCATCTTCAATGGTCCCACCTCTGGACTACAATGAATGGCGAGCCAAGGAGATTGAAACAGACCAATAGGGGGTTGAAAATGTCACATCCCCTGCTGAGCATTGATTGGATCAAATCCTCTTCCAGGAATACCCCTCTCTAAGCATCTTCTCCATCCTTCTGCGGTTTCAGATTTTCCCCCTACAACCATGTGGCTCGGCCACAATAGCTTTAATCGCCACCTCCATCAAGGCCCCAAGATTTCGTTTAATTTCTTCCAAACTAATAGAGTTAAAGAGCTCTTCAACCAAACTCCAAGCCCTCTCCTTGAGTTTCTCCTTTCCAAGCAGCCTCCTATCTTCGTCTGTGCTAGATTCTTCCTCCGGCCTTGTATTTTTTGTCACCCATTTTTCAATCTTCGAGTGTTGGGGTAAGCCTTTCACCACCTCTTTCAAACTCCTCCCGTCCCTTGCATTTGTTCTGTCCTTCATATCATCCCCTACTGATTCCACCTTCTTATCCTTCTCCACCAAAATGGGGCCATATTGGGGCATGCCTTTTTTGTCATATTTCGTAAAAGAGACCTTTAATCTCTTTCCTCTTATCCTTACTCCATCTAGATTTCTAACTGTATTTATTGCTTCTTCTAATTTTTTAAAATGAACAAAACCAAATTTGTTGTTGTTGAACCGCCTTCTTTTCTGTGAGAGATATACATCAATGGCTTCCCCTTCCCTTTTAAAAATATTCCGAAGCCAATCCCAAGACATGTCCCATGGAAGGCCATCGATGAAAAGAGTAAAAGCCTCCTCCTCCTTCATTCCTTATAGTTTAGCGTTTAAGGGTTTGCAAACCCCCTTTATATAAATGACCTCTGTCGTTTATACTCTATATCCTTCGATTTACCCTTCATTTCTCGTAGAATAAGTAAAAGTTTCTTTTATTTCAACAGACAAATAACCATTCGTGAGTAAAAGATTAAGCACAGAAAGAGTAAAAGCCTCCTCCTCCTTCATTCCTTATAGTTTAGCATTTAAGGGTTTGCAAACCCCCTTTACATAAATGACCTCTGTCGTGTATACTCTATATCCTTCGATTTACCCTACATTTCTCGTAGAATAAGTAAAAGTTTCTTTTATTTCAATAGACAAATAACCATTCGTGAGTAAAAGATTAAGTACAGAAAGGGATGCCACAATATGCTGATTTTTTTTATATATTTTTTTAAGGTTTGTAACAGTTCAGAATATATTAAAAAGATGCAACAGAAACCCCTTAATGTCTCCAATGTTCCTGCTTGTCATTGTCCTATTGCAAGCAGCATATATAATTATATTCTTAATCAATATAAAATTTGAGAAAGATATTATTACGACTTACAATTTATTTTATTTTATTTATTTATTTATTTTACATTTGAAAATGATATCAAGACCAACATCTTCATAAATTACCATACGGGGATACATGATTAATTATTAGATATAATTCCATCATTCGCCAAATTCACGGATAACCATTTGAGGTGCATGATTAATAAATGATGAATTGAGTTTGTTATAAATGATACATATTTATTAGTGATTTATCTTATGTTGGCAGCCTAGACACAGTAGCCTGAGACACAAGTCACAATATTGGGTGTCTCTATTTATAAACACTCGATTCACTACTAATATTGTTATAAATATTGTGAATATTTGATGTACAAAAGACAGAGATTGAATGAATTATGTCTTACTTTAACTTTTACTATTTCGTAGCACATCAACTACCAAATGCGATGAACAGGTTATCTCTGCAATCCCATGCCATGTAGTCTTCGTATTCCTTAATCCACAACTCCTTGGAGCTCTTCAAGTTGAGTATCAAAGCAAGAAGAAATCACCATTTGAGACACACCCACTTCACAAGTGGATTTTCTTAACAACCATGTGCTTCTACAGCATGGTTCTTGGTTTCAAATACAGGCTCGAAGTGCTTACTTTGCTTTACGATTTAGGGTTTATGATTTCACATACAAACTCGAAGTGCCTACTTTTCTTAACAACCATGTGCTTCCAACCACGCCTTCTCGTTTGGTTTCTCTGTATCATTGGGTTGTATGTACCGGTGATGGTGGCTCATCACTTGATCAAAACTCCACTGTTAAAGGTTTTGGGAACTGTAGTTACCTTAACTTTTGGTGATAAATGATAATTTAAATTTGTTTGTTGAACGCATAAGGGAGTGGAGGCAACGCATGCTTAATTGATGATGTATATATAATAAGGCTTTGTTGCTGTAGGAAAATAAATAAATAGTATAAGGCTATGTTGTGTGTATTGCAAGTGTTGAGCAAATTGTGGTGTGTAATGTAAAATTAACTTTTATGTGTTTGTGATATATATATATATATCAGCAATTAATGCTAAAGGGTATGAATTATATTTCACTAAATTAAATGAGTACGAAAAAAGCATTCTAATCACAGACCAGATAAAAAGTGGGCTGAGGATCAGAGAGAAAAACGAGTTACTATTAAAATGCAAAACAACGCTCTTGTTTTAAGCAATTCGTACGTCATTCGTGTGTGTGTGTGTGTGCGTGCGTGTGTATAAACATGAATATGCCATCATTGTTTAATAAGTCGAACAAGTTTAGTTATTGAGTTTTGGGCTACAAATTTCAAAACTAAGCTGTTAAGTGAAGAGGATTATTGCATTTTAGAAACTTTGTACATCATTCTTATATTGTTACTGTTAAGTGTTAAATTATTAATATATAAATGATGTCCACAAAGAATTGAGACTAAGTTTAAGTCATGCATGACGTGAATATGATCAATAAACAATAAATCATTATTTTTTTAATTAAAAACAATAAATTAATTTTATTGCTGTAGATAAAGAATTATAGAGAAGATTAATTAAATCAAATAAAATAGAGCACTTCATCCAATGAGAAGTAATACATGGGAGCTTATTTTTAAAACTGATGGGATCTTAAATATATAATTTGGTCTATAAAATCATGCATGTTAGCGATTTTCAAAGCACAGCATTAATTCGAGGAGGTTTCTGAATTGTATCTCAATTCAAATATAGTGATTCTTTGGAATGGAAGAGGGGACTGTAGGTTGGTTACATATTTAGTTCATTTGAATCCTACTTTAACAAGATCGATCTTCAACAAGGCTCAATCTACTTAGTAATTAGACTAATAAATTACTAGAACTATAATCCTCACAATTTAATATTCAACGAGCAAATCGCAGCCACAAGAATGAGCTTTCGACAACAATTGGAATAGTCGTTATCATCCATGTTATTATATCCCTGGTCAATATAAATTAAATTGATCATGAGGTGGGGCCTCAGATCAGAAGAAAAGTACTGAGAAGTTTCATAGCACGTTTCTGATAGATCGTGTCAACACTAGTTCAAAAGGCGTCACTGATTAGTGATTAACAAGCCTAACCTAATAACGTAAGGGGGAAGTTCACAAACCTTTTTATATGACCCATAATATTTCTTCTAAGTGTTCATTTATATAAGCATATTTAAAAATAAGATTGACTTCAAACTATAGTTTAATAGAAAATGAGTGACTCGAACGGGAGAAAAGGTTTGCTAGTCCCTTGGGTTAGGATTTGGGAGAGGAAACAAGAATGAACACGTAAATCTTAAACTAAAAGAGTTAAATAAAATTTTAAAACTTAACACAATTCATTGTAAATAAAATAGAATGTTATTATTAATCTAATTATTGTAGTATATGCATTATATTAGCATAAAATTTCAAAAAATAAAATTAAAAAAACATAAAATAGTTGAAAATATTTGATAGTGTCTATAAAGTATTGGCACGAATACGTATCCGACAGAGATATAACAACTATTTCAAAAAAAAAAAATTTCAAAATGTCCGTATTTCACAAGAAACAACCCTAAGCATGAACTTGTACAATTAATAAAACCCCTTTCTCCTTTAGGCCTGTTTCCGTTTTTCATTTTCAATTTTTAACTCACCTTTCTATTTAATTTTCTAAAAATAATAAATATATAATAAATTGATCCCAGGATTTATTGTCACCTATGTACAAAATTTATTTTTTTGATCTCATATTTGCGTCTTAAATTTTATCTTTTAGAATCATTTAATTTAATTAATTTCAATAACTTGAATTTTTTAGCATTATCACTGATAAATATGATTTTTGTTTATTTAATTAATAAAGATTGTTACTGAATTTGTTTTAATAAAAGATAAATGTAGTGCCAAGGAATTAGGAGATAAAGAGAAGATAAAGGAAACGATTTAAATAAAATTTGAAAAAAGAAGATCATATTTAAAAAATATTTAAAGGGAAGATTGAATTTGAAAAAATTTTGAAAAGGAAATCAAATTCGAAGAAGTAATGAAAAAAAAAATTGAATGATTAAGTTGGACATCGTAGCCAATTTTATAAATTAAGTGTAATTTTTCCTTTTGATGAAACCAAAGATAGAGAGATTATAGGCAAGAGTAACCTTAGTTTCTAATAGTATTTTTTGTGCCTAAGAGATTTGAAAACTTGAGGAATCAAGTTTTAGTTTCACAGATATCACATGATTCTCTTAGTTACAATGTTTTCTAATATATGTATATATATATATATATATATATGTTTGTTCGTTTTGGCTTACTAAGTTTTCATGAGATGACAAGGTGATATAGTTTGGTAGAACAGTTTCTGTATTCTTGATTATTAATCTTAGCTTCTTTTGTAATCAATTGAGTGATTATCAGTGTTTTTAATATTTTTTTTTCTTAATTACCTATTAACTGATTCTTGGTTTTATACTATCGATTGAAAAATCATTGTATAAAATTAGACACTAATAATTACCATAAAAGTGGGTAGGATTATAGTGAGTCGATATTCATTTTAGCCTCTAAAATTATATATATAATTTAGATTATTAGTTTTTGAAATTAAGAAATTAACAATTTATTCATTAAAATTGCAAATATGTAATTCAAATTAATTCTTTTGATTATTTAAGTTAGTTCCTATGATCATCACCCTATAAACTAACTTGAATAATTTTTTGTAGCTTTAGAGATTAAATTATTAATTTTTTAATTTCAAAAATTAAAATAAAGTATATACACAATTTCAAGAACCGAAATGAATATTCACTCGAATATAGGAATAGAATCACTCATTTTATGTGGTCATAAGATATTATTGTTCTTCAGTTTGTGAGGTGGCTAAAAGCATTCAGTTTGTTCATTTCTAATTGGTCCAAGTTTGCAAGAGACCAAAGCCGCTCCAAGTCTAAAGGCGAGTGAGATGTGGCTACTCTAGCAAGAAGAAAGCATCTTAACCAATAGTTTTAAGGACAAGAGAGAGAAAGTGAATGAGGAAAAAAACACATCAATGGTAGCTATCCTACTTGGAGGCCAGGAGTATGTAGGTTTTCTACATCCGAAGGTACCTTATAAATCACCTTTTTACGTCAGATTTTGCCGAATCCAGCCTCCTTCTTCCTCTGCTGGTGAAGATGTATGGGTGTTTTGGTGCGGGGTTAGCCATGATGGTTCATTCTCCTCGAAAAATCTGCTTATAGCTCCAAGATTGGAGCTAGAAACGCGTTCATCCTGTATTTATTAAAATCCGGAAATGAAGGGACCGGAGAGAGTGAAAACATGCTTACATACGGTTGTTCGCTCGAGATGGGTTGCTTACAAATAGGAGAAGATTTCATCTCCACGTGTCTTGAAGAATCTAGTATGCATGTCATGAGGGACTAGTGTTAGAATAATTAAGAGTAATTTGATAGATGCTCAGTTCTGTTAATTAGCTGTTGTACCTAACTTTGTACAGCTGGCAACTAGCTTGGTTTACTTAGTAAAAAGCAAGAGATTTCTTTTCCTCTAATTCATAGGATGATTGCCACATTAATAAAGAGAAATATTTGGATGATTATAAAGTATCACGTAAATAAAAATATAGCATTTTAGATGAGATTATCACTTATACTTTTATTTAAAATATTATTTTTTTATTAATTGTAAATAGAGCTACTGTATAATATTTTAGGATTATCCAAATATTTCTTTATTAGTAAATATGGGTCACTTTTATTTTTTTATCTACCAATATTCATTGATATGGGAGATAAAAAATAGATTAGAGCAACATATTTATCTTGAAAAAGAGTACTTAAGAATTTCACGTGAGATTGGTTAGGCTATAGTGCAAGCTTGTGACCACTATAAATAATGTACCTCTGTGTAAAACTGTAAATTATTACTCATTCACTCATCTTATCAAAATACAAGTCAGATACACATTTTCTCTCATTCCAATTCTCTCTCTCTCTCTCTCTCTCTACTCTGCTGCTACTTCATAGTTCTAGACTCATTCATTGGATAATTAAAACCATGCTCTTAAATCTCTTCAACTCGGTCAGTTACATAATTGTTGCTTCTTTGTGCCTTCCCATGGAATATTGAGACCAAAGTTGAAAACTTGCTCTTAAGATTAAATTTCGCCACCAATCCTAATATCCAATACACTGGATTTTTGAGGAAATGGCGAGCCATTATTATTATAGATCCCCAGATGATGAGCACAAGCAATAAAAGTAGTCGGTACAACAAGATGGACAAAAGGGATGCAGAAGAGAGTGATCCAGAAACTAGAAGGACAAAGCTGAGAATCTGGTCTTGGAAGCCACTTCGAGCCTGTTTACTGAAGATCTTGATTCCAAGTACTGCGCAATAGATGTATATAGCCACCAAAAAGGTTTGCATCTGAACTGGGTGCGTCTCACAGAGCGTTTTTCGCTTGTTTTGATACTCAATTTGGGGCAGAGCAAGGAGCAGTGGATCCAGAAATATGAAGATGGCACAGCATGGGATTGAAGGATTGAGCTGTTGATCACTTGAAGAAGGTGAAATGCTATATATCAAGACCAAAGAAAACGTTAATTACCAAAACTGTCAGTCTATATGAATTAAAATCACTGCAAGTTGGTATTAAGTCTGAAGCATAATAATTTAAAATCACTGAAGGTTGTCCTAACCAGTATTATATATGATATGGTAGTTGAAGTTGATGAAGCGCATTTTTTTTATAATAACATTATCTTCTTCTTTTTTTTTTTTGAATAATTCAATATCTTATCAGCAAAACAAAGGAATTATAGCATGAGAATTTCTTAAGTGATTTTTGAATAAGAAAATTTTTTTGCTTTCCATTTTCTATTTATCGTATCAATGAATTGCCAGTTAAGAAAATAAGAGTGATCCAAATCCATTAATGTGACTATTGTATAGAAATCTCTTATTCTAAACTTATCAGAAAATTTCTTCTAACTGTAGCATATGTTGATGCCTTAGGAACAACAAATTAGAATAAACGAAGGTGGATTCTCCAGTGAAATTAGAGGTCAAAACTTCCTGGAGCAGTTTTGTGTTACTTTTTAGATATTTTTAATACATCAGCCAAACATATGCAGGATGCGGTGCATTTGGTTAGTACACTGGTCCCAAATTTTCAAGCGTGCCTGGGGTTGCGAGTTTGACTGTCACTTGTTCATTTTTTTTTTCTTACTTTTGCCAATTATTTCATTTTTACAAATTTTATTTTATTATATATATGAGCTTGAATTCTTTACATAACATATAATTAAATTAAAAAATATCAGGATAGGATAAAAAAATTGAATCTTTTATATATAATTTTTGAGAATATGTTATATTAAATTTGAACAAAAACAAATATTATGGATATGCTTCACTTTAATTTTGAGTTTTTTATTATTATTTATTAAGATATTAAAGAAACAGATAAAATTGAAATTTTTTTTATATTTTTACTGAATTTTTTTCTTAAATATTATCAAAATTTATCATATATTAAAGTTAAAATTAACATTTAATATATGATATATTCCTATAATATTTAAGTGAAAATTCAATTTAAAATATTGTTTTCTCACTTTCATCTCTTTCTTTTGTATCTTAATAAAAAATTTAAAATTAAATGGAGCATATCTATAATATCTATTTACAAATTATTTTGGCCATGTTCAATATAACCAAATCCTCATAAATTATAGATAAAAAATTCAATTTTTTATCCTACCATCATGCTTTTTAATTTAATTATATTTTATGTAAAGCTTTCAAGCTCATATATAATAATAATAATAATAATAATAGTTCTTAACATTACATGATAAAATAGACATACTTATAAAATATTATAGAGTGCATCTTTACTTATAACTAAAGTAAAATAAAATAATTATAGAAATGAAAAGTGTAATTAATTATGATATCATTTTGCTTGATGATTGTGGACTCCTTTTGAAGTTGTTAAAAAAAGATCTTATATGTAGATTTATTTAAAAAAACTTATTAAATATGAATTGCAAGATATAAATTAAGAAGTATTAATGTAATAAGGTTTTGTATGTTTGAAAAAATAAGAAACACACCATTACAAATATGACTTTATATTAATTTTATTTATTGATATAAACAATTAAAGACTCAAATTTCAATTATTTAATTTTATATATATATATATATATATATATATATATATATTATAATGATTGTTCGTAAATAGTTAAAATAAAATTAAAATATAATATTAAATTTAATTAAAAGAATTAAATATGTATATATTTTTAAAATATCTTTTTTTAAAATATCTTTTTTAGTGTGTGTGTGTATATATATATATATATATATGATATACTATTAGTATAAAAAAATATTATATAGATATTCAATTATATATTATTACATCACTAAAAATATTTAACTCAATTATTCAATATCTTAAAAGTATTGAATAGAAGTATATAATTAGATTATAGTATAAGATATTTTTTATATTGACAGTATATCCAAATTGGTATATTGTTTTATATTAACTATTATCAAATGAAAATTAAAAAATGAAATTATTGTGAACAATAAGAAAAAAAATGTATTCACAACCAGCTGGAAAGATTGGGACCTGCATACTAACCAAGTGCAGTACATCGCGCTTCTTTTCAAATGGTGCATTAAAAATATATAAAAAGTAATAATAAATTGAACCATGAAGTTTTGACTTCCAACTTCACCAAAGAATCCAACAAAGAAAAAAGGCAAAGACGATTTAAAAAAACATCTCACAGATAGTCGAACGCTAACCTTGCCCGTTTCTTATGTTTTAGATGGCATGAGCAGTGCAGAAACTTCGATTTCCTTTTGTTTAACTTTGCTGCCACTTCAAATCTTCTGGGGTTTTTTTTACATATTGAGATACCCCGATCCTGAGTATCTCCCACTATATTAACCTCACCAATATGCGCCTTAGAAGAATTCATACATGTATATATATATATATATATATATAATAAAGAGGCCACTGCTAAATTAGAAGCGTCTGTAGTCAACTCACTAAGCCTACACTAATCTCCAAAGTCCAACATGCGTCGACTATGGTTTTTTTCTCCAGGAAACGTTGGCCCTGCAGCTTTCCATCCCGTTTCCTTAGTACTGTACCAACCATGAAAAGTTATTAGAAAGTCATATCATGGGTATAGCAAATTTTATTTACCTGTGCATTTCTTCATGGAAATATGACATGTTTACTCCCTTGTATTTTGTTGTTGAGCTTCATCCTTCTGAGTCTTGCTATGATCTTAGGATTTTTCTATTTTATGACATGAAGTCATGCGATTAAAAGGAACAAGCGGATAAAAACGGTTCCATTTCTCATGGCTTTTCTATTTTCATGCATCTATATACAGTCTGAACGCATTTCAAAAAAAAAAATGTTATGCTTGTGCAGTGTGCAATAAGCCCTTAGAGCTAGTTTTGCTAAAAAAATAAGGAAGAGAAATAGGAAGGGTCTTTGAGTGTGAAGTATAGAAGGGTAGCTAATGGGCTTAAAAATCAAGAAAGAAGAAAAAGAAGCTTGAGAGAGGGGAAGGTGGACCTAAGTGTGGGGAGTTAGAGCATGGTGTTATATAGAGCTACTTCTGTATACTTTATGTTCGTGCTTGTGGCTTTATCCCTAACATTAAATGGCACTTCTTTACGATCGAGCTAAATGGCATTTCCGTAGACTTTACGTTCGTTACTTTGTGGTGCACTTCTGTAGACAATTTGTGCGTTTTGTGACAGCAAATCTTAGAAGGGCCCACAAAAGAAGAGGCCTTAGATTTTGCGGGACAAGAACAATCCTTGTTGATAAGGTCTAGGAAAATGATTGGTAGCACAAATAGAACTCATAGGAATACCTGACGAGTGACTTTGGCTGAATTCTCACCGTTCATCCCACGGTGATTTCCGCAAATTGTGGGTGACAGATCAATAGGAATTGATGCTTACTGTTTCGTGCTCATTTCATATTAATTATATTCAAGCCATATAGCAAGACTCTAATAAGATCCTTTTCCCCACCTGCATATTATTTTTGAGTTTTGCTACTATGTGACCGGGAACGAATTGAACAAACGTAATTTAAGGAAGGGTAAACAGAGGAAATCAACAAATAAATTCAACTAACAGAATTCAAGGAGGGGTAAACGGTGAAAGCAAAAAGGCTGGTACAAAATTACTCCTTATTCTTGTAGAAGAACACATGATAATCGGAATTCTTACCCAAAAGTGATTGATTGTAGTGGAAGTGAATTGTGCCTTAATACAAATTTTATTTACAATATTAGGGTTTAGATCTTGAAATTGTCACTTTGAGAAAGACTTTATTTCAGTTCCAATCTCGGCCCAAAAGTGAGCGGTCAATTCCTAAGACTAAAAAAATATTAGAATAATTCGATATACTGAATTAGTTATATATCTAAATGGTATGTGCTACCAATATTACTAGTGAATTGAAGGCACATATGTGTTTGTCAATTCATAATTTTCAATTTTTATTTTTTATAGTAGTTAATTTATTTAGAAGTATTATAATATAATTTATGTAACAAAAGTAAATAATTTAGCCTTTATAATGTTTAAGTATTAGTGCAATGTATGATAGAGGGAAAAAATTAATTTTTTTTAATCTTCTTCTAGTGTGGGTAAGTAACTAAATTACTATATCAAGTTGCCTTAATTTATAAGAAAAGAAATAAAGAAAAAAATAATAAAATTTAATTGGTCAACAGTGATAAATCCTATTATCACATTTTTTTAATAACATTTAAATTATATAAATACTATATATTGAAAAATAGGTATGTAGTATATTACAATTCCTTTTTTTGGTACCATATATTATAATTTATTAGTATGCCTTTATTTTTACTCGTTTTTAGTTCCCATTTTTTTTTAAAAAAAAATTGTTATTGCCATATTATTTCGATAATTATTGTATCGAGGAAATTAATAAAAATAATTCAAGATTTTTTATATTTAAATAATTCAAAATTTTGATGTAAAATTTTAAACAAATTAATTATCTTCTAATATCTATTGACCACATATAAATTGAAGAATGTGATCAATATTAAAAATTTTTAAATAATTCAATTAACTTTTAATTAAATAATAATAATAAATTAAGATGAAATTATGATTGATAATGAATAATTGAGGTTACTCTATTATTTTGACTAAAATAAAAAAATGAAGAGTATTTTAGAAATATCAAATAAAAGCCACCAAAATGGGAGCCACTCTCTCATGATTTTACTATATCATTCATGAATTTTAAGAAGTCCGGTGTGTACTAGACTTGGATTTCGGCACTCATTCAGTCATTTGGTTTTTGTTTACTTTATTTTTTGTTGATAAAACAAATAAATCGATAATAATTAATTTACTTCACGAATCTTAATTTGGTGAACAGAAGTGGATCTTATGATGGATTCTCAGATTTTAAAAATGTCAATCTATGAAAGTATACGTAATTTAAGGGTACGTCTATTTCAGATTTTGAAAAAAGTAATTTTGAAATTTAAATTTTATATATAACTGAAAAAATTAAAAATTAATTTTTTTCAAAAGCTACTCTTTTCAACTTCTCCAAAAATGTTGAAAAAAATCTGATTATTTTTAAAAAATTATCTAAATATATGAAAACTAATTTTTTTAATGAAAAAGGTGATTTTTTTACCCCAAAAAAATACAAACAAACGTACTCTAAATAGAGTAGAATGTGAAATGATAAATTAATAAACAGAAAGTAGAATATTTGCAAACAAAGGATTGTTTATGTCAAATGCAAAAAAAGATCAAATGACTAAAGAAAATAAAAATAAAAGGATATTTACTTGAGTTCTTGGATACTCTTCAATGTAATAGTGAATATTTTGCCAGAGTATGGGGTGTTTCAAGTCTCTCCGAGTCTGCCCTTCACTACATCCTAACTTTCCTATTTATAGACAAAAAATCCCTTAAACTAAACCTATTACCCCACATTCTTCAACTTCAGCCTCAAGCCACGTTATCCAACCCATGTCCTCTTTCAAATCCCTGTTCTGAGTTACAAATCGCCATTTGAGACAAACCCATTTCACCAGTGGACTTTCTTAACATCCATGTGCTCAGCGTGGTTCTTGGTTTCAAGATCCATATATAGGCTTGAAGTGGCCACTTTGCTTTAATTCTTAACTATGTTTTGCTGGTCTCAGGATTACTCTCTTCAGCATCCCTATTTGCTCATCACTTGCTCAAAACTCCACTGTTAAAGGTTTTGGGGGTTACCTTAACTTTCCAACGTGGTGACAATATAGACTTGTTTGTTGGACGCATAAGGCAGTGAGGACATCGCATGCTCAATTGATGATGTAAATATAATAAATTTTTTGAAATATTTTTGAAGGGACATTGTTATGCCCCAATTAGATAAAAAGGTAAAAGGGACCCCATTTTGGAGAATAGATTACCTTCATTGAGTAACAGAAAGTTGTTTCTTATCTTTTGATAGTTTTAGTTTGTTATTAGACTTTATCCAATATTTATCTATAGAGTTATCAAATAGTCATGTAGGTTTATCCATTGAGTATTCAAGTAGTTATGCAGGGCTCTATATAAGTCATATTGCAAACTCCTTACAGATCATGGTTATTGAATAATCTTGTTTGACAAGAGTGGAGTTTCGTGAGCTTTTCTCGAAAAAGCTTAACATTGGTCTTTTGTTGAGAGACTTCCATGGCAGAATTGGAAGAGCAATTGTCTCCAGAAGCAGCAGCTTGCATGGATAGAATGATGAACGAACTTCTCGAGATGAATAAAGAACGTTTAGCATTTCAAGAACATATTGAAGGCCAACTTGTGAAGCTGATGGAATTCCAATAGATCAAGAATCAGAATCATTGAGAACACCCACTAAAAAATGGGAAGAATTCACAACAAAGCAAAGTTCAAAATCAACAATAGACATTCAAGAATCAAAATTAACAACAGATCACAAGCGACAGATTCTTGGTGCAAAAATTCAAGGAACCCCAATTTCAAGTTCATCCATGAACTTGAGAATGGAATTAAGGAAACCATTGAAACTGCTAGACACAGCGGTAGGCAAGGCAGTGATCCACAAAGGAGAAGACAAAGGGGATGGTTGGAAGGTGGCAGGTTGTAGCGATGGAAGCAAGAAGAGGATAGAGAAAGGAACACCCGAGAATAACAGTAGCAAACATGAATGCATCACCAACAAGGGCCCTTGTGTGGTAGCCAATGAGCCTCTGCAGGCAGTGATGGCTGCCACTACACAAAAGATTGTAGCAAGATTTTATCTAATGCTAAGGGGTCTAAAACAATTCCTTATAAGCCAACAGCAATGGGACCCTAGAGGGAAATTATTGATAAATCTATACACGAACCAGACCCTTGAGGACAAAGTCCTTTTCAATGAGAGGGGTAATGTTACGCCCTAACTAGATAAAATGGTGAAAGGGACCTCATCTTTGGCACTTGTTTACATTCATTGAGTAATAGAAAGTTGTTTCTTATCTATAGAATTATCAAGTAGTTATGTAGGTTTATCCATTGAGTATTCAAATAGTTGCATAGGGCACTATATAAATCACATTGCAAACTCCTTATAGATCATGGTTATTGAATAATATTTCTTGTTTGACAAGAGTAGAGTTTCGTGAGCTTTCCTTGAAAAAGCTTAATAGACACACTTTTTTAATTTTATGTTTAAATCTCACAATTTTATATTTTCCCATGAGTTATTCGATGAATGTTGTTTCTATATTTTTGGGTTTACATATTTTACATCAAATAATATTTTACTCAACCGTTTAGATTTTAGGATAAGATAGTTTGTCCGATATATGGAATGGGGATTGGTGTAATAAGGATTGGGGCAAAATTGAAACCCAAAAAAAATATTGTGGGTTTAAATATAGAAGTAAAAGTATATGCTTAGTGTATTAAATTAAATACATAGCTAGATTTTATTGGACCACTTAACAAATGGTTTGGAACCCTTTTATACTACTCATATTTCTTCAAAGTGTTCATTTATATAAACTAATTAAAAATTAAGATTGACTTCCAACTACAGTTTAATAGAAATGACTAACTTGTGCAGGAGAAAAGGTTTGCCCTTGGGCTAGGATTTGGGAGAGGAAACAAGAATGAAACACGGATAGAACTACGATACAACAACACAAGACTACGGTAAATTTTAAAAATTATAAGATATGCCACAATTGTGATACATCATATAAAATTAATATGAAGTTAACATAAATACAGAAATCTTAAACTAAAAAAGCACTTAAATTTTTAAAACTTAACATAATTCATTGTAAATATAATACAATGGTATAATTAATCTAATTATTGTAGTATATCCATTCATGAGCCCATTTGTTTGTGCTTCTTGAGAAAAAAAATATTTTTTTACAAGTAAATACTTTTAAAAATTGTTTTGCTTTTGGTTGTGCTTATAAAAACAAATTTAAAAAAAAAATCAGAAAAGATAAGATCTAGCATAGACAAATAGAATCAGTAAACAAAAATTATTTTGTTTTTTCTCATTTCCCTACACACGACTTGATTTAATTGTTGAAATATCTACAAAATTTAAGGTTATTCAATCCTTTGTTAGATTATTTTCATTTATGTGGCAGAGGCAAAGTAAAAACAGATATGTGAAGTAAATAATTGACTTACATGCATCAAGTCTAAAGGTCATCCAAAATAAATGGATAAATAGGACTCTGTTTATTCATCAAGCAGAGTTCATCAAAATATATACACTGTCTACATCATAATACTAATAAAGTAACTAGTGCATCAAGTTGAGATGAAATAGTAGACACAGAAGTCCCACACGAACAACAGTATCTGATCCCCGATGGGATCATATACCCAAATTGCAACAATGTCAAGAAAAACTACAATCTGTGCCATTTGTGGAGATCCCTGAAAACAACAATAAAAGGGATCGGAATTACATTTTTAGAAGGGTGGTGTTCTTAGGAGCATGCACAGCTGCCCAAATTAAGATGAATAAAAACTAATCATACAATCTAAATATATAAGTCTCAGCCTCATTTAGGAGAACATTTAGTTGGAAAATGGCAACTGAGCCATACTAGCTTTCCAATAGTTGCTTGTAACATCATGCCATTTATTGCAGTCAAAACTCATGAGTTTCTACTATTATTAGATCATTTGTTGTTCGTAGGGTCTCTATAGGAGATCCATCAAAGCTCTTATATCTAAGGCATCCCTTAATCATGTTATAACATAGCGATTGTATGTACGGCCATTCCATTCTGCTGTGGTGGATAAAATAAACCACTTATAGACCACTGCAGTATCATGAAACATGTCTTAATTCTTTTGCAACCAAAAACTCAAATTACAATCTTCTTGCATAGGCAATAAGACAACATATGAAGCAATTTTTTATCATTATAAGTCTCTCAATAACCGCCTACGTCTCAAAATGAAAAATAAGCCAAAATGAGGCAATAACCAAGTCCAATAATTCAAGCCGCCATCATAAGGATTAGTCCACGGGAGTTTAGGAAAAGAAAAATATGAAAAGGAATCCCCTACTTGGTGGTACGGCTAAAAGCTTTGAGGAGGAAAGAAAGTGTTCTATAAGTTCGTCGAAGCTCCAAGGCTAGTTCTAGGTTGGCTTGATGCTTCTTGACCTCAAGATATTTTCCATTGAATTTTTTCTAAGTGTTTTCTCTTCCGTCCTATTTTTGTCTCAATTTTTTTTGATGTATGTTACCTTTCCTTGGTTGAGCTTTATTCTCCTTCTCCAGCAATTCTCGTAGCTAAGGGAGGAGACGGTGATTGTTTTGTGCTAAACTTTGCTTTCTTCTACCTCTTGGTTAATTTTAAAGTAACCTTGGTTCCTACAAGAAGCAGAGGCATTAACCAATTGAGCTGGCCTCCAATTGCTGCTAGGTGTCTTTTCCACATGCCTGTTTGCATGGTTTGGGCGTCCCCGGATGGTCAAGGTAGAGGGGAGAAACTCCTTTGGGATTGTCCTTATGGTGATGGTGAAAATATTTACTTTATCATTTTATTTTTCTTAATCTCTTTCTTTTTCTAAGCTTTGGGCCAAGCCCAATCTTATTTCCCTGAGCATCAGCCAAGCTCTTTTCTTACTTCCTCAGGGACTTTAATCTTGCCCCATGGCTGGATTAGATGGGTTAGAGATATGATCCTCCAATTAAGTTGTAGATTAAAATACAATCGAGAGATAATATTATTATATTCTCTTTTTTTATATTTCTAAAATATATATTGTTCTCTCCTAAAAAATTAAGATAATGAGTATAATATAATCTCCTTTTTTGAAAGATGATATTATTATACTCCCTTCTCTCTATTTTTAAAATATACACTCTTCTTCTTTAAAAAAAATTAAGATAAATTATACTTTAACCCATTTTAAAATTTTTTTATTAATTTTTTATTATCTCATTATTTTCTTTTTGATCAAGATATCATTTATTAATAGTTATATGTATTAATTTTTTTATAAAATAAAATATACATGGCTAATAATAATATAAAATATGGATATATTTTTATAGATATAATTTAATTTATTTTTAAATTATTACTATGTTAGGAGAACAAATTATTAACAGTAACAATAATTTGTAATAAGTACTTTTTTAAAAATAAAAATTACATATTTTCTCATCTATTAATTCTAGAATATTAATGTATATAAAAATGAAAATTATTTATTAATATCATATATAAGATGAATTGAGAAGAAGATAATAAAAAGAATTTTATGATTTTACATTAAAAAAATGTACATTAATATTCTAAAATTAATAGTTGAGAAAATATGTAATTTTTATTTTTAAAAAATAATTATTATAAATTATTGTTACTATTAATAATTTTTATTTTAATATATTAATAATTTAAAAATTAAATTTAATTATACATATATATATATATATTATTACAACCACACACACAAAAATTTGTAAATATATATATATATATATATATATATATATATATATATATATATATATATATGTATGTATGTATTACTATTAGTAAAGGATATTTTGGTCAAATATAAACTAATAAATATAAGTTAATGGAAAGTTAATAGAAAATTTGAAAATAAATAAAGTGTAGTTTATTTTATTTTTTGAGGGGAGGACAGTATACCTTTTTAAATAGAGAAGAGATAATATTATCTTTTAAAGGAGAGAGTTATATTTTAATCTAATTTTTCAAAGAAGAGAACTATATGTTTTAGAACTATATGTATTAGTTATAATATTATCTTTTAAAAGAGGGGGTTATATTTTACTCTAAATTTTATCGTGTGGTTTTGTTTATTAGATTTAGATTCTTCTCACTTGTACTTGAGATTTTTTTGGGTTTATATACATCACTTACACCAAAAATTTATTACAATTCATTTCTATAAATTTAATACTAGATAAACTTCTAATTAGATTTTTTATAACTTTTCTACATTTTTGGACCATTCTACCCTTCATTAAAAAATCACAATTTTCGTTGATTTTAAAATAAAAATATGTATTTTATTTCAAGCTAAGTTTTCCATCAGAAAATTGACTTCCCAGCACTGTATGCCCCAGATGGTCAACTGGTGGAATTTTTCGTCACATAGGCTTTAAATTATGATTGGCCAGGGCTTATGCTTCAAAGGACATTTATTTTCATCACAATTATTCCAAACTTTACTAATATTAGTTAGAGGAGATGTTACATACCCTAATTCTAAAGCTTAGGGAGAAGCAATACCAAGACAAAAGCCTCCAAAGGAAAAACCTTTTGTCAAAGTATCGGAAGAGGTCATTGTATCTCTATTTAGAATGATGAAGTCAAAGTAAAGAGTAAAATTAGTCTCTAAAATAGTAAATATCGATCAAAATAATTTCTGATATTTTAAAACTAGTATATGTTTTAGTCTCTCATATTGTAATATATTAATCCAATTAGCCTCTAAGTAATATATTCGAGACGAATTTGACTATGTTGAAAGACTAATCAATTTGACTTACAAAAATGCAATGTGAGAGACAAATTTACCTAAAATAAAATATTAAGAACTAAAGTGATCATTTTTAAATATCAAACACTATTTAATTGGTACTTACAATTTTAAGGATGAATTTTCGGGTTTACGAAGAGAAGTCAATATCAATCATCAAAATGTGCTTTCTACGGCATCTAGGGATTAAAAGCACTTTTGACATCTCTTTTAAAATACGTTTGTTTTAGCTTTTTTTTTTGTGGATAAAAAGGTGATTTTATTTTTTGTAAAAAAATCATTT
Source organism: Pterocarpus santalinus (assembly GCA_031439595.1). Classification (NCBI taxonomy): domain Eukaryota; kingdom Viridiplantae; phylum Streptophyta; class Magnoliopsida; order Fabales; family Fabaceae; genus Pterocarpus; species Pterocarpus santalinus. The sequence goes on from CM062523.1 coordinate 8,191,175, forward strand.
TTTATAAAAATGATTCATCATATTTTTCATTCAAAATTTTTTTAAAAAATTATTTTTAACTTTTAAATATAAATTAAAATAAATAACTTTTATAAAAAATAAATTTTTCTAATAGTTAAAAAAATCACTTTCAGTTAAAAAATGCGGAAACAAACGCATTAGTTGGACTAATAAAGTAACACCAAATTTCTTACTTAAATTTTTATTAATTTTTTACACACCTAATCTGTCAAACTTTAATTTTACAAATTACCCTAAATCAGCAACAAATTATCGTTAGGTTTGGTTTGGTATTGCTGTGACTTTTTAAAAGCTACTGAGTTTTTTTGGCTTTCTAAAAGCTGTTCTCAAAAAATTATAGTAGTATTATTTGGTAAAATAATGTAAAAATTACTTTTAATAAGTAAAAGTTACAAAAGTAGTATTTGATAAAATTGTTCTTAATATCTAAAATGACTATAATAGTTATAAATACTTAAAAAAATAATTTATATTTTTAATGTCATTAAATAGAATAAGGTTATATTAGTCTTTTAAATTTTAGAAAGTACAAGCCAACTTCAAAAAGTACCTCATGAGAGCTCCTGAGAGCATCCCTGACTCTCAAAAGCCAAAAGTAAAAGTACCCCAACTTTTCGGTTTACCAAACAGAAAAAAATTGGCTTATGCTTTTCATAAGCCAAAGCACCCCTTTGAAAAGCAATACCAAACTAAGCCTTACGATTCTTTCCCAATTCTATGTTATCTACCTCTCCACCGTCTTCAGCCACCATGCCGGTGCTGGCGACCACCACGCCACTGTCACTGTCCAAAAAATACGATCCAACATTTATTATATAAAAACAGGAGTCGGAGCGTTTCCCCAAAAAGCATGCTGAGGTTAATGTCCACGTACGAGGCACAGCATAATCTACTCCATGAGGAGAAAACAGGTTTTCATACCGCACGCTGTGTTCTTCCAGAGAAGGAACTTGTAGATGTGAACAGTGATTACCGGTGCCGGCATGGAGGTGGACGGCGGCAAGATTGGGAGAACATAGATTGAAGAACATTGGCGTTAATTTATAAATAAAAATTAACAGCTTAAATATTTAAAAAATTAATTCTAGATACATACTCAACTGAGTATTTTCAGCAAGAATTCAAGAATTTTTTCATTGTTTTTTGTCCAATTAGGAGAGCTATCAAAATCCCTCCAATCTAGTCTCAGGCTACCATAGAAGCACTCCGAGAAAAGCATGGGTAGCGTTTTTGTTTCATAAGCAATTGAACTCTAATTATTTTGAAGTTCTAATTGCCAAACATGCTATTAATAATTAAGCTCATAGAACCAAACCCTTTTATCGGTTCCAAGTATTTTTCAATGTTAAAATGAAGAATCCACCACCCACCCAAAAAGAAGATCAAGGTGAAGAATTCAATTGATCATATATTCTCAAAGTATAGGAGAGAACATGCATACCGTTCTAATCAAAGCTTAAATACCTTCAACTCGATCAGTTATATTGATGTTGCTGCCGTGTGCCTTCTTGTGGAATATTGAGACCATGGTTGAAAACTTGCTCTTAAAATTTAATTTCGCCACCAATCCTAATATCCAATACACTGAATTTTTTACGAAGTGACGACCCATTATTATTGGTATAGATCCCCAGATGATAAGCACAAGCCATAAAAGTATACGGCGCAACAAAATGGACAACAGGGTTGCAGAAGAAAGTGATCCAGAAATTAGAAGAACAAAGCTGAGAATCTTATCATAGAAGCCATTTTGAGCCTGTTTATTTTTGAAGATCTTGATTCCAAGTAAGGTGCTGTAGACGCATATAGCCATCAAGAAGGTTTGCATCTGAATAGGGTGTGTATCAAAGGGCGATTCTTGCTTGTTTTGATACACAACTTGGAGCACAGCAAGGAGCAGTGGATCCAGAAATATGAAGATGGCATGGCATGGGATTGAAGGGTTGAGCTCTTGGTCACTTGAAGTAGGTGATAGGCTATAAAATCCAAAGAAAACGTTATCAGACTCTTAGTATATAGGAATTAAAATCACCACAAGTTGGTACCAGGTCCGAAGCAAAGATATAATAATTTAAAGTCACAGAAGGTTGCCCTAACCACTAATATGATATGATAAAGGTATTGAAGTTGATGGAGCGCATTTTTATAATAATAATAATAATCTTTCTTCGATTCAGTCACTTATTTTATTCTTGCCATATGGAAGAAACATAGCAAAACAAAGGAGCTATGATAGGTTTTGATGCCATAGCGACGGCCGATTAGAATAAATAAAAGAGAATATAATAAAAAATAGCAAAGAATCAAACCATAAAGTTTAAGATGTTCCAAAAAAATCATAATACATTCATCTTACAGATAGCTAGTAGAACACTAACCTTGCACGTTTATAATATTTTGGATGGCACGAGCAGCTCATAAACTTCGATAGTTTCCTTTGGTTTACCTTTGCTGCTACTTTAATTCCACTGGGTTTTTTTCTACAAATTGGGAGACTCAGATCCTGAGTATCTCCCGCTATGTTAACCTCACCAATAAGCACTTTAGAAACATCCATGTTAACCAACTGTGCAAAATAATAGAGGATATATTGACATTCCAGTTCTTTTACGGATACATTGATATATCTTTTACCATCTGAATCATGTCATTCTAGAATAGAACCCCATCTCCAAATAAGAAGAGTCTGCATTCAGTTTGCTAAGCCTACTCTCATTTCCAAGTTCAACACAGCGGGGTCCGCCATCTCTTTTACAGGAAAAGTTGAGCCTGTCGGTTTCCGTCACATTTCCTTATTATTTTACATTGCTGACTCAAAATTATGTATCTATTGTCAACGAAAAGCAACAATCAAGTCGGCAATTCAATAGTTAACAAATATAAATTCATTTTCTAAATATGATGATACCTAGGCTTTATATATGAGTTTTATATGATAAGTAGGATACTCTAAGAATTGAACACTTTCATGTGAGTTTTTCACATGACGGGGATTATGTAAAAAAAGTGACAAAAAACAAAACAAAACAAAAAAATCCTAGTCAGGGTCATAAATTTTTGACAGGGCTTATTTGTGGTTTTTATACATGTTTTTTCCCTCACGTTGTATAAGACAATGCCAAAAAATTACATGAGATGATCCATTTTTAAGATAATCCTACGAATGAATATTCTTCCATAGCATACAGTTAACTAGGTGAAAGTAAAAAATAAAAAAGCATTCCTAGATCATACATGTATATATGTTTTGTTGCCCTTCTTTTCTTCTCCCTTTAACATCTTTCAAATGAGAATGATCAGTTTTTTCCTCCTCCCCCCCCCCCCCAAAAAAAACAACAAAAACCAAAAAAAAAAGTATCACATACGGGTCTTAATTGATTGCACACAGGCATGATTCAGTTTTTGGTTCTTGTATTTTTATAAATTTTATTAGTTGCTCATTTGGTTCTTAGCTTTTTCTTCACTTGGTAATTTATTTAATTAATTACATCTAATATCATCCTTAAAATAATTATAGATCCAAATTATTTTGGTAATTGGTAAAGTTTGACGTTAAAAAAAAAAAAAAAACAGAAACCTCTCTCTAAGTTCACCACAATAATACACACTTAACAAGGTAATTTAGATAGAAGTTTATAAATTATTATCTATATTAGGGATTAATTTTAATACCCCATCCGTGTAAAATAATTTACACTAATAACTTGTCATATCATATCTTTTGTAGGACTTCTAAAATAATTATAATAGAGTCAAATATATTTAACAACATGCAACATAATTAGATAATCATGTAAAATATTTTAAATTGACCATGGATCGAAATTAAATCTTATAATATTAAGATGGAAAAAAGTTTCATTGTTATTTAATCTTATATTGATACTTCATTTAATGAATACAACTATATTAAAAATCATGTAAATTGTTGAATTTAATATGTGGTAACATATTCTGTAATGCAAGAAGGTAAACACAAATTTTCTTTAATTAAATCACAAAGTAAGGAAACATGGCCACCTCAGTCCACATATTCCTCCCAACTACCGCCAATTATACTCTGGCCCCTTTGTCTCGTAGCTCTTGAACATGTACCTTACCTTTGATTTTGTTGTGGCAGTCACTATGATGCGTATGATTGCTTGCTATGTTGCTATTCCTCATCTTCTTTCCTCGCCCTATTCATATTCTTCAAATATTCATATTGGATTAGGCTTTCGTCAGCCATTTAGCACACAAAACAAGAAAAGTTTTGAAATACCATGTTCCAAATTAGTTCATACTCATAAAATAAGCTTAAGTAAACGCAAGTCAAGGTTGATGCAGTTGTATCCCGCATAGATAACGCTTTCATTTAAAACTTGCTCTAAAACCATTTTGTCAAAAGACAACATTTAGCTTTTCAAATGCGTGTTGTTGTTGACTTCTACTTTTGGTAGACTAGGAAAGAAAAAACAGAAACAAGAACAAAACGCAAAGAATTAAGGATATCATCTCTTAGCAAAGCTGTGATCCACAGAAGAGGCTCTAGAATGACTGGAATTGAAGGCTTCCAAACAATCTGTTTCACACTACAACCTCACGGTATCCTATGGATTGAAACTGAATTTCATTTTCTTTGGAACGGTTCTGGTTACTCACGCTGCTAACATTAGGTGCAGCTTCAAAAACAATCAACACTTCTTTATCCTTTGTCTTGGATACCATCGCATATACACATGAGGTCATGAAAGTGCATTTGTAGTTAAGAAGTACTCTTTAATAACATAGTCTAACAATGGATCATAAATTGCGCAAATAATTGGTTGGTTGTTTTCAAATCATTTCAGTGCTTTTACCACATTGAGTTTTATCAATTAATTTAGTTATAAATTGTTAACTAATTAAAAAAAAATGCAAACGCGCAGCTGAGCAAACCCAATCTAATAAGCAATATATTGCCAGAATCGGATGGTTTCAGATGAAGAATATTAGTCCTATACATATCAATGAGTATTTTCACGAGACCTCCAAAATCCAAAAGCAAACGATGGTATAACTGATTCGTGATTATTGAGAGTTATTTGATACTGATTCCATCAAGTTGAAAGTTACGAACATTATGTGCTCTTCCATTCGTGCCAAAGCACTTGCAGATGTTCAGCTTGATTAGTTAATTTCTAAAATTATTCTTAGAATTTTGAGCAAAAAATCTCAATTCCAGGTTTGTGGACGTAAAAAAGCAGGCTAGCCTACTGCTTTGAAACAAACCAGAAAGAAACCTGAGGTTATCAAATAGGTTGAATTTTTACTTCCCTTTGGCAGCATCATTTATTTTGCGAGGTTCTAGATGAACTGATGCTGTAAATATGCTCAACCTTTTTTCGTTGAATCAAGGTAAAATTTAGGATTCAGATTGGATGTTCTAAACAAGGTTGCTCATGTAATAAGATTACCCATTTGGCACACTGTTTTGGGAGAGTACTTATGGAAGGCACTTACGAGATATCCGCTCACAGGACACACCTGTTCACGAACAATGGAAGGTGCCGCTGGGAGTAAAGGAGTGAAAGCGCCAACAAATCATTGTACACAAGAGTATTTGAGCACTTTTGTTAATTTATATATTTATTGAACGAATACATATATATACCGAAATAGTACTATGACAGTTGTCTCTGATGAAAAATTATAGACACAAATCTAATAATTCATATTCAAGAACACTCACAATAAAGTTGGTATGAGGTAAAAGTGATGGTGAATTTCAACTTTCGCTCTCAATATTTAATTTCGCCTCCAATCCTAATATCCAATACACTAAATTTTTGAGCAAGTGACGACTCATTATTATTGGTATAGATCCCCAGATGATAAGCACAAGGCATAGAAGTATTCGGTGCAACATGATGGACAACAGGGTTGCAGAAGAAACTGATCCAGAAACTAGAAGGACAAAGCTGAGAATCTGATTATGAAAGCCAATTCGAGCCTGTTTATTAAAGATCTTGATTCCAAGTACTGTGCCGTATATGCATATAGCCATCAAGAAGGTTTGCATCAGAATTGGGTGTGTATCAAATGGCGACACTTTCTTGCTTTGATACTCAATTTGGAGCACACCAAGGAGTAGTGGATCCAGAAATATGAAGATGGCATGCCATGGGATTGAAGGGTTGAGCTGTTGATCACGTGAAGAAGGTGAAATGCTATATATCGAGACCAAAGAAAACGTTATTTACCAAACTGTCAGTTTATATGAATTAAAACCAAGTGTGAAGCAAAGATGATACAATAATTTGAAATCATTGAAGGTTCTTCTAACCAGTATTATATATGATATGGTGGTGGAAGTTGGTGAAGCACATTCTTTTATAATAATAATAATAATAATAATCTTTTTTTTAATTCAATCTCTTATTTTATTCTTGCCATTTGGTATAGAACCATAGCAAAACAATGGAGCTATAGCAGGCGTTGATGCCTTAGGAATAACCAATTAGAATTAACAAAAGAGGATGATATAATGTGAAAAAAAAAAAAAAAAAAAAGAGCAAAGAATCAAACCATACTGTTTATTATATTGCAGATGGCATGAGCACCTCATAAACTTCGATAACTTCCTTCGGTTTACGTTTGCCTTTGCTGCCACTTCAACTCTTCTGGGTTTTATTTTGCATGTTGAGGGACCCGTATCCTGAGTATCTCCCATTATATTAAACTCACCAATATTCACCTCAGAAATCATTCTTATATATCAACCAACAGTTCTTCGGATTTCAGAATAATAGATGATGTATATCAATCTTTCAGTTCTTTTTAAGGGTCTGAATCATGTCATTTCGTGAAATGGGGCCATTGCCAAATTAGAAACTTCTGTAATCAACTTGCTAAGCCTACGCTCATCTCCAAAGTCCAACACGGGTGCACTATGGTTTTTTCCAGGAAACGTACGTGTGCCCCGCTTTAGAATTAACACGGAAGCAACTTTTAGTGAGACGACTTTTTTCGCCTTGTGGTGACTTTGTTTAGCATTTCTCTTAACTGGATGTGGGTAATTCTGACGTGATGCATGTGTGTCTATAGAAGAATTTCGCCGTTTCCTCAGCAGTGTACCATGAACAGTTATTAGATAGCGCAATCGCGTGATTGGAAAACCGTGAAATCCAGCGTGTATGTGTTTCAATTTTTTCTGATAATAAATTAATTTTTTTAGTTAAAAATTACTTTTCAAAAAATATTACTCATCTTAATTTCTATTGCAAAATTAAAAATATTAAAATAAAAAGTTGAGATCGGTAACTTGTCAAAAATAAAAAAATAAAATAAAATAAAACAAATGTACCCTATGATTATTTTTATAATCAATTAGTATAAGCGATTTTAACATATTTGATTATGATAAAATCAATTTATATTTGAATATACTAACTAAAAAATAATTTTAAGATAACATGTTTTATTTAAATTGTTTAAAAATAATAGCTTTTATATAATAAATTACTAAAAAGAGTATAACACATTTGTTTGATAATATGTTTCGATTGAATTGTTTGTAGAGTGAAAATGGGAAAAACGATTTTATTAAGTAGTTGTAATAAAAAATGGCCAATAAGTTGCTTATGATTAATCACATTATAAGCATTTTTTTTTGTTTGCTTAAAATTATAATTTTTATTATAATTTATTTTCATTTCCTCCTTTACCCGTCGATTATCCTCTCAAAATGGGCTTGGCCAATCCATCTTGGTAATATCAGCTGGCCATGCCAACCTATCTTGGGTGAGTTGACAGGTTGGCTGATAAAAAAAAATAGAAATAAACTTGTTTTAACTTTTAATGTTTTTAATAAGTTAGTTTACCTTAAAAATTTTAAAAAATAAAAATATAATTAATGAAGTTTTCACCTAAATACAATGAGATAATATCCTATAAACTTAAAAAAGAAATATTAAATTAAATAATTTACATCTAAGCTTAAACACAATAGGTTAATAATATAAATTAATCATGATAAAGTAATGAATTGTTTACAAAATCTATATTCCACAAATTAACCATAATAAGCTTATAAAAAAGTCCACAAATTAACTGTATCCATAAAGTATAATTAACAACAATGTATATCATCCACAACAAAATATAAAATTAAAAATTAAAAAAAAAACCTCCAACCCATGGGCCAAACCCTTCTTGATGGGTTAAGCGGGACATATTAGATAAGTTGAAAAAATTAATGAATTAAATATAATAATTTAACCCACCATTTTTTACAAGTCAAACAGATCAGGGATGGCTTGAACCCATTTTACCAGTTCTAACATTGCCCCACAACTTTGCATCCTATTTCCTTAGCATTATACCATGAAATGAAGGTGATTAGATAGCCAGATTTGCATACTGTTTCCTTAGCATTGTACCATGAAAAGTGATTAGATAGTCTTATTGTGTGATTGTGAAAGTTATAAAATTAAATTATTTTAATAATCAATTACTAGTGCAATCGAATTTTATATAATTGATTATGATAAAATCAACTTATATTTAGATATGTTAACTAAATAGTTGTCCTAATATAATATATTTTGTTTAGATTGTTTAAAAATAATTGCTTTTATTTGATGATATGCATGTTTCCTTTGGATTGTTTGTAGGATGAAAATAGAAAAAATAGTTTTATGGGTTAGAAATATAAGTTAGTTTTAATTAAAAAAAAAATGTCCGAAAAGTTGTATATGAAAATGATTTTTTTTTTCTTGAAATTATAATTCTTTTTATTATAAGTCATCTTCATTTTTTACCCAAACATAATAAATTATTGCAAGAGCTTTTATTTAAAAAAGAAAACTGTGTTATGCATCCCCAAACATGGAGTTATTTATTTTTTATATGATTTTTATGTAAAAAAATTTGAAAAATGTGATACTTTTAGCAAAATTTAAAAAATATGATATTTTTATTTTTTATTTATTTTTTCTGTCTCATTTTTTCTCTCTTCTCCTTCTTTCTTTTCTCTCTCCTCCTTTTTCGTCCTTCTCTCCACTTTTTTCTCTCTCCTCTCTCCTCCTCCACACTCTGCGCTCTCTCTCTTTCTCCCCCTTCCCTTTCTTTCACACGCGGACACTCTCACACACACCCACTCTTTCTGTTTTTTTAATTATTTTTAAAAAGTAAATCCGATTCTTTCTCCACTAAATTTATTTTTTAAAAATAATAAAAAATATAAATCTGGTTCTCTTTTTTTTGGATTTATTTTTTAAATAATAAAAAAATATAATATGGTTCTCTCTCTATCGAATTTCCTTTAAAATCTCATATTTCTCTAATTTTATCAAAAATCTCACATATTCTCAATTTCATTCTCAAAATCCCATATTCAAAAAATTTACCCCCAAACATGCACTTAGTGTTAAAAAATAAATAAATTATACTATGATTTGTCAAATGACAAATAATACAGAGCAAAACTCTTTTCTTTTTCTTTTTCTTTTCTTTTTTTTTAATTCTGATAGCATCTAAAAATTTCTCATTAATTACTACATTGCTGATTCAAAATTATGTACATAAAGGAAAAGTGACAAACTCAAGTAGGATTTTATTCAACAATTAACAAATATAAATTTGACTTTTTTTATCTAAATATAAATTCAATTTTTAAATATGATGATATGTATGCTTTATGTATGAGTTTTCTATGATGAGTAGCATAATATGAGAATGAACACTTTCATTTGAGTTTTCCTTGATATGATTTACTTCTAAGATAATCGAATGAATGAATATTTTTTCATAGAATATAATTATGTGAAAAGTTATTAAAAAAAAGCATTCCTAGATCATACATATATTTGGTAAAATGGATATTTTAGTACCTTAACTTATTTTTATTTTTTATTTTGGTTCTCTAACTATTTTTTTGTTTGTTTTATTCCTCTACCTAATTTTCTGTTCATTTTTGTTCCTTAACTATTTATTGTTAAGTCAAATATGCCACTTACTAGTAAAGAATTAAGAGGCCAAAATGAACAAAAATTAGTTAGAAAACCAAAATAAATAGAAAATTATAACTCGGGTGCCAAAATAAATGAAAAATTAATTAGTTAAAGGATAAATATAAAATACAAAAGTAAATTAAGAAATCAAAAGGTTCATTTTGCCTATATGTTTTGTTGCCCTTCTTTTTCTTCTCCCTTGAATATCTTTGAAAAAATAAAAAAAAGGAATCTGTCTTTAATGCACCTTGTTTAATAATAGTGCATCAAGCACCTTGTAATCCAAAGATAAGGATTGAATGGTGTATTGATGCTATCATCTATTATGATACATCATAACCCCCTCTTTTCTTTTTCTCCACGCTTTACCACTCCCTTACAGTCTCCATCTCTAAAACCCCTCCCTCCGTCACCGAGCTTCCACTGCCCTCTGCTTCCACCGCCAACCACCACCGACTATGACCTCCACATCAAACCCACATTCTCTTCCTTCCCCACCAACCCATCTTCAAATGCAACATCTTTCTTCCACCGATCACTGTAACTCGTCAAAAAAAGACCAATAACAACAATAACAACAACAACAACAACAACAACAATGCAATCCTCAAAATGGGATCGCCGTTGCTCGGCCACCCTTTGTCATCGACCTTCGTGCCACCACTGCCACCTGTCTCCATGCGTCCTCGTCGGTGGGCAAATGTGGATCTGCTTAGGGAAAAATACTCGTTTTACTTAGCCAAGACTCTTTGATTTCACAAGAAGCTAGAAATTTTGTTGTGTGCTTGATTCCTACTCTCTTAGCTTATGCAACACTTCATGTCTTGATTCGATACTTTTTGATGCAAGGTTCAATCAATCCCCTTATCATAAGTGCTTCTGTTGCTCTTTGCTTCCACATAGCTTTCTGTTGGCTACTTGTTTTTAAATTCGCACTAGGTAGCTTAGGAGTAGCAGTCTCTATTGGTGCTTCATATTGGTTGAATGTGATTTTGTTTTGGCTCCAAGGAGGGTGGTGCAATATGGTGAAGAAGATGTGAGAGAAGAAGAGGAGGAAGGGGTGGGTCAGTTTGGGTGGTGGTTTACAAGGGAGGGGAACCATGATGTAGAGAGAGAAAGAGAGTGGCAACCTTAGGGGACTATTAGAGTGCACCACTATCATTTAGATGCATAGAACTCTAATGATTTAGATTCAAGACACTTATAAGGTGCTTCAAGCACTATTTAAAAGGAGATGCATTGTAGCATTATCGTTCAATGAGAATAATAACTTTTTCCCTCCCCTTTCCACAAACGTATTACACGCGGAATCGATTGCACACAGGGCTTGCTTCAGTTTTTGGTTCTTGTATTTTTATAAATTTTACTAGTTGCTCATTTAGCTCTTATTTTTTTTGTTCATTTGGTAGTTTATTTCATTAATCACATCTAATATCATCCTTATAATAATTATATATCCAAATTATTTCATTAATCACATCTAATATCCAAATTATCGGTAACTTTTTCAAAAAATAGACGAGTGGGTGGTTTTCAGCTCAACGAGTTTTTTTTCTACCCTTTCTTGCGCTTATGAAAATACGGCTACAAACTAGACAGGTTTTGGGCTAATGAGTGCATTGACCCGGTTTATACAGTTGCATATGCATTTTCTGGGCTGAAATGTTGTCCAACCGACACTTTTTGATCAAGCAGAGTCCACTTGTTTTGGTCGAGCACTCTTTCATGCTGGCCACAGCCCGATTCTTGTGGGTTGATGAAAATGAATTTGGCTCTTTTAAAATATGGGTTGAGAATTGAAGAAAAAGTATATAATTTTAATCGTTGATAAGAAAACTAGTAGAATAATTTACCACATGTGTATGACCTGTTATTCTAGAGTTTATATCTTAAAAATATTTAAGCTGTTAATATTTTCTTAATATTGTCTCAAACAAAATTATCTCTAGTAAAAGATGACCAACCAAAAAGGGGAAAAAAAAAAAAAAAAGAACTGTTAGCTTTTTTAACAAATGTGTTCAGAAAAATGTAGGAGAGAACGTACCCTTCCAAGCAAAGCTCAAATACCTTCAACTCGATCAATTATATTCATGTTGCTGCCTTGTGCCTTGCTGTGAAATATTGAGACCGTGTTTGAAAACTTGCTCTTAAGATTTAATTTCTCCACCAATCCTAATATACAACATGCTGAATTTTTCAGCAAGTAACAACCCATTATTATTGGTATAGACCCCAGCACAAGCCATAAAAGCATTTGGTGCAACATGATGGACAAAAGAGATGTAGAAGAAAGTGATCCAGAAAATAGAAGAACAAAGATGAGAATCTGCTCTTGGTAGCCACTGTGAGCATGTGTAAGGAAAATCTTGAATCCAAGTACCCTGCAGTAGATGCATATGGCCATCAATAAGGTTTGCATCTGAATGGGGTGTGTATCAAAGGGCGATTCTTGCTTGTTTTGATACTCAACTTGGAGCACAGCAAGGAGCAGTGGAACCAGAAATTCGAAGTGGCATGGGATTGAAGGGTTGAGCTCTTGATCAGTTGAAGGAGGTGAAATGCTATAAAGTGCAAAGCAAACGTTACCAAACTCCCAGATTATTTGAATTAAAATCACTGCAAGTTGGTGCCAAGTCTGAAGCAAAGATGTTATAGTAGTTTAAAGTCACTGAAGGTTGCCCTATAGTCTTTGTTAGTAATTGAAGGAAGTGTTTGATAAAATAGTTGATAATTTTTCATCTTAAGGCAATGTTTATTTCATAAAGCAGGAGATACAAATTTTCTTGAATGTCGTAGCTAGTGTATGGACTATAGACTATAGCTTATGTTTCTTCATACACAAAATGAGTAATGGTAACCTATATTTATATGCATCGATCACTGCCACATGAAAGGCGGTTTGCTATTTTAGGGTTATATATTTTTTAGATTTTGTCGTTTTAGCAGTTGCATATTATAGTCTCCTAGGCTTTCTTGCCACGTCAATTTTGAAGCCACGAGATATTTTTAGCTTTTTCCAATCTTGAAGCTTCTAGATGATTAGGTTCATGTGCATCAATATTTAATACTCCTCTTTGGTGCATATTAGCATGTGAAAATATTGGTTAATTGCTTCTTCTTGCTGTAATACTGATGTTAGTTGATAATTTATAATTTGTTCTATGTTGCTTCTTTCAAAATACTGATAGCGGTCAAACAATAGTAATTGTTGGAGTATGAAACCTTGCTTATTGAATCTCTTCTTCTTGTTGGGTCTTGCTTGATGATCTTGAATGAGTCTGACTTATGTATAATTCCTCTTTGATACTTTGATCTTCTTGCGCTCTTGACTTTGGTTTTTTTTTTTTTTTTTTCCAGCTGCTTAGCTTTGACTTCTTTAGTCTTTTGTTGCTCTCTGACAAATAAACTTATTTTTCAAATTTTCTCTATAGTTGATTTCTCCTATTTGACACTTTGAGATAGCGTAGATTTACTCATTTGCTATGTGGCATAATTGTAGAAAATCTTCTATTTTGGATCATTTTAATTATAGCAATTAGTGGACCCTTTTACTTTCCAGTATTGAAGATCACATTGTAGCCTTCGTCTAGTAGATGACCAATGCTTAGCAAATTTTGTGTTATCCTCATAACATAGAGCACATCATTCATGATCTTTTGTTGATCATTTTTAGTGCGCTGATAGCGAGAGTGTCTCTTTCTCCAACTTTTTGAACTTAATCATCTCCAAGAGTTACTTTAGAATTTATATTTTCTTCTAATTTGCAAACTAACTTTTGTTAGTTACTTCTCATATAATTTGATCATCTACTATCCAAGTATCAAATATCCTTGCCTTCTTGATTAGCAGAATATGCCGAGTAAAATAATTCAATTGATTTATTTGTTTCCGTAAAGTTTGCTCTTTGTTGTTGCTAATGTCAGCGATCCTTCTCTAAGTGAGTACGTGTTGAGCATATCTCTTGCATTTAAATCGGCAAGTCTTTGCATTATGATTATTTTTCTTACATTGATGACGATATTTTTCTTGATGCTTATAATAATTTCCTCCTCCTTGATTTTGAGACCTAATATTTACTTTTGTCTGGAAAGCACTTTCAATATTTTCTTCATTTCGCCTTTTAATCTCTTTCATATACATCAACCGATCCCACTAATTCAGTTACTAATAAGGATGAAAAATCCTTGGCTTGCTCAGTGCCTGCTATAACGAAATCATATTTTTCTATGACCATATTAAGTAATTTATCAACCACGCCTTTCTGTCACCCATACTTTCTCCATATGATCTCATGGCTCAATCTAAACCGGCCGCGTTATATTATGGACTAAGATGGTTATTGAAATTTTTAAATTTTAAAAATCTATGAAATTACATTTTTGCTCTAATGAACTCTATTTTTTCCTAATCTTCTCTCGCACTACCGCCAAGCCTCGCCACTGCAACATCACCACACCTCAGGCTCTCCAATCTCTACTTATCTTCTTCCTCCCTCTCCACAACCACCTCCTTCGTCACCTTCACTGTGCCATCACCTTTTCCCTCATCTCAGCCGCACCGCCACCCCTTCCATTCAACATAAGTTTCTATTTGGATGAGGATTATCACTAAAATAAATATACAACCTTTATCAGTGACATATATATACATTCATGATTACTCAGAATGAACCTTCACAAAGCCAAAGCCATTTCTGACATGCGTTTGAAGAAAATAATTTAAAAATAATTATGAAGAAAATAATTAGAAACAAAAATTGGCTTAAACCAACTTCTTTAAAGAGTAAGTAAATTTTTTGGTTCAAACAAGTTGTATAGATCACCACTTCATATGGAAATCAAAATTTCTTGGTTGTGGGTACATTTCTACGATTTGTCTCTTCTTTATCAGAAGTCATCTTTCTATCACAAGGAATACCGACCAGTTGCGACTCCTCCTCCGACGTGACGCCACCATCGTCGGCGGTGGCAAGGCTGAGTTCGACAACCCCAGTAATAGCTCAATTCCAAACCCCATGCCAACTCCCTCATCCGAGAAGGAAATTAAGAGACGGGGGGAGAGAGAGAGAGAGAGAGAGAGAGAGAGAGAGAGAGAGAATGGGTGAGATAATAAAATCATTTGTTTATAAATATTAAAATATAAATTTGAATTGTTATAATTTTTTTCCTTTATAATAAAACTTTTGATCTAGATCGTTGGTTCTGATGTTAACGGCTTGCGATTCAAAGAGTCCCTGTTTGAAACTTCCCAGGTTAGAACAAGCCATGATTTCATTTGATTGACTTGATTCTTGCATAATATTCTCCTATAATCTCAAAATTCTTCATTTTTAATATTTCATATTTTCTACTTAAACATATATGTTTTCAGTTTGAGGCTCCAAAAATTATAGTTCTCTCTGGTATAAATTTGTAGAGTAACTGATGAAAAGTTAAATGAAGATGTGGCTATCGGCTTAATATAAAGGTGTAAATATGTGGTAGTTTGGAGAAAAGAAGTCTGGTAATTGAAGTCCAGACTTATGCTCAGTATATGACCAAACAGAACTCTGATGCTACTACTAATAATTGTGGGAGGAGTTCGATAAAATAGTTGATAATTCTTTTTTTTTACAAAATATTCATTTGATAAATGAAGAAATACAAATTTTCTTTATTATTTTATTTAGGTCTTAAAATTTTCTTTATTTTCGTAGCGAGTGTACGGAGTACGGACTATAGCTTTTATTTCTGGATACACAAAATAAGTAATGGTAGCCCATACTTATAGGCATCAGTTACCATCACATGAAAGATGGTTTGCTATTTTTTATTGCATATATTTTTTAGTTTTTATTAGTATTAACAATTGCAGATTACAATCTTGTAAGATTTCTTGTCACCACCAATTTTGAATCCTAGATATTTTTTAGCTTTTTCCAATCTTGATGTTATGAGTAGGCTGACGTGCAGCAGTTTTCGACAAAGTCGATGAAACGCACTTTCTTATAATAACAATATAATGATAATCTTTCTTGAATCAATCTTTTGTCTTATTAATCCCGTCTGGAATAACCATAGCCAGGAAAAAAAGATCTAGAGTAGGTCTGATGACTTAGGAATACCAATTAGAATAAACAAAAGATATAATAAACAAACAGCAAAGAATCAAATCACACCGTTTAAGGTGCATGATTCAAAAAAATCAAAATATATTCATCTAACAGACTGGGGGACACTAACCTAGCCCGTTTATAATATTTTTGACGAAATGGGCGGCTCACGAACTTCGATAGTTTCGTTCGCATTTCGTAAACCTACACTCGTCTAAATTTTGACAATCAAAATGGAGAAATTTTGAGGTAATCCCAAAATAAGGGAAATATTTTTTATATTCACTTTGTATAGAATATTATACGCATATCACATTTATTATTAGATGAACTATGGGTATCACTTAAATTAGATTCACACCTCATCTAATGATAGATGTAGTATGAGTTGGCGCATGATGTCTTCACATATAGCATAACTCTAAAATAAAAAAAAGATATTACTCTATGCTGTTATGTTTTTAATATCTTAATTATTACACTAAAATGTTATTAAAATAAGAGTTATTAATGATTTACAAAAATTTAAAGTTCTACGTCACTTAAAAATATGGATAAAATAATTTTTAAAAGAGTTTAGACAATTTTTTTTTATGAGCTAATTTTTTGGATTGAGTTAGACTTACTAAATTTTAAAATCGTATCAAAATTTATTTTGTAATTATTATTAGATCACCAACAAATATTTAGTCTAAGTATGAGGAAGTGTATTAGAGTCTTAGATCATTAAACGATATGACCAAAAGAACGAGCTTGGACAGAATAGAAAACGTTTACACTATGTTTAGATACTTTTAATTAATAGAATGGAATAAAATATAGGAATGAGCTGAAAATAAGGACGGATCCAAATATTAAATATTGGAAAGCCAAAAGTAAGTAGTAGAATAAAAAATTTTTAATTAATTATATCTACTTTAATTAATCTCACACTTTTCAAGTAAATGTATGCCTCTATTAACAATTGATCAAAATTAGATACGTACGCGGTTACTCCATATCCAAATAATAATACTAAACAAATAAGTAAATAGATATGGCTACATAACATCCATTACACAGTTTGACGGGGGTTATTACTGTAAAATCATTTAGTTATGGTTAGTTACATTATGTAAATCAGGCTGTTAAGTTTGTTATAGGAATTGGAGCACGTTGTTATGGATGGGTTATATATGCTTATAAAGACCAGTGGCTCCATTAATTGAACTCGATTCACTTTCTTCCACCCTCAATATAGAGATCAATACAAGATTCTTTGTCTCATCTTCTTCTTTCTCAGCTTGATCAAATTCTGACTACCTTCAAGCATATAACAATGGGAAAGACAATAACAAACGATTTCATGCATTTTACACACACAAGCACATGGAATAATTATGAGCTATACTTGCTGCATGATCATAGACTCAATAACTAGTTTTTAAGATGAGTTTAAGTTAATTTTAAATTTCACTCTTTTCTATTATTAAATTGTACAATGATACATATATTTAATTTGTGTTTCATTTGATTGTTAGAATAATATGACTTTATTTTTGTACTCTAAGATAAATAAATAAGTCATATTATTTCAATTTATCTGATAATTATCATGATTCATATAAAAATTTTAGTATTATATATATGCGTCGCACCGAGCACGAATTGGTAACACTGCTGTTTGATTTTATCATCTTTGTAATTGTACATGGTCAGTGCTGCATGATGTCGGCCACAGTTCCCCCAAGTTGAACAATTGTGAAAACTATAACAGTGTGAGCCAGATACCAAGGTGAAGATGGTTAACAGTGTGGTAGCTTCATGTCTTGGGTGGTTCCTTTATCTTTTTGGGTGGTTATTGGGTGTCTACTTGCATTTTTTCTCCTCTCTTTTTACAGAGTCTTGAAATAATTATCGAAAAAAAAAAAAGAAAAAAACATAACAGTATGAGCTGTACGTAAGGTTCCTACCAACAGGTTTGCTTAAACCGTAAACTCTTCACACCGAATGGTAAAGTTCTAGACTGTTTTCTTCTGTTGCATCATTGAATAATGATTTCATCACTAATGTGAAAAAAATCTTTTGTTTCTTAGAATATATTTGGTATGAGTTAAAAATGGAAGGTAAAATTTTATAGATGAAATTTATATATATTTTTACACATAAATTCTACCCATAAAATTTTATCCTCCATTTTTATCTTCAAATTATATACACAGCTGTAAAAATCTCTACTTTATTTTTTGTCTTTTTACTTTTCTTTTCTTCCTACTAAAATTAATGGTTAAAAACTTAAAATATTCAGTAAAGGAAGAATTTCTTCTTTCAGAATAAGAAAGTCTTTCTCTCAGTATTGATATATTATTTATGGTCAAACTTATTTGACCTTGTACGCAATTGAATCTTCAATGAAAATGTACATAATTAGATGTACGGTGAGATTTATAGTAACCCACACTCCTTTAGTTTGCATAAGAATCTTTGGCTGAAAGTTTGATTTTCAAATTCTGACCTATATTTATAAGTTCGTTTCACTTGATGTCATTGTATATATGAACATAAAACACCAAAATGAATTAGAAAATAATACCTTTTGCATTTTAACAAATTAAACAAGTACTATAAAAACAAAATGTATAAATGTGTATAAACTTTTCTTAAACCCCAAGCACACCATGAGGAAGATGAGAAACAAAATAAAAATTGACAAAAATTCATACAATTTGAATTCTTTACTCAATCTTTGAATCCACTTCTCAGCGCTTTCATCTTAAGGGATAAGAATAGAAAAAATTGTTTAGTACAAAAGAAAGAATAACTAAAGTTCTTCTACTATGAACCTCAACGGCAATTTTATCGTTTTAACTGTAATATATAAGAGTTGAGAAAACTGCATCCTTGTCATTAAAATCACATGCGTCACATGTACTCATTTATTCCGTCAGTCCATATGCATAAACATCAGTTTAATAAAAGGATTCTGTTTAATTTATATATAAATTTCGAGAAAGACTAGTTTAATTTTTAAAAGTGTAGAGAGGAATTGTAAGTGCAATCACCGCAAACCTTAAAAAATAAAAATAAAAAAAATCAGTGTAATTCCTAATCTTTTGTGTTGAGAGTTTAATTCGCGTATTGAATGAGTATAGAACAATCTTATACGTACAACCAATACGTACTATTACGTAATTTAATGAAGTTGACAACTTATTAGACGTTAAATTTATTCAATATAATAAATATAATAATACATTATTGGTAATGTACCTCCCTCTATGCACCAACACTTTAATTGATAGTATCAAAAATAAATATAACAATCCGTTCTCAATTAAATGTTGCGTTATATATAAAGAATGCCATATTTCAAAAGTTTTAAGTCTCAGGTTGTTTGGAACAAAGTTCTTTAATGTGTTTATTTATTAAAATGAGTTATATTATATGTATATATTTTATGTGTAATATTGTGCCAATTTATATCTTATCTACTATTAGATAGAATATAGACCAAATTCAAGTAAGATCCAGACACTACTAGAAAATTGGTTGATCAAGATTGATTTTTTGGTCGTAAAATAAGCCAATTCAAACGCACAGACCATTTGCGACCGATTTTATGATCGATTTAGAGTAATTGTGTACCATGTCTGATTTGATTGTTTGTTGACTCATTTACAATCGATTTTTTGATTGCGAATTCCAAATTTTGCGACTGAAAAATCAGTCGCAGATTCACAATATTTGCAATGGAAAAATCGGTTGCAAAATTTGCGACTGAAAAATCGGTTGCAAATGCAGAATTCGATATGCCTGCTACCTTATGTTTTCAATCACAAAATCGGTTGCAAATCGGTCGCAAAGTTAAAAATAGAAAAAAAATTCACTAGAATATTATAAATTCAAATTAAATATACTTGAATTCAACAATAGTCCAGAAAACAATATCCAACAATCCATAATGCATTTTTTTGTCTAAATAATATTCAACAGAAACAAGTTTTCCAACATACATAATATAGTCAATATTACTATCAACTGCATATATCATAAACATAATATACATAAACTAAAAACTATAACAACATACATTATTGACCAAACTACAAGATTCTTCTTAATAAAACTTTGGAAAATAAATTTTTAGAATACTTTTAACTAATTCTCGTTTTCATGGTTCTTCAATTCTTTCCATTGAGTCTTCAACTTTCATTAATTCCTTATCAACTTCTATTGTATCTTCAACATTTTCCATTGAGTTTTCAACAATTTCTATTGAGACTTCAATTTTATCTAATGAATCTTCAACTTTGTCTATTGATTTTTAAACTATTGAGTCTTTCACTAACTCTATTAAGTTTTCAACTTGCTCAATTGAGTCTTCCATAATTTCTATGTTATCTTCTAGTCTATCCGTTAAGTCTTAAGCAAATTAAGTAAATATTCAATAATCATTAATATCAAAAAAATAATCTAACTAACATCAACCAAAAATTTTATTAAACCCTATTTAAATTAAATCAACCATTCTTAATAATAATAAACTCTCTCAATCAACCAATAGTATCAAAAATCAATCACAACAACCTCAATCACTTTAAGAACAAAAAAAGAAATTAACACAATCAACTAATAATACCAAAACTCTCATTACATAAAAAAAAAATAGATCTGAATAATTAAAAAAATTAGAACAGCCCCATACTCTCATTCTCAGTTGACAATATAATTAAACCAAATCCCAAATAAAATAGCAACCCATTAACAACAATAAACTCTTTCAATCAATCAATAAAATGAAAAATCAATCACAAAAATCTCAACCAATTTAACAACACAAACAACCAAGTAATGTTAGTTAAAAAACTAAATAAAACTAACTAACTAACAATAGATAAACACTTCCTAATTATTTCAAAAAAAATAGTAATTTTGTAACAAAAAAAAAACCAAGGCAAATAAGAGCACCACAATGGAGGAGTAGCAGTAGCAGATCTGGCACAGTGGTGATGGTGGGACAGCAGCGGTGACGTTGGCAACTTGTAGCAGTGGCGTCTTCATGGCTTTGTAGCGGTGTCTTCGTGGCTCCTACAATAGTGTCCTCTCCAATGTAGGCAAGCAGCGACGGCGTGGGCTTGGGGTCGGGGGAGAGTTGGGGTTGAAGAGAAATTGGGAAAGTAAAGGTGGTATAGAATAGCAGAGAATGGAGGAGATGGGTTTTTGTAGCTTTTTTACATTAAAGTTCTTAAATTTACAATCAAAAAATGGGTCACAAATTTCTAGGTTTGGCGGGTTATTTTGAAATTTTTTGAATTTGCAACCGATCTTTCGATTGCAAACTTTGTTAAAGTGTTAATTTTGTGACCGATTTTCAAAACTTTTTCTCAGCGTTCAATATATTGTTTTGTAACTTTGCAACTAATTTTTCGGTCGCAAATTTTGTTAGAGTTAATTTTGCAGTCAATTTTTCGGCTGCAAATAATATTGGTGTTAATTTTGCGATCGAAAAATCGATCGAAAATGTCAAGACCTTTTCTCAACGTTTACTTTATTATTTTGCAACTTTACGACCGATTTTTTAATCTCAAATTTTGTTAAAGATTTAATTTTGCGACCAAAATGTTAGTATTAATTTTGCAACCGAAAAATTAGTCGCAAATTTCAAAACTTTTTCCCAACGTTCACTTTATTGTTTTGCAACTTTGTAATTGATTTTTCGATCACAAATTTTGTTAAAGTGTTAATTTTGTAACCGATTTGTCGATTGCAAATTTTGTGCTAGATTTTTTGCTCGCAAATATTGTCATAGTGTTAATTTTGTAACTGAAAAATCGATTGCAAATTTCAATTTTTTTTGTTGTCTATTATTTGGCAACTTTGCAACCGATTAATCAAATTTCAACAATTTATTTAAGGAAATTGGTGATCGATTTTTTCGGTCGCAAATTTTTTTATATTTGAGATTGATTTTTCGGTTGCAAAATTTATATTTTGCGACCGATTTTGTGACTACAATTTTCTCAACTGTTTTTGTTGACTTTTAGTAATCGATCTCAAAATTGGTCACATATGGAAATTTTGTGATCGATTTCTATTATCAAAATTGTTTCTTTGCTTTCACATATCAGTCACAAAAAGTTAATTTGTGACCAATTTTGCGATCGATTTTTTTCTCCAAAAATTGGTCCCGTACTACTTTAATTGGTTGCAAAATTGGTTGCTGTTCAGAATATTTCTAGTAGTGACACCTTATCTTATAGTAGATGAGATGTGAATCAATATGGCATCCCATATAAAATATGTACACATAATATTTCTATGTTAAAATTGTATTTTAGGATTACAAAAGCCTACAAAGATAGTAGGTTCCCACACATTCACCACTACTTTCTTTTATCTTTCTTTATGTTTCTCTGCTCTTTTCTTTATGGGTCAAGCCAAAGATTACACTTTGCTATTCTTGAGATCATAGTGCGGTTAGAAGAGTCTATCATATTTAGTAAAGGCAAACAAGTTAACAAGCTCCGCCCCGTTTAGGATCAACCTTTAAGTAGGGTGGGATGGATCAACCCGTATTAATAATTTGGGTTAAATATACCACCCTACTCTGCCCTGCAGCGGGTTGGTGGGTTGGTTTGCTAAAAAATAGAAAATAAAAAAATATTTTTTTATATAAATTAATTCATTTAAATTTATTTAAAAAAATAAAGAAATTCTTAATTGAATGTAACAAAAGAATATCTGTACAAAGAAGCTAATTTTATTTACTCATCAAATATTAAATTATTTATTTAATTTTAAAATGATTAAAAATCACAATTTTTAATAAGAATAAGATGGAATTTCTAACCAAAATAACCACAATAGAGAGGCTCACAAACCAATATTTAAATCTTAACACATTAAAAAATTCACATTGTACAAATTAATTATGTCCATAATAAAATATAAAATTCATAATCAATAAGACAATAATATAGTTCATAAAACATAAATATAATCAATAACATAGTCCCAAAAGAAAAAATTATGGAGTCCACCAATGTTATATAAACACCAACAAAAAAAAAAAAGCCTAAATATTGAGTATATTGTGTAGGGAAAAAAGATAAAAATAAAAAATAGTTTTGACCTGCGGGCCAAACCCATCTTGCCCCGCTTCAACCCACGGGTCGAGCAGGACAGGTTATGTGGGTTGAAATTTTTTCTCGGGATGAAAACATCAATCCACCCCACCAAAAATTGCGGATCAATCTAACGGGTTCAATCCATTTTGCCATTTCTAATTATATTTTGGAAGATATACTATTTTTTAATACAATTTAAACAAAATGTACTATTTTAAATTATTTTTAATTTAATACGTGCAAACATAAAATTAATTTTTACATAATTGATTATAAAAATTAATTATATTATGATTAATTATTAACATAACTTTAATGTCACGGCTAATCTAAAATCACACAGAAACAGTTTTGTTTGCTCCTCATTTGTAGCATATTTATTCTAATAGCACTCTTGATAGGATATTTAATTAAAGAAGGTGCTTGCTCTATGAAACTCAATTTTCGAAATTACAGTGAAGTTGTGATGTGCATCAATAAAAATATTACATGTGTCTTAGGGTTAGTGATAAGGAGAATTTTGAAATGATCCTCACAACTTAAAGGATCACTATGGTCTTTACAACTCTTTTACCCACATCATTTTTTTTTTTCTTCATTCTCCTACACCCCTTCTCTCATCAGAAAGTCAGCCCCAGCCTCTCGCGCCCAACCTCTCTTTGCTAGCTCCTTCCCGGCACCCACACACCACCACCATGTGCGGCACCACTTTCGCCAAACACCACGGCCTATTCTCTCTCTCTCTCTCACGTTTGACATGAGCAACAGCACCCCCAGCGGCGGTGGCGCGTGAAGAGCAGCGCCAAGCACGCCTCCTTTCTCGGCACCAATGAAGTGTGAGATGTTGGTGGTGAAGTTTGATTCTGGATGTAGGTTGCATTTTTTATGGTGTAAAAATGGTAAAAAAAAAATTTTCTTGTGAGACCTTGATGTATGTTGGTGGTGAAGTCTGATTTTGAATTTGGCTTTTTTTTTTTTTAAAATGGTGTAGAGATGATAAAATTTATTCTTTTCATTTCTGATCCCCCCTTCCCCCCACAAAGACTTTGATGTGGTTCTTTTGGTTCTTGGTTGAATCTTTTTGTGCAACCATTGAGGCTTGTAAGTAGCAGTTGTTAGGGACAAAGTTTTTTTTTTTTTTTCATTTTAAGATTTTCGTTGTTTTTGAATATTTGGATCTACAATAATCATGCTACCAATTCTAATGTGTGAGGAAGAAGGGGACGGAAGAGAGAAAAAAATAGAGGAAGAAGATAGGGGGAGGCAGAAGGCTGTTCTGAAATATTTAAAAAAAAAAAAAAAAGATAGGGAGGTTGTGATTGAGGGACTACTATAGTCACTAAATCAACCGATTTTACAATAGAATTCTTCAACCTATATCTTATTTCATTATCGTCCAAAACACAATATCCACCTCACCCCCAAATAAACTCCATGTGTCCTCTATTAATTTGATACATCAGAGGGAAACACTTACAATGATCCAGGCTAGTTTTTGGATCATTAATCATCCAGAATTTTCCCGGTCAGTGGTTAATTTTTTTTCTTTTTATAAGGTCAAAAGACCATTTAACCCATTGGTTACAACTATGAGTAGGTAATAGTAAGCACCCATTCCCACTTATCATTCACATACGCCAGGAACCCCCCCCCCCCTCTCTCCAAAACAAAAAAAAAAAATAATCATCCACCCAAAAAATATGGTAACTCCACGCATCCTTCTTACAGGCCAACTTCTCTAGTAACATACAAGCATCCACTCTACAATCTACCAATTTTATTAATTAACACTATATGTTGACAATTTCTTCCTTTCTCTTAAAATTTTATTTTTCTTCAGCTACAGACAAGTGCTGAACTACAATTACCAGCCCTTAATTACAACCCTCCAAAACGGTTGTCTTCGCCCACCATATCACCCTATCACTGCATATGTTTTCGATAATATATCAAGCGATTAAAAAGATACGTAGACTTAACAATCGGATCAACTCTAAGCTCAGCTCTTCCATCATAAAGTTACAAACACACTTGGTTTTCTCCTCACTTCAAATTTCTTTAAGTGCGCATCCACTAACACAAAATTCTTTTCCTTTTTGCCCCTTCCCAATAACGGCCCGGCAAATTTAATGGCTGCAAATAACACAGTTTTCATAACTATATTGCAAACTAAATTTCAGGTTGACCATTCTTTAGACGGTCCAACAAACAGCTCTGCTATCCTAACTTTTGATTGCTTCAGGTGGCATGCACCGCCAAAGTGAACTGCCATACATGAAAATAGCAATCAAATTTGCCAATCTCATATTGAAGATGTCATAAGATTGATACTCATACCGAACATAAACCACAGAAGGTAACTACTAACCAATGCCATCGAAGAGGTTCGCCAGGTTGGCCTCCACTACCCCTCATCCCAATTCCCAACACCCACCACAGCGACTTCCAATGGTGGCCCTCTTTTCCCCTTATCTTCATCCTCCACCTCCTGTGCCATTTTCAATTTTCCGGCGACCAATTATTTGTAATGACAAATTGTACGATCGATATTCCCTTTTAATCCTACGTTTGTTGCTAGAGGGATCCACAAGCTGCCCATTTAAATCATTTCACAATATAACAATTTTACTTTGTTTAATCTTTTATTATGTAACTGGCAGACTATCCATGCTCCGTGTTAATTTCTGATTACGCAAGATCTCCCCCGAAAAACCTATACCGGTGCAATTTTTTTATTAATATCTGGACGGCTAAAAGAACCTGGATCATCAGTGATCCAAAAACTAGCTTTGACCATTGTAAATGCTTCCACACAACACACAGAGTTTCACAATACAAATTCACCTGAGATGAATTTATTTTATTTAACATATCATATTGATTTTTATTTCATATTATTGGGTGAAGTATAAATTTTATTTAAATTAAATAGATATTTTATTTAATAACAAAAAAATATAAATCGATATAATATCTTATATAAAATAAGTTTATCTTCTATAACGATCAACACTGACAAAAGGTAGGTGCAGGAAAAGAATTAAAAAAAGAAAAAACTAAAAAGTCTGCCGCTAATGAGCTAGCAGAAGATCAAAAGTTAGAAGAATTAGTGGCTTTTTTTTTCACCTTTTATCTTTTAATCAATAATAATAATCCAAGCAAGCAAGACCATATCATCTTTAGTGGTTAAAAGAATTAAAAAAAGAAAAAAACTAAAAAGTGTACCGCTAATGAGCTAGCAGAAGATCAAAAGTTAGAAGAATTAGTGGTTTTTTTTTTCACCTTTTATCTTTTAATCAATAATAATAATCCAAGCAAGCAAGACCATATCATCTTTAGTGATTAATGCATTTCACAAGTGGATTCTTTTATGGCATTTAGTAGGAGGTTTAAATTTTTATTTTTGAGAATTCTATTCTCGAAAATGTTATTATTAGAAATAACTTTTCCACCTATAAATATTTTAGAGTATTTGATAGATAGATTAAATTTTTGAAAATATTTTGTTTATTTCTGAAAATGCCTTTGGCGATCCAACGGAGGCCGGTGGCTTAGGATAGTGGCCAACAGCGATTCGATGGTGAAGGAGCAGTGTCCAATGGTGGCCCAAAGGTGTTCGGTGGCTGCCTGACAACGGCCAGCGGTAGTCTTATGAGGGAGGGCTGTGGCCGGCAGCAGCTCGATAGTGGTTTGGTGGTGGCCGGCAGTGGAAAGTGGTGGCAGAGGATAATTAGCAATGGGTGGCAGTAGATAACGATAGGGGTAATTTAATCTTTTCAGAAAGAAAAAATATTTTCATTCCATTGAAATATCACAATTGATATTATTTTGGGAGAAATCTTATCCCAAAATCAATTACAAAAATACAATATTTTTAAGAAATTTTTTTTAAAATTTATACCAAATATAAAAATTATTTTAATTTTTCTAGAGAGTTTGTTTTCTATCTCTCTACCAAACGCCACTATAAAATTAGTGGCAGTGAAAAGTTCAAAACAAGAGACTGGCATGGACGGCTGTAGAGCGAGGGGAAAAAGAATCCCTTGCGAAACAGAGACGAAACAACCACCCCAGGTCACGATAATTAATAAAAATTGTTATTTATACATTAATCATGCACATCTATTTTTGGTAGTTTCCTGCGCACGTGTTTGACATCATCCGAGTAGATAGGAAACACATCAAAAGTATTACAAAAAGATTTTAAGTGTTGAGTGCATGTCCTTTGATTGTTATTCATGAAAAAAAATGTTTAAATAACAATCTCTTAATTAATTAATTAATTAATAGCAATCTATTTTAGGGTTGTCCCCTCTTCTGCTCAGCAAATATTAAAAAAAAAAAAATCTACTGTAATAAACAATCTTTTTAATAGTATTTTTTTCCTTTTTAAGTTTAGGAAAAAATTTAAAAGAATTTAAAATAAATCAAAGAAAAATATCTAAGAAAAAGTTAAAAAATATAAATTAAGGAATATTTAAAATTATAAAGAAAATATGTGTAATTAATTTTTAAAAATTAATTTAAACTAAAAAATGACATGTATCATTCTGTAAGAAATAATAAATTAAGAAATTATGTCACTAAAAAAAAAAAAGAAGATGCGAATCCTTTTTTGTCATTTGAAATTAGGCAATCTATAAATACTATTATTTTCATAAATTCGAAGTCAAGATGACATATAAGGTGGGATTAGTATATGCAATTAATCTTAAATTTAATTGCTATCAATTTCTCAGCTTCGAGCGATGACTTTACTATAAAATCATTGTTTCTTGGATTATTATAAGTTGTCGATAAGGTTATAATTCAGTAATGCTATTTTTATGATAAAACGGTTAAGAAAAAAGGTTGATTTACCACTAAAAAAAAAAGTTGATTTAAGTGACTCAATGCTGCTTTTTTTTTGGTGCTAAATTATTCAAAAGACTCAACACTCAAACGGGAGAGTGTAGCTGAACACAAAATCATACAAGCAGGAATGTAAAAAGCAAAAAGGAAAAAAACTGCCGAACCGACATATGCCCCCTATTACATTATGCTCCCACCTATAATTTTGGTAAAACATAAAATGATATATACCCTTAAACGTTATCCACCATCTTGTATAACATCACTATCTTCAAGTTTTGTGAATTAAATAACATTTTATATTCAAGTTTTGTGAATAATAAAAGTTAGTGCTAGCTTTCGTCTATAGTAAATCAGTTCAGCTTAAATCAGATCACTTGTGATTTAGATCACCATATTAATGTAGTAAGCAAGTGCGTTCATGTTTTGTTTAGTATCTGTAAAACTACATATGACTTCTGCGTTAATTCTTTCAGTCGATCTTTGAGGTTAGGTACAAAGTACAACTGGCTCAAAAGGCATAGTTGATCTCCTTTATGTATGGTTTGCAAGGTATGGACAAAATACTTCTTTCGAGGACTAAATTGATACCATATAACTTTTGAGGACCAAATTGATGTTGCATAATTTTTTCGATAACTAAATTAACATCACAAATCTTTTATGACTAATTTTATGTCTCACAACTCTTTCAAGAGCTAATTTGAGGTTTTACTCTATTTTCTATATTAGTTCATGTTGTACCTTCGACTCGATGAAATTTTAATATTTGAATTTTAACCTAGGCAGTGTTAGATAATAGAGTAAATTCGCTAAATTAGCATATGACACTACACTTGGTCGACACATTGATCCTTAGCAAAAAATTAGTCCAGTTGTCCCTAGTAATTACAAAATTTGGGCACTGTGATTTCTAACTTACACGCAATCGATAAAGAGTTTTGATGTAGAGGTGAAAAAATGACTAGGGCTTTCCTAACTTTATCTCATGTGACATCTTCTAAATGCACAATTTGCATATTGAATCCCCTCCAAACACATCATTTTAATCTATTACACCAAACGTTAATCTTTCAAAACAATGCATTTAGTGGGTTCTTTTTTAAGTTATGCAAACTGTGTATTTAGAGAGTGCCATGTGATGGAGTTAGAAAAGTCCTAGTCATCATTTTACCTCCATATAAGACTTTTTATTAGGTACAAGTAAGTCAAATATCATAAGTGTCCAATTTTTATAATTGCTAGAGATCATGATGTCCAATTTTTCTAATTATCAAGAACCAAGAGACCAATTATTTTTTGTTGAAGACCAATGAGGACATTGTTAGAAACTAATATTGTTTTGCTTTTTTTGGGGGGGGGGGGTACTCTAGATAATAAGGCCTTCCTGAAAGAGAGACATTACACAGCCTAAGTATGCTTTTTGCTCGTGATGTTGCATGTAATTAATTGAGAAATGTTATTTATATTTTTTTTGGGGGGACATATTTTAAGAGACATGCCAAAATATTCCTTAAACATTGATTGAGAGTGAATTTCAAAATATATTTCAAAAAATGGTATAAATAACATTACTCTAATTAATAAAGTGGATTTTTAGGTGACTTACTAAATTAATAAGGTGGATTTCATAGTATCTATTTATTGTGCACAACATATTTGTCCAAGAATTTCACTCTCTAACTTCATATGTGTGAACTGTATGCACATTTGGCACTGCCCAACCACGTCTGCGGCGGAGCCATGGAATGCCGACTACAAAAACAGAGTCATTATCTTCAATAAATAAATAAATAAAGAATAATTCACAAATAATAAACTGAAAATTCGTTATCGTGGTGAAAGCACGCAACTAGCATCCACTAATATATGTTGGAGATGATCAAGGCGGAAGAAACTTTCTTTCTCAATAAGCATATTACCAATCATATATGTTATTTTATTAGTTATGTTGGTCACATAGTTTTTACTTTTAAGGGTGAGATATGCTTATCAAGAAAGAAAATATCTTTTCCTTGAGCATACAAGAAAATTTTATATTTATAATTAGGTTAAGTTATACTAATATAACTTTAAATATAGTTACACTTTTTAATTAATTATTTTTTATAAAATATATCTTTTTATCATTTCAATTGTTGAATTATTATTACATATTATAAAGATCATTTGTGTCAATTTTTTTTTTTAAAATTGAATATCAATAAAAAAAGTAACCAAAATTCTTATTTTTATGTATTTTAAACATGGATTTAATTTAAATATATTGAATTTTACACTATAATTCAATCATGTACTATCACATTAATAAGATGATTGAATCTTATACCAACTACTTAAATAGTTATGCAAATAAAAAATTTTGATTGAATGATAATATAAAAAAAATTTTATAATATCAAAGCATCAAAATTAAATTATTTAAATATATATATTACGTTAATTTTTTTATATATAAAAATGTATCAAACAAATTAAAATTGATAGGAACTTTTATAAATACAATATATAATATATAAATTTTTAATTAACTATAAGTTTTATGAAAAAATTACGTCAGTAAAAAATGTTATTCAATACAATAAAAGTCGCTTAAAGTTACTGATCTAACTATATATAGTCCTCCCTATCTTTGTCAATCGTCAAGTTTATTTCAGCTTAACATATGGAAGGGTTCAAGTCGCAGAGCGAGTTGAGAGTGGGAGATATTGATAAAAAGCATGTTAGTCTTCCAATGTGCAGATTAAGAACTCACCGAGTTAAAGTTGCATCAAGGGTTAAGCCAAAGAAAATATCGAGGTTAGACTAGACTAACGCACTGCCTCCTATGTGTTATGATCTCAATTCTCAACTGTTTTTCTTCATTCTTTCTCTTTCACTAATATATATATATATATATATATATATATATATATATATATATATATATACACAAAGTACAAACTCTTAAGTTCAACTGAGTTCAGAATATAATACAAATGCAAGAAAACCTCTTCACTATTTCTATTTGTTTTTGGTCTTAATTAACTCAATGTACCTAATATTCTTATTGAATACAAATACAGAAAGAAATCATTATGATTTTATGTCTTACTTCAATTTTACTATTTCGTAGCACATCGACTACCAAATGCGATGAACAAGTTATCTCTGCAATCCCATGCCATGCGGTCTTCATATTTCTGAATCCACAACTCCTTGGAGCTCTTCAAGTTGTGTATCAAGGCAACAACAAAGAATCGCCATTTGAGACACACCCAGTTCTCATGTGGACTTTCTTAACATCCACGTGCTTCTACAGTGTTGTTCTTGGTTTCAACATCCATACACAGGTTCGAAGTTGCCATTTTGCTTTGTTTCTCAACCATGTTCTTCTGGCCTCAGGATCACTCTCTTCAGCATCCCTATTGTCCATCTTCCAGCCACGTCTCTTTGTTTGGTTTCTCTCTATCATCGGGGTGTATATACTCGTGGTGCTGGTGGCTCGTCACTTGCTCAAAACTACACTGTCAAAGGGTTTGGGAACTGTAGTTACCTTAACTTTCCAACTTGGTGACAATTTAAATCTGTTTGTGGGACGCATAAGGCAGTGGGGGCAACGCGTGCTCAATTGATGCCGTATAATAAGGCTTTGTTGCTGTAAGAAAATGAATGAATGAATAAATAAATAAATAAAACAAGGCCTGTGTCGTGTATATAGCAAGTATTGAACAAATTGTGTAATGTAATGTGAAACTTACTTTATGTGTACGTGAAAATACCATGTAAGGAATGAATGAATATATGCATTCAGCGTTTAATAAGTTGAGTTATTGAGTTTGAACCACAAATGTCAAAGCTGACTTCTTGTTGAAGAAGATTATCGCACTTTAGAAATATTTGCGCAATAATTTTTAGAATAAACTGCAGATTTTGTCATCAAAAAATATATGTAATATTAATTTAGTTCTCCGAAAACTTGTGACTTCAATAACTCATCTAAAGATATTAAGTGACATTAAACTATTCCTACCATCAATTCTCCTCTCCTAATCGTTAGTGTGATGCATGCCTATGAGTCATGTTTTCACTGTAACACGACTAGTTATCAGTTAAAATCTTTAGATTTTTTTTATATCAAAAGTCTTTAAAATACTAAATTAATGACATGTGATTTTTCAAGTACTAACTTGGTAGTTTAGCCTAATTTTCATATTCGTATACTATTAAGGTATTAATATATAAATATACAATGTCCATAAAGAATTGACACTGAAGTTTAAGTCACGACTTGGATATGATCAATAAAATTTTATTGCGGTAGATAAAGAGCTATAAAGAAGATGAAATCAAATAATATAGAACACTTCGTGCAATGAAAAGTAATATTACATGGGAGCTTATAATTAAAATTTACAATAGTGTTATTTAAACATTGTTTTTGTGGACATTTATTTCGACATTTGAAAAATTATGCATAAATAAGCGACAATTTTAATTATATTACTGGTAAGTTAATCTATACAAAAATAAGAAAAATTATATATTAATAATTGAGAATTTAAGTTATTTAATTGATGAATCCAATGGAATAAACTTTTTTCTACATTCATTAAAATATAACTGAAATGTCCAGATATTTATACATTAATTTTTATATGTTTAAAGTAATATCATAAATCACATGTTAGAAACAATATTTCTCAAAAATAATGGAATCTTAAATATATTACTTCTTCCAATATATTGACATATGTTTTTTAGCCTCTAGCTCTGTGCGTGTCGCTAGGTATACTGCGCATTACCATACTATACATATATACAATTTTTTTTTTCTTGAAATTCGTCAATACAACTTTCTAAATTCAATAAATCTTACGTATTAACATTTCGTATGGGATTTTATTTATGCATGAACAAATGGAGTCTTTATATGTTATGATAAATCCATAAAATTATGTTGGCGACTTTCAACAGCATATAACTCATAGTTGGAGGAGGTTTATTGAAATTTATCCAATTTATATGTAGTGATTCTTTAGAATGGAAGAGGGACTGTAGGTTGTTACATATTCAGTTATTTTGAATCCTATGTTAACAAGATCGATCCTTAACAAGAAACAATCTAATTAGTAATTAGACTAAAAAATACTCTTCACGATTAAATATTCAATAAATCAATTGCAGCCCCTCTCTCATGTAAGAGATTACTTTATTTGCAGAATAATCAGACAACAATCTGTATAAACGTCAACATCCATGTTATCATCCCCGTTCAAGATAAATTAATTAATCATGAGAAGAAAGAGCCACATATCAAAAGATAACAACCAAGAAGTTTCATAGCACGCTTTTGCCATAGTGACATGTTAATCCGAGGTATGATTGATTAGCATGGCTAACCCATAAACTCAAAATTCGTTTAATCGAAGGTGATGGACGAAAACATAAGTGCCTCATGTTGATGTTTGACTGTTGGAGGTAAAAGGTTTAATCAATCACCTTCAGGTAAAAGGTTTACCAATCACCTTCAAGTAAAAGATTTAACCTCCAAAATTTAGTTTAATAGACCGTCATGTCCATATTGGATTGCATTTTAAAAACATAATTAACTCAGATACCTACTTTAATAGAAGTTGCCCGTAAGGGGAGTAGTTCACAAGTCCTTTAAAATAAATAATCCATACTTCCTTTGGTTTGTGGCTCCTATTGACTTGTACTCAAAAAGGAAAAGGAAAAGGAAAAAGAAAAGGGTAAAGTCTAATTTATGTACCCCACATTTTACGGTGATTTTAACTTAATTACAAAAGGTTTTTTTTTTTAATTTCTATTCCCCTAACATTTTTTAAACATTTCAATCTTATTCTTTCGATACACGACGTCCAAATTATAAATGAAAAAAATAATATTAAAGTTAAATTTTGATATTATTGATATCTAAACACAACCAATAGAGATTACTCACCTTCAATCTCCAAGAAAAAGATTTGGATACAAATTCTATTTGAGAAAAATTAATTGAATGTTAAGAGGGTTTTAATTAAAAATGAAAGCTTTCATATCCTATAAATATATGGGGAAAAATGATAGTAAACAATATCATTCCTTTTAAATAAGTAATGAGCACATTATCACTAATATCATAACTTGACCTTCATATTAGTTTTTCTCATTTGTAATTTGAAAGTTGAAATGGTTAGATTAAGATCTTTTAAAAATGTTAGGGATGTAAATAGAACAAAAATTTTTTTTTGGAATTAAGTTAAAATTGCTATAAAATATGAGGGACATAAATAAGGTTTTATCCAAAAGGAAAGAACATGACTGACATGTACGGTTCTTGAGGGAGAAAAGGCATAGCCAACATTATTTGAATTCTCTAAAGAAAATGTTGGATTATTTATATTTAAGTAATATTATTTGTACTTATTTTATCTAGAATATTATATCGATTCATTTATTATCTACCATTAAAAATAATAAAAAAATTCAAAATAAGAAACTCTTCATTTTTAATAGTAGATGATGGATAAAATAGTACGATATTCTAGGCAAAATAAATATAAATAATATTATTTCTTATATTTAGATCAATTATTTTTATTGTGTATAAGTTCTATCAAATTAAATAATTTAAAGTAAATAATATCTTATTTTCTCATTTTAGAGAATCATAATCTCAAAGGAGAACAACTCATAACAATGAACTTCAAAATGAAACCCCTTTGTCGTTTAGTTCCTTGAACAGGAAATTGTTTCCATTTTTCATTTTTTATTTTTAACTCAATTTTTTATTTATTTTTATAAAAAAATTCCATTCTAAAATAATAATTATTTCAATAAGTTCTTGTTAAGAATGCTTCTATCAATTTTTCTTTCAAATTATTTTACTATGAAACTAAAGAAAGATAAAGAGGGAGAGAAAATAAATTAATTCTTTAATTGCTCTATTCTCATTTAAAAATTAAAAGTACAAATCCTTATAAAATAAATTATACCTTTATACGTAAGTTATTATATAAAATGGTTCCATATATTTTTTTGAAAAAGAATTATTGAAGAAATAGGAAGAAGAGGAAAATAGAATGATTTTTTTCTGAGTTGTTTGGTTCTTATTTAAAAGCTAGAAATAAACATTTTTGTAAAATGAATTACACTTTCAATAATTAGTTATTATATGAAATATTTTTGTAAAATTTTTTCCTTAAAATTACTTTACTAAATGAATGAAGAAATGGGAGGAAAGATTTCTTTTTTTTTTTTTTGCAGTTTAATTCTCATTTAAAAAATAGAAGTAGGTATTCTTATAAGATGAGTTACACTTTTAATAATGAGTTATTACACATAAAGATTATTGTATACAATTTTTTTTTCATTTAGCAAAGAGTTTGACTCTTCTTATTATTTTAATTCCTTTATTTTATTAATTACTATTTTTTAAGGTTTTATTTTGTTATTTCATTTTTTTTTATGAAATCATATCAATTCACCAAAAAATCTTTTGGATAAATTTAGGTATAAGCAAAGACTAACCTTGGTTCAACACTTTTTTGTCTTGAGTAAGTTTTCGACCTTCAATTGTTAATAAAAAAAGGCTAATACTAAAAGAATTTTATTTTTATAATGAATTGATCTAACTCAAATTAGATTATCTAGAGTCTAATAAACTATAAATACGAATAATTTAGATATAAAAAAAACTATCAATCCCAAGAGAAAAAAAACTCAAGGGCGACGACGGGCACCTCTGCCCTCCCCTTCCCGCGCCACGATTGTAGCCTTCTCTCATGAAAGATTTTGCTTTTTTTTTTTTTTTGGGTTAGATCTCTCATGAAAGATTTAAGTTTCAATACCTCGCCATCAATTCCTCTGTGGTGCAATTCTTTTCCCACAGAAAAATTAACAAGGAAAAAAGAAAGGAAAAAGGAACGCGTCCTCAACTTCCCCCTACCCTACCAGGAAACGGTGCGGAGAAAAAACCTCACATACGTGTGACGTAATGTTCCATTGGCTGCAAGAGAAGCCGTACATAAAAAACCCTAGCACACAAGGAAGATCACTTGACTATTTTTAGCGGCATATTATAATTCTAATGGCACTTTAATTGATAAGACTAATGGAATGCACAAGTGTAAAGTGTGATGTATAATTGATAAGATAGTTAATTAATGGAATGCACAAGTAGTGTAAACTGTCATGCACCATTGAACAAGTATGATCCAAGAACTTATGTGGGGAAGTCTGTCAGCCGGAAAATTCTTACATCCGTTGCGGAGGAAATGCCTTTTTTTTTCACGTGAATTTTAATCATTCAATATTGAAAAAAATAAAAAATAAAAAATAAAAAAATGATTCAGATGTTAAATGGAGGAAGTTTTCTCCATAGAGAAAGATAGAACTCCTTTCAGCCGATCATATTTTGCTTACTTTCTTTGTTTTCACGATCGATAGCTTATAAAAAGTAAATGACCTAAAGATGGCAAAGCGTCAAAGTTAGACACTGGAAAAGAATTTTGTTTTAAAAAAAAATTAAAAATACCCAAATTATTGAACGAGATAGCAGGACAACAAAAGTTGGAAGATGAAGTGCATTTGTTATTTGTCTTCTTGCTCCTCTTTTTTTTTTTAAAAAAAAAAAAAATATTTTGTTTAATGGTTGCCGTAGTTCACAAGTGAATTCCTCCTTAGTGGAGATTCAGAATAAGATATACTGATATTGCATGGACACGGATGGCCGAATCGTTTGGGAAGCGAGGGGGAAAAAGAATAATCCTTGGTGTCCCTTGGGAAACAGGGAAGAAATAACCAGTTCAAGAGACACGTTAGTTGATTGACTAATGTAGTCTGTAGGGCAAGATATCTCCAATTATTAATGCATAATATGTCTGGGTGTGTATAGAAAACAGGTGAATGCAGAAATCATTAACAATGTGTAGGGTAGAGAATTTTTTACATAGTTTTAAGATTAGAAAAAAAAAAAACATTTTATAATATTAGTTGATGCTCAATGTCTCAATTTTATGATTCATTTTTAATCTTTTATTTTACATAAAATTTCAACATAAAAATAAAATATTAAATAATACTAAACACTTTTTTGGATATGAATTCATGTAAGAATTTTTTTATGTCGTTATTGATCAAGAGAGTGAATTGCATTGTCAAAATTTCACTTATCAGAGAAAATACATAATTCTTATCTTTTTAAAATAAATCTTCACAAATTATTGTTATTTTTAATAATTCATTCTCTTAATATAACAATTAAAAATTTAAGAAATAAAATAAAATTATATGTATACATTAATATCCTTTTTTATAATTAAATTGAGCTCAAACACTCCTTACAAGAGAGAAGCCAATATAACATCAGTTCAAAAGAATTCAATACAAAACAAGTCCAAAAAATAGAATCAAACCATCTGAAAATAAAAAAGAACACCAAGCGAGCACCCATTACATAACAAAGATATGTAGCTTCACAATTTGTTATGAAATACATTAAATTAAATTTTTATGTGACAAAAATTAATTAAATAAAACAATTAAAAAGAGTAATTAAATTAATTCAATAATGAATAAAGAGGAGTATTTTGGAGAAATTAAATAAAATTTAGTTAAATAGGCCGGACAATAGACTCATAGAGTAACAATTGGTCGTATTTAGAAGTATAAAAATTATTATATCTTAAAAAATATAAGGTAAATATTGAATTTAGTCTTCAACCTACTTTCATAATCATGATATTAAACATACGCCATATCTAAATGAAAATGAAAATAATTAATCAATTTTACACAAGATATGTGCGACGTAAAATCTTTTGATTTATCCTATTATCTATTTTGTGAGTTTTATTTTAAACAGAAGCGAAGAGAAGAGAGAGGATTCTAAGGTTCTCATCCCTATTTGAGTGTTTTATTGGAAGGAGGAAAAAAGCTTTTAAGAAATTTCGTTAAGTTTCAAAACCGGCTTTTACATATATTATATAATTCTAGCAAAATAGGGGATTTTAAACTCCCAACTAAATACAAGTAAAATTCTCTTCTTTCCTTTTTTTTTCATTTTCTTTCCTTTATACTTTTCCTTTCCTTTTAATTTCTTTATAAATTCCAAACATCCGAATTTTTTATTATATAATAAGCAGGTAACCATTCGTGAGCCAAAGAATTTCCTTCTATACATGAAAGCATTGCAACTTTGCAAGGGATGATCATACAAACTTTACGCTTCACAGAGTTCAACATATATTAAAAATGCAACAAAACCTCTTTACTATTACTTTTTGTCTTTGCCCTTAACGTACCTAATCACTATTATATATTTAATTTTTGACAATATTTATTAAAAAAAAATTGTTGTTGAAACTCTTTTTAATAACATTTTTACAAGTGTAGCACACATAGGTTAAGTCATTAAAAACAAAAATTAATAACACCTTTTTATATTTAATAATATTTTTCAAATGGTACTAAATTTCAATAATGTTTTACAGAATACTTAATACAAATTCAGAAAGATATTTTTATTATTTATGCGTCTCTTCAATTTTTATATCTTGTAGTACATCAACTACCAAAAGGGCAATTCTATGCCATGCGGTCTTCATATTTCTAAATCGACAACTCCTTGGAGCTCTTCAAGTTGAGCTTCAAAGCAAGAACACATCGCCATTTGAGACACACCCACTTCACATGTGGACTTCCTTAACATCCATGTGCTTCTGCAGTGTGGTTCTTGGTTTTAAGATCCACATTCAGGCTCGAAGTGGCCACTTTGCTTTGATTCTCAACCATGCTTTGCTGGTCTCAGGATCGCTCTCGTCAGCCTCCCTATTGTCCATCTTCCAGCCACGTCTATTTGTTTGGTTTCTCGGTATCATTGGGGTGTATATACCGCTGATGCTGGCTCGTCACTTGCTCAAAACTACACTGTCAAAGGTTTTGGGAACACTTGATTACCGTAACCTTCCAAATTGGTGACAATTTAAATCTGTTTGTTGGACGCATCATGCAGTTGGGGCAACCCATGCCCAATTGATGATGTATATATAATAAAGGTAATATTATTTGTATACATAGAAAAAAAGAAAGAAAGAAAGAAAGAAAGGGGGAATGTATTGAAAGAGAAATGTCCACACTGCTGCAACATTTCAATTAGAATAAGAATTTGTTGCTGTAGGAAAATAAATAAATAAATATAAGGCTATGTTGTGTGCATTGCAAGTCTTGAGCAAATTGTGTGATGTAATATAATTAACTTTTATGTGTATGTCTGAAAAAGAACACTCATGTAATGATATTGAGTTTTGAGCCACTAATTTTAAACCCAACCTGCTTTGAAGACGATTATTGCATTTTAGAAATTTTTGTACATATATCTTTTTTACATTATTACTGTTAATTTCTTAATATGTAAAAAATATGCATGAAAAATTGACACCAAGTTTAAGTCATGACGCGGACATGGTCAATAAACTTTTATATACATATGTTAAGATCAAATTATACTAATATAACTTTAAGTAATTATTATATTATTGAATAACCTTTTATTTGTGTAATTTTTTATGAATCCCATCATTAGATTAAAAGTTCATATTTTATAGATAGTGTTTGTAAATTTTCATATATTAATTTAAAGTTGTTTGATATGTTTTCTATATACGTCAAAATTAATGTAGTGTATATATTTAAAATATATAAAAATAAGACTAATAACTAGCATTTTGATATCCTAGTTAACTTCCACATTTAGTATTTTTGGGTCTCCAAATTGTTTAATTGAGTAATTTTAGACCAAATAATCAATTGGGTTTTTAATTGATTCTACTTACTTTTTTGAATATTTTTGATTTTTTATGCTATTTTAGTAAATTAATCATATCTTAAGTTTTAGATGTCTAATTAGTACCAAACTTATTTTGTAGGAAAGCTACTTCAATGGACTACAAATACTATGAAAACACCTAGAGTCAATTTTACCATTTTGAAGGTCATTTGGGTTGGTGAAATTAGATCAAGGATAGTATTAACTTTTGGGCAATTTTTGGGCCATATGACCAAATTACATGTGACCAAGGCCAATTAAAAGCTAACTCACTCCCTAATGGGCTGGACCATAATTACATGGAATAATGAGGGTTTGGGTTAAGTTTTAGGGGGCTAAAAGGAGAAACACGGGATTAGTTTTTACTTGGTAGTTTTTAAAATCAAACACGACACTTTTCATTTTTCTCTCTTGTGTTCATCTTGTTCTTCACCTTCTTTATATTTTTGCATTTTATTTTAAACTGTTAGGCTAAACTCTTGAACCTATCTAGGTCTTAAAGATTTCCTTGGGGTTAAGATCTTGAGGTAATGGTTCTTACTGAATACCTAACGATTTAGTTTTCTCTCTCTTTTCAATTTCTAAAATTGTTTGATTATGATTTTAATTGGATAATTTTGGAATTGTGGTGTTGATATAATTTTGATGGATTATTCTTAATTATATTTTCATTTTATGAGAAGAATAATTTTCTAATTGGAATTTTGTGTCGATTAACTCAAGGAGTTAAATGAACACTGATTCAATACACTTCATTAGATTATATGTTAGTGTATGCTAAGTGTTTGATCATATTCTAGATGATTTTTTAGTAGAGTTAGGGGTTGAAATTGAGAACCCAATTCAATTCTCCCACCAACTAAATTATGCTTATCTTGTTGATTTATGATAGGTGTTACCCATTGATTAGATAGATTCTGGATTGGTATTCTTATATTCTGTTTAATTTCTTTAATTATGTGTTAATTTCTCTATTAATTGTTCAACACTCCCCCACATAATTCATCAACTAGTTTGATTGAAAATAAATCTAAAATCTATGGGAAATGATCTCGGTTGATCCTTTTACTACAAGAATTTTGAGAGCCTAGTTTTAATTTGATAGCGATTGATGCATCTATCATGGAGCTATTTGGTTACATTGTTATTGATGTTTAATTTTCATAAAATTTTGCACAAATAATCTTTATGATATATTATTGTAATTCAATAGTTGAATTGATAAAAATTATAATTTATATAAAGTTATCAAGTATTGCAAATATGTTTAAAATTATAATTTGATCCTAACTATGTATAAAATTCAAGAAATTCCTTTTTTTTTTTAATGAACACCAAGGCTTACGTCGCCTAAAGAAAGAAATCGCATGGGTACAATTCTAGGACACCCCTGCCCATAGGAATCAGCTAGGAATTCCAAAGAAATTCAAGAAATTCCTTCCACCTCTAAATTATGTATAGATAATTTTTGGTTAAAACTAGTTTTTGTCTCTATACGTGTCCCAAATTTTAGTTTTAATCCCTATTCTAAACTTTTTGGTTTAGGTCCCTAATATTAAAATTTTTTTTATTTAGGCTCCTATAATAGTACTAAGTTAGTCCTTGTTATTAAAAAAATTATTAAACAATGTTAGTTTTTTTGACGTGGCTAATAGGAATTGACATGAGATATAATAAAACTCGATTGAAGTCATTTCAACTTTAAAAAGTAGTTTTGATACTATTTTAATTTCTTTTCTATTTTTCTAAAAAGACTATTTCAGGTCTAAAAAATGCCTGAAAAATGTTGTTTCAAGACTATACTAACAATATACCATATCTATGTCATATTTTATTAGCTACATCAACAAAAACTAATACCATCTAATAATTTTTTAATGATAGGGACTAACTCCTTAATAAAGGACCAGTGCTGGGGCCAAATCCAAATTTTTTTTAGTATAGAGATTAAAACCATAATTTGGGACACGTATAGGAATACAAAATTTGTTTTAACATTTTTTTTGGAATTTGTCCATTCAATTTTATAAATTCAATAAATTTACATATTATTCCCTCTATTTCATTTTATACGTTACTTTGAAGAATTTTTTGTTTCATTTTATCTATCATTTTCACATTTCAATGTAGACTTTAGTACTATTTTTCCAATTTTATTCTTTCACACAGTCTGTAATTTAATGTAATATTAACAATAAACTAATTACATATTAAAGATTAAATAACGGAATTGTGGTAAATATATTGTATAATCAAGTATTAATTTTGAGTTCCTTGATTCTTGTGCATAAGTCTAAAGTTACAGCTAAAATAGAATGGAGGAAATAACATTTTGTAAGAGATTTTAATTATGCATAAATACATGGAGTCTTTATGATACGTATGTTGTGATAAATCCATAAAATCACGTTAGTGATTTTCAAAGCGCAGCATTTAAATCATAGTTGGTGGAGGTTTATTGAATTTTATCCAATTTATATGTTGTGATTCTTTGGAATGAAAGAGGGACTCTTTTGAATCCTACTTTAACAAGATCGATCTTTAACAAGACACCATCTAATGAGTAATATTAGACTAAAAACCATTCATCGCAATTATACATTCAATAAATCAATCGCAGCCCCCCTCTCATGTAAGAGCTTTGCAGAATAATCAGACATCAACATCCATGTTATGATCCCTGTTCAAGATAAATTAATTAATCGTGAAAAGATAGAGAGCCACAGATCAAAAGAAAACAACCAAGAAGTTTCATAGCACACTTTTGCTAGATTGTGTTTGGTTGTCCAACAACTTCATTTATCAGGTAAGAGGTGTGTCAACGCAAGTTCAAAAGGCATCACTGATTAGCATGCCTAACATATAAAAATTAGTTTAATAAAATGTGACGGACCAAAACAGAAGTGCCCAGATGTAGGCAAAAGGATTAATCAATCCTCTTCAGATGTAAATCCTCTGTCTTGAATAAATTCCTAAAGTGGCCCTGTCAACTTTTAAATTAGATAGATTTGTTCCTAACAAAAATAAATTAACAAATTAGTTTCTAACTTTTTAAAGTGTTAGACAATTTAGTCTTTTTGTCAAGTTTTTCCATTAAACACTATAATGTGGCCCATCATGCAATTGACTTGGCCCCATTATCTCTCACCCTATTTCCTAGCCACTCCCATTTATTAAAATAATTTTGGTTTTTTAAAATTTTATATTCCTATGTGATATACAAATAACAAGAATTTCGCAAAAATGATAATCTTTTTAATGAATAGGAGTGAATAGGATAATAGAGTGAGAGATAATGGTATCATATTACCTACTTAAATTGAGGGACTAAATTAACTGGCATTTTATAAGGTTAAAGACCAATTTATCTATTTATTTTTGTTAGAATTAATTTATCTTATATTTTATAATGTTAGAGACTAATTTATCAGTTAATTTTCACTAGGGATTAATTTGTCTAATATGAAAATTGGTAGAGACCACTTTGAAGGTTTACTCCCTCAGTCCCCACTAACTATCCCCCACTCTATCCCTCTAATCATGATTTAACAGTGATTTCTATGATACCCCTTCAATTTGAAGGGGTTTGAAACCTTGCCTATGTGGCCTAACTCCATTTAGACATGTGGTAAATGATTATCCACATGGACAATAACATATCATTACCTCAAGATTTACATTTAGGCCTCTTTTAACTTTTTTTGGTTATAAATTTGCCCCATGGTCTATTCCAAAAATTAAATAGTTTTCAATCCCAAATATTTTGATTCTCAAACATCTAAATAATGATTGTACCCTAAAAATCTTAAGAATTATAACTAAAAATTTGAAGAACCCTAAAAAACATGCAAATTCAAATAAAATGCACCTCTATAGCTAAGAAATTCAGAACGCTACCTACTACACATCAAAATAACTAACTAATTAAGCACAAATAATGACTAATTCTAAGCTTTGCAATCAACACAAGAACAAAACCAGAACTATCAATTCAAAAAATATCATCATTGTTAGCGTGCCAAGTTGAAAGCACAATTGGAATACGAAAAATTAAACATGAGCATGGCCCCTAATCGAATCCAAACTATCTTATTGACTAAATTATACCTCTTAGAATTAAGAGCAAATCACTCAGCATAAATTGAATTCCAGTTTACTGGCATTTTGTACTGCAACAGTTCCTGCGGCTAGCTTTTCAATTCTCATGTCGTCAGTAAACAACACAACTCAAACTATTCAGCAATTCTATTATACTGGCCATTAATAAATATTAGAAACTTTGAAAAGACATTTGCATTTTGAGGGCTGTATAGATAAAATTTTTACAACTTCAAGCTGGAAATTTCTTTTTGGCAACCAGGCCACCATTGGTTTTGGCCGACCTTGGGAAATTTATGATTCATGG
Organism: Pterocarpus santalinus; assembly: GCA_031439595.1. Taxonomy (NCBI): domain Eukaryota; kingdom Viridiplantae; phylum Streptophyta; class Magnoliopsida; order Fabales; family Fabaceae; genus Pterocarpus; species Pterocarpus santalinus. The sequence goes on from CM062523.1 coordinate 8,235,429, forward strand.
GTTTAGGTGGGACAGTTAGGATTCTTCAATTTTTGAATTAGGATTCTTAAGATTTTTAGGTAAAACAATTGTTTAGATATTTGAGAATCATAATAATAATATTAGTTTGATGTTTGAAATTGAAAAATATTTAATTTTGTAAATAGAACTTGGGGCAAAATTATAATTAAAAAAGGTTGAAGGGATTTAAATTTAAATATTGAAATAATAATATGTCATTGGCTATATGGATAGTCACCTACCACATGTTTAAATGTAATTGGACCGTATAGGAAGGGCTCCAAATCCCTTCAAAATTGAAGGAACACCATAAAAATCGCCTAATTTAACATTTGGCAAAATTTAACACGTCATCCATTTTAATCTTTAACGCTTGGGTGTTAAACTCATGTTTTTATGTTACCATATATTCCTCCCTTAGCATCTTCTCTCTTCAATTATATTGGAGAATTACTCGCTGGACACTGTCCACGCTCGGAGATTTCATCGTGGCTTCCCTACCCGAGAAGCTTCACTACCCACTTCCCTCCCACCATTCCAGTTGCCTCAGTGCCTCACCCCTAAATGCTTCCTCGATATCCAGCTAGGAGAAAATGCAATTGCACCCTCTTAGGAGCAATTAGATATGTGAAAGAAATTGTCGTATTTCTTGTGTCCTTAGCAAACTTTATTTGGTTTCTGTATGAGTAATGTACATGAATTTCATTGGCACAATACACGGATAACGGATTCTTCGTCCTGGGTTACCACTTGAAAGACTGGAATAATGAAAAATAGAAAACGCACACGTTCCCAAAGGAGTATTGGAATATCTGAATTATCCATTGGCTTTGCACACTAGATTGGAACGTGGAGCATCTTCACACGCTCCAGTTTGCAGTACTGATCCTCTTTCATACTACTAACCCAGTTTGTATCCGTGATTTTTGTGTTAGGATGCTGCAGGGATTGCGTTTCCTAGAGTTTCTATGAAGTTTGTTTTCTGCGTCGCTGTTTTCCAATAAAAAAGAGGGGAAATTAATCAACCTTGTACTTAATCCATTCCGTAAACTTAAAATAATGTCTCGTGCAACAAGACCCTCATCTGATCAGTACCTAATTGATGCGTCGATCAGTGGTTAAATTAAATTTGAAACATTCTTTGAGCGCGTTTGGTTAAACTTTTTTTTACAGAAGAAAAAAGGGGATATTTTTAATTAAAAAAATTATTTTTAACTTTTGAGTGAAAATTAAAATAAATAATTTTTATAAAAACAAAGTAATTTTTTCAGTAATTAAAAGATAATTTTTTGTTAAAAAACAAATCTGAAACAAAATCACCCTTTCTCATTCTTCTTCTTCTCCCTCCTCTCGTAACTAAAATTATCCTTCTTAATTCCCCGTGACAACAATATGGAGTCGAGAGGGATGGTTCATGGGGCATGAGCAAACTGATAATTGAAAGTTCAAATTTGCTTAATAAATGCCCCCAACACACCGTCAACAGGAGTTGATTTACCTGCTCCTTCGATGATCATATAAGCGCGCACATATGCTTGGATTCGAATTGAATGGTCTCTTATTTTCTGGGTCGTCTTCTTCGTAACTTTTTTCCCAGACCTTGAAGGGTTCCCCTCATTCTGGGGCTTGGACATAATCAATAGCAAGAAAAGAAAAAGCCCCCAAAACCAAACACTTTCATCAAAGTATATATATCCGACGAATTCATATATAGTGTTTACGAGGCCAAAACCTACAAAATGACAAAGAGACATGTACACCGTTTTTGTTTCATAAGTGATTGAATTCTAATTAATTATTTCAAAGTTCAAATTAAGCTCCCAAACCAAACTCCTCTATAGTGGCAAGTATTTTAATGTTAAAATGACGAATCGAACAGCCACGAAAGAGAAATTTTTAGATCAAAAAAGAAACTTTTAAATACTCAAAAAATTCAATCTCTTTACTAATTGTCCAATATTACAAAATAACTTCAACGTACCCTTCTAACAAAAGCTTAAATACCTTCAACTCGATCACTTACATAGTTGTTGCCTCTTTGTGCCTTCCCATGGAATATCGAGACCATGGTTGAAAACTTGCTCTTAAGATTTAATTTCGTCACCAATCCTAATATCCAATACACTGAATTCTTGAGCAAGTGACGACAAATTATTATTGGTATAGATCCCCAGCAGATAAGCACGAGCCATAAAAGCATTCGGTGCAACAAGATGTACAAAAGAGATGCAAAAGAGAGTGATCCAGAAATTAGAAGGATACAGTTAAGAATCTGATCTTGGAAGCCAATTCGAGCCTGTTTATTGAAGATCTTTATTCCAATTACTGCACAGTAGATGCATATAGCCACCAAGAAGGTTTGCTTCTGGACTAAGTGCGTGTCACACGGCGTTTTTCGCTTGTTTTGATACTCAATTTGGAGCATAGCAAGGAGCAGTGGATCCAGAAATATGAAGATGGCACGGCATTGGATTGAAGGGTTGAGCTGTTGATCACTTGAAGAAGGTGAAATGCTATATATCAAGATTCAAGACCAAAGAAAACGTCAGTTACCAAACTGTCAGTTTATATGAATTGAAATGACTGCAAGTTGGTATCGAGTCTGAAGCATAATAATTTAAAATAACTGAAGGTTGCCCTAACCAGCATTACATATGATATGGTAGTTGAAGTTGATGAAGCGCGTTTTTATACTAATAATAATAATAATTAATTCAATCTCTTATATTTTATTCTTGACATATGGTAGAACCATAGCAAAAAAAAAAGGAGCTATAGCAGGTGTTGACACTTGATACCTTAGGAATAACCAATTAGAATAAACAAAAGAGGATGATATAATAATAATAAAAAAAATAGCAAAGTCGATTTGAAAAATCATAATATATTAATCTCAGATTCTCAGAGATAGTGGAAACACTAACCTTGGCCGTTTATTATATTTTAGATGGCATGAGCAGCTCACGAACTTCGATAACTTCCTTTTGTTTACCTTTGCTGCCACTTCAACTCTTCTGGGTTGTATTTTGCATATCGAAAGACCTAAACCTAGATTCTTCAACCAATATGCGCCTTAGAAGCATCCAGATCAACCAAAGCAACAATTCAGAGTAATGGAGGATTGATTCTTTTACTATCTGAATTTCTGAATCATGCCATTCTGGAAAAGAACCCCATTACGTAGGAAAAATCATAAATTACTCTATGAGAAAGACTTTTCTCATCCTCCACAATGTATGCTCACCCTTGAATGATGATATGTCCCTTGTAAGTGCAATATTCAGAATGGTTGAAAAAGCTGCTGGAGGAAGGAAAATCCTTCCTCCGGGAGTAAAGGAGAATGGCTGGTGGTAGGTAGTGAACCTACAGTCAAATTAGAAGCGACGATCAGTAGTCAACTTGGTAAGCTACATTCCTCATCTCCAAAGTCCAAACGTACAATGGGGTCTGTAATGTTTTTTTTCCACGAAATTAAACATTGATCCCGTTTGCTTAGTATTTCCACGTGCATAAGGTTTCCGCGTGCCCATTGCTGCTGCCATTGCCATGTACTCTAAAAGGAAAGGTTGTTGACGCCGTGTTTTTTCCCTGAAGGGTTGGGTTCTGGAACCCTATATATGTGTTGCTCACGAGGCTACTCTTTTTCCACTACGCCTCGGCCTCGACCACCACTCGAGTTGGCTTTAAGTCAATATATATATATATATATATATATATATATATATATATATATATTCTGGATTTAAGTCACATCTTCAGAGAAGTCGATAGCTTTTTTTTTTTTATTGGAGGATTTTTTTTTTTTAATGAATAACGGGCAGAAGGCCCAATCGAAATTGCAAGCTAGAGGCTAACAATCCAAGGGGAAGAAACTCCAATACAATCAGCCCTTGAAAGCATTCTTAAAATAAAACTAGTACTGCTGAAAATAAACCAAGACCATTAGGACCTGCTTGACCAAACTTTGCTAAGTCGTCTGCACATTGTTTGGCTTCCCTAAAGATGTGTCTAGGAACCACTTCCCAATCCTTGGACATAAGATCCCTAATAGCTTGAATAAGTGAGTGACTAGAATTGCCTCAAAATTCGGCTTGGTGATCAACTTCAAAGCACGGGAAGAATCCATCTCCAGCACTAACTTCTTAAGGCCTCGATTAAAAGCTAGCCTGACCCGCCAGAAAAACCAGCCACATAGTTTCCATGATGATCTCGGATAATCTCACCACAAGAAGCCAAATTCCTGGCTGAAGAAGAAGAGCCATCGGTGTTTACTTTGTACCAATCCACCTAGCCTCTTTAACCATGTACCTACAAATAGTTCTATGAGCAAAGCTAGACATCTCCAAAGCATAATTATAATCCAAAGCCAATCTGCTAACTAGATGCCACCTTAGCTTCAGAAACTTTCCCATCACGTGCCCTCCATAGAGATTGCCACGTGATGACAAAAAGAAGATGCTAGTATACCTCTTTTAGAATGAGTTTGTTTCATTTTCTTTTTTTGACTAAAAAAATCATATTTTATAAAAGTTGTTTATTTTACCTTCTATTCAAAAGTTAAAAAAAGATTATTTTTAATTTTTAAATAAAAATTGAAATGAGTAGCTTTTAGGAAAAATTGAAAAATCATTTGTCAAAATAAATAAATAAATAGAACAAATGCACCTTAGGCTTCAAGGGTTTAGGAGGAAAGCCAATTCTTTGGTGTTTTTGCATTATTGTACATTTGGTGCCTTTTTTTATTTCTAATGAATGGAAAAATGACATGTATGCTTGCGTGTAGTGTACATTAGATAAGTATGGTGCATAATAGAAATCTCTCAAGATGAGGAAGCTGAGATTGGACTCGATGTGAGTTTCAAGTTTACCTTTGATGCGAATTCTAAGTTTCTCTTTGATGTAGTTCAGAAGATGAGAAAACTAAAGCTGAACTCGATGTGAGTTTCAAGTTTCACTTTCATTCAAGTTCTAAATTCTTCTTTAATGCGAGTTCAAAAAATGAGGAACTTGGAACTTGCATCAAACGAGTGGATTTTTATTAGTTGAGAGTTTTCTAATATACACCATACTTTTTTAATATACATTCTTCTAAGGACACATGTCATCTTTTCGATGATTAAAAAAAAAGGCACCAAATACATACTTATACTAAGGCACCAGAATATGCACCCAGCAAGGCATTTCTATTCACCCTTAATATGGATGAAATAAAACTATAAATTCACCCAGAATTATAAATTAAGCTCCCAAAACCAAACCTCACTGTAAGTTGCAAGTATTTTAAAATGAGGAATCTACCACCCCACAAATTGTGAAGAATTCAAATCATTCTTCTCTAATTGTCCAATATTACAAAGAGTAATGTTATTTTGCTAGAATTTATTGCCAAAATGTTTGATAAAAAAACAAAGGTGATTGTTGAATAAAATAAAATAGTATAACCTACTTAACCATCTAACGGTGAACATACATACCATATTATTCTAACAAATAATTTCAGACAAAAATTCCGACACTCAAGCATTATTCTAAATAACATCTCAAAGTATAGGAGAGAAACGTACGCTTTCAAAAGCTTAAATACCTTCAACTCGATTAGTTAGATTGTTGTCAATGCTTTGTGCCTTCCTAGGGAATAGTGAGACCATGGTTAAAACCTTGCTCTTAAGATTTAATTTCGCCACCAATCTTAATGTCCAATACGCAGAATTTTTGAGCTAGTGACGACCCATTATTATTGGTATAGATCCACAGATGATGATCACATGCCATAAAAGTATTCGGTGCAACAAGATGGACAACAGGGAAGCAGAAGAAAGTGTCCACAAACTAGAACGACAAAGTTGAGAATCTGATCATGGAAGCCACTTCAAGCCTGTTTTATTGATGATCTTGATCCCAAGTACTGTGCAGTAGATGCATATAGCTACCAAGAAGGTTTGCAGCTGAATTGGGTGTGTATCAAAGGGCGATACTTTCTTGTTTTGATACTCAACTGGGAGCACAACAAGGAGCAGTGGATCTAGAAATATGAAGATGGCATGGCATGGGATTAAAGGTTTGAGCTATTCATCGCTTGAAGAAGGTGATAGGCTATAATGTCCAAAGAAAACATTATCAAACTCTCGGTTTATATGAATTAAAATCATTACAAGTTGGTACAAGGTCTAAAGCGAAGATATAATAATTTAAAGTCACTGAAGGTTGCCCTAACCACTAATATATAATAATATCGACACCATCTATAATGCAGTTTGCAATCAAGGTGCACCACGCACGACTTTAATCCAAGGGAGAAGCTGTAGATGAGCATCAATACTCCCCCCACCTGCAATATAGAGTAAATTTCTCCCTTTCTCTCTCTTTCTCTCTCTCTCTCTCTCTCTCTCTCTCTCTCTCCATGTTTTCATTAGCTTCTTCTTCACCAAACACTCTCCATTCACCTCCCTCCTCCTCGCTGCCCAAAGCCTCCTTCCCTGACGGTTATGCTCAGCCATGCATAGCAGCGACGTCGCCAAATACAGCAGGCCCATGGACTAGTCACCGGCGTCATGGATGAGCGCTTGCTATCGGCTGTGAACCTTGCCAAGGAGCGGGGTTTCCAAATGCAGGAGGAACGGTGCATTTTGCGCAGTGTCAAACGGATCTGATATTGGTTGATAAAATTCAATACAACACACCCCATCTTATCAAAATTCAAAATTTTTGCATTTTACAAATTTCCCTTTTTGGTTCTCTTCGTAGCAATCTCACAGTATTCATAAGACCAAACCACTATAAAGTACAGTACTTGAGACACTTCCTAACGTCACCAACACTTTTTCAAGCAATTGGGTCTCTATTTTCACCCTCAAAGTCAGATTTTGTGCCCTCCCATTATGTGCTATGGATGGCTCCTTTTCTTTCAAGTTGTTGTTATAGCTTAGAAGGTTGGTCCTATGTTTTGGCCCTTGCATGCTTCTTTTACGATGACAATTGAGCATCATGGTGATCAAGAATCCTTGGAATTTTTGGAGGGTTTGCCACAAGACATGAAGGGAATATATATATATATATATATATATATATATATATATATATATATATATATATATATATATATATATATATATATAATTAGAAGCCTATCCCACCACTATGACTTTGGTAGAAAAATTTTTCAGCGACCGGAAAACTGAACGAGGAAGAGAAGAAGGAAACTCACATAATCAGGTGTGAGAAAGAAACATTGTGATTTGCGCCGATTGCTTTTATCATTTCCTCGACAATGAATGCAGAATCGGAAAGAGTGAAAACATGGAGGGAGAGAGAGAGAGAGAGGGGGAGTATTGATACTCATCTCCATCTTCTCCCTTGGATTAAAGCGGTGCGTGATGCACCTTGACCCCAAAGTGCATCGTAGATGGCGCCATATATATGATACGATAATGGAATTGTAGTTGATGAAGCGCATTTTTATAATAATAATAATAATAATAATAATAATAATAATAATAATAATCCTTCTTTCATTCGGTCTCCTATTTTATTCTTGCCATATGGAAAAAACATAGCAAAACAAAGGGGCTATAGTAGGTTTTGATACCATAGCAAAGACCAATTAGGATAAATAAAAGAGGATATAATAAAAAATAGAAGAAACGAATCATAAAGTTTAAGATGTTTCAAAGAATCATAATATTCATCTTTCAGATAGCTAGTGGGAACATTAACCGTCCCCATTTATAATATTTTAGACGGCATGAGCAGCTCATATACTTCGTATTCGACAATTTCCTTTGGTTTACCTTTGCTGCCAGTATTCTGGGAAGGACACAAAGAAACAATTACAAAGCACCTACTAATCGGGGGTAGATGCCCCAAATCCATCAAATAATAACTGAACACTAAAAGCAGGAGGAGGGGTGTACAGAAACCACTTCTATTGTCAAGAGCCCAGTTGGCAATTAAGTCTGCTGTTTTGTTACCTTCTCGCATTGTTGAGTGAGTTCCACGTTCCATCTTTTGTTAATCCAACCCCAAATACGCTTGACGATACGGCCATATATAGCAGGGGTGATTGAGAGGGGGATTAGATATCATGGCAAGATCTGTTAGAGAATCAGATTCAATAATGAGGTACCGGAAGCCATGTTTCCAAGAACTAAGGATGTCATCCCTTAACAAAGCTGTGTGATCCCAAAGCTTCCATCTAGCGGCATTGCAGGCTCCCCTCTTTGGCATGAAGTCGGCACACGAGGTCTAGAATGAATGAAATTGAAGGCTTCCAAACAATCTCTTTCACACTACCCCTCACGAGCTCACGGTATCCTACGGATTGAAATTGAATTTCAGTTTCTTTCGAATGATTCTGGATACTCACACTCCTTACACTCATAACAGTAGGCGCAGCTTCGAAAACAGTCAACACTTCTTTATCCTTATCTTGGGTACCATCACCGATACCCGTGAGGTCATGAAAGTGAATTTTTAGTTAAGAACTACTCTTAAATAACACTGTGAAAAAGCGGGTCATATTGGAGTAAAAGCGGGTCATAATTTGCGCAAATATTCGGTTGATTTTGAAAAACAAAGAGTAAAATGTTTATTACAAATTTAATGAGTGTGACTGAGATATTGTCATTCATTTCAGTACTTTTACCAGATTGAATTCTATCAATTAATATCATTAATTGTTAACTAAGTAAAAATGCAGACGCGCAGCTCAACAAACGCACAAGCTAATAAGCACTTTACTGCCAGAATCAGATCGTTTCATAGTGAAGAGTATTAGGACTATGTATATATCAACGAATTTTCACGTGACCTCCAAAACCTAAAAGCAACTGATATTATAACTGATTTCGTGATTATTGAGCTTTATTTGGTACTAATCCCATCAAGTTGGAACTTACGAACATTTGCTCTTCCATTCGTGCCATAGCACTTGCAGATGTTCTTCTTGATTAGTTATTCGTTAATTCCTAAAAATATTCTCAGAATTTTAGGCAAGAAATCTTTATTCCAGCTTTGTGGATGTAAAAGAGCAGGCTAACTTCCTGCTACAGTTGAAACAAAACAGAAGAAGCTTGACCTTATCAAAAACGTGCTAAATTTTTACTTCGTATTGACAGCGTCATTTATTCTGAGAGGTTCTAGATGAACTGATGCTGTAAATTTGCTCAACTTTTGTTCAGTCAAGGTAGGATTTAGGATTCATATTGGATGTGCTAAACAAGGTATAGTTCCTAATGTAATTCCAAGATTAGCCATTTGGCACGGCAATTCAAAAGTTTGTCAAACCATTCCGTAAACTCAAAATAATGTCTAGTACAAGAGCCTCATCTGAGTGCTTCGATTGAGTATTTAATCTATAACAAGATAAATATATGTCTATTTGGAAAATTATAAACTACCTAATGCACTTGAAACATGTGAGGCTGATGGCGCTGTTGAGGATGCAACTAATGTGGACCTGTTGCTGCTGCTGCCTATGATGCTGCTGCTGTTGAAGCTGGGCCTGGTGTTGGAACTGCTAGGAGAAAATTGGTAAATCATTCTGTTACTTTCTGTTATGAGAGTTTATTAGGTTGTTATCAGAATCTGTTATTGGTTAAGGCGTTAAGCTCTAATCTATCACGTGTGCTTCGTACTACGTATTTATTGTAGACATTTGTATCAGTACTGAATTCAGTATCATCACGATGGAAGAAAACTTTTTCTTCATCCACCATAAATATCTACCTCTAAATCTTCTCTCGCTCCTTTTTTTCCTCTCTCTCACATTCAAAATTTAGAGTCATGATGCTCCATTGAGAGTTTTACAAACACACACTTAATGAGGAATCCACCACCCACAAAAAATTGCGAAGAATTCAATCATTTATTCTTTTCCAGTTGTCCAATATTACAAAATTACACCTCAATAGTATAGGCGAGAAACATACCCTTCCAACAAAAGCTTAAACACCTTCAACTCGATCAGTGGGATTGTTGTTGCAGCCTTGTGCCTTCCTGCGGAACAGTGAGACCATGGTTGAAAACTTGCTCTTAAGATTTAATTTCGCCACCAATTCTAATATCCAATACACTGAAGTTTTGAGCAAGTGACGACCCATTATTATTGATACGGATCCCCAGATGATGAGCACAAGCCATAAAAGTATTAGGTACAACAAAATGGTCAATAGGGCTGCAGAAGAGAGTGATCCAAAAACTAGAAGGACGAAGCTAAGAATCTGATCATGGAAGTTACTTCGAGTCTGTTTATTGACGATCTTGATTCCAAGTACTGTGCAGTAGATGCATATAGCTACCAAGAAGGTTTGCATTTGAACCAGGTGCGTGTCACAGGGCCTTTTTTGCTTGGTTTGATACTCAATTTGGAGCACAGCAAGGAGCACTGGATCCAGAAATATGAAGATGGCATGGCATGGGATTGAAGGATTAAGCTGTTGATCACTTGAAGAAGGTGAAGTGCTATATATCAAGATTCAAGACCAAAGAAGACTTTAGTTACCAAACTGTCAGTTTATAAGTGTTAAAATCACTGCAAGTTGGTACTAAGTCTGAAGCATAATAATTTAATATAAAATCACTGAAGGTTGCCCTCACTAGGATTATTTATGATATGATATGATATGGTAGCTGAAGTTCATGTAGCGCATTTTTTTATAATAAAATAATCTTTTTTTAATTCAATCTCTTATTTTATTCTTGCAAAATGGTAGAACCATAGCAAAACAAAGGAGCCATAGCAGGTGTTGATACCTTATGAATAATCAATTAGAATAAATGAAAGAGGATGATATAATAAAAAAAAGCAAAGACGATCTAAAAAATCATAATATGTTAATCTCAGAGATAGCGGAATCACTAACCTTGCCCGTTTATTATATTTTAGATGGCGTGAGCGGCTCATGAGCTTCGACATTTTGTTTAACTTTGCTGCCACTTCAAATCTTCTGGGTTTTATTTTGCATACTGAGAGACCCAAATCCTGAGTATCTCCTACTATTTTAACCTCACCAATATGCACCTTAATTAGAAGCATCCATATCAACCAAACCAACAATTCAGAATAATATATATATATATATATATATATATACACACCAAACCTCGAAACGCAACCCCCAAAGTCAAAGCCCCCTGCCACGTCATCACGCGAATCACTTCTTTGCAACTCCATTAATATCTTAATCAAGTTGTCTTCAAGCATAGCTTCAATCACTTCCCTCCTCCCAATATACGCGATCTCTGAATTTATGAGTCATGTTATTCTAAAAAAGAGCCCCATTAAGTAGGAAAAATTATAAGTCAGTATACTGCCAAATTAGAAGCGTTATAGTCAACTTGGTAAGCTTCAAGTAGGGAAAGAGGGAGAGAGGGAGAGAGGGGAGAGAAGGAAGGGAGAAATAGAGATAAAAAATTGAAGGGGGATAGAATTGAAATTTTGAAATTGTTGTATTATTTAAGGTTGGTTGATTTAACTTTTGGGATAATTATTTTTTGAAAGAAAGTCTTTAAAGGAATTATTTTTAAAATAATAATTTTTTATTTGGTTTAAATATGTCAAAAATAAGTTTAAGAGAATAGTTTTTATTTAAATAGGATAAAATAAAATTACTTTTGCTTATTGATATGAGAATAATAGTAAAATTTCTTTTCAAAAGATCATTTTCTAGAATGAAAAGTAATTTCAAAGATATTTTTCTTAAAAGATCTTCTAAAATTTTAAAAGTGAGTTAAAAAAAAATTTACATACTAAACACACTAATTACTTAGTATTCTCATTCTAATATCAATAAAAAATTCTTTTATCTACTAAATTATAAACCAAACTCACCTTTAATAAATTATACATAATATCATAAAGAATTAATTTGAACCATTTATTTAAGATCTAACATTATATATTGGGTGGAGTAATGTTAGTCCCTAACCTCCACCAAAGGTGCCGTGTAGAAATCCTCATCTCCAAAGTCCAAACAATGGGGTCCCTAATGTTTCTTCTAGGAAATTAAACATTGATCCCGTTTGGCTAGTATTTCCGCATGCATACGGTTTCCGCGTGCACATTGTTGCTGACGTATACTCTGACTTAACTTAATTGTTGCTGAAGGTAAAGGCGACAAAGTCAACTAGGCTTTAAGTCAATATATTTTCTTCCTTTTTATTATTTTATTATTTTTTAAGTCTCTTTTTGTTTTATTGGACTCTTTGTTTTTTGTTCAATTCGGCCCAAAAAAATTGCAAACTGGAGGCTAACTATGCAAGGGAAAGAAACTCCCATACAATCAGCCCTGAAAGCATTTTTAAAATAAAACTAGTAATGCTGAAAATAAACTAAGACCATTAGGACCTGCTTGACCAAACTTTGCTAAGTCGTCTGCACATTGGTTGGCTTCCCTGAAGATGTGTCTAGGAACCACTTCCCAATCCTTGGACATAAGATCCCTAATAGCTTGAATAAGTGAGTGACTAGAATGGCCTCAACATTCGGTCTAGCCAGATTAAAAGCTAGCCTGGCCCAGTATAGGCTTCCCAAAGTTCAGTCATGGTTATGGAGTAGCTTCCTAACTTGACAGAAAAACCAGCCACATAGTTCCCATGATGTTGATGATCTCGGACAATCCCATATATCACAGGAAGCCAATTTCCTGGTTGAAGAAGAAGAACCATCAGTGTTTACTTTGTACCAACCCACGTGAGGAGGAATCCACACCTAACCTCTTTAACCATGTATATACAAATAGTTCTATTAGCAAAGCTGGACATCTCCAAAGCATAATTGTAATCCAAAGCCAATCCACTAGCTAGATGCCACCTTAGCTTAAAAAACTTTCTCATCACGTGCCCTTAATAGAGATTGTCAAGTGTTGACAAAAAGAAGAGGCCAATATAACGTTTTTAGAACGCGTTTGTTTCTTTTTTTTATATAAAAAAATGATTTTTTTAAAACTAAAAAATCACTTTTTATAGAAGTTATTCATTTCAACTTCTATTCAAAAGCTGGAAAAAAAAAGTTGTTCTTAACCTTTGAATAAAAGCTGAAATAAATAGCCTTTAGGAAATATGATTCTTTTTAATAGTGTGGTTGATTTTATATTTGAAGAATTGATTTTGAATACAATTCATTTTACTAGAATTGATTTTAAGATAAAATAATTTATATTTGATAGTTTGATTCGAGAAGTGATTTTGACAAAAATTAAAAGAGTTAAAACCTAGAAGTGACAATTTATCACTTCCATTAGAATTGATTTTGGAAGGCTAGAATTGATTTTAGCATTGGCTAGAATTGAAACCAAAAATGCAAAAACACCAAAATTGATTTTAAGGTCATAGAATTGATTTTGAGGATTGCAAACATGCACATTGGTAGTTGAAAAATCACTTTTTGTAAAAAAAAAAAAAAAAGAAACAAATGCACCCTTAGGCTAGGGTTTAGTAAGACATTTCTATTCACCCTTAATGTGGATGAAATAAAAATAAAAATTTACCTATAATTATAAATTAAATAAGAAGAGGGAGGGATGAGTTTTATGTCCAACACAAAATATGGATTGCGGAGGTTAACAAAAATATTTCCCTAGTAATATCATCATGATTCTCAAAGTCATGTGTGGTACCAGTACCGAACCAATTACGACGAGTAGTGGGGTCTTAAGCTAAGCCTTAGCTAAATCTTGGAAATCTTAATGCTATAATGCTTTACAAATCCTTGTAGCCAATTATCCTATTGCAATAATTCTTGCTAAGAAGAATACCCATACTGTAGCAATTCCACCCAAAGGATATATATACATGGGGAGGGATCCACTTACTCCAAGAGTAAGTCTTACCATACTTACTCAACTTAATAACCTTTTATAAATATTGAATTTTATCAATTTAGCCATTGAATTTAAAATTAGCAGTCGATGGTGTCAGTGATACACATTGGCAATTGATGCCAACAGAGTCTCTCGTGCACTTAGAGTCTCATGGTGGCATATATGTCTTGGCAGTGTCCATGGTGGAAAAAGGTGACACTATGGGCGAGGGCAGTGCAAGCATGCGATGGGTGATTGCTGCATGAATGATTGTCTTGGTGGTCTTAATGGCGGCGAGGTGGATGGCCAACAACATAAGGCAGAAGAAGGGAGTGCAAATCCAAAAGGGTAGGGCAAGGAAAATGGCTTCTATGGCAGGGAGAGTTAGTGAGTGAACATAAGGACAAGGTTTAGGTGGCTGGGGTGTTTTTGTTTCTGACATAATGATATTAAAAGCTAAAAAAAGAAAAATGAGAGCGGGTTCGGGTAGTCAGGTCGGTTAATGGGTATCACACTCACCATTAGACACTCGAACCAATTAGTCAACGAGTTGTTTGGATCTTACTTGAACTAACTTGGCTACCCGATCCAACCCACAAATTTGTCATGGGGTCGAGTCTTGGGCGGGTAGTTAGATAGATCCATACCTGTAAACACTTCTATATTTGTAAGTTGAGGTTTTGGAGGGAATTTGAAGAGCAAAATTGACTTATAATATTACTCTTTAAACCATTTTCTTCCCTCTCTTTTTCTCCAAAATATCAAGTTATAAACACAAATTCTTTCTTTTCCTAAGCTTTGGGGCTAAGCACAATCTTTTTTTTTTTTTTGGTCATGCACGGGCCAAGCTCTTTTCTTACTTCTTCATGGACCTTAATCTTGTCCCATAGGTAGGTTGGAGACATGAGCCTCCAACTAATTTTATTGTGTAGTTTTTGCTTATAAAATTTAGATTCTTCCCACTTTTACTTGAGGTTTTTTTGGTTTAAATCCATCACTTACACCAAAAATTTATTACAATTCATTTCTATATATTTAATACTAGATAAATATTTAATTAAAATTTTTATAAATTTTTCTACATTTTTTGACCATTCTACCCTTAGTTTTTTATAAGAAGTCACAATTTCGTTGATTTTTAAACTAACGTATGTATTTTATCCAAGCTGAGTTTTCCTGACTTCTTGCACTATATGCCTCATGATGGTCAACTAGCGGAATTTTTCTTCACACAGGCTTAAATTATGATTGGTTAGGGTTTATGCCTCAAAGGACATTTTCATCACAATTATTCTAAACTTTACTAATATTAGTTAAAGGAGATGTTACGTACCTTAATTCTAGAGCTCAGGGAGAAGCAATACCAAGACAAAAAGGCACCAAAGCTAAAACCTTTTGTCAAAGTATACAACGAGGTCATTTTATCTCTGTTTAAAATGATGAACTGAAAGTAAAGTCTCAAATCAGTCTTTAAAATAGTATATGTCGATCAAAATAATCAAAATTTCAGTCACCGATATTGTAATATGTTAATCAAATTAATTAGTCCCAAAGTTAATATATTCGGGACTAATTTGACTATGTTGAAAATAATGTCAAAGACTAATTAATTTGACTTATGAGAATATAATGTGAAGAACTAATTTAACAAAATTAAAATATTAGAAACTAAAATGATAATTTTTAAATATCAAAGACTATTTTCATCGATGCTTACAACTTGAGGAATCAATTTATGGGTTTACTCGAAGAAGTCAACGCCAATCAAATGACCAAGAAAATTTGCTTTCTATGGCACCTATGGACTTGAAGCAGGTATCTAACTTTTTAGCTGGCAACATACAATTCAATAGGATCATTGTTAGCCTTCGAGCTTATAACGGTGGGAAGTACGTACACAATAACATTCGCTTTCATGCATTTTACACACAAAGCACATAGAATAGTTTTGAACTATTGATAATAAAATCTGTTGTGAATTACTTTTGCTTCGTGGTTATAAGTTCAATAGGAGTTTAATAATCTCATTCTGGAGAGTGACTGTCAAATGGCGGTCAAACTTGCGGTAATGGGGTGTGAGGAGCATCATCCTCATAATCATACGGTCAGGCTTATTAGTCAGCTAGTCAACGGGCTTGGCCAGTTCAAATTGTTCACATATTCAGAGAAGGGAATTGCGATGCGGACCACTTTGCAAATATGGGACATTCCGTGGAGATTGATCTTCATATGTTAGATCGACCACCTGGTAGTTGTGGGTCCATCCTCAATTAATGAGGATATTAGTGGAGTTAGTCTTCCTCGTAGGATATTAGTTTCTTAGGGCTTTAAGCCCGCCATGTAACCAAAAAAAATAGCGGTTCCTCTCAGGTAAGTTTAAGTTAATAATTTTAAATTTCCAAATTTTACTTTTTATAGTGCAGCGCATAAGAGAGTCATTTCCTTGTCAGGAATTCATTATTATTACTTAATATAATTTAAATAATTTTACTGATTATAATTTTTCCATGTAGTTTGATTATTATTACCTATCCTCTAGGTAAAATTTATTAACATTGAGAAAGTTTCATTTATAACGAAAAATAGAGAAATCAATGACATCCGGATTCAGCAAGAGTTTATTCTAATTACAACACTTAATTTAAATATAGATATATAATAAAACTTTCATAACTCATTTATTAATGTACTTGATAAAATTTTTTAAATGCGTTCGATCTAAAGATATCTAATATCTATGCATTTTTAATTAATAGAATATACACTTTTTTTTTTGCCACAATAGAATATAAACTTAACTACAAGCATATTCAATAATGAGGAATTTGGATATTATGCATAAGGTGGGGAACTCAAACATCTTTAACGCTGATATACCGAAAAAGTAATTAGTCCAATTGATCGGGTGGAGTGAAATAAAAAGAGGAGCGAACAACAGAAAGTGGCATGTTCGTCTCAAAAAAACAAAAAAAAAAAAAAAAAGAAAGAAAGAAAGAAAGAAAGAAAGAAAGAAAGAGGCATGAGTGTGGTAAGCATAAATTCTTCCCTCTTGACATTTCTCCGTTATATTCTTCTTCTTCTTCCCCTATGATTGGTAATTCTATTCTAAGCTATAAAACTGATATGTCCGGCTCATGAGGTACTGTTCCATCGATTCTTCTCATTTGGGTTGTTGAAGAATTGTTCCTGCGGAGCTTTATTCATTGGAGACCAATTACTGATTGATTCCTCTAATTCTGTCATTAAATGCAATAGTCCTCTCTTTAGTTTTAGTGTGGGTTTGAGAAAGTTGAAATATCAAAATTATTTCAATAATTACTTATTTGTATAATTACTTTTTTTATATAATTGCTTATATGAGAATTAATTTATATTTGTATACTTTAATTGAAAAGTGGTTTTATGACAATTTATTTTGTTTGAATTGTATGAAAAAAGTTACTTTTATATAATAAAATTACTAAAAAAAAGTATAAAATGATTGCTTATATTAGATAATATTTGATACTTAGGATCAATTTAATAAAAATATAATAATTCTGAAATAGTCAGCTTCTACTTATAATCATAACCTTCAAAATATTACTTATGATTATAAATTATTTTTTAACTTAAAATTATCAGTTTTTTATTATAATCTATTTTTAACTTTTTAAAAGTGTATTTATTTGGAATTTTTTAGGTAAAAAATCACTTTTTTCATTGAGCAAATTAGTTTTCATAGATTTAGATAATTTTTTAAAAATACTCAAAATATAAAAAAAATATATATTTTTAGCTTGTTTATAATAGTGAAAAATAGTAGCTTCTGAAAAAAATTAATTTTTAGCTTTTTCAACCATGTATAAAATTTAACTTTCAAAATTAAAATATGAAGCAAATATATTTTAAATAAGATTAATTTTTTAGAAACAACTTTTTTTAGTAAAAGACATATTTTTTGCATGTTCCGGTCCCAAACATGCACTTAATACTTGTAAATCCAAATACATGTATAGATACTAGTTTAGTGCATTTCAAATTTAGCTTGTAATAATATTGGCACTTTTATTAAGAAGCCGACACATAGAAGAGGCGACTTAGGTCAGAGCTAACAGGAAAAGTTAGAGTGATGTCGTTTAGAATGGGCAGCCTAGAGTGGGCTACCATGGCCGATACCTTTAAATGGGTGTGGCACTATTACAAGTCTCATATTTGGGAGTCATGCCATATAAATATCATACTTAAATTTAAATGCTCTTCCATCCAATAACTAGTCTTTTGGGTTGGGTTCTTCCTTGTGCTTCAGTTCATAACAAACAATAAATGGAGAGATTTATAGTTAATATCATATTAGGGTGTCATTATTGTGATTTTGAAAATAAACTGCAAGTCAAATGTTTTTAAAAAATAAAAATGCAATTCTTTTTTAAATTGACTACATACATTTTTATTTATTATTTTAGAACGTTAAAAGACAACGTGAGTTAAAAATAGAAAATAAAAAATGGAAATATTTTTCTTGCCTGCCGGCCCTGAACAAAATAAAATTTTTTTGTATAGTTATAAATATAACATCTTATATTCAAATCCACTTACTAACAAAAAGTTGGATGCAATGGTTAACAATCTACATTTCTAAGGAGAAGATTAATGTTTAAATTCTATAAAAAAAAAAATTATAAAAATACTCTAGTCAACAACAATATATTGGGATGGCTCCTCTTGTGTAGTTAAAAAGAGAAGAGGGGGTGGGAGCCCGGAATGACCTCCCAGCAATTTTAATTTTACATTAGCTTTTTGTTTCTTTTTTAACTTGGCCCCCTCTGATTTTTTTTAATACTTATATTGTCGTTTTCTTTTCTTTTTTTAATATCCTATTGCTAACTTCTAGTGTTCCATTGCTCATCCCATTGTCAAATGTCAATTTTTGAATTTTTTTTTTTAAAATAAACAACACTCCTACTTCATTAAGAAGCTAACATTTTAGCCATTTTTTTTTTCTTTAATATACTTTACAGTACTATATATTGTTTTTTTGTAAGCACAGTACTATCTATTTTACTCTCTCACAGTCACAACAAAGCAAATAGTTAGTCTCTCACAATAAACTTAAATCAATCTTTTACCTCTATGTCTTGCATAACCAATCCACAAAATTAAAATTTTTCTTTTATTACTCTCAAAACTTAGACACACGGATCTCTCATAAGGTTAGCTATTAAATATTTACCCCTTCTATAGAAAAGGTTTAGCTCCTTCCCTAGGCATACACTCACAATAAAATTGTGTTTTACCAACTTTAAGATATATTTATTTATTTTTGAGTCTTATTAATTTTATTATAAATGTATTAAATATGAAATATTAAATTTATATGCATGTAAGAATGGGTTTCATTTTGAAGCTTATTGGTATAAGCCGTGCTGCCCTATGCCTCTGGAGGTTGTTTTCCAGTAAATCCTACATTTTCTTCCTGTACGAGTCAACCATTTTCTATTTTTTTATTAAGTCAACCATTTTCCATTAAACTATAGTCTGGAATCATCTTAGTTTTTAGTTTATAATACTGAACACTCTGAGAAAGTATGGATTATTTAAAAGGGTTTGTGTGCTACTTCTTTACGTTTATAGGTTACACATGCTAATCAATATAATGCCTTTTGAACTAGCTAGCGTTGACATACCTTTTACCTGAAGTTATTGGATAATCTTACACAATCTAGTAAAGACGTGCTATGAAATTTTTTGGTTGTTTTCTTTTGATCTATGTGCCGTTTCTTTTCCAATTAATTTATTTAGGTTTGCCGGAGCATGAATGATAAAAGTAATCTTATTTGGATATAAAAGGTAAAATAAGGTAGACACTTACATTGAACTCCACTATTACCATATGTACTCGATCAAGCACAACTAACAAAAAATAGACATTCTTAATACAAGAAAGGAGCTATTGTTAAGCTGAGAAGTTCCTTTTGTTGAGCTAGACTTTGCACATGCTATTGATGAAGAAAGCTTCCGCGTTATTTGTGTTAAGTTGTCAAATTAACTAGACTACACAAAATATCTTATAATTAATAGTAGATAAGATCAAGACTTCGTATCTTTTTTTTCTTTATGAATATTAAATATTATATCTACTTTTTATCATCAAATAACACTAATGGATCATAACAATTATTCAAATTTGTTGTCTGATATATGTGCAGTGGGCTACGACTGATTTACTGATATTTAATCGTGAGGATTTTTTTTTTATTAAATCACTCTAAAAATAAATTATCATTTTAGTTCTTAAAATTATTATTGTCAGTTATATTAGTTTCTACAATAAAAAACGTTAAGCATAATGTCTTCAAAATTCTAAGTGCCTGGTCATATTAATCGTTAGAACATATAAAATTAAATTAAATTAATTCTTGTGAACCGAAATAGCTGTTACATGTCCAAAATAAAAGTTCAGTAATGTTCATATTTTCATTCATTGCATAAATATCAGGAACCATATTTAATTTCAAAGGCAAGCATATGAGAAATTATAAAACCACTAACCCCCTCGATTATTCTCTATCTCAAAGTTCAGTACATAATTCTCTAAAAATTAATCTCGTCTTGCTCATAGCGAAGCATCTAAGAATCTCTGAACCCCCAGTCCAAAGAGAAAGCTCCACGTACGGTTCGCCCAGAACAGCATTGGAAGAGTTTATAGGTTGCTATTGATCCACTCATGCACGTTAAAAGTGATAAAAAAAGAAGGATGTCAGGTTGCCACCATACACTCTATCCGGTATAAGAGAAGGAGCAGGGTTATTTACACTTTTGAAAACACTTTCAAATGATACCTTAACATATCAATTAAGTATTAATTGAGAGAAAAATTATGATTCACTTTTAACTAATATTTAATAGACACTTTGAGTATTTCTTAAAAGATGTTTTTAAAAATAGTATAAATAATATTTCACTCAGAGAAATAACCAACTATAGTATCAGATAAGAGAGAGAGAGAGAGAATTGGAATGAGAGAAAATGTGTATCTGATTTGTACATTTGATAAAATGAGTGAATTAGTAGTACTTTATACAGAGGTACACGTCACAACTGACTCACAAGCTTGCAGTGCAAGCTGCTACAGCCTAACTAATCTCACTAACTAAACCAACGGCTAGATGCCAGCTGTACAAAGTTAGTTACAACAGCTTAACGGAACTTGACGAGGATCTATCCAATTTCTCTTGGTCATTCTAACACTAATCCCTCATAGGATGCATACTAGATTCTTCAAGACAGGTGGAGATGAAATCTTCTCCTATTTGTAAGCAACCCATCTTGAGCGAGCAACCATATGCATGTTTTCACTCTCTCCGACCCTGCCATTTCTAGAATTTAATAAATATAAGTTAAACGCGTTTCTAGCTCCAATCTTAGAGTAATAATCAGATTTTTTGAGAAGAACGAACCATCATGGCTAACCCCCCACGAAACCACATTTTCACCAGCGGCGGAAGGCGGAGGTTAGATACCCGCAATAAGGTTGCACACATTTGGATGCAAAATTTGACGTAAAAACGGTGATTTCTTTTTTGGTATATTAATAGCAATAAAATTTAAATTTAAAGCTTTATGTAAAATATTTAAACTTCTCATTATTAAGCCACTCTTAGCAACCTAAAAACAGTGATTTCTAAGACATCTTTAGATGAAAAATACTTCTGGGCCTCCAAGAGGGATTTCTACCATTGCCGCCTTGCCGGAGTAGTCAAGTCTTACTCGCCTTTAGATTTGGAGGGGCATTTTGTCTCTTGTACACATGGGTAAATTAGAAATGAACAAATTGTATGCTTTAATACCCTCATTTCCTGATGTGTCCAACAATAAAAATTTAGATTGGATTTTTTGTTAAAAAAAAATTCATTTATTAGGATAAATATGTTAGTTTATTTTTATTTTTTATATAAGTTTATTTTTATTTATTACAACAGATATGTTACCTATAATTTATTCAGATAGATAAAAATAAAAATATATTTAGTATGAGATAAAAATTATTATTTTTACAAGTCATCAATTTTTTATATATTTAGTATTTTATTAGAAAATTAAATAGAAAATTAACTTAAAAATAGAAAGAAAAAAAAAAAAAGGGAAACAGTTTCCCTGCTCATGAGGCCCTAAACGAGAAAAGGGGTTTTATTAATTGTTAAGTTCACGCTTAGGGTTGTTTCTTGTGAAATACGGACGCTTTGAGGTATAGATACTATCAAATAATTATAACTATTTTATATTTTTTGAAATTTTATACTAATATAAATGGATATATACTAAAATAATTAGATTAATAATACCGTTTTATTATATTTACAATAAATTATGTTAAGTTTTAAAAATACATTTAACTCTTTTACTTTAATATTTGTGTATTAATGTTAATTTTATATTAATTTTACATTATATATCATTATTGTGTCATAGCTTATAGTTTTTAAAATTTATCGTATTGTTGTGACGCTGTAATGTATTGGTCGGCTGTAGGTGTTTCAGTTTCCTTTCCAAATTCCTAACCCAAGGTACAAGTAAACCTTTTTTCCCGTACGAGTCACTCATTCTCTATTAAACTGTAGTTTGAAGTCAAATCTTATTTTTAAGTAAGTTCATATAAATAAACACTTTGAGGAAATATTATGGGTCATATAAAAAGGTTCGTGAACTTCTCCCTTACGTTATTAGGTTGCGCTTGCTAATCACTAATCACTGATGCCTTCTGAACTAGTGTTGACAAACCTTTTACCGGAAGTCGTTGGATACCTAACGCGATCTCTCAATAGCGTGCTATGAAGCTTCTCAGTACTTTTCTTTTGATCTGAGGTCCCATCTGCACGATTAATTTAATTTATCTTGACCAGGGATATGATAACATGGACGATAACGACTATGCAAATTGTCGTCTGATTATACTGCATAGCTCATTCATGTTAAGTGGGCTGCGATTTATTTATTGAAGTGTGAGGAATGGTTTTAGTAATTTAGTCTAATTACCAATTAGATTGAGTCTTGTTGAAGATCGATCTTGTTAAAGTAGGATTCAAATTAACTGAATATGTAACCAACCTACAGTCGCTCTTCCATTCGAAAGAATCACTACATATGAATTTGATAAAATTCAAAAACCTCCGGAGGATCCTCCAATTAGCGGAAAATGATTTTATGGACCAAATTATATATTTAAGATCACATTAGTTTTAAAAATAAGCTGCCATGTAATTACTTCTCATTGGATGAAGTGTTCAATATTATTTGATTTAATCAATCTTCTCGATAATTCTTTAATACCGCCATAAAATTAATTTATGACCATATTCACGTCATGCATGACTTAGTATCAATTCTTTGTGGACATCATTTATATATTAAGAATTTAACAGTAATAATGTAAAAGTGATGTACAAGAGCTTCTAATATGCAATAATCCTCTTCAACAACATCTAAATTTTGAAACTTGTGGCTCAAAACTCACTATTGTTTGACTTATATATATATATATTTATATATATATATATATATATATATATATATATATATAAGTTAATTTTACATTACATAACACAATTTGCTCAACGCTTGCAATACACATAACATAGCCTTATATATATTATTTATTTATTTATTTTCCCACATCAACAAAGCCTTATTTATATATACATCATCAATTGAGCATGCGTTGCCCCCACTGCCTTATGCGTCCAACAAACAAATTTAAATTGTCACGAAGTTGGAAAGTTAAGGAAACTACAGTTCCCAAAACTTTTAACAGTGGAGTTTTGATCAAGTGATGAGCCACCATCACTGGTACATACAACCCAATGATACAGAGAAACCAAACGAGAAGGCGTGGTTGGAAGATGGACATTAGGGATGCTGAAGATAGTGATCCAGATACCAGCAGAACTTGGTTGAGAATTAAAGCAAAGTAGCCACTTCGAGCCTGTGTATGGATCTTAAAACCAAGAACCACGCTGTAGAAGCACATGGATGTAAAGAAAATCCACTTGTGAAGTGGGTGTGTCTCAAATGGCGATTTGTTCTTGCTTTGATACTCAACTTGAAGAGCTCCAAGGATTTGTTGATTAAGGAATGCGAAGACTACATGGCATGGGATTGCAGAGATAACCTGTTCGTCGCATTTGGTAGTTGATGTGCTACGAAATAGTGAAAGCTAAAGTAAGACATAATTCGTTCAATCTCTGTCTTTTGTACATCAAATATTCACAACATTTATAACAATATTAGTAGTGAATCGTGTGTTTATAAATAGAGACACCCAATATTGTGACTTGTGACTCAGGCTACTGTGTCTAGGTTGCCAACATAAGATAAATCACTAATAAATATGCATCATTTATAACAAACTCAATTCATCATTTATTAATCATGCACTTCAAATGGTTATCCGTGAATTAGGCGAATGATGGAACTATATCTAATAATTAATCATGTATACCCGTATGGTAATTTATGAAGATGTTGGTCTTGATGTCATTTTCAAATGTAAAATATAAAAATAAAATAAAATAAATTGTAAGACATAATAATATCTTTCTCAAATTTTATATTGATTAAGAACATAATTATACATGCTGCTTGCAATAGGACAAGACAAGCAGGAACATTGGAGACATTAAGGGGGTTCTGTTGCATCTTTTTAATATATTCTGACCTGTTTCAAACCTTAAAAAAATTAAAAAAAAAAAATCAGCATATTATAGCATCTCTTTCGGTGCTTAATCTTTCACTCACAAATGGTTATTTGTCTATTGAAATAAAAGAAACTTTAACTTATTCTACTAGAAATGTGGGGTAAATCGAAGGATATAGAGTATAAACGACAAAGGTCATTTATGTACTGAGTATAATGGCTTTAATTTTTTTCCTTTGTAAAAGAAAAGAAAAAGGAAAAAAAAAGCAAAAAGAATATGGAGAAATATAGTTGAGATCATGTAACGCATAGAGGCCGTGTGTCAGTCTAGACTAACCTTGAGATTTTCTTTGGCTTAACCCTTGGTGCAAGTTTAACTCGGTGAGGTCTTAACCTGCGGATTGAAAGACTAACATGCTTATTATCACCATCTCCCATTCTCACCTCGCTCTCTGAATTGAAACCAACCATGTTGTTAAGCTGAAATGAAGGTTAATTTTGCGCAAGGTATACAGAGGACCATATATAGTGGATGCTCCGCTTTTCACTGTGGTTTTTTTGTTCCTTTGTTAATTTTTTTGTTTAGAATTATTTTTTCCTTTAAATATAAAAACTCCTTTTGAAGTGAGCATTGCTCATGGCCCCGCCGACATACAAATATACAATTAACAGACACTCATAAGTGGAGTTGGAAAGTGAAGTTTTTATGTAAATAGCGCGCATAATAAGTCAATACTATGGAGTTGGAAAGTGAAGCTTTTATATAAATATCGCGCATAACAAATCAATACTATCAAATCTATCTTATTAATTATTTACCCGTAACATCATGAATGATATTGCGGTTCCTGTTTTAAGAAGGACTACAAGGTACATGATTCATACACGTTATTTGGCTTGACAAGGTGCACCAAAGACACCACCCAAATCTACATTATTAATTATTTACCTGTAACATGATGAAAAATATTGGAGCTTCTATTTTGAGAGGACTATAACAACATTAGAAATACTATAGCGCAAAACCCAAAATTAACCTTGTTAATGAGGTAAAAGTTCTAATTGAGCCAAAACCAAAGATACGAATTTGAGTTGGTAATTATAGAAAGGAGAAATCAAATGTAATGACTACAGGATGTGGAGAGAGTTCAACTCAAATACTACATTGACCTTATTTACTTACTTGATATGGCACCCATAAAATTATCATCCTCTTTAAGAGCCAATGACGATGGCTTCACTCCGTCAGCACTTACTCGATAGGTTACAACATGTACAATCTCATTATTATACATTAATCCAATCTATAGATAACCTTTCTTCTAGCTCAAATCTCAATAAAAGTATTAATTATTATGACTCAAGCGGATAGAAAAAAACCTAAACGAAAATATTAGTTTATTAGGTGAGACAATTTCATATCGTAAATATTACATTGAACTCGTTTTCTTACTCGGTACAGAAGAAAATGCAGGTAGCATAGAAGAAAGAGAGTGTCACAATAAAAGCAACCAACCAATTGAAACTCTCATACCAAAACTAGCGAAGTCAGTTTGGTGCTATTAAGCTCTTTCCTTACTAATCCCAAAGTAAGAGGCTTTTTATATCTAATGCGAACTTATAAAATTTCACGCCACGATGTTCACAAATCGCAATCCATATGGCAAAGGCTGCATTAATATTCCACAATCACCATCGATCCGCGATGGCAACAGCAGTGTAGAAACATAAAGACGTCATTCTGAAATCAATACCATTTCTCGAATGCCACTAGAGAATACATAAAGACACACCACCACCACCACCATAAAGCCACAACAAACATTTGTCACAACAAAATAGAGTCGAAATTATTCCTTCGGTCCTTCCCACCGTGTTCTTCATTCCAATGCTGAGTCATGAAGGATATCTCGATATCAACACGTGGAGTCCAGAGTGCAAGTGCAACACAGTAGGGTCCACACTGCTCTTTCCTCCCAAGTTTCCCAGGCTAATCCTGTCACTTCCTAGTCGACTATGCCGTTTTAATTTCTTCATGTTTGCAACTTTGCATATTGATAGTGGATACTCTTTATCGGGGGTGAGGGTGAGGGTGAGGTGTGTGTGTGGTATGAGATAAAAATCAAACAAAATTTTTTGCAGATGAACTTCACGTATAATTAAGATACATACGGATATTAACCACACCTTGAATGGTATGATTCCACAAAGCACAATTAAGATGCTAAAAAGAGTTGCCATTATCGGTTGAACCAACTGATTTAACTATAGAAAAGCAACTGATTGCAGTTGCCAAAATGTCTTTTTTTTTCCCCACAATTAAAAAATAAAAGTTAAAAAAATTAATTAACACTTTTTCATAAGCTAATATGATCGCCGGCTTGTGAAAAAACAAGCCGTGATTTTTAATATATTTTTCAGAAAAAAATGTCATTTACTTTTATTAAAGATTATATCCAATATTATCATGATCATTTTGTCCCTTTGCAGACCCTTAAATCTCCCCCTTCCAAATGGCTTTTTTTGTTGTTTTTTTTTTTTTTTGAGTTGTTCAATTTTTATTCAAATATTGAAAGAACATGACTTGAATTAAATTTTAGTTTTTATGCTAAATACATATTCCATTGAGTTTTAGCAAGTTATTACTAAATACTAAGAGACTGAAGAAAGAGGATAGGGATGGGATTGGAATGATTTTTTTTTTTTTAATTGTTCAACACTCACTTTAAAATTTAAAGTACTTATCTTTATAAAATGATTATATTTTCAATAATAAATTATTATATTGAATAGTTCTATAGATTTTTTTTTAAAGTTATTTTATCACTTAAAATTTGGAAGTTAATATATCTTTATAAAATAAATCACGCACTTTCAATAATGTTATATGGAAAAATTCTATACAACTTTTTTCTTTAAATCTAGTTTACGAGGATGATAAAGAAAAGGAGGGAAAAGAAAATAGAATAAATTTTTTTTAGTTATTTGATTCTTATTTAAAATTTAGATAGATATTCTTATAAAATGAAACTACATTTTCAATAATAAATTGTTATATAAAATGATTCCTTAATTTTTTTATTTTTAAAAAATTATTTTACTAGGAGGCTAAATTAGAAAGTGAAGGGAGACAGAAATAGAATAAATTTTTTTTCAGCATTTTTTATCCCCGCTTAACAATTAAAATTGTATATCTTTATAAATCAAATCAGACATTCAATAATGATTTATTTATATGGAATGATTCTATAAGTTTTTTTCTTGAAAATTACCTTATTAGGAGGCTAAAAAAGAGTGAGGGAATTATTTTTTAATTATTTGATACTTACTTTAAAATCATAAGTAGATATCTTTATTAATCAAATTAAACATTTAATAATGAGTTGTTATATATAATAATTTTATAAATTTTTCTTTAAAATTATTTATTTTGTTCAATAATAGTTTTAAAGTTATAATTTTCATTTTTATAATTATTTTATTTTAGATATTTTTTATTTTTTTAATTATTCATTAAATTATTTTATGTAAACATATTTCAATATGAATTTTATAGTCCTTTCTTAAGTTTGTATTCCATAAGTATAAAATCATATTTAGTAAATCTTTTATGAAAAATAATTTGTATCAATTCAACGATTGTGGTAACAAGTTTGTATCAAATTTGTATTTGTATTTATAATTGTTGTTGTAACTTTAATTATTGTTAGAATCATTGTTCTTCTCTCTAGATACTCTTAAAAAAGTTAGAAAATAAAAAAGTTAAAAAGATTGTAAACGATTAAAGGTCAAGTAAAACATGGATGGAGGAATGAAAAGTCAAAAAGAAAAAAAATAGATCAAAAAAGATTTTTTTTAATGGAATTAGATTTGAAAATAATTTAAAATAATCACAATTTGAGGAAAAAATTGTGGCATGATAACTTCAGGGGAAGAATCCTAATATACACTATTAAAGACAGATAGATTGGGTACTATAGACGAGAGAAATTCTTAAGCAAATATTACTTACCACATCAGTATTTAAATATTTCATTCATATTTTGACATGTATAAAAATAGTATTCTACATGTCTCTATCTTTATTAATATTATATAGTTTATTAATGTTTATTAATTATATCCATTAATAGTAATATTATAATATAAAAATTACCATTTTTAAATTGTCATTTTTTAATGTACTTTTTCAACAATTTATTTTCTCAAAATTATCTTTATTATTAACTTTCATAAAGTTTACGTGCTATAACAAGAATTTTTAATAAATCTTAAGTATTATATGTGTTCTTTTTCACTGTCAATTTAAATTGAACAATAAAAAGTAATTATCATCTTTTCACAAATTTTCTTTCAGTAATTATTTTCTCATGCTTTTCATGAATATTATTACGAGTTAAATTTTAAACTTTATTTTGAGTTTTTACAATCTGATAAAAGAATTTACTGGCTAAATGAGTTAACATCTTACGGCTTTTAATAATAATTAAATATTAAAACAAATGAAAATGCACTTTTTCAAAATCTAAAATTACACACACACACACACACACTCGTTCAACAAGTGAGACATTAATCTCTTAAGATACCATTAAACACTTGAACAAGAATCCTCTTAATAGTATTTTTATTTTTATTTTAATCCTACATGTGAATCTTGATACTAAACCCAATACCACATGCTTAAGGGATTTAAACCCTTTCCACTTGGTCCAACATTTTATTGGTAGAAAATTTATTTTTCTTCAACATCTTAGTGTAGTATCTACATAATTTAGAAAAATAGGAAATGTAAATATTTAATTCATAATAATATTAACGAAAAGCATATAAGAAAATAATCACTGAAAGAAATTTTGTGAAATGATGGCAGTTATAAAACACGTATGATACTTCAGAAATTTTGTGAAATGTTATGGCTTGGAATTTGGATGGCGTGCTGTTCCTGATGTCTTCTTCCTTCCTTACCCGATTCATCATCTTCAAATATTCAAATTGGATTAAGCCTTTCGCCTACGGCCTTCACCATACGGAAAATTCACGCATTAAAATACCATGTTCCATTTATATAGTTCATACTATTAATTTAAATAAGCATAAAACAATGTAAATAAAAGTTGATATAATTGTAATAATATGCGCAGATAAGGTTTTCAGTCAAACTTGTCCTGAAACAATTATGTAAAAAGACAAAATTTAAGCTTTATAAATACTTTTAGTGTTGTTTTTGACTAAAAGCATAACACCTATTCTTCTTTTTTGAAAAATAAAATAGAAAAGAAAAAGATAGGAGATGTATCAAGTGGGAGGATTATTTTTGTATGAGAGAAGCCTCTCAAGCAAAAAGACTCTTCAATCTTACTCACTTTCAGCCGTATTATTGCAAAGTAATTATTCTATTATTTATGTACACATTAACTAATGATTAATTTATTACACTTGTAACTGCTCTATTGTTGTAATTTGTATCAATATTCTTTCCCTTCAAATGAACTTGCCCTCAAGTTGATGCTAAACAGCACGTCAGAATAACATGGATCTACTTCCTGTGTTAAAAATTTTTTTGAATTAAATTGATCTATTTCTTCTACCATTGAAATTGGGTCTTTATAAAATTAATACCACTGGAGAAACACATAAAGACAGAATATTGTCACAATGAACACAATGCCAGATGAATCGACTTTATGACTTCAACGCTGAGTGCAACTTGCGACACAGTGGGGTCTTTCCTCCGAAATTTCCCAGGCTAACCGCGTCAAGTTTTAGCCGATCAGCCCCTTTACTTCATATTTGTGTTTTGATCTATGTTTGTTTTCTGTTTAAGAACTTTTTTTTTTGGCGGTTAGTTTTTCTGTTTAAGAACTTCAAATTATGATTTAAACAAAAGTTGTAAGAGATAAATTTCTACTCAAATTATGATTTAAATATTTTCAAATAAAAACTAAACATGCTACAAATAATGGGTATAGATTTTTGATCGATAAATATCATTCCACAAAGCAGAAGATCAAAGAGTTTGAGTTGCCTAGCATCGGTCCGACCAGCTGATTAAAAAATAAATAAATAAGTGGTTGCAATTGCCAAATTCCTTTTGCTCCTACAAGTTTTGAAGTATTTAGATACAACAAAAAAAAAAAAGTAAAATTTCAGGGAAGAAGAAGAAGAAGAAGCTCAATTACCACTTCTTCATGTGCTATAACGCATGTATGTCACTCAACATGATATAAGCCTCTAAGGGGAAAAGGCTCTTCACTTGCATTCACTGTTAACCGTACAAAGTAATTATTCTATTATTTATATACAAATTATTTGACACCTGCAACTACTTTATTATTGTTAGAGATTAATTTTAATAAATTATTAGTATATAATTTTTATATTATCAAATAATCAAATATTATTGTATATGCAACTTTTTAGATAGTTATTGTAAAAGTTAATATTTTTAATAATATGATAATATATAATTAACTAGATAATTACGTAAAAATCTATTATATTAATAATATATCAAAATTAAGTTCTTATTTTTACAATTTATATCAACATTCTTCCCCTTCAAATCAAATTTGGCGTCAAATTGGTACTAAACAGCACGTCAGAGTAACATGGATCCACTTCCTGCTTTTTAAATTTTTTTGAATTACATTAATCTATTTCTTCTAGCACTGGAATCGGGTCATTATAAAATTAAGAAATGCAAGATCAAAAGAGAGTTGGCATTCTGCCATCCCAAAATTGTGTCCAATTACATTGATCTATCCAAACGTATGTCAATATTTGAGAAGTCCCAATTCCCAAGTGCAACTTGTAACACAGTGGGGTCCATTTTCTCGGAAATTTTCCGGCTAACCGCGTGACTTTTCATTTTGGTTCTCCTTGAGATGCATTTAGTTTTTTTTTACATTAACTAGATAGTATATGTGCGATGTACGGGAAATGATTTTGAAAATTATTATTTAACGTAAAGTTATTTAAATTTTTTATATTTTTACATTATAAATTCATTTTCTAAATATGATGATACGTAGGCTTTATACATGAGGTTTATATGATAAGAAGGATAATCCAAGAATTCAACACTTTCATGTGAGTTTTTCACATGACAGGGATCTTGAGAAAAAAGGTAAAAACAAAAAAATCCTAGTCAAGGTCATAAATTTTGACAGGGCCCATTTGTCGTCTTTATATATAGTTTTTCATCACATTATATAAGACCATGCCAAAAAATTACATGAGATGATCCATTTTTAAGATAATCCAACGAATGAATATTCTTCCATAGCATATAGTTAACTATGTGAAAGTAAAAAATAAAAAAGCATTCCTAGATCATGCATGCATATATGTTTTGTTGCCCTTGTTTTCTTCTCCCTTCAACATCCTTCAAATGAGAATAATCAGTTTTTTGCTCCTCCCCCCCCCCCCCCAAAAAAAAACAAAAAAAAAAAGGTATCAGATGCGGGTGTTAATTGATTGCACACAGGCATGATTCAGTTTTTGGTTCTTGTATTTTTATAAATTTTATTAGTTGCTCATTTAGTTCTTAGTTTTTTTGTTCACTTGGTAATTTATTTAATTAATTACATCTAATATCATCCTTAAAATAATTATAGATCCCAATTATTTTGGTAATTGGCAAAGTTTGATTTAAAAAAATAACAGAAACCTCTATCTAAGTTCACCACAATAATACGCACTTAACAAGGTAATTTAGATAGAAGTTTATCAATTATTATATATATTAGAGATTAATTTTAATATCCTATTCATGTAAAATAATTTACACTAATAACTTGTCATATCATATCTCTTGTAGAACTTTTGAAGTAATCATATTACGAGTCAAACATATTTAACCAACATGCTACATAATTAAATAATCATGTAAAATATTTCAAAGCATCAAAATTAAATCTTATAATATTAAGATGGAAAAAATTTCATTGTTACTTAATCTTATATTGATACTTCATCTAATGAATACAACTATATTAAAATTATGTAAAATGTTGAATTTAATATGTGGCAACATATTATTTAATACAGGAAGGTAAAGACAAATTTTCTTTAATTAAATCACAAAGTAAGGAAACATGGCCACTTCAGTCAACATATTCCTCCCAAAAACCACCAATTATACGCTGGTCCCTTTGTGTTGTAGCTCTTGTACAGTGCCGCCTACCTTTGGCTGATTTTGTTCGCAGGTTCCTTCCTGGTGGCAGTCACTATCATGCCTTCGATTGCTTGTTATGTTGCTATTCCTCATCTTCTTTCCTCACCCTATTTATATTCTTCAAATATTCATATTGGATTAAGCTTTCGTCAGCCATTTAGCACGCACACACACACACAGAAAAAAAAAAAAAAGGGGTTTTGAAATACCATGTTCGAAATTAGTTCATACTCATAAAATAAGCTTAAGCAAACGCATGCTAAGGTTGATGTAGTTGTATCCCGCACAGATAACGCTTTCATTTAAAACTTGTTTTCACTTCTAACGTGCATGAGTGGATCAATAATAACCTATAAGCTCCTCCAATACTGTTCTGGGCAAACCGTAGAGCTTTCTCTTTGGAGTGGGGGTTCATTTTTTGTGGCATGAGAGGAATAATTTTATATTTAATCGCAATGGCCGAGAGTTATGCAGCAAGTGAAGAAATTATTCTACAAACCAGGTATTGTCAGCAAAGTTTTACCTAGGTCATGCTTCTGAGAATCAGCTCCGTGCATGGAGTTTCCTCCTGTAAGATGGTATACAGAATCTACAGATGGTTCCATAGAGAACCTTTCATATGTGGCCTGTGGAGGGCATTAATTAAGGGATGCTACAAGTTCTTCTTATATGCAGTGAGTGTTAATGCAATGATAAGATTGTTGTATTTGACCTAGAGATCACGGTTCAAATCCTAAAAATAACCTATCCAGCAGCAAGACTAATTAAATCCATCTTTTACAAACCTTTTCAAATACAAGCCTCATGCACTAAGTATGAGTTCTCTCCATATGCAGCTTTTGCGGCAAATTTGGGCTCATCTTCCATCACCATTAATTGCAGAACTCGTAAGGCTTTTTTATGCCCTTCTCTTAGCTTGGTATAAGTGCACTGGCATTTAAAGAGGGCCGATTATTGGCTCTCACCCACCTGTTCACATTCTGAGTATATCCGAACACTTCTCCAAAAAGAATGAGAGGTTCAGTTTCGCCATATCTTATGGCAATCAAACATTGCGGCAGACGCAAAATTAAGCTCATATGGGGCACATGCTCCGGTTTGCAGTACTACTCCAGTTTGTATGCGTGATTTCTTGTGTGAGGATGCTGTAGGGATTGCTTTTCCTAGAGGTTCTATGTAGTTTGTTTTTTGTGTAGCACCCCGTCTTCCAATCAAAAGAAAAAGAAAAAATGAAATTAATCAATTTTATACTTAATGCATTCCATAAACTTAAAATAATATGTCTCGTACAACAAGACCCTCATCGGAGTACTTCGATTGAGTATTGAATTTATAACAAGATATGTCTATTTGGAAAGTTATAAACTACCTAATGCGTTGTTCAGTCGTTAAATTTGAAACAATATATATAGTTGGTTCCGTTTTATCTTTATCGTTCATTTCTTCTTCTCCCTCCCCTCCTAACTAAATTTTCCTTCGACCTTCGTAATTTCCAGTGACAAGAACAATATAGACTATGGAGTTTTGCTCAATAAAAGCTTCCACCCAACACCATCGACAATAGGAATTGGTTTATCTGCTCCTCCGATGCTCATATAAGCGCATATATTGTTGGATTCGAATTGAATGGTCTCTTATTTTGTGGGTTTGTCTTTTTTGTAACTTTTTTCACAGACCGAGAAGGGTTACCCTAATTCTGGGGTTAGGACGTAATCAATAGCAAGAGAAGAAAAGCCCCCCAAAACCAAACCCTTTCATCAAAGTATATATACGACGAATTCATAGTACTGTTTCTATGTTGAAATGACGCGGCTAAGACCTACAAAATGACAAGGAAACATATGTGCACCGTTTTTGTTTCATAAGGGATTGGATTCTAATTAATTATCCAAAGCTCAAATTAAACTTCCAAACCAAACTCCTCAATGGTTGCAAGTATTTTAATGTTAAAATGACAAAAGAGAAATTCTTAGATCAAAAAAGATATTTTTAAATACTGTAGAGTAACAAAAAATTTCAATCATCTTTACTAGTTGTGCAATATTGCAAAATAACTTCTCAAACTATAGGAGAGATATCTTCAACTCGATCAGTTACATAGATATTGCTTCTTTGTGCCTTCCCGTGGAATATTGAGACCATTGTTGAAAACGAGCAGTGGATCCAGAAATGTGAAGATGGCATAGCAGGGGATTGAAGGGTTGAGCTCTTGGTCACTTGAAGTAGTTGAAATGCTATCAAGGCCAAAGAAAACCTCAAGTACCAAACTCAGTTTAATTATATGAATTAAAATCACTGCAAGTTGCTACCAAGTCTGAAGCAAGATGTTATAATATTTTAAAAGCAGTGAAGGTTACCCTAGCCAGGACAATGATAGGGTAATGGAAGTTGATGAACCGCATTTTTTAATAATAAAAATAATCTTTCTTTATTTCAATCTCTGTTTTATTCCTGTCATATCGTAGAATCATAGCTAGACAAAGGATCTATAGCATGTTTTGATGCTTTAGGAATAACTAATTTGAATAAACAAAAGAGGACAATATTATAGAAAATAGCAAAGCATCAAATCATACTGTTTAAGGCATGTAAAGGATAAGCAAGCAAGTGTAGTTAGTTAGTCTAATAAGAGTTAGTTAGATTCTGTTACAGTTGGTTACAATGTAACAACTGTAGCCACATGTATGTGTATATATATATATATATATATATATATATATATTGGTGTATGTGTATCAATCAATCAAGGCAACTATTCTCATATTATTCACTCAGATTCAATTCTCTCTTCCTCTTAGTTACTTCTTTCCCAAGCTTGGTTTCTGATACCTTACATGGTATCAGAACCTTCCACTCACCATGGCTTCCCAAAGTTCATCACAATCGGTGCAAAGCACTGTACATAGTGGCTCTCAATCAATGGTGCAAAGCTTCTGAAATCCAGTGGCAATGAAGCTAGACGAGGAGAATTACTTGCCATGGAAGTAACAAGTAGAAGCCACCATTGAAGGTCACGATCTGTTGAATCACATCACTGGAAAAGTAATTCTAAAGAAGTTTGCAACAGCAGAAGATCAAGAAAATGAAGTGATCAGCGTAGAATATCAACAATGGAAGAAGCAAGATGCTTTATTAAAGTCTTGGCTACTTTCATCAATGACAAAACCTTTCACCACAAGAATGGTTAGCTGTGAGTTTTTGCATCAGATTTGGAGCAGATTGGAGACTTTCTTTTCTTCATAGATTAAAGCTAAGGTTAGACAATTGAACAACAAGCTCAGTAACACCAAGAAAATTGGTCCGATAAGTGAATATTTGTTGGAAATTAAGAGCACAATAGATGCACTCATCTCTGTTGGTGCATTAATTACAGATTCTAACCATGTAGAAGCTATTTTAAATGGATTATCTGACGAATATGGTCCATTCATCACAACTAGGATGTCTCGAGTTGAACTAGTTTCTGTTGGGTAATTAGAGGCGTTACTCATGGCATAAGAAGACATGATTGAAAAGTTCAAGAAGAATGATAGCTTTGTTCAAGCAAATGTTGCTCACCATTAGCAGAATCAATTTGTTGCAAAAGGCAATCAAGAGCAGAATTCAAGATTCAACTCAGGATCAAGGTCACATGGTTTTAGAGGCAGAGGAGGAAGATCAAATAGAGGAGGTAGATCAGGGGCACGTAGGCCTACTTGTCAAGTTTGTGGGGAAGTTGGTCACTTAGTCATCAATTGTTGGCACAAATTTGATGCACAATTCAGTGCTGAGCAATTGAGATATGATTTTGCCTCACAACCACCAACTCCCAGACCAAGAGATAATCTTTCAATGAGCAATGATTTGACAATTCCCTCCACTATCTATGATCCTAATTGATACCCTAACTCGGGTGCAACACATCACATGACTCCAGATCCACACAACCTCATGGAGAAATTAGATTATGGAGGCTCAGAGAGAGTGATTATTGGAAACAGTTTAAGTTTGAAAATTAATTATGTTGGAAATTCTATCTTTAAATCTGATTTGAGTACTCATTTCTTTAGATTGAATAACTTATTGCATGTCCCTCACATAACCAAAAACTTACTCAGTGTTTCTCAATTTGCCAAAAACAATGGAGTCTTTTTTGAGTTTCATGCTAATGGTTGTTATGTAATATGCCAGGATTCCAAGGGGATCATTCTCCAAGGAACAGTTGATAAAGGTCTAACAGGTTTCACAATTTCACACCCATACATTTTGCTGCTCCTGTTGCTCATTGTTTTACTACCAAGAGAGATTCAAACTTTCATCTATGGCACTCCAAGCTTGGGCATCCCTCAACTGCTATGGTGTTTAGAGTGTTAAAATCTTGTAATCTTCCCTTTTCTATTGAGAGAACACTTTGTTCCTCGTGTTGTCTTGGGAAGTTTCATTAGCTTCCTTTTTCTTACTCTACTACTTGTATAATTCTTCTTTAGAATTGATGTATTCTGTTAGAATTGATGTATTCTGACATTTGGGGTCCAGCTCCCTTTCCTTCAATAAATGGAGCCTGTTACTATATTCACTTTATTGATGCCTTTTCCAAATACACTTGGTTATATCTAATTCAATCTAGATCTCATCTCAAATCAGTATTTTTTCATTTCCAACAAATGGTTGAATTGCAACTTGATACCAAAATTAAAATATTTCAAAGTGATAATGCTGTTGAATATGTTAGCTTGTCCAAAGAACTACAGGCCAGAGGCATAGTCCACAGATTTTCGTGCCCTCACATTTATCAGCAGAATGGATTTGCCGAAAGAAAGCATAGGCATGTGGTTGAAATAGGTTTAACTTTATTGGCAGAAGCATCTTTGCCCATGAAATTCTAGGGGGAAGCATTCACCACTGCAATACAGCTTATCAACTTACTACCAACACCTTTACTAAGCAACAAGTCACCCATTAAATGTTTGTTCAACAAGAAACTGCCCTATGATAGTTTCAGAGTGTTTGGTTGCTTATGTTTCCCTTATACCAGGCCTTATAATCAACATAAACTTAGTTTCAGGTCCACACTTAATGTTTTCCTTGGCTATGCCACTCAGCATAAGGGATATCAATGCCTCACACCCTCTGGTAAGGTAATTGTCAGTAGGCATGTTCTTTTTGATGAGACTAAATTCCCCTTCAAAGATCCAAACTCACCCTTTTATCACACTACCACACATGCTGCTGGCTCAATTCCTACAGCAGCACCAACAATACCTTGTCTCAACAAGCCACAATCATTTATAACTATAGTAGTACCAATAATACCTTGTCTCAACAAGCCACAATCCTTACCCTTACACTCACCTTTATCTACTAACCTCAATCCAAACTCATTAAGCCATTCCCATTCAACTCATGATCATGTAATTCCCATATTTGGTATCCATATTGACCTCCCTATTGACTCAGAATTACCTGCAGCTGCTGTTCCAGAACCATCGAAACCCACTCAATCAAGAAAACCAACACTCTTAAATCCTCACCCCATGACCACAAGAGCCAAAGATGGTATTTACAAACCAAAAGTCTACATAGCTAAACTTGAACCCTCTTATGTTAAACAAGCTTTATCCATTCCTTAGTGGAAACAAGCAATGGATGATGAATATGGAGCTTTGACAAGGAATAACACATGGCAGTTGGTACAGCTCCATCCTGAAAGAAGTCCTACTAGCAATAAATGGGTTTTTAGGGTGAAATATAATCCAGATGGATCTCTCTAGAAGTACAAAGCTAGGCTGGTTGCTCAGGGCTTCAACCAAAGACTAGGATTTGACTTTACTGAAACATTTAGCACTGTAGTGAAACCTGCATCTATACGGCTAATTCTATCCTTGGCAATGTCAAAAGGTTGGTCAATAAGGTTGCTAGATGTTAACAATGCCTTTCTAAATGGAGATTTGAGTGAAGATATATACATGATGCAACCGCAGGGGTATGAAGTTGGTGATGGTACCTTAGTTTGCAAGCTCACTAAGGCTTTGTATGGGCAAAAACAGGCTCCTAGAGCCTAGTACTAGAAATTATCCACTGACTTACATAAGCTCGGATTCACACCCACGAAATCTAATGTCTCTCTCTTTACAAGAGTCACCCCTTCTTCATCAACTTACATACTGATTTATGTGAATGACATTATTGTGACTGGTAGTTCTACTTCCTACATTATTGAACTCATTAATCAACTGAATAATTCCTTTGCATTGATGGACATGGGAGATCTCCACTATTTCTTAGGTATTGAGGTAACACACACTACCTCTGGTGGCCTTCATCTCTCTCAATCCAAATATGTACAAGATCTTTTAGCCAAAGCTTCTATGCAAGGATGCAAACCCTAGAAAACCCCTCTACCTTCTTCATTAAAACTCACAGGTTTTGGTAGCCCACTCTTTGAAAATCCCAGCCTGTATTATTCGGTGGTAGGAAGTCTTCAGTACATTACTATGACTAGACCTGAATTGGCCTATTTTGTTAATTGAGTTTGCCAATTTATGCAAACTCCTCTTCAAGATCATTGGAAGGTGGTTAAAAGGATACTTCGGTATCTCAGCGGCACAACTCATTTTGGACTACACATTCAGAAATCCAATAATCTCTACCTTACAGGTTATAATGACTCAGATTGGGGTAGTGACCCTGATGATCGCAAATTAACTAGTGGGCTCTGTGTTTATTTTGGTCCCAACCTGATTACTTGGTCTTCGAAGAAGCAACATGCTGTCTCAAGATCGAGCACAAAAACTGAATACAGAAGTTTAGCTTCCTTTACAGCTGAATTGATTTGGATTCGAGCACAGATTCAGGTTCCCCTAAAGGTCACTCCTTTGGTCTATTGTGACAACTTGAGTGTTGTGATGCTTGCTGCCAATCCAATTATGCACTCAAAGTCCAAACACTTTGAACTTGACTTACACTTTGTCAAAGATCATGTTGCAAAAGGTCTAGTTCAAATGACTCATGTTCTAGCCCATGCTCAAGTGGCAGATGTGCTCACAAAACTAGTATCTTTTGCTTTCTTTCAGGATTTTCGTCCCAAACTCAGGATTGTTGACCTTCAATCCCTGAGTTTGAGGGGGGACGTAAAGGATAAGCAAGCAAGTGTAGTTAATTAGTCTGTTAAGAGTTAGTTACAATGTAATAACTGTATGTGTATCAATCAATCAAGGCAACTATTCTCATTTCATTCACTCAGATTCAATTCTCTCTTCCTCTTAGTTACTTCTTCCCCAAGCTTGGTTTCTGATACCTTACAAGGCGATTGAAAAAAATTCATGATGTAAAAATTCATAATGTATTCATCTTGTAGATAGTGGAAGACTAACCTTGCCCGTTTGTAACATTGCTTCGATAACTTGCTTTGGTTTACCTTTGTTACCAGTTTAAATCTTCTGGGTTTTATTCTTCATATTGAGATAGCCCGATCCAGAGTATCTTCCTCTCCC
Source organism: Pterocarpus santalinus (assembly GCA_031439595.1). Classification (NCBI taxonomy): domain Eukaryota; kingdom Viridiplantae; phylum Streptophyta; class Magnoliopsida; order Fabales; family Fabaceae; genus Pterocarpus; species Pterocarpus santalinus. The sequence continues at coordinate 8,275,548 of CM062523.1, forward strand.
ACCATATCAATCTCATCAATATGCGCCTTAGTAGTATCCATATCAACCAAAAGTTCTGAATCATCATCTCATTCTAGAAAGGACCCACTAAGTAGTGAAGATACTGCAAAATTCAAAGCACCCAAAGTCAAACAGTGGGGTCCGTTATGCTTTTTCCAGGAAACGTTGATCCCGTATAGTTAATATTTCGATTTCCATTCGGTTGGTTAATATTGTTGACGTCATGTTTAAAGGAGCAATTTCATAATATTTAATAATATTTAGGTTTTGTATATGAGTTTTATATGATAAGAATGATCATTTTTGAGAGTTTTTCACATGATAGGACACTGTAAAACTATATGATAAGATCCTAATCAAGGTCATACATTTTGACAGGACTTATCTGTGGTCTTTATATTCATTTATCTCATTATGTGATAACATCATGAAAAAAATTTACATGAGGTGATCTATTTCTAATCCAATGAATGTATTTTTTTTTCATAGGATATAATTATGTGAAAAAATTTAAAAATAAGAAAGCATTTGCCCATCTTTTGTTCTCCCTTAAGCATCTTTCAAATGAGAATAATCAGTTTTTTTTTTCCTCCTTTTTCCTTAAACGTATCACATACGGATGTTAATTTATTGCACACAAGCCATATGATTCGGTTTTTGGTTCCTGTATTTTTATAAACTAGTTTTGTGGCCTATAAATAATGTCTATGCCATTGTCAAGCAACCAAACTCTCCATCTTTTTTTTTTTTATCAAAAAAGGCCCTCCATTATTATAAGTTTAGCAGAGAAAAGCAAACAGCCTACATCTACTATTGATATTATTAAGTTTTACATACATCAAAAAAACTTTTACTAAGACATAAATAAATGAGTTTAAATCATATGCTCCATTAATATAAAAAGGAAAACTTTATATAAACGTCTAATATTATATTGTTATATTATTTAATAAATTTAAGATTCAAATTTATTAAACGATATGATAATAAACCATTAAATGTTTGTGTATAATTTTTACAATAAAGGTGTATACAAATTAAATGTTAAATTACACTGCATCCCAAATTTATATTCATAAGTACTATACTAAACTACAAAATATCCCAATTGATTAATCGGAGAACCGGAAATATGTTTCATAATAAGTAGGCTCTAAGTTTCGTACAACAATTACTATTGGTAACCTTGTATATCTTCTGATAGATATTATTTTTGAAATTTGTTTAGCTTTTTATTAAATCTTTTAATAGTTTACGCATGCGTTATTTGAATATTTGATATTTTAAGATCAAGTAAACAATCACTTGTAAATACCTGGTATCATTAACTTAGAAGATAATCTTTCAATATTAGATATTTTCTGAACATTTTAAGCTTTTATAAACTTTTATCTGTGTTTACTATATCTCGGCGCGTTTTTCACATATTCTGGAGCAGAATCAAACGAATTGGCGATACTGATAGCAACGTTGTGCACTGGCTGCCACGACATCACATCTCTAAGGAATGCTTATCACGGTAATGCAGCGGGGACCATGGGGGCCCCAGCTCAAAGCATTTGGAAATTTAATATTGTACAGGTATTTACATTTCCTGGTGTGTTTCGCCTATCCCTTACCCTATTCCTCATCTTCAAATATTCAAATTGGATTAAGCTTTTCGCCTACGGCCTTCACCATACGGAAAATTCACGTATTGAAACACCATGTTCCATTTAGTACATACTATTAATTTAAATAAGCATAAAAAAAATGTAAATAAAAGTTGATATAATTGTAATAATATAATTGTAACTTCTCAAACTATAGGAGAGAAACTTAACCTTCTAACAAAAGCTTAAATATCTTCAACTCGATTGGTTACATAGTTGTTGCTTCTTTGTGCCTTCCCATGGAATATTGAGACCATTGTTGAAAACTTGCTCTTGAGATTTATTTTCGCCGCCAATCCTAATATCCAATACACTGAATTTTTGAGCAATTGACGAGCCATTATTATTGGTATAGATCCCCAGATGATAAGCACAACCCATAAAAGTATTCGACGCAACAATATGGACACTAAGGCTGCAGAAGAAAGTGATCCAGAAACTAGAAGAATAAAGCTGAGAATCTGATCATGGAAGCCACTTTGAGCATGTTTATTGAAGATCTTGATTCCAAGTACTGCGCTGTAGATGCATATGGCCATCAAGAAGGTTTGCATCTGAATAGGGTGTGTATCAAAGGGCGATTCTTGCTTGTTTGGATACCCAACTTGGAGCACACCAAGGAGCAGTGGAACCAGAAATTCGAAGATGGCATGCAAGGGGATTGAAGGGTTGAGCTCTTGGTCACTTGAAGTTGAAATGCTATCAAGGCCAAAGAAAACGTTAAGTACCAAATTCAGTTTAATTATATGAATTAAAATCACTGCAAGTTGGTGCCAAGTCTGAAGCAAGATGTCCTAGCCAGTACTATGACATGGTAATGGAAGTTGATTAAGCGCATTTTTTAATAATAAAAATAATCTTTCTTTATTTCAATCCCTATTTTATTCCTGTCATGCGGTAGAAGCATAGGTAGACAAAGGATCTATAGCAGGTTCTGATGCTTTAGGAATAACTAATTTGAACAAACAAAAAAGGATAATATAACAGAAAATAGCAAAGCAGCAAATCATACCGTTTAAGGCTATTGAAAAAAATTCCAAATATATTCATCTTGCAGATAGTGGAAGACTAACCTTGCCCGTTTGTAACATTTCTTCGGTAACTTCCTTTGGTTTACCTTTGTTGCCAGTTTAAATCTTCTGGGTTTTATTCTGCATATTGAGATAGCCCGATCCAGAGTATCACCCCCTCCCACCATGTCAATCTCATCAGTATGCGCCTTAGTAGTATCCATATGAACCAAGGTTCTGAATCATCATCTCATTCTAGAAAGGACCCATTAAGTAGTGAAGATACTGCAAAATTCGAAGCATCCAAAGTCAAACAGTGGGGTCCGTTCTGCTTTTGCCAGGAAATGTTGATCCCGTTTAGTCAATATTTCGATTTCCATTCGGTTTTGCTACTTGGTTAACATTGTTGATGTCATGTTTAAAGGAGCAATTTCATAATATTTAATAATATTTAGGTTTTGTATATGAGTTTTATATGATAAGAAATGAACATTTTTTTAGAGTTTTTCACATGATAGGATCTCGTAAAACTATATGATAAGTTCCTAATCATGGTCATATATTTTGACAGGACTTATCTGTGGTCTTTATATTCATTTATCTCATTTTGTGATAAATCATGTAAAAAATTTACATCAGGTGATCTATTTCTAATCCAATGAATGTACTTTTTTTTTTTTTTCATAGGATATAATTATGTGAAAAAAATTTAAAAATAAAAAAGCATTTGCCCATCTTTTGTTCTCCCTTAAGCATCTTTCAAATAAGAATAATCAGTTTTTTTCCTAGGCCTCCTTTTTCCTCAAACGTATCACATACGGATGTTAATTGATTGCACATACGCCATACATATGATTCAGTTTTTGGTTCCTGTATTTTTATAAATTTTATTAGTTGCTCATTTAGCTCGTGATTTTTTTCATTTGGTTATTTATTTTATTAATCACATCTAAAATCTTCCTTTATATTAATTATATATCCAAACTATTTTGGTATTTGATCAAGTTTAACGCTAAAAAAAAATTCCCTCTAAATTCACATCAACAATAGACACTTGACATCCCACTACTTAACAAAGCAATTTAGTTAAAAATTGAATTATTCATTACATAATATATTATCATAAAAAACTGAAGTTATCATTTAATCTCATATTAAACACTTCATTTAATGAATACAACCAAATTAGTAATATTATAAAATGCTGAACTTATATGTAGTAACATATTATTTAAAACAAGTGTACATAAGAAGGTGGAAACACACAAACATAGTTTGGTAGTATTTTCGGAATGAGTGCCTTGACTTATAAGAAATATAAGCTAAATTTTTCTATTTGATAAACCAAAAAATTAAAGTATTTTTGCTCTTAAAGCTAGAGAATACATTTGAAAGCTCTCATAAAGTGTTTTTTAAAGTTGACTTATATTATCTAAAATTTAAAAAATTAATATAATTTTCCTCTTTTTAATAATATTAAAAATAAAAATTATTCTCTTTAATATTTTTACCTATTTCAATTATTTTAAATTTTGAAAATAATTTTATCAAACATTATTTTTATAATTTCTACTAACTAAAAATAACTTTTATATTATTTTATTAAATAATATTATTATGAAGATCACTTCTAGATAGTCCAAAGAAATTAACAGATCACAGCAGTATAAAATCAAATCACGTTTTCTCTTTAATTTCGCACAGAAGTCGACTATGTCACTTCAGTCCACGTATTATATTATACTGAGAAAAGACTATATATGTCGTTTCCTTCGTACCATGTAACATCCTTCGTTTCCTTTCATGTATTGCAAGATAGCATAACTGCTTCCGACCTTTGATAATTGTGGTGGGGATTTTGCAGATCCCTTTCCGGTGATGGGGACTGTTATGGCTTGGAATTTGGATGGCGTGTTATTCCTGTATTCCTGATATCTTCTTCATTCCTTACCCTATTCATCATCTTCAAATATTCAAATTGGATTAAGCTTTTCGCCTGCGGCCTTCACCATACGGAAAATTCACGTATTGAAATACCATGTTCCATTTCGTCCATACTATTAATTTAAATAAGCATAAAAAAATGCAAATAAAAGTTGATATAATTGTAATAATATGCGCAGATATAAGGTTTTCAGTCAAGCTTGTCCTAAAACAATGATGTAAAAAGACAAAATTCAAGCTTATAAATACTCTTAGTGTTGTTTTGACTAAAAGCATAATATCTATTCTTCTTTTTTTCAAAAAAGAAAAAAAAAAGAAAAGAAAAGAAAAAAAAAATGAGAAAGATAGATCTCAAGTGCGAAAATTATTTTTATATGAGAGAAGCCTCTTAAGCAAAAAGACTCTTCAACCTTATTCACTTTATTGTTATAATCTGTATCAATATTCTTTCCCTTCAAATGAACTGAACCTGGCCTCAAGTTCATACTAAACAGCACGTCAGAATAACATGAATCTACTTCCTGTATTAAAATTTTTTGAATTAAATTGATCTATTTCTTCTACAATTGAAATCGGGTCTTTATAAAATTAGGGTGCGTTTATTTTAAATTTTAAAATTTAAATTTTATATATAATAGAAAAAATTAAAAATTAATTTTTTCATAAATTATTTTTTTAATTTTTTTAAAAAAATTGAAAACTGATTTTTTTTAGAAACTACTCTTTTTAATTTCTCCAAAAAAATTGAAAATTGATTCTTTTTAAAAAATTTATCTAAATATATGAAAACTAATTTTTTTAATAAAAAATAATTTTTTACTTAAAAAAATATAAATAAATACACTCTTAATTAGGGATATCAACGGGACGGGGCGGATAGACCCGTCCCCCGCCTCATGAGTAAATACCCCCCATCCCCCGCCCTATATCCGTGCGGGTATCCATTTTTTATTTACCCGTGGGTTTACGGGTATCCTTGGATATCCATGGATATCCATTAAAATATTAAAAATTTTAAAAATTTAAATTAAATATAAAAATTTTAATATTATAAAATACTTGAAATAGTCATAAATAATAATCTAATTTAATAATTCAAATTCTAATAATTTAATATACTTAAAATAAAAATAAATACATAAAATAAACAAAAAATAAGTACAATAATTTAATTCTATAATCTAAATTCTAACAACTTAAAATACTTAAAATAAAAATAAACACATAATAGTAATCCAATCATTAGTCTAATATATAATAAGTATAAATAAATCTAATTTATAAATTTAAACCTTAGTCTAATTAATTTAAATAACAATAATATTAGTTTAACTAAATTAACAATTTAAGGGTAAAATAGTAATTTCATAATTTAATCTTTGCAGATGCGGAGATAATGATCCCCGCCCCCACCACATTTAACTTGCAGGTATTTAAAATTTACGTAAACATTCTATGCAAAATCTTCCATATCCACATTCTTGAGATATTACTCTGGTATCATGGGTGCGGATTTTTTTGACATCCCTACTCTTAATACCATTGGAGAACACATAAAGACAGAATATTGTCACAATAAACACAATGCCAGATGAGTCGACTTTATACCTTCCCAAAATTCTCTCCACTCGAACGCTGAGTGCAACTTGCAACACAGTGGGGTCTTTCCTCCAAAATTTCCCAGGCTAACCGCGTAACCTTTTAGCCGATCAGCCCGTTCACTTCATATTTGTGTTTTGAACGACGTTTGATTTTCTGTTTAAGAACTTTTTTCATTTTTTTTTTTTTTGGGTTAGTTTTTCTGTTTAAGAACTTCAAATTATGATTTAAAACAAAAGTTGTAAGAGATAAAATTTTACTCAAACTATGATTTAAAAATTTTCAAATAAAAACTAAACATGCTACAAATAATGGGTATAGATTTTTGATCCAAAAATATCATTCCACAGAGCAGAAGATCAAAGAGTTGGAGCTGCCCAGCATCGGGTCGGACCAACTGATTAAAATATAAATAAACAAGTGGTTGCAGTTGCCAAATTCTTTTTTCCCCTACAAGTTTTGAAGTATTTAGATACAACTAAAAAAAAAAAAGTAAAACTTCAGAAAAAAGAAAAAGAAGCTCAATTACCGCTTCTTCGTGAGCTAATAACGCATGTACATCACTCAACACGATATAAGCCTGTAAGGCGAAAAGGCTCTTCAATTTCATTCACTGTTAACCGTACAAAGTAACTAATTCTATTATTCTGTTGACCGTACTAATTATTTGACACTTGGAACTACTCTATTATTGCTAGGGATTATTTTTAATAAATTATTAGTATATAATTTTTATATTATCAAATAATCAAATATTATTATATATGCAACTTTTTATATGGTTATTGTAAAAGCTAATACTTTTAATAATATAATAATATATAATTAACTAAATAATTATGTAAAAGTCTGTTATATTAATAATATATTGAAATTAAATTCTTATTTTTACAATTTATATCAACATTCTTCCCCCTCAAATCAAATCTGGCCTCAAATTGATACTAAACAGCACGTCAGAATAACATGGATTCACTTCTTGCTTTTTTGATTTTTTCGAATTACATTGATCTATTTCTTCTAGCGCTGGAATCGGGTCATGATAGAATTAGGAAATGCAAGATCAAATGAGAGTCGGCATTATACCTTCCCAAAATTATGTCCAATTACATTGATCTATCCAAAAATGGCGGATTCTTTGGTACTCATCTAAAAGAATATATTTGGTGCCCTTTTTGGACTTTAGCGAATGGAGCGTAGACACGTGATTAAATGTGGATGTATGGCAGAAAAATCGCAAAGGCTCCGCCAAGCCACCTTCAACCATGCGATCGACAACTACTGCCACACAAGAACTACAGATTTGCCACCATCGGGCTTTCCCCATTGCCGTCGCGCCTTCAACCATCGGAGTCGATGCAACCGCACTTCCTTTGTGGCCGCCGCAACTGATCCCTCCCTCTTTCTCCACCACCATATGCTCCACCAAGCCACCCTCAACAATGCGACCCAAAGCCACTGCCGCGCAAGAACTGTAGATTTGCCACCATTGGGCTCTCCCCATTGCCGTCGCACCTTCAGCCACCGGAGTCGATGCAACCGCACTTGCTTTGTTGCTGCCATAATCAATCCCTCCCTCTTTCTACATCGCCATAGGCTCCACCGAGCCACCCTCAACCATACGACCCACAACCACTACCACACAAGAACTGCAAATCTGCCACCATAGGGCTCTCCCTATTGTCGTCGCGCCTTCAGCCGCTAGAGTCAATGCAACGGCACTTGCTTTGTGCCCCTCTCAGCCGGTGCCCCTCTCTACTAATCTTTAGATGGTTCTGCTTAGCTTCCATTCTATTTTATTTGTGGTCATTTGACTTATTGTTGTTTTTTTTTTTCTGGTGGTGGATTTTGTTTTTCACAGAGTATCATCAATTTTGATGTTATCTCAAAATTGGTCATAAAAAAAACGTAATTTTTTCCCATGTGTTTGTGCATGAATCGAAGAACTTAGCCATCTGTTTCAGTTACCCTTGTTTTTAAAATCCAGCAAGAGTTCTGGTTTTCATTGATCATTCATCAAAGATGGCCACAATTTTCAACTTGAGGATGGACATAACCAAAAAGCCCACCTGAGTAAAAATACGAGATCTTTTTTTTGATGAGTAAGCAAGTGCAAAAATTATAGAAGATGGCAAAATGAGGCATTGAATGAGTTTGATGGGATGCAACTGCAGCAAACCAGGGAGCTTTAAGGTGAGAGACTAGAGTAAGGGAGTTGTTGGAGTGCACTACTAAGGATGTGTTTGTGAGTTAGGATTTTCAAGGAGTGTCTATTTTACTCTTCAAACTCTTCCCTTCTCTTGCCTCCCCTTCAAAACCCTAACTCACAAATATACCCTAAGGTATAAATGCACAAGTTCTCCGTACAGGTATCACTACCCCCTACCATCCAAAACATAAAGACACCAAAGCTACACTTTTTGAGAGGCACCAGAGCATTCACTTCCAAAGATATGTCAATATTTGACAAGTCCCAATTCCTAAGTGCAGCTTGCAACACGGTGGGTGTAACATCCCGATTTCCGATTTCGGCTTCGCCGTCAAGACTGATTCATTCCGATTTCCGACTTCATCTTTAGATTTCAATAGGAATTACTTACGAGTTCCGAATTAGTCTTGCTGGATTTTCATGACTTCATGCCTTGTACGACTTCCGACTTAGTTCCAAGGCTTACAAAGGGATGGCTATATCCTCCGACTTCTGACTTCAACTTAAGGTCTTGTGGCTGGCCGTATTTACGATTTCCGACATTAGCCTCCGAATGGACAAGAAATCCGATATCCGACTTTGTTTCAAGCAGGGGAATGAGGGATCAGATCTCTAAATTGGTTTACGAGTTCGAGTCATTCGAATGGAGATGCATGGATTCCGACTTCCGACTTGGACCTCTCATCCGAACACATGAACGTAATTCAATGAGATCCGACTTCATGTCTCAAGGAAAATATAACCTAAGGTCCGATGTTACCAAGCACATCGTATATAAGTCACGACTTAGAGTTTAAGTTCTGGGTTTGGAAATGTGACTCGAATTCAGAGTTCGATCTCATACTCCATGCTTCAAAGCGATTAATGCGCGGTTTCCGACTTCACAAGTATAATTTAACACAATGGTACAATCTGGGACTCTGAGTTGAATGTTACAAGTTCCGTCCTTAGAGTTGAACTCCATGGATATGAGTTCAAATCATTGGGTTGATTTCAGTCATACACTAGGTCCGACCTGCGATTTTATATCCAGCATTGGCAGTCCCAAGTTCAAATAGGGAGTTCCGAGATTATAGGATTGCTAGTTACATGAGTTACGATCTCCGACCTTGATTCCAAGTCTCAACATAAACCGATTTCCCCAAGTCACAAACAAGATGGTACGAGTTCCGATATCATGCTTCAGCTTAAGCTCGAGTAAAAACGGCACGAGTTCGATATCAAGCATGAGAGGGACTAGTTCCGACTTAAAGCGATTTGGAGCGAGTTAGATTTTTAAACAGTATGGCGGCAAGTTACTCTGAAAAGGAGACGTAGCTAAACTTTGTCCACAAGAAATTCAGCCAATCAGAACCTTCCAAGTTAACCTCCACTCATGCCTATATAACACATCCTTCCTCCTTTGATTCAGACAATAATTCACGTTGTCTTCCTCTTCTCCTTCAGCTCTCTTTCTCTCTTGCTCACATATCCAAAGCTCAAGCTAAGTTCCAGCCTTGTTCATCCAAACTCCAAGTTTCAGCACTTAGCTCAAATCATACTCCAAAGAGGTAGGATTCTGCTCTATTCTTGAATTTCTTACACTATGATTGTATGAGATTGTGCTATTCTTTACATATTTAATGAACTATTGGATGTATTGGATGAATTTATGATTGAATTAATAGAAGACTTTGAGTCAGAATTATGATTAGAAGGAGAAGATTAGAAGGAGTGGAGAAGTGAGATGCTGTCTTGGTGAGGAAGTCCACGGCAGTCCGTACGGCGGAGTGTACGGCGCCGCCTACAATCGGTCAAATCCGATGAAACCATTTTTAGATGAAAGTAGACATTCAGGGCTTTCCATGGATATATCATATAAGGTTATTGGATTAGTATTGAGAGAGATACGAATTTTTGAAGTTTGACCTAGGGTTTAGGACTTTCATCCGGGCAGGGTGACATGAGGAGGGTATAACTCACCCTATACAACTCCAAATTGAGTGAAACCAGTTTTGTTAGAAAGCTTACACACAGAGGAACACCCCAATATAAGATTCCGAGTTTGTTATGGTCCCAATTGTTCTCAGTGATTCGAGGAAGTTGTCCTATGTCCAATCTAGGCCAAAACAGAGGAGTTCAGGAAGGTAGACTTTCGGGACTTATATCTCGAGGTGTACTTAAGCAAATGGAGTGAAACTTCTGGAAAATGAAAGGTTGTCCTGTTATCTTCAATATGAGACCAATTTCGCATGATTTGAGCTGAGTTTAGATTTTTAGTGAATTTATACTTCCAAGAGTGTAACTCGGGCTAGTGACTGAACAGGTTAAGGTAAGATTTGAATATCTTGAGTTATATGGGTCAAAATGATATGGGACCAAAGAGGTTAGAAAGTAGACATATAGAGATATGACATATCCAAATTTCAGATTTAAATGAGTTGAATAGATATAAAGGTGGATCATACAAGATTCGGGCAGAACCGAATAGAATTGGCAGGATGGCCAAAATGATAATTTTACAAATGATAGTGAAACCTATAAGGTTTGAGTTGAGATTTGCCAATCGACATTGATATTTATGTGTTAAATTGATTGTGTTGCTATGACTGGTTTGTCTGTAAGAATTGGCACTATTCATGGGGAAACGGACCTGATCCGTCATCTTTGATTTACGCGAAGTCTAAGAAGCTTTGAATGTTTAGATGTAAGGATGAATTAAAGTTTAAATGGGTATATAGAAACCCTATATTTAAGAATGACATAATTATGTTATGAGGTATGTGAGGATAAGCGATGTAGCATATGCATGAGTACCGGTAAATTGGTAAGGAGGCTACGAGCCTTTATATGTAATGAACATGTACGTGAAGATCATGCGTGCAATGATACATGAAAATAAATGAAGTATATGTATGAGTACATTCTTTATAATTATGCTTGAATATGCATGAGAATGAAAGAAGGTAAATATATTGAATATGGGTCCCTTCACTCGGAGGCGATTATTCGAGGTCCCTCCTTGTGAAGGCAGCTAAATAAGATAAAATGTGGGTCCCTTCACTCGAGGCGATTAATTGAGGTCCCTCCTGTGAAGGCAGTTAAATGATAAAGACATGGGTCCCTTCACCTGGAGGCGATTACACATGGGTCCCTCCTTGAAGGCGATTAAAGACTTTGGGTCCCTCTATGTTGGAGGCAGTTGCACTTTGGGTCCCTCCAACCTAGAGGCAGTGGATCCCCTTGTGGGTGAGTCTGGCAGACGATAGTCACGGTGAGGCCGACGAGCTCACTCCAAGGCCGAAGCTACCCAAGGCGATAAATGCACCCTAGACGGCGATACGTAACGCCTAGGTGTGCCAAGTAAAAGACTAAAGACTAAAGATTAACGTATATGCAAGCGCCCCAGTCATATGAGGCATGGCATCGACCCAGCTAGTGTGAGTACAGGGGATAGAACTTATATGAGGCATGGTATGATGTCGCACTTGAGGACTGGCGATACGTAACGCCAAGTGTAGACAGATTCAGTGCACCCTAGTGGACTGATACGTAACGCCTAGGTGTGACGAACGAAAGAAAAGTAAAGTTTTATGCATATGTATGAATTCAAGTGCAAGTTAAGTTAGGTACAGATGTTATGTTTCCAGTAGATTAATGTTATGTGCGTTTTATATGTTGAAGTTATTATCCCTGGTATTATTCATGAATCAATCTTGTGTACATTTCCTCAAAGGACCAGTATATGAGTAAAAATGAACTTTGCTTCGGATAAGACACTTTTCGAAATGTAAAATTAAACAGCTTGTGCTGCATGTTCATATATTTTCAAAATAAACCGAAGCAAACTGGAGACGACCATGATGACATTATGTATGAAGATTAGAGAATCCTACTGAGAATTTTATAATTCTCACTCCTATTTCCATGTTGTCTCCAGATGATTTTAGAAGTTTCCAAGGGCAATTTGAGCACTGTCGGGGCGAGGTCCGTTCGAGGTAACGAACTTGACTCCAGTGGTATGGTACTATGACTTAAGCGTAAGATCTTTGTCTTAGGAAGGAGTGTTACGATGGGGTCCATAATACTACTCTTTTCTCCAAAATTTCCCAGGCTAACTGCATGACTTTACATTTTGGCTCTCCAACTTAGATGTATTTTTACACATGAACTAGATGGATAACGGGAAACATTCAAGAGCTCTTACGTGTTTCTATGCCTCTTTTAAGACCCGAAAAATAGATAAATTCTTTTCTTAGGAGCACGTACAAGATTTCTCACAACAATAAAAGATAAGGGTAATCCCAATTCTTAACTACTTCAATTTAAATAATGACATTAATGTTTTTTTTTTGTTATTTTGTGGTTATGTCGCTAAAGGGATATTAAATGAGTAGAATTTTTATATGAATGGATCGTAATGATCTAGAGCCACTTTGAGGTTCTTATGAAAGGAGGCAGAAGAACACATAATAACTATTTATATTAGAATGAATGGTTGTCTTGATTCATTAAAAATTGGACAAGTATAAGGAAATTTTTTGTTCAGTTACATGCTTATTTAAAAACAAATAAACCACAATTCCAAGAAATAAGAATTTTTAAAATTATTATTTAATTTAAAGCTATTTAAATTTTTTAATATTTTATTTTATAAGATATTAAATTATTTTTTGTACATATATTGTTATCGGTGTATATATATATATATATATATATGTATATGACTAAATTAGACACTCCTTTTCTGAGAGATATCTTTATTACATAACTCTCCCTTCTTTTTTCAAAACATACATAACATGGCTATAAGATGAATTTTGTTAATAAATTTAAATTTTTCTAAAAAAATTGAAGGTAATCTATTTGACAATTTGACTAAGTAAATAATTTTTTAAAAATAATTGAATATTCCCTCCGGTTCATAATATCTGTCACTTTAGTCATTTGTACGAATATTTAGAAATCAAAAATCAAGGATTGATTATAAAGATATTTACCAAAACACTCTTATTTAATAACTAATTTATGGTATTATATTTTATTATTTATTGTGCTTAGAATTACGTAGAGGATATATTTGAAAATTTTGTAATAAATATTTTATAAAATATGAGAATGATAGATAATATAAATTAAAGAAATTTACCCAACATGACAAATATTATGAACCAAAGGGAGTATAAATAAAACAATAAATTAGTTGAAATAATGTAACATATATATAAAGATATAAAGATTTTGAAATTAACTAAATTAAAATTTAGATATTGCCTTTATTAGATTAAATTTAACATAAATATATTGGTCATGAATTATATGATAATTATTGCAACCATTTTAAATTATAACAGTGATATTTATGCATATTATGATTATCCAATAATTATGTATAATTATTTTCCTTAACAATTTTAAAATTAATCAAAACAAATTATAGATATCGTGTTTTATCAAATTTAATTTAACATAGATCGAACCAATATATAATTTTTTTTCTTGATGGGAACCAATATATAATATAAGTATATTAAAATATTACAAAATATTATAGAGTGTGTCTCTAAAAAATAGTTGAAATCATTTAAACTATCTTAAAAATTTTGATTTTGAGTTTAAATTAACACATATAGCTACATTTTTTTACAAGTTAAACTTGATAATAGCAAGGTATTGGTTTTATTTAATAAGACACCCCTAAATATGATTATAAAATTAATTTTTTTAATAAGATTAAGTTAAAATAATAAATGTAATTTATTTGATAATTTGATTAACCATATAATTTTTTAAAGAAAAAGGATAAAGATTTTTAATATTTAATAAAATAATGAATTAGATAAAATGATATAATATATAAAGATTTGAAGTTAATTAAATTAAAATTTAGATATTATTTGATCAGAATAAATTTAGATATTTTCACTTTTATGAATTAAATGATAAGCAATATATATATATATATATATATATATATATATATTTTCTGTAACATAACTAAATTATATTAAGTTAAAATTTTAAAATTATAACTATATGGTAAAATATAAGGCACTTAAAAGTTTTTTTTTTAAAATACATAATAACATAGCAAAACTTATTTATGCACAGTGGGGTCCACAGTACTGCTCTTTTCTCCGAAATTTCCCGGGCCAACCGCGTGACTTTTCATTTTGGTTCTCCAACTTGAGATGCATTTTCGGTTTAATGCCTTTCTATTATTTTATTCCACCTACTTCATTTTATAATATATTAAATTTATCTTGAAATTATATTATTATTTTTTATGTAATTATATTTTTAAAAGTGATTTTGTCTTAGTCTATTCAAATAAATATATTTTTTAAAATTATTTTTAAATATAAATTAATTCTTTCAATTTCGATTATTTTGAAAATAATTCTTATAATTTAATTTTTTTTTTAAATAATTCAGCTAAAAGTTAGTTCATTACGCGTAGAGAGCACGTGCTGACTTTTTTTCCCCCGTTTGGTAAGAGCTGTTTGGTATAAACTTTATTGGGCAAGAGTTGTTTGTGAGGTTGACGTTCCTATTAATAATATTTTATTGAAAATCATTTTGGTAAAGCAATTGAGCTTGCAATACTTAAGTTGATTGATAATTGCAGGATGAAGTTTAAAATATTAAATATCTTATAGTTTCTTTCAAATTTCGTCGGATAAATATCTCAGTTTTTTTTTTTTTTTGGTCAAATAAATATCTAATAGTTAAGAATCATGCCACGGTAGTACAAGGCTTGGTTTAGTGGTTAAAATATGGGTCCTTGCAAGAGGTGCATATTGGGGGATAGGGTTGCATGTCGACCTGACTCAGACACCCTTTGGTGCATGTGTAGACAAGGAAGAAAAAAAAGAACTATGCCATTGCACATCAATATTTTTTTTTTCTTTTTTTGTGTGAGCTCTGCTTTACCCGTATAGGTGGACTAATATTGTGTTAATCTAGTTAAAACGAGTGTAAGCGGCACCCGAGACCTTGGTCTAATGGTCATGCAAAGTGGCCTTAAAACAGGTGCATCAAAAAAGGCGCGATTTTCGAGTTGCTGAAAAGGGCAGAGGCCCTATACCTTCACCCCCCTCCATATCCCTCTTCCTCGACCCAAAAAAAAAAAAAAGAGAGGGTAAATGCTCTTTTTTTCAAAATGGGTTGGCCCTAGTCTACTTAACTCATGTGAGCTTTTGGTCTTATAAATATTTTTGATCAACTTTTTATAGATTTTTTTATTATGTGTTTGATGTGGGGTGAAAGTGGAGAGGATAAAATTTTATAGATAAACTCTATATGTAATTTTATATAGAGTTTATCCATAAAATTTTATCTCTATATCAAATGCCCTCAAAGTGTGTTTATGTATAAAAATAGGGGTAAAATATATTAAAAAAAAAGGTGTGATTGGTTTAAAAGTAAAAATAAGAGGTAAATTTTGAAAGATTTTATTCATGTGTAAAATTACATATGAATGGTATCTATAAAAATTTTCCCCTCATTTTTACCCAAACCAAATACTTTTGGGGTAAAAATGGGGTGGAATTTTTCACGAATTATTCATGAAATTAATCTGTGAAAATTTCAACCCTATTTTTATCTCCAAACCAAACATACTCTCAAATATACAGTATGTTTGGAAGCATTATGAGAGATGCTAGAATCGATTCTGATCTACCAAAATCGATTTTGACTATTTTTTAAGTTATTTGGTTTAAAGAGATGAAAATCAATTCTTGCCATTAGAATTAATTCTAAAAGAAATAAAAAATTTTTTATTTTCTGTCAGAATCTCTTTTAGAAGAACTACCTAATATAAGAGTGCATTTGTTTGTGCTTTTTTGGGAGTAAAAAATCACTTTTTTCACTAAAAAAATCAATTTTCATATACTTGGATAATTTTTTTAAAAATAATCAGATTCTCAAAAAAATCTGGTTTCAGGTTTTTTGAAGAAGCTGAAAAGAGTAACTTTTGAAAAAAATCAGTTTTCAGCTTTTTAATTATATATAAAATTTAAGTTTCAAAATCACTTTTTTCAAAATCTAAAACAAACGCACCCTAGATCACTTTACTTCAAAATCAATTCTATCTAAATCAATTTTAATAAAATCAATTTTATCTAAAATTAATTTCACAAATAAAGAACCCAACATGCTAATAAACCTTAACACCCCCTTCCCGGAGGCGCGTGCATTAGTGAAATACACTCCTTGTGTATACTTTTTGCCTGGCCTCTATGGGTCAGGGTTCAGTGGAGGGGGTTAACCCACTAGAAAATGAAAAACATATCTAGAGATCAAAAGTCTTGCATTGATTGCGAATGAGGCATGAGGCCCTCTAAGGCTACGCCCCAATCACCCCTTCCCCTCCCCCTCCTAATTTTCCCCCTCCTATTCAAGGTCTGGCATTAATTCCACTTTATCCCTTGGCTCCAGTATTAATAAAAATCAACTACGATGCAAGAAAAGTAACTTTCATACGACGAACTCCGCACAAAATCTATCATTTTTTTGAAAATGTTTTGGTGGACAACATCCTCATAAAACTTAACACCAATCCAAGATCAATTAGGCAGTGTGGATCAATTCCGCAATATATAATCAATATTACCTTCAATTTATAATAGTTGTTAATTTGGTCATTTTCACAAAGATTAAGACCACATTTCTGATGAACCAATGGCCCCATAGAAGACCACATTTCTGATGATCTCAATGAGTTGTGTTCGGCTCTTGGGGGCGTTTCAATGTACCCCCTTCCTCTCCTCCCCACAAGACAAAAGAAAATTTTGTAATTTATCACACATACATAATTTGTTATCTGGTATTTATATCTTATACAATTTAAACTAATCGATAATTCTTTTATCAACAATTCTTTAAATAGGTTTGTCTTTAATGAAAAATATCTATGATAAAAATATTTTAAAGAAAAAGGATCTGTTAATCTTTTTATTTATGATTAAGATTATTTATTTCATTATTTAAAATTATCCTATATATCAAAAAGGGTGCTGATGTAGTAATAAAGTCACATTACAATCTTAGAAAGGACCTTAGTTCAATTATTGACAAGGACGCCGGGAGTAATAGCCAGAGAATACTTTCAATAAACTAAGAAAATATATATCGTACATACATTTTAAAAAGTCAAATCCGATGAGAACCTGAATCCGATTATTTCTGTGAAAAATGGGTGGAAGGAGAAAACTTTCGAGTTAGACCGATTGATTTGTTTGGAGTTTTAAAAGACGTTGACTAAAAACAAAACGTTAAAATAGTAATAATTATATATTTTTATTTGAGGAAAAAATAATATATAATAGAAGAATACTGCTAAATAAGGATGAATCGTTCTAAAAGTGTGTATGGATGAGTTAGTGGTCAATTCTCTCGCTTTTAGCGTTTGGTTTCAAGATAATGTTGGAGAGCCGAGGGTTTTTGCTAGAATCAAATTACTAAATTGATGTAAGATATTGTTAAAACTTTGATAAATAATTAAGTGAAATCTATTATTTCATTTGATCTAATACCGCTTGTGACTTCTGTCAAAATTCTAGCCAAATTATTTTGGTCGATTTTTTCTATTTTTTTGGGTTTTTAAACAGGCTAAATTTCCTAAATTCCCGTTCATTAAATTTTTATTTTCATGTTTTTCTTATTTTTTTTACTTATTTCTTCATCTTAGGAGTTCCGATCAACTGCTGTCAAGTCGAGGAGCATGTTAAGCATAGCATGCATAGTGATTAGTGACAGTTTTCTACTTAGCACTCGCACTTCTAGAATGCTAAGCTTTAGCAGTGGATTGCCTTTTTTTGAAAAAAGAGAAAAGAATCCTCCCCTACCGCATCGTATTGGTTGGATAGAAATAGATTATTTATTTATTTTTAGCAGAAACCGTCATAATAGGTTATGAGATGCAATAGTAACAAAACTATTGGAGTACTTATTTCTCTAAGTGGATCATCTCCGCTCATTTAACATCATAAGAGAGATCCCATGCTATATAAAATGAGTGTCTCAAATTATAGCTTAATGCTGTGAGATTTGCGGAATTCCGATGTTAGATTTAAGATTCATCAACAGATTGAGACATTTTGAATCGGTTTTATTTGAAATTATAAACACTTATTCATTGTTACATAATTAGAAGCCTAAAAATAAACAGACAAAAAGTACATGAAAAATATGAACATATACAGAAGGACTAACTTAAATTGGTCCTTCAAACAACTATGATATTATCATATATTAGTTCTTTAATTTTTTTTCCCTACAAATCTAAAACATTTGAATTTATAAAATGAAAACTGAAGCACTAAAACAAAATGATGAAGTTGAAAAATATTTTGTACCTTTAAGAGATTGATTTGATAATAAAAATCTTGAACGGAGTAACATAATGATACATTAACCATTAAATAGATTATTTTCCGGTTTTACAGCATATAGAAGTATCCTCTTCAGCTCTTAAACAAGTTAAAATGGCTTAATGGAGATTTCAGCCCATAACCCCTCCAAAAAGATTGGTTTGCTTAAACATTTGAGGAAATCTACTCGTGCTTCGTTAATAATATACTTCATCTGGTAATAATTTCTCGTTCTAATATTTAATGGGGCCTGGTAGGAAAAGTTTGTTCTTTGTTACAAAAGATAATTTATATCATGATGAAATGAAGTTCTTTTCTCTTTTTGTTGGTCTAGCAGTACCCAAACGTTGTAACACCGAAAGATTTTCTAGACTTTGCAATACATCCCTCATTGATGGACGGTTTGCTGGAAAAAAATTCTATGCACGGCATCCCCAGTAGAGTTATTGCAACACCATCTTCAGCACAGTAATGCCAATCTTCCTGAAGATTTTTGTGGACAAGAGAGCAATGGTGTGTACTCATTCTTGGCCCAAATATGAACTAGACTGTCCAAGTTTAGGTTGGTATCTTCTCTCATCCCAATGTCTGAAATCCTTTGGGTCACAAGTTCAAGCAAAACAATCCCAAATGAAAACATTTCACAGCTTCTATCCCACTCATCACCTGAAAATGGTGGATAAAAGAATATTATTATGTATTCTAAATGTGTAGATAGGCTTCATTTTATGTTACAGATCAGATGAATGATCTTTAAATACAATTAGATTAGGATCAAAGATTGAATTGACAGGACTAGAAATTTTGGTTCATGAACTAAAGTTATGCAGTATATTTAATACATAGATAGTAAAAGGTTCACAGTTTAATAATAATGACATATTTTGTAGTGGAATTCCATCATTTATAGGTAGTTATTTAGACACCAAAATTGATATATGATGATTACAGTTTAAATAAGTGTAGATTTCAATTATATAAATATTGAATCAATATATTATCTTTATTAATATCGTAGATCTATTTTTAATTAATATTGTGCTCACATGCTTATTTAATTGCGATCACTATATGTTAATTTGGGTATCTACATGCTGTATATATATATATATAAAACCAAAAATGAGTGTTCCTGTTGAACGCCAATCTAGAGGGGGAACAAACCATACAAACAAGAATATAAAAAAGAATTCAGTAGCTTTAGTAGCTTAGTACAGGGTTTAATTTCATAGGGTGCCAACCTTG
This sequence comes from Pterocarpus santalinus, assembly GCA_031439595.1. Classification (NCBI taxonomy): domain Eukaryota; kingdom Viridiplantae; phylum Streptophyta; class Magnoliopsida; order Fabales; family Fabaceae; genus Pterocarpus; species Pterocarpus santalinus. The sequence continues at coordinate 8,295,562 of CM062523.1, forward strand.
TCAAGGAGTATGTGAGATGCACTGATATTCAACACCATAATTTGTTTCTCTTGATCATGAATGAATTTCAAGAGCTTTGTAAATTCATAGATTACATTAATTCTCTGATGCCAATTAGACCATCTGTATTAGTAAATTAAGAAAACATATCAGACTATGAAAGCAAATCATTTATAATTTCTTCCTTTCATCCTACAATAATTCAAGGACAAAAGGACTAAAAAGTTTTGCTAAAATGATCTCACACAAGTTGGTTGCTGAGAAATTCTGATGTACTAATGCCTTTAATTTCATCTACTTATAGCTCATTCAATAACAGCCCAAAACAGCCACAACACAATAGAAATTCCTTCATTTCTTCTCAAATGAAAATTAGTTTCAATATTTTCTCTCAACCGTTGACATTTCCAGGGGTTAACATCAAACCTTGTAAGGAATCGAAACTGCAGAACATATACAAAGGAATACCTTTCATTATAACATTGTGCAAAGTATAAACTAGATTGAGATCATACACAACACCCTTTACATCTTTCTTCCAACAACAGCCAATTAACTTCACCAAGTTTGGATAACCTATCAATGTTGGACTTGTCCAAAATTTTATTTCCTCCTACAATACAGAACCATTAAGCTTTCACAATTAGGTGACATACAAACTTCAAGTTTGGAAAAAGGATAAGAAAGGATACAATTCAGGAGAGAGAGAGAGAGAGAGAGAGAGAGAGAGAGAGCTTGCTTTGATACTCAAATATTCATCATCATGTGGAAGTAATGCGTTCCAATTTTTCATCATCCCATATCTTCACTCATACATGTTGACCTTCAAATTTGCCCCTAAGCAATCTGCCAAACTGTATCAATCCGATGAGGTTGCTCTGATTGAAATTGTTGGTACGTGCTTTCAAGTTCTGAGATGTAAACTCAACAAGGTTTGCTGGGTCCATCATAAACTTTTGCTTACTATATTCTCTACCGACCAAAGACAAATTGATATATCATACATGGGACCACAAATTGCATGGTCAAATTGATTGTTATTGAAAGGAGACATGAGAAAAGCTGAATATTTCATTGATAAATTAATACTTATGTAAAATAGTTTATAAGATAGAGCATTTAGTAATTATTGCCTAATAATTATCTACTTAAATGAAAGCAAAATTTTAGGTAACAATATCTATTTTAATAAATAGAAATAAGGTAAGATATCTATCCTAATAAAAATAAAGAAAAAATAATAAAATATAAAGAAATATACAAATTAATCATAAGAAACTACCTAAGATATTTTTTTAATATTCTAAGATAAATACAAGATACTCTACGATATTGAAAGATATGATAAAGATAATATGAGATATTTTCATATATTCTAACTTTTCCACTCAAGTTAAAGCTTGTTTAGCTTTAAACTTGTTACAAATAAACTCTTAAAACTAAGAAAATATAGAATAAAATCCTCGAAACTCGGGTTGGGGATGGGATGCTATAGACGTTGGACTGCAAGATTATGTTAGTTGTTGAAATGATCTTCAGCAGAAATTTCTTGACAAATAATAATATAAAGCAATTGGCACTGAACCTAAGTCATAAATGGAATACTAACCAGGTGAATCAATCCCATTGATATATACTCTTTAATATTTTTGAATAATCTAATACACTTCATAGTATCTAAATATATAATAAAGATAATATAAAATACTTTCATATACTATCTAATAATTGTCAACACCTTTCATGAATTATAGGAGAGAAACGTACCCTTCTGATTCTTTTACCATCTGAATTTCTGAATCATGCCATTCTGGAAAAGAACCCCATTAAGTAGGAAAAATTATGAATTACTCTACGAGAAAGACTTTTTCTTCCTCCACAATGTATACTCACCCTCGACCTTGAATGATGATATGTCGCTTGTAAGTGCAATATTCAGAATGGTTGAAAAAGCTGCTGGAGGAAGGAAAATCCTTCCTCCAGGAGTACAGAAGAATGACTGGTGGTAGGTAGTGAACCTACAGTCAAATTAGAAGCGACGATCAGTAGTCAACTTGGTAAGCTACAGTCCTCATCTCCAAAGTCCAAACGTACAATGGGGTCTGTAATGTTTTTTTTCCACGAAATTAAACATTGATCCCGTTTGCTTCGTATTTCCACGTGCATAACGTTTCCGCATGCCCATTGCTGCTGCCACGTTCTCTAAAAGGAAAGGTTGCTGACGCTGTGCTTTTTCCCTGAAGGGTTGGGTTCTAGAACCCTACCCTACCATGTGTATATATGTGGTGCTCGCGAGGCTACTCTTTTTTCACTGCGCCTCGGCCTCGACCACAACTCAAGTTGGCTTTAAGTCAATAATTTTTATTTTATTTTTGGATTTAAGTCACAACTTCAGCGAAGTCGATAGCTTTTTTCTTTTTGGTTTTTTGATTGGAGTCTTTTTTTAATGAATAACGGGCCGAAGGCCCAATAGAAATTGCAAACTGGAGGCTGACAATCCAAGTGGAAGAAACTCCCATACAATCAGCCCTGACAGCATTTTTAAAATAAAACTAGTAATGCTGAAAACAAACTAAGCCCACTAGGACCTGCTTGACCAAACTTTGCTAAATCGTCTGCACATTGGTTGGCTTCTCTGAAGATGTGTTTAGGAACCACTTCCCAATCCTTGGACATAAGATCCCTAATAGCTTGAATAAGTGAGTGACTAGATTGGCCTCAACATTCGGCTTGGTGATCAACTTCAAAGCACAGGAAGAATCTATCTCCAGCACTAACTTCTTAAGGCCTAGATTAAAAGCTAGCCTGAGCCCAGCATAGGCTCCCCAAAGTTCAGTCATGGAGCAGCTTCCTCACTTGACAGAAAAACCAGCCACATAGTTTCCATGATGATCTCGGATAATCTCACCATAAGAAGCCAAATTCCTGGCTGAAGAAGAAGAACCATCGGTGTTTACTTTGTACCAATCCACCTAACCTCCTTAACCATGTACATACAAATAGTTCTGTGAGCAAAGCTGGACATCTCCAAAGCATAATTATAATCCAAAGCCAATCCACTAGCTAGATGCCACCTTAGCTTCAGAAACTTTCTCATCACGTGCCCTCCATAGAGATTGTCAAGTGGTGACAAAAAGAATATGCTAATGTACCTCTTTTAGAATGCTTTTGTTTCCTTTTCTTTTTTGACTAAAAAAATGCATTTTATAAGAATTACTCATTTTTAACTTCTATTCAAAAGCTAAAAAAAAAGGTTATTTTTAATTTTTAAATAAAAATTGAAATGAGTAGCTTTTAAGAAAAATTGAAAAATTATTTGTCAAAAAAAAAAAAAAAACTGAAACAAAAGCATCTTGGGCTTCAAGGGTTTGGTACGATGGCCAATTCTTTGGTACTTTTGCATTGTTGTATGTTTGGTGCCTTTTTTGTTTCTAACCAATGGAAAAATGACATGTGTGCTTGTGTGGTGTGCACATTAGAAAAGTATAGTGCACAATAGAAGCATCTCGAGATGAGAAAGCTGAAGCAGACTCAATGTGAGTTTCGAGTTCCCCTCTGATGTGAGTTCTCAATTCCCCTTTGATGCGTCCCTTTAATGCTAGTTCTGAGATTCTCTTTGATGCAAGTTCCAAGTTTCTCTTTGATGTAGTTTCAGAAGATGAGAAAACTAAAGCTAAACTCGATGTCAGTTCCAAGTTCCACTTTCATTCGAGTTTTGAGTTCTTCTTTGATGCGAATTCAGAAAATGAGGAATTTGGAAATTGCATCAAAGGGGTGGATTTTTAGTAGTTGAGAGTCTTGTAATATACAACATGCTTTTCTAATGTGCATCCTTCTAAGGACACATGTCATCTTTCCAATAGTTAAAAACAAAAAAAAAAAAAAGGCACCAAATGCATACTTATAGCAAGCCACCAAAGTATGCATCCAGTAAGGTATTTCTATTCACCTTTAATGTGGATGAAATAAAATTATAAATTCACCTAGAATTATAAATTAAGCTCCCAAAACCAATTCTAAATTAAATTATATATATATTAATGGTTTGATGATTTAATGATAATTCAGTCAACATATTCCTACCAACTACCGCCAATTATACTCTAGAGTCTCCCTATGTCTTGTCGCTCTTGCAATTGTGTTGGGGTTGCAGGTTCTTTCTGGTGGCGGTGACTATTATGGCATCGATTGCTTGCTATGTTGGTATTCCTCATCTTCTTTCCTCATTCTTCAAAATTCAAATACTTATATTGTATTAAGCTTTCGCTGATGGCCATTTCAGTACAGAGAAATAAACGTTATGAAATACCATGTTCCAATTAGTTTAGTTCATAGTTATAAAATAAGCTTAAGCAAACGCATGTCAAGGTTGACGTATCAGTTTCTTTCGAATGATTCTGGATATATATTCACACTCCTTAGTACTTACACTCATAACATTTGGTGCAGCTTCGAAAACAGTCAACACTTGTTTATCCTTATCTTTGATACCATCACATATATACATGTGGTCATGAAACTGCATTTGTAGGTTAGAAGTACTCTTAAATAACATAGTGTAATAATGGGTCATAATTTGCGCAAATATTTGGTTGATTTTGAAAAACAAAGAGTAAAATGTTTATTACAAATTTAATGAATGTGACTGAGATATTGCCATTCATTTCAGTACCTTTACCACATTGAATTCTATCAAGTAATATCATCAATTGTTAACTAAATGAAAAAGAAAGAAAAAAATGCATACGCGCAGCTCAGCAAACCAATAAGCTAATAAGCACTTAACTGCCAGAATCAGATCGTTTCACAGTGAAGAATATTAGTACTATATATATCAACGAGAATTTTCACGTGACCTCCAAAACCTAAAAGCAACTGATATTATAACTGATTCGTGATTACTGGGAGTTATTTGGTAGTGATCCCATCAAGTTGGAACTCGCGAACATTTGCTCTTCCATTCGTGCCAAAGCACTTGCAGATGTTTTTCTTGATTAGTTATTAGTTAATTTCTAAAAACATTCTTGGAATTTTAGGCAAGAATCTCTATTCCAGGTTTGTGGATGTAAAAGAGCAGACTAGCTTACTGCTACAGTTGAAACAAACCAGAAGAAACTTGAGCTTATCAAATGGGTTAAATTTTTATTTCATGTATTTTGAGCTTATCAAATGGGTTAAATTTGCTCAACTTTTGTTCAGTCAAGGTAGGATTTAGGATTCAGATTGGATGTGCTAAACAAGGTATAGTTCCTCATGTAATTCCAAGATTAGCCATTTGGCACGGCAATTCAAAAGTTTGTCAAACCATTCCGTAAACTTAAAATAATGTCTCGTACAAGAGCCTCATCTGAGTGCTTCGATTGAGTATTTAATTTATAACAAGATAAATATATGTCTATTTAGAAAATTATAAACTACCTAATGCACTTGAAACATGTGAGGCTGATGGTGCTGTTGAGGATGCAACTAATGCTGGACCTGTCTGGACCTCCTGCTGCTGCGGCGGCACCTGCTGATACTGAAGCTGGAAATGGAGCTGGAACTGCTAGGAGGAAATTGGTAAATCATGCTGTTAGTTTCTGTTATGAAAGTTTGTTAGGTTGTTATCAGAATCTGTTATTGGCTCAGAGTGATGATGCTCCATGGAGGAATCCTCCATAGAGTATGAAAGAATGACTCCCTTTAGGGTGTATTTGAGAGTTTCACAAACACACCCTTAATGAGGAAGCCACCACCCACAAAAAGTTGCGAAGAATTCAATCATTTATTCTTTTCCAGTTGTCCAATATTACAAAATTACATCTCAAAAGTATAGAAGAGAAACATACCCTTCCAACAAAAGCTTAAATAGCTTAAACTCGATCAGTGGGATTGTTGTTGCTGCCTTGTGCCTTCCTGCAGAATGGTGAGATCATGGTTGAAAACTTGCTCTTAAGGTTTAATTTCGCCACCAATTCTAATATCCAATACACGGGTTTTTTGAGCAAGTGATGACCCATTATTATTGGTATGGATCCCCAGATGATGAGCACAACCCATAAAAGTATTCGGTGCAACAAAATGGACAAAAGGGACGCAGACGAGAGCGATCCAGAAACTAGAAGGACAAAGCTGAGAATCTGACCATGGAAGCCACTTCGAGCCTGTTTATTGAAGATCTTGATTCCAAGCACTGTGCAGTAGATGCATATTGCTACCAAGAAGATTTGCATCTGAACTGGGTGCGTGTCACAGGGCGTCTTTTTCTTGCTTTGATACTCAATTTGGAGCACACCAAGGAGCAGTGGATCCAGAAATATGAAGATGGCATGGCATGGGATTGAAGGATTGATCTGTTGATAACTTGAAGAAGGTCGAGTGCTATATATCAAGATTCAAGACCAAAGAAGACGTTAGTTACCAAACTGTCAGTTTATACAAGTAAAAATCACTGCAAGTTGGTACCAAGCCTGAAGCATAACAATTCAATATAAAGTCAGAGGGTTGCCCTAACCAGGATTGTTTATGATATGATATGGTAGCTGAAGTTGATGAAGCGCATTTTTTTATAATAAAATAATCTTTTTTTAATTCAATCTCTTATTTTATTCTTGCCATATGGTAGAACCACAGTAAAACATAGGACCTATAACAGGCGTTGATACCTTAGAAATAACCAATTAGAATAAACAAAAGAGGATGATATAATAAAAAAAGCAAAGACGAGCTAAAAAATCATGATATATTAGTCTCATATAAAGCGGAATCACTACCGTTTATTATATTTTTGACGGCATGAGCGGCTCAAGAACTCTGATAACTTCATTTTGTATGCCTTTGCTGCCACTACAACTCTCCCGGGTTTTATTTTGCATACAGAGAGACCCAAATCCTGGGTATCTCCCACTATATTAACCTCACCAATATGCGCCTTATATAGGTATTGTATTTTTAAGGGGTGCTTCATAGGTTAAAACTCACAATCGTAATTCATAACTTCAGCATCACATGCCAGAACGTAAAGTATAATTATTAAATTATTAATTAGACTGTATCCTTCTCGAATGTCATCTCGCGAACTGTGACAAAAGGCCACATTTTCTCTTTAATTTCGCACAAAGTTTGACTAAAAGGCTCACTTCATGTTATTGGGACGTTCAAAAAAGAGGTATTTTATAGATATTTTATCAAGTTAATGGTGAAAAATATATAATTTTTTATTTTAAAATTTTTATTTTATTATTTTTTACATATTTAATAGGTGATTTATGAAGATATCAATAAATTTTGTATATAAAAAATATTTCTCACATATTTGGAATATGTCAGTGCCGCTAAATGGTCCGAATGGCCGACATAAACGAATGTAGTACCAAAGTAAAATTAACGCTCTTCGTTTTTTTTGCCATGCTAGATGGAGTCACAGCTTACGTTTTGACATTTGTGGTACTGGTGGGGATTTAGACGCTGGTGGGGCTGTTATTGCTTGGAATTTGGATGGCATGCTATTCTTGATATATTTTTCATTCATATTCAAATTGGATTAAGCTTTTCGCCTACGGCCTTCACCATACGGAAAATTCACGTATTGAAATAACATGTTCCACTTAGTTCATACTATTAATTTAAATAAGCATAAAAAAATGTACATAAAAGTTGATATAATTGTAATAATAAACGCAGATAAGGTTTTCCGTCAAACTTGTCCTAAAACAATTATGTAAAAAGACGAAATTTAAGCTTTGTAAATATTTGTAGTGTTGCTTTTGACTAAAAGCATAACATCTATTCTTCCTTTTTTCAAAAAAATAAAATAAAAGAAAGATGGATGAAGTGAGAGGATTATTTTTATATGAGAGAAGCCTCTCAAGCAAAAGGACTCTTCAATCTTATTCACTTTCAACTGTATTATTACAAAGTAATTATTCTATTATTTAGGTACACATTATCTATGATTAATTTACGACACTTGTGACTGCTCTGTCGTTATAACTTGTATCAATATTCTTTCCCTTCAAATTAACTTGCCCTCAAGATGATACCAAACAGCACATCAGAATAACATGGATCTACTTCCTGTATTAAAATTTTTTTAATTAAATTGATCTATTTCTTCTACCATTGAAATCGGGTCTTTATAAAATTAATACCATTGGAGAACACATAAAGACAGAATATTGCCACAATAAACACAATGCCAGATGAGACGACTTTATGCCTTCCAAACTTATCTCCACTCCAACGCTGAGTGCAACTTGCAACACAGTGGGGTCTTTCCTCGGAAATTTCCCAGGTCTTAGCCGATCAGCCCGTTTACCTCATATTTGTGTTTTGAGCTACGTTTGATTTTCTGTTTTTTTTTTTTGGGGGGGGGGGGGGGGTTAGCTTTTCTGTTTAAGAACTTCAAATTATGATAATTTAATTTAAATATACTGACAGTGGCAGTCAATAGAAATGATGAAAAATACTAATTTATATAAATAATTACCTATTATAATGAGGGATCCACCACTATGATTTATCACTTTCCCCTATTTCTATTGGTTGATAATATAAAATTATTTTATATTATTAATGCATACTAATTAAACTCTTTAAACAAAAGTTGTAAGAAATAAATTTTTATTCAAATTATGATTTAAAAATTTTCAAATAAAAACTAAACATGCTACAAATAATGGGTATAGATTTTTGATCGAAAAATATCGTTCCACACAGCAAAGATCAAAGAGTTGGAGTTGCCCAGCATCGGGTCGGACCAACTGATTAAAATATAAATAAACAAGTGGTTGCAGTTGCCAAATTCTTTTTTCCCCTACAAGTTTTAAAGTAAAGGTCCGTTATTTGGAACCTTTCAAAATGATGTCTGATGAGATAATGTGAGAGCAAAAAGTGAGATTTGAGGAGAAAAAAGAAAAAAGAGAAAAAAATAGGTGTGGTATCCATGTGGGTGTTGGGAGTATCAATAGAGAAAGTGGTGCAAATTCCTTTTCTCTTTAAAGCATTTAGATACAACTAAAAAATAAATAAAGGAAAACCTCAGAAAAAAAAGAAAAAGAAGCTCAATTACCGCTTCTTCATGGGCTAATAACGCATGTACGTCACCCAGCATGATATAAGCCTCAAATGGTAAAAGGCTCTTCAATTTCATTTACTGTTAACCGTACAAAATAATTATTTTATTATTTATATACAACTTATTTGACACTTGCTACTACTCTATTATTATTAGAGATTAATTTTAACAAATTATCAGTGTAAAATTTTTATATTATCAAATAATTAAATATTATTATATATACAATCTTTTAGATAGTTATTATAAAAACTAATATTTTTAATAATATAATAATATATAATTAACTGGATAATTAAGTAAAAATCTATTGTATTAATAATATATTAAAATTAAATTCTTATTTTTACAATTTATATCAACATTCTTCCCCTTCAAATCAAATCTGGCCTCAAATTGACACTAAACAGCACGTCAGAATAACATGGATCCACTTCCTGCTTTTTTAATTTTTTTGAATCACATTGATCTATTTCTTCTAGCATTGGCATCGGGTCATTATAAAATTAGGAAATGCAAGATCAAAGGAGAGTCGGCATTATGCCCCCAAAATTATCTCCAATTACATTGATCTATCCAAAGATATGTCAATATTTGAGTGGTTCCATTTCCTAAGTGCAACTTGCAACGCAGTGGGGTCCACAATACTTCTCTTTTCTCCGAAATTTCCCAGGCTAACCGCGTGACTTTACATTTTGGTTCTACAAACTTGAGACGCATTTTGACACGTACTAGACAGTATCCGTGTGATGTACGGAAAATACTTTTTAAAAATATTATTTAATGTTAAATTATTTAAATTATTTATATTTTATTTTATTTTATAAGATATTAAATTATTTTTTATAATTTTACTTTTGAATATATTTATTTTTATACATATATTATTATCAGTAGTTACAAAATAACAAAAAAAGATATATACATACATGTATTAGACATCTATTTTTCAAGAGATATTTTTATTACACAATTATTTCCCTTTTTCTTTTTTTTAAAATATACACCATATGGCTATAAGATAAATTTTATTAATGAGTTTAATTTTTTTCTAAAAAAATTGATGGTAATCTATTTGATAATTTGATTAAGTACATAATTTTTTTTAAAACAACTAAATACTTCTTCTGATTCATAATATCTATTATTTTAACTATTTACATGGGTATTAAGATATCCAAAATCGAGAATTAATTGTTAAAATATCTGCCACAACACCCTTATTTAATAACTAATTTATGGTATTGTATTTTATTGTTTATTGTCCTTAAAATTGTGTGGAGTGTATATTTGAAAATTTTGTAATAATTATAGAAATACAAGAATAACACATGATATAAATAAAAAAATTTATCTAAATTGATAGATATTATGAATCGGAGAGAGTACCAATAAAACAATGAATTAGTTGAAATAATGTAGCATATATATAAAGATATAAAGATTTAGAAATTAATTAAATTAAAATTTAGATATTGCCTTTATTAGGTTAAATTTAACATAAATATATTGATCATGAATTAGATGATAACTACTGTAACTATTTTAAATTGTAACAGTGACACTTATGTATATTATGATTATCCCGCAATTATGCACAATTATTCACTTTAAAAATTTCAACATTAATCAACACAAATTATAGATATTGGGTTTTATCAAATTTAATTTAACATAGATTAAATCAATATATAATTTTTTTTTTCTTGACAGATTGAGCCAATATATAATATAAGTATATTAAAATGTTGTAAAATATATTTTTCAAAAATAGTTGAAATCATTTAAACTATTTTAAAGATTTTGATTTTGCTAAGTTTAAATTAACACATATCACTATATTTTTTATAAGTTAAATTAAATAATAGTAAAGTATTGATTTTATTGAATAAGTTACTCTCAAATATAATTATAAAATTAATTTTGTTAATGAGAATAAATTAAAATAATAAATATAATTTATTTGATAATTTGATTAATCACATAATTTAAAAAAATAAAAATTTTGAATACGTAATAAAATAACGAATTAGTTGAAATAATATAATATATAAAAATATAAAGATTTAAAGTAATTAAATTAAAATTTAGATATCTTATTAGGATAAATTTAGATATTCTCACTTTTATGAAATAAATGATAAACAATATAAATATTTTAAAGAAAATATATATACATCTATCATTTCTGTAACATAATTAAATTATATTAAGTTAAACTTTTAAAGTTATAACTATAAAAATAAAGACACTTAAACGTTAAAAAAAAAAATGCATGAATACTGGATAGCATAGCAAAACTTATTTATACACAGTGGGGTCCACAGCACTGCTCTTGTCTCCGAAATTTCCCAGGCTAACCGCGTCACTTTTCATTTTGGTTCTCCAACTTGAGATGCATTTTCACATTAATACCTTTCTATTATTCTCTTCCACCAACTTCATTTCAGAATATATTAATTTCTTCTTGAAATTATATTATTATTTTTTTATAATTATATTTTTAAAAGTGATTTTACCTTATTCTATTTAAATAAAAATAATTTTTTTAAATTTACTTTTAAAATATTATTTCTAAATGTAAATTAATTATTTCAACTTCAATTATTTTAAAAGTAATTCTTTTAACTTAATTTTTTTAAAAAAAATAATTCAGCTAAAATTAGTTCATTAGAGAATGTGCTGAGTTTTTTTCCCCCTTTGTTGAGAGCTGCTTGGTATTGACTTTATTGGTCAAGAGTTGTTTGTGAGGTTGCCTTTCCTGTTAATAATATTTTATTGAAAATTAGTTTGGTAAGGCAATTGAGCTTGCAATACTTAAGTTGATTGATAATTGAAGGATGAAGTTTAAAATATTAAATATCTTATAGTTTCTTTTTAATTTCGTCGGATAAATATCTATCAGTTTTTTTCTTTTTTTTCCGATCAAGTAAATATTTAATAGTTAAGAATCATGCCACGGGGATCATATTGGAATTGGAATCCAAAGGAAACTTGGGCCTTTATTACTTAGACCATATTTATGATTTATTTACATATTAGAAAAAATAAAAAATTGGAAGGTGTAAATTCTTCAGTAGTGCCCTCTCTAGGCTTTCTTATAATTTGAATATTTTATTTGGGGATCAATCTATTAGGTATGAGATTATACAGTTATGATTCATTTCTATCTAACTGAATTAAAGTGAGTAAAGAATCTGACAAATACAAATAAACAAAAGTATAAAAGCATAAGTGGTTAAAGTATGAGTCCTTGCAAGAGGTGTATATTGGGGGCCAGGGTTGCGTGTTCTACTCTGGCAGAGATCGCAGAGGCCCCTCCCCTAGGTGCATGTGTAGACAATAAAAAAAAAGAAAAAGAATAATCATGCCACTGCACATCAAGCTTTTTTTTTTTTTTGGGTGGGCTCTTCTTGATCCATATAGGTGAGCTAATGTTATGTTAATCTATTTAAAAAAAGTGTTTGTAGGAGAGAGCCTGATTGCTCTCTTCCCCCCTCCCAAAAATATCCCCCTTTCACCCAACCAAAAAAAAAGGAAGATGTAAAAGCTCTTTTTTTCAAATGCATTGATCCTGATTCACTTAACTCATGTGGGTATTTGGTCTTGTAAATTTTTTTGGTTAACTTCTTATAGATTTTTTTTTTTGTGTGTTTGATATATGGTAAAAGTGGAGAGGATAATATTTCATGGAAGAACTCTGTATGTAATTTTATATATGGAGCTTATCTATAAAATTCTACCTTTATACCAAATGCACTCAAAGTGTGTTTATGTGTAAAAATGGGGGTAAAATACATTAAAAAAAGGTATGATTGATTTAAAAGTAAAAATGGGACATAAATTTTCAAAGATTCTATTTATATGTAAAATTACACATGAATGGTATCCATAAAAATTTACTCCTCATTTTTACCTCAAAGCCAAATGCTTTTGGGGGTAAAAATATGATAGAAATTTCTATGGATTAGTTTCATGTGTAACTTTATGCATGAAACTAATCTATAAAAATTTTCACCCAATTTCTATCCCAAACTAAACACACTCTCAAACATAAATCTTAACACCCCCTCCCTAAGGGGTGCGTGCATTAATAAAATACACACCTTGTGTAAATTTTTTGCCTAGCCATTATGGGTTAGGGTTTGGTGGAGTGGGTTAACCCACTAAAAAAATGAAAAACATGCTTGGATATCACAAGTTTTGCATTGATTGCAAAGGACGCTTGAGGCACGATGGCAACACATGCTGCCTCGTTGGCTCCGCGCTAATCCCACCCCACCCCTATTGCCTCGCCCCCACCCTCTAATTTCCCCCCTCCTATCCAAAAGAAGAGAGGTCTTGCATTAATTCCACTTTATCCCTTGGCTCTAGTTTTAGTAAAAATCAATTACTCCATCCGTTTTAATTTATAAGTCAATTTGATAAAAATAGTATATTTGAAAATTAATGTATTTAGATACATTTGAAAATTAATATATATATATATATATATATATATATATATATTAATTTTTAAATATATTACTTTGATCAAACTGACATATATATTGAAATGGATGAAATATTATACAAGAAAAGTAACTTTCATTCGACGAATTCCACACAAAATCTATCATTGTTTTGAAAATGTTTTGGTGCATAGCATACTCATAAAACTGAACATCAATCAAAGATCAATTGGGTACTGTGGATCGATTTTGCAATATATAATCAAATACTACATCCAGTTCGCAGTAGTTGTCAATTTGATTATTTTTATACAAATTAAGAAATTTAAAATTAATGCATGATTATAATATATATTTATTAAAATATCTTTATTAAATTTTATTATGTGGTAAAAAATATGACTTTATTATGTAATAGAAAATAGCCACTTTTTTTTACTAATGAAAATAGATGGTAAAATTGAAAAATTAATAATAAATATTATATTGATATATGAGATTGAAAACTATTATGAATTAAAAAATTTTACCCAAATTGATAATTATTATGAACTAGAATTAGTAGATTACTACAGATCGAATTCCCCTGTCAATTACTTTCCAGCTTTTTTCAAGTTTTTAATTAAATAGACGAGTGGTTTTTCATGGCCCAATTACCTTTTTCTTTCCCTTGTGCCAATAAACGTAAGGCTTCAAACTGCACGTGTTTTGGGCTAAGGGGTGCGTTGACCCAATTTATATCGGTTGCATTCGTTTTTTCTGGGCTGAAATGTTGTCCAACCTAAAACTTTCGATCAAAAAGAGTCCATTTCTCTGCCGAGCAACTTTTTCATACTGGGTTGACAACATAAATAATAAAAGAATCAAACAAGCCACAGCTGTGAGTTGATGAAAATGAATTAGGCTCCTTTAAGATACAGACTGAGAAGAAAAAGTATATAATTTTAATTGTTGATAAGCTAGAGCTGAGGGTAAATGGTGAATTGTAAAACCTCATTAGAACTGCATCTAAGATCAATTCCCATCTCAACCCCTCCCCCCTACCCAAGACACCCCACCCCCCCCCCCCCAAAAAAAAAAAGAATTGTTAATAAGAAAAATAGTAGCAGATGAGCCAATGGCCCCATGGTCACATTTCTGATGATCTTAATTAGCTGTGCTCGGCTCTTGTGGGGTTTCAACATACCCCCCTTCCTTTACACCGCAGAAGACAAAAGAAAAATTAGTAATTTATCACACATACATAATTTTTTATTCTGTTGTTTATATCTTATAAAATTTAAACTAATCGATAATGCTTTTTTCAACAATTCTTTAAATAGGATTGTCTTTAATAAAAAATATCTATGATAAAATAATTTTAAAGAAAAAGGAACTGTTAACCGTTTTATTTAAGATTAAGATTATTTATTTTGTTATTTAAAATGTACCCTACATACATTTTAAAAAGTCAAATCCGATGAGAACCTGAGTCCGATTATTTCTATTAAAAATGGGTGGAAGGAGAAAACTTTCGAGTTAGACCGATTGATTTTGTTTGGAGTTTTAAAAGACGTTGACTAAAAACAAAGCGTCAAAATAGTAATAATTATATTTTTTTAATTTGAGGAAAAAATAATATATAATAGAAGAATAATACTAAATAAGGATGAATCGTTCTAAAAGTGTGTATGGATGAGTTAGTGGTCACTCTCTCTCTCTTCTTAGCGTTTGTTTTTAGGATAATGTTGGAAAGGCGAGGCTTTTTGTTAGAACAAATTACTAAATTGATGTAAGATATATTATTAACTTTTTGATAAATAAGTGAAATCTATCATTTCGTTTTATCTAATACCCTTTGTGACTTCTGTCAAAATTCTAGCCAAATTACTTTGGTTGAGTTTTTTTTTTTTTTGTTAAACAGACTAAATTTCCTAAATTGCATTTCGTTAAATTTTTTTTTTCATTTTTTTCTTATTTTATTTACCTATCACTTCATTTTAGGAGTTCCGATCAACTGCTGTCAAGTCGAGGAGAATGTTAAGCATAGCATGCATAGTGAGTAGTGACACTGTTCTACTTAGCACTCGCTCTCCTAGAATGCTTAGCTTTAGCAGTGGATTGCCTTTTTCTTTTTTTTTTCAAGAGAAAAGAATTCTCCTATGTTGGATCTAGGGATGGTAACAGATACCTATAGAAGTAAGGAAATTTCTCCACCCCATTTCTATTTAGAAATTTGCCCCCATTACAGGTCCCTATTCCTTGTTCTTCCTGAGGATTTAAATCTCCATGGATATTCGTGGGTTTATGCAAAAAAATTTTAAAAAATCTTAAAAAGAGAAAAATTATATATATAAAAAATCTTAAATTTGAATAAAATATTTATAAATATCCATAATTTATTATAATATTAGTAACACAACACAATCTAAATTAAAAATAAAAATATGTGATACAAATCTAAATTATTGTAAATTTGATTTTGGTAAAAAGTTTAATCTACCATATATTGACTATATTTTTAATCAACTTGATTTAATTATGTATTATTATCAAAATATATTTGTAAGTTAGTCTCTCTCTCTCTCTCTCTCTCTCTCTCTCTCTCTCTCTCTCTCTCTCTCTAAGGTATATAAATAAGGATTTAGCAGGTTTCTATAGGAGAAGAACTTTATCCCCCACTCAGGCATTATTTAATAAATGGAGATTTTATCCTTATTCTCGTGGGAACCAAACTAATCCACGTACCTATCTCCGTTAAGGATAATCCCTACAAATACCTATTTTAACAAGTTTTTTTATTATCCTTAATAGAATCGTCTTGGTTGAATAGAAATAGATTATTTATTTATTTATTTTAGCACATGATAGGCTATGAGATGCAATAGTAACAAAAGTTTTGTTACAAAACTATTGGAGGACTTATTTCTATAATTGGATCATTTCCGATCATTTAACATCGTAAGAGAGATCCCATGCTTTATAAAATGAGTGTATCAAATTATAGCTTAATGCTGTGAGATTTGCGGAATTCCGATATTAGATTTAAGATTCATCAACAAAGTGAGACATTTTGAATCGGTTTTATTTTAAATTATAAACACTTATTCATTGTGACATAATTAGAAGCCTAAAAATAAACAAACAAAAAGTAAATGAAAAATATCAACTTATACAGAAGGAGTAACTTAAATTGGTCCTTCAAACAATTATGATATTATCATATATTAGTTCTTTAAATTTTTCTTTCTACAAATCTAAAACATTTGAATTTATAAAATGAAAACTGAAGCACTAAAATAAAATGATGAAGTTGAAAAGTATTTTGTACCGTTAAGAGATTGATTTGATAATAAAAATCTTGAAGGGAGTAACATAATGATACATTAACCATTAAATAAATTATTTTACGGTTTTACACCATATAGAAGTATCCTCTTCAGCTCTTACACAAGGCAAAACGGCTTTGGAGATTTCAGCCCATAAGCCCTCCAAAAAGATTGGTTTGCGTATACATTTGAGGAATTCTACTCGTGCTTCGTTAATAATATACTTTATCTAGTAATAATTTCTCATTCTAATATTTAATGGGGCATCGTAGGAAAAGTTTATTCTTTGTTACAAAAGATAATTTGTACCATGATGAAGTGAAGTTCTTTTCTCTTTTTGTTGGCCTAGCATCACCCAACCGTTGTAACACTGAAAGATTTTCTAGACTTTGCAACACATCCCTCATTGATGGATGGTTTGCTGGAAAAAAAATTCTACGCACTGCATACCCAGTAGAGTTATTGCAACACCATCTTCAGCACAGTAATGCCAATCTTCCTGAAGATTTTTGTGGACAAGAGAACAATTTGGGGTGTACTCATTCGTGGCCCAAATATGTACTAGACTGTCCAAGTTATCTTCTCTCCTCCCGATGTCTGAAATCCTTTGGGTCACAATTTCAAACATAACAATGCAAAATGAAAACACTTCACAGCTTCTATCCCATTCACCACCTGAAAATGGCGGGTAAAAGAAGATTATCATGTATTCTAAACGTGCACATAGGCTTCAATTTATATTTTACAGACCAGATGAATGATCTTTAAATACAATTAGATTAGGACCAAAGATTTAGGCTTGTCACCCGCGAGGGGCGGGAGTGCCTCCGCTCCCGCCCCGCGACCGCACTCTCCCCCGCCTCGTCCCCGATCCCCGCCATGGGGGATTTTTTTTCCCCATCCCCATTCCCTGCATCCTCATGGTCCGTGGGGATCCCCGTGAAGAAGAAGCAGAAAAGGGATCTGCAGCCACAGTGTGGAGAAGAAGAAGCAGCTACAGAGAAGAAAAAGCAGAAACCCAATCTGCAGTTGCGGTGCGTACTGCGTAGAAGAAGAAGCAGCTGAGGAGAAGAAGAAGCAGAAATCGACTGTGTTGGAGGGCTGAGAGCGGCAATGACGACGGCGGCTGAGACGCGAAACAGCGAGCAGCGTTCTTTGGTGAGACGCGAGCAATGACGGCGTTCTTTGGCTGGCGCGGATCAGACAGTCTTTGGGCTGAGATGTGGGCAGCGTTCTTTGCGAGACGCAGACGACGGACGTCGAACGGTGGACAGCGGAGGCGGACAGCGCTGCTGTTAGTTGAAGAAGAAAAAGAACGTGAAGAAGAAGCACTTGTGGGGATTGGGGAACGGATGAGCTTTGGTTCAAAATTGGGGAGTAATAGAAGAAAAGGAGCACGAACGAAGAAGAAGCAGCTGTCAGGTTAGGTTTTTCAATATTTTTAAATTATTAAATTAAATAAATATAAGTGAAATTACTTAAAAGTATAAATATGTATGGATGTAATAGATTTTTAGTAAGGATAATATGGTTTTTTTATATATGCGGGGTCCCCGCGGGGCGGGGATTACTTTCCCCGCCCCCGTCCCCGAATTTCCTATGGGGAGATTTTTTCTTCCCGTCCCCATCCATGAGGAAAAAATCCCGACCATGAGTCCCGAATGGGGCGGTCCATGAGGATCCAGTAAAGTGGGGATTTTTGACATCCCTACAAAGATTGAATTGACAGGACTAGAAATTTTGGTTGATGAACTAAAGTTATGCAGTATATTCATTACATAGAAAGTAAAAGGTTCATAGTGTAATAATAATGACATATTTTATAGTGGAGTTCCATTGTTTATAGATAGTTATTTAGAAATCAAAATTGGCATGTAATAATTACAGTTTAAATAAATATAGATTTCAATTATATAAATATTGAATTAATATATTATCTTTATTAATAGTGTAGATTCATTTTTGATTAATATTGTGTTCACACACTTATTTAACTGCAATCACTACATGTTAGTTTGAGTGTTTACATGCTAAATGAAAAAAAAATCTTTTATATATTGTGATATATATGTATCATAACAAATTGAAAGAAAATCTTTTAAGGCAATTATCTCTCATTGAAAAATAAGGATCGATTGATATAGCTAGTTGACATTGTCAATTGTTCCTTCAGCATTTTCACTTCGCTAAGTTGCAGCAAATCAAACAATTTTGGCTTCTAATCCTGCACCACAAATGAGTGTTCCTGTTGAACGCCAATCTAGAGGGGAAGAAAAAAACCATACAAACAAGAATATAAAAAAGAATTCAATAGCTTTAGTAGCTTAGTAGAGGATTTAATTTTATAGGGTGCGAACCTTGTCAAGGAGTATGTGAGATGCACTGATATTCAACACCATAGTTTGTTTCTCTTGATCATGAATGAATTTCAGGAACTTTGCAAGTTCATAAATTACATTAATTCTCTGATGCCAGTTAGACCATCTGTATCTGCAAATTAAGAAAACATATCAGAATATCAAAGCAAATCATTTATAATTTCTTCCTTTTATTCTACAATAATTCAAGGACAATAGGACTAAAAAGTTTTGTTAAAATGATCTCACACAAGTTGGTTGCTGAGAAATTCTGATGTACTAATGCCTTTAATTTCATCTACTTATAGCTCATTCAATAACAGCCCAAAGCAGCCACAATACAATAGAAAAAAGGAGGCCTTTGAATTTTAATATGGGAATAGTATAACGATATTACGATAATATTGTGTTTTGAATTTTATTATGGAAGTATGGGGTTGATGTGAGAAATTTTGCCCCCGCGGAAGTAGAAAAGTATTGTGCATATATTTCTATTTCTTGGAGGGCGAAATGTGGCACAAAATTGTGCAAAGAATTCGCTCCCCATGGTGTAGAAAATTGAAAAAAATAGACACAAGTGCAGTTTCTGACACATGACAACGTTCATTGCTTCTTTCTCTATTCTTGTTGTTTTTTGCCCTTTTATTAGTGTGTCTTGCTCTGCCTTCGTTAAAATGAGAGTGAATAATAATACAAAAAAAGTGTGAGGAAATTATGTAAGAAAGAACCGGTAACATGAAAGTAATGTTGATTTTATTAAATCCTGCTATTAATTACAGTTTCAATCCTCTCTTCTTCAACTACATATTCACCATCCTCTCATTGTGAATGCTTCTAATTAATATTCATATGGGTGCTTTTCAAGGGTGACTAAATGGAACCCTCTTTATTATGCAAATCTCTACTTTTAATATATAAGTCATTTACTTTAAATGGGTGTAACTTTTGACTCAGGACTCCAATTTGCTATTATTATACCTTTCTAGAAAGCTCTAGATTAGCCCGTTAGCGTGACAACCGGCAGAGCCGGTTGGTGCCATTTTTTGTCTCAAAAAATGTTATTTGAAGGTGTTTTGGCTATTTTTTTATTTGTATGATTTTTTATCTCAAAAAATGTTAAAATCTAAAAACTTGATGAGGCATGAATTGTATTATAGTCCACTACTCCCATCTAATAGATTTTAGCAGAGATTTGCATAATAAAGAGGGTTTTATTTAGTCACCCTTGGAAAGTACTCATGTGAATATTAATCAGAAACATGCACAATGAGAGGATAGTGAATATGGAGTTGAAGAAGAGAGGATTGAAACTGTAATCAATAGCAGGATTTAACAAAATTAACATTACTTTTATGTTATCGGTTCTTTTTTACATAATTTCCTCACACTTTTTTTGTATTATTATTCACTCTCATTTTAATGAAGGCAGAGTAAGACACACTAATAAAAGGGCAAAAAACAACAAGAATAGGAAAGAAGCAATGAACATTGCCATGTGTTAGAAACTACACTTGTTTCTATTTTGTTTCAATTTTCTACACCATGGGGGGTGAATTCTTTGCACAATTTTGTGCCACATTTCGCTCTCCAGAAAGTAGAAATTCATGCACAATACTTTCCTACTTCCGCGGGGGCGAAATTCCTCACAACAATCTCATACTTCTGTAATAAAATTCAAAATACAATATTATCATAATATCGTTACACTATTCCCATATTAAAATTCAAAGGCCTAGAAATTCCTTTATTTCTTCTCAAATGAAACTTAGTTTCAATATTTTCTCTCAACCGCTTACATTTCCAGAGGTTAGCATCAAACCTTGCAAGGAACCGAAACTGCAGAGCATATACAAAGGAATACCTTTCATTATTACACTGTGCAAAGCATCAAGTGGATTGAGATCATACACAACGCCCTTTACATCTTTCTCCCAACAACAGCCAATTAACTTCACCAAGTTTGGATAACCTATCAATGTTGGACTTGTCCAAAATTTTATTTCCTCCTACAATGCAGAACCATTAAGCTTTCACAATTAGGTGACATACAAACTTCAAGTTTGGAAAAAGAATAAGAAAGGATACAATTCAGGAGAGAGAGAGAGAGAGAGAGAGAGAGAGAGAGAGAGAACTTGCTTTGATACTCAAATACTCATCATCATGTTTGGAAGCAATGCGTTCCAATTTTTCATCATCCCATATCCTCACTGATACATGTTGACCTTCAAATTTGCCCCTAAACAATCTGCCAAACTGTGTCAATCCAATGAGGTTGCTCTGATTGAAATTGTTGGTACATGCTTTCAAGTTCTGAGATGTAAACTCAACAAGGTTTGCTGGGTCCATCATAAACTTTTGCTTACTATATTCTCTACCAACCAAAGACAAATTGATATATCATACATGGGACCGCAAATTGCATGTTCAAATTGATTGTTATTGAAAGGAGACATGAGAAAAGCTGAATATTTCAGTGATAAATACTGATGTAAAATAGTTTATAAGATAAAGCATTTAGTAATTATTGCCTAATAATTATCTACTTAAATGAAAGCAAAATTATAGGTAACAATATCTATTTTAAAAAATAGAAATAAGGCAAGATATCTATCTTGATAAAAATAAAAAAAAATAATGAAATATAAAGAAATATTCAAACTAATAATAAGAGATCATTAAAGATACTGTTTTAATATTTTAAGTTAAATATAAGATACTATAAAGATAATATTAGATATTTTCATATATTCTAACTCTCCCGCTCAGGTTAAAGCTTATTTAGCTTTAAACTTGTTGCAAATAAACTCTTAAAACTAAGAAAATATAGAATAAAATCGTCAAAACTTGGGTTGGGGATGGAATGCGTTGGACTAATATAAAGTAATTGGAATCGAACTTAAGTCATAGTCATGCATAAATGGAACACTAACTAGGTGAATCAACTCCATTGATATATACTCTTTAATATTTTCCAATATAAGATACTTTGTAATATCTAAATATTTAAATATACAATAAAGATAATATGAAATACCTTCGTATACTACTATCTAATAAGTGTCAACACTTTTCATGAATTATAGGAGAGAAACGTACCCTTCAAACAAAAGCTTAAATACCTCCAACTCGATCAGTTACATAGTTGTTGCTTCTTTGTGCCTTCCCATTGAATATTGAGACCATGGTTGAAAACTTGCTCTTAATATTTAATTTTGCCACCAATCCTAACATCCAATACACTGAATTCTTGAGCAAGTGACGACCCATTATTATTGTTAAAGATCGACCAGAAGATGAGCACGAGCCATAAAAGCATTCGGTGTAACAAATCTGAGAAAGTGATGAAAATAAAATCTTATTTCTTAAACGGAATCTGTACAAAGTATATATACATATAGTTAAGAGCTAACTACACTTCCTAAACTAGAGTTAAGGCTGAACTAAGCTTCTAACTGAATTAGTTTAGTTGCTAACTAACTTAAGTAAAGTGCCAGTTGGCATAAATTAAAACTAACTATTCTGGTGATACGGTGCAACAAAATGGACAAAAGGGATGCAGAAGAGAGTGATCCAGAAACTAGAAGGACAAAGCTAAGAATCTGATCTTGGAAGCCATTTCGAGTCTGTTTATTGAAGATCTTCATTCCAAGTACTGCACAGTAGATGCATATAGCCACAAAGAAGGTTTGCACCTGGACTGAGTGCGTGTCACACGGCGTTTTTCGCTTGTTTTGATACTCAATTTGGAGCACAGCAAGAAGCACTGGATCCAAAAATATGAAGATGGCATGGCATGGCATGGGATTGAAGGATTGAGCTGTTGATCACTTGAAGAAGGTGATATGCTATATATCAAGATTTAAGACCAAAGAAAATGTTAGTTGCGAAACTGTCAATTTACATGAATTAAAATCACTGCAAGTTGGTATCGAGTCTGAAGCATAATAGTTTAAAATAACTGAAGGTTGCCCTAACCAGTATTACATATGATATGGTCGTGGAAGTTGATGAAGCGCGTTTTTATAATGATAATAAGAATCATTTTTTAATTCAATCTCTTATATTTTATTCTTGACATATGGTAGAACCATAGCAAAACAAAGGAGCTATAGCAGGTGTTGATACTTGATACCTTAGGAATAACCAGTTAGAATAAACAAAAGAGGATGATATAATTAAAAAAAAAAAATAGTAAAGACGATTTGAAAAATCATAATATATCAATCTCAGAGATAGCAGAAACACTAACCTTGGCCGTTTATTATACTTTAGATGGCATGAGCAAGTCACGAACTTCAATAACTTCCTTTTGATTACCTTTGCTGCCACTTCAACTCTTCTGGGTTCTATTTTGCATATCGAAAGACCTAGACCTAGATTCTTCAACCAATATGCGCCTTAGAAGCAGCCACATCAACCAAACCAACAATTCGGAATAATGAAGGATTGATTCTTCTACCATCTGAATTTCTGAATCATGCCATTCTGAAAAAGAACCCCATTAAGTAGGCAAAATCATAAATTACTCTATGAGAAAGACCTTTTCCATCCTCCACAATGTATGCTCACCCTTGAATGATGATATGTCGCTTGTAAGTGCAATATTCAGAATGGTTGAAAAAGCTGCTGGAGGAAGGAAAATCCTTCCTCCGGGATTAAAGAAGAATGGCTGGTGGTAGGTAGTGAACCTACAGTCAAATTAGAAGCGACGATCAGTAGTCAACTTGGTAAGCTACAGTCCTCATCTCCAAAGTCCAAACGTACAATGGGGTCTGTAATGTTTTTTTTCCACGAAATTAAACATTGATCCCGTTTGGTTAGTATTTCCACGTACATAAGGTTTCCGCGTGCCCTTTGCTGCTGCCATTGCCATGTACTCTAAAAGGAAAGGTTGCTGATGCCGTGTTTTTTCCCTGAAGGGTTGGGTTCTAGAACCCTATATATGTGGTGCTCACGAGGCTAATCTTTTTCCACTACGCCTCGGCCTCGACCACAACTCGAGTTGGCTTTAAGTCAATAATATATATTTGTTTTTTTTTTATTTAAGCCACATCTTCAGAGAAGTCGATAGGTTTTTTTTTTTATTGGAGGATTTTTTTTTTTAATGAATAACGGGCAGAAGGCCCAATAGAAATTGCAAGCTAGAGGCTAACAATCCAAGGGGAAGAAACTCCCATACAATCAGCCCTGAAAGCATTTTTAAAATAAAACTAGTAATGCTGAAAATAAAATAAGACAACTAGGACCTGCTTGACCAAACTTTGCTAAGTCGTCTGCACATTGGTTGGCTTCTCTGAAGATGTGTCTAGGAGCCACTTCCCAATCCTTGGACATAAGATCCCTAATAGCTTGAATAAGTGAGTGACTAGAATGGCCTCAACATTCGGCTTGGTGATCAACTTCAAAGCACAGGAAGAATCCATCTCCAGCACTAACTTCTTAAGGCCTAGATTAAAAGCTAGCCTGAGCCCAGCATAGGCTCCCCAAAGTTCAGTCATGGAGCAGCTTCCTGAATTGACAGAAAAACCAGCCACATAGTTTCCATGATGATCTCGGATAATCTCACCACAAGAAGCCAAATTCCTGGCTGAAGAAGAAGAACCATCGGTGTTTACTTTGTACCAATCCAGCTAACCTCTTTAACCATGTACACACAAATAGTTCTATGAGCAAAGCTGGACATCCCCAAAGCATAATTATAATCCAAAGCCAATCCACTAGCTAGATGCCACCTTAGCTTCAGAAACTTTCTCATCACGTGCCCTCCATAGAGATTGTCACGTGATGACAAAAAGAAGATGCTAGTATACCTCTTTGAGAATGAGTTTGTTTCATCTTCTTTTTTTTGACTAGAAAAATCATATTTTATAAAAGTTATTTATTTTAACTTCTATTCAAAACCTTAAAAAAGGTTATTTTTAATTTTTAAATAAAAATTGAAATGAATAATTTTTAAGAAAAATTAAAAAATAGAAATGAGTAGCTTTTAGGAAAAATTGAAAAATCATTTGTCAAAATAAATAAATAAATAAATAAAACAAATGCGTCTTGGGCTTCAAGGCTTCAGTAGGACAGTCAATTCTTTAGTGCTTTTGCATTGTTGTAGATTTGGTGGCTTTTTTTTATCTAATCAATGGAAAAATGATGTGTATGCTTGTGTGTGATATACATTAGATAAGTATGGTGCATAGTAGAAATTTCTCAAGCTGAGGAAGCTGAGGTTAGACTCAATGTAAGTTCCGAGTTCCCCTTTGATGCGAGTTTTAAGTTTCTCTTTGATGTAGTTCAGAAGATGAGAAAACTAAGCTGAACTCAATATGAGTTTTAAGTTCCACTTTCATTCAAGTTCTAAGTTCTTCTTTAATTCGAGTTCAGAAAATGAGGAACTTAGAACTCGCATCAAAGGGGTGGATTTTTATTAGTTGAGAGTTTTCTAATATACACCATACTTTTTTAATATATATTTTTCTAAGGACATATGTCATCTTTCCATTGATTAAAAAAAAAGGCACCAAATACATACTTATAGCAAAGCACCGGAATATGCACCCAGTAAGACATTTCTATTCACCCTTAATATGGATGAAATAAAATTATAAATTCACCTAGAATTATAAATTAAGCTCCCAAAAGCAAACCTCACTATAAGTTGCAAGTATTTTAAAATGAGGAATCTACCACCCCACTAATTGTGAAGAATTCAAATTATTCTTCTCTAATTGTCCAATATTACAAAGAGTAATGTTATTTTGCTAGAATTTATTGCCAAAATGTTTGATAAAAAAACAAAGGTGATTGTTGAATAAAATAATATAGTATAACTTACTTAACCATCTAAGGGCGAACATACATACCATATTATTCTAACAAATAATTTTGGACAAAAATTCCGACACTCAAGCATTTGTCTAAATAACATCTCAAAGTATAGGAGAGAAATGTACGCTTTCAAAAGCTTAAATACCTTCAACTCGATTAGTTAGATTGTTGTTATAGATGAGCATCAATACTCCCCCCACCTGCAATATAGAGTAAATTTCTCCCTTCTTCTCTCTCTCTCTCTCTCTCTCTCTCTCTCTCTCCATGTTTTCCTTGGCTTCTTCTTCATTGAACACTCTCCATTCGCCTCCCTTCTCCTTGCCGCCTGGAGCCTCCTTACCTGACAGTTATGCTCGGCCATGCATAGTTGCGATGTCACCAAATGCAGCAGGCCCATGGACCAGTCACTGGCGTCATGCATGAGTGCTTGCTGCTCAGCTGCACACCTTGCCGAGGAGCGGAGTTTCCAGATGCAGGAGGAATGGTGCGTTTTGTGCAGTGTCAAACAAATCTGATATTCGTTTATAAAATTCAATACAACACATCCCATCTTATCAAAATTCAAAATTTTTGCATTTTACAAATTTCCCTTTTTGGTTCTCTTCATAACAATCTCACAGAATTTATAAGACCAAACCGTTATAAAGTATAGTACTTGAGACACTCCCTAACGTCACCAACACTTTTTCAAGCAATTGGGTCTCTATTTTCACCCTCAAAATCAGATTTTGTGCCCTCCCATTATGTGCAATGGATGGCTTCTTTTCTTTCAGGTTGTTGTTATGGCTCAGAAGGTTGGTCCTATGTTTTGGCCCTTGCATGCTTCTTTTATGATGAAAGAAACATCGCGATTTGTGCTGATTGCTTTTATCGCTTCCTTGACAATGAACGCAGAATCGGAAAGAGTGAAAACATGGAGAGAGAGAGAGAGAGAGAGAGAGAGAGAGAGAGAGAGAGAGAGAGAGAGAGAGAGAGAGAGAGAGAGAGAGAGAGAGAGAGAGAGAGAGAGAGAAGGAGTATTGATATTCATCTATATCTTCTCCCTTGGATTAAAGCGGTGCGTGATGCACTTTGACCCCAAAGTGCATCATAGATGGCACCATATATATGATATGATAACGGAATTGTAGTTGATGAAGCGCATTTTTATAATAATAATAATAATAATCCTTCTCTCATTCAGTCTCTTATTTTATTCTTGCCATATGGAAGAAACATAGCAAAACAATGGGGCTATAGTAGGCTTTGATACCATAGCAAAGATCAATTAGGATAAATAAAAGAGGATATAATAAAAAATAGCAAAGAAACGAATCATAAAGTTTAAGATGTTTCAAAGAATCATAATATATTCATCTTACAGATAGCTAATGGGAACACTAACCGTGCCCGTTTATAATAGTTTAGACGGCATGAGCAGCTCATATACTTCGTATTCGATAATTTCCTTTGTTTTTACCTTTGCTGCCAGTATTGTGGGAAGGACACAAAGAAACAATTACAAAGCACCTACTAATCGGGGCTAGATGCCCCAAATCCATCAAATAATAACTGAACACTAAAAGCAGGAGGAGGGGTGTACAGAAACCACTTCCATTGTCAAGAGCCCAGTTGGCAATTAAGTCTGCTGTTTTGTTACCTTCTCGCATTGTTGATTGAGTTCCACGTTCCATCTTTTGTTAATCCAACCCCAAATACGCTTGACGATACGGCCATATATAGCAGGGGTGATTAAGAGGGGGATTAGATATCATGGCAAGACCTGTTAGAGAATCAGATTCAATAATGAGGTACCGGAAGCCATGTTTCCAAGAACTAAGGATGTCATCCCTCAACAAAGCTGTGTGATCCCAAAGCTTCCATCTAGCGGCATTGCAGGCTCCCCTCTTTGGCATGAAGTCGGCACATGAGGTCTAGAATGAATGAAATTGAAGGCTTCCAAACAATCTCTTTCACACTACCCCTCACGAGCTCACGGTGTCCTACGGATTGAAATTGAATTTCAGTTTCTTTCGAATGATTCTGGATACTCACACTCCTTACACTCATAACAGTAGGCGCAGCTTCGAAAACAGTCACCACTTCTTTATCCTTATCTTGGGTACCATCACCTATACACGTGAGGTCATGAAAGTGCATTTTAAGTTAAGAACTACTCTTAAATAACATTGTGAAAAAGCGGGTCATATTGGAGTAAAAGCGGGTCATAATTTGCGCAAATATTCGGTTGATTTTGAAAAACAAAGAGTAAAATGTTTATTACAAATTTAATGAGTGTGACTGAGATATTGTCATTCATTTCAGTACTTTTACCAGATTGAATTCTATCAATTAATATCATTAATTGTTAACTAAGTAAAAATGCAGACGCGCAGCTCAACAAACGCACAAGCTAATAAGCACTTTACTGCCAGAATCAGATCGTTTCATAGTGAAGAGTATTAGGACTATGTATATATCAACGAATTTTCACGTGACCTCCAAAACCTAAAAGCAACTGATATTATAACTGATTTCGTGATTATTGAGCTTTATTTGGTACTAATCCCATCAAGTTGGAACTAACGAACATTTGCTCTTCCATTCGTGCCATAGCACTTGCAGATGTTCTTCTTGATTAGTTATTCGTTAATTCCTAAAAATATTCTCAGAATTTTAGGCAAGAAATCTTTATTCCAGCTTTGTGGATGTAAAAGAGCAGGCTAACTTCCTGCTACAGTTGAAACAAAACAGAAGAAGCTTGACCTTATCAAAAACGTGCTAAATTTTTACTTCGTATTGACAGCGTCATTTATTCTGAGAGGTTCTAGATGAACTGATGCTGTAAATTTGCTCAACTTTTGTTCAGTCAAGGTAGGATTTAGGATTCATATTGGATGTGCTAAACAAGGTATAGTTCCTAATGTAATTCCAAGATTAGCCATTTGGCACGGCAATTCAAAAGTTTGTCAAACCATTCCGTAAACTCAAAATAATGTCTAGTACAAGAGCCTCATCTGAGTGCTTCGATTGAGTATTTAATCTATAACAAGATAAATATATGTCTATTTGGAAAATTATAAACTACCTAATGCACTTGAAACATGTGAGGCTGATGGCGCTGTTGAGGATGCAACTAATGCTGGACCTGTTGCTGCTGCTGCCTATGATGCTGCTGCTGTTGAAGCTGGGCCTGGTGTTGGAACTGCTAGGAGAAAATTGGTAAATCATTCTGTTACTTTCTGTTATGAGAGTTTAATAGGTTGTTATCAGAATCTGTTATTGGTTAAGGCGTTAAGCTCTAATCTATCACGTGTGCTTCGTACTACGTATTTATTGTAGACATTTGTATCAGTACTGAATTCAGTATCATCACGATGGAAGAAAACTTTTTCTTCATCCACCGTACATATCTACCTCTAAATCTTCTCTCGCTCCTTTTTTTCCTCTTTCTCACATTGAGAGTTTTACAAACACACACTTAATGAGGAATCCACCACCCACAAAAAATTGCGAAGAATTCAATCATTTATTCTTTTCCAGTTGTCCAATATTACAAAATTACCCCTCAAAAGTATAGGCGAGAAACATACCCTTCCAACAAAAGCTTAAACACATTCAACTCGATCAGTGGGATTGTTCTTGCAGCCTTGTGCCTTCCTGCGGAACAGTGAGACCATGGTTGAAAACTTGCTTTTGAGATTTAATTTCGCCACCAATTCTAATATCCAATACACTGAAGTTTTGAGCAAGTGATGACCCATTATTATTGATACGGATCCCCAGATGATGAGCACAAGCCATAAAAGTATTCGGTACAACAAAATGGTCAATAGGACTGCAGAAGAGAGTGATCCAGAAACTAGAAGGATGAAGCTAAGAATCTGATCATGGAAGTTACTTCGAGTCTGTTTATTGAAGATCTTGATTCCAAGTACTGTGCAGTAGATGCATATAGCTACCAAGAAAGTTTGCATCTGAACCGGGTGCGTGTCACACGGCGTTTAGTGCTTGCTTTGATACTCAATTTGGAGCACAGCAAGGAGCACTGGATCCAGAAATATGAAGATGGCATGGCATGGGATTGAAGGATTAAGCTGTTGATCACTTGAAGAAGGTGAAGTGCTATATATCAAGATTCAAGACCAAAGAAGAAGTGAGTTACCAAACTGTCAGTTTATAAGTGTTAAAATCACTGCAAGTTGCTACTAAGTCTGAAGCATAATAATTTGATATTAAATCACTGAAGGTTGCCCTAATTTATGATATGATATGGTAGCTGAAGTTGATGAAGCGCATTTTTTTATAATAAAATAATCTTTTTTTAATTCAATCTCTTATTTTATTCTTGCCATATGGTAGAACCATAGCAAAACAATGGAGCCATAGCAGGTGTTGATACCTTATGAATAACCAATTAGAATAAACAAAAGATGATGATATAATAAAAAAAGCAAAGACGATCTAAAAAATCATAATATGTTAATCTCAGAGAGAGCGGAATCACTAACCTTGTCCGTTTATTATATTTTAGATGGCATGAGCGGCTCACGAACTTCGATAACTTCATTTTGTTTACTTTTGCTGCCACTTCAACTCTTCTGGGTTTTATTTTGCATACTGAGGGACCCAAATCCTGAGTATCTCCCACTATATTAACCTCACCAATATGCTCCTTAATTAGAAGCATCCATATCAACCAAACCAACAATCAGGATAATAGTGTGTACACACACACACATATATATATATAATTAATTTGAACTATTTATTTAAGATCTAACTTTACGTATTGGGTGGGCGGAGTAATGTTAGTCCCTAACATGGATGACTAACATATCCTCCGCCAAAGGTGTTGCGTAGAAATCCTCATCTCCGAAGTCCAAACGATACGGTCCCTAATGTTTCTTCTAGGAAATTAAACAGTGATCCCGTTTGGTTAGTATTTCCGCGCGCATTCCGCGTGCACATTGCTGATGACGTATTCTCTTCTAGAAAAAAGAAGAGAATTTTACTTGTATTTAGTTGGGAGTTTAAAATCCCCTATTTTGCTAGAATTATATAATATATGTAAAAGCCGGTTTTGAAACTTAACGAAATTTCTTAAAGAGCGCTGCTTATTAGTACGAATTAAAGTTTCGTAAAAGTGGTACGAACCACTGACAACCAATCAGAGGCAGGTTTGAAACTAAAAAGGCGGAGAAAGAAAAACAACTATACTCAAAACACAAAACAATAACTCAGTAATTTTACCTTCGTGCGTCGTTTCACGACAAAAAGCTTCGTACCAATTAGTATTTTCCTTTCTTAAAAGCTTTTTTCCTCCTTCCAATAAAACACTCAAATAGGGATGAGAACCTTAGAATCCTCTCTCTTCTCTTCGCTTCTGTTTAAAATAAAACTCACAAAATAGATAATAGGATAAATCAAAAGATTTTACGTCGCACATATCTTGTGTAAAATTGATTAATTATTTTCATTTTCATTTAGATATGGCGTATGTTTAATATCATGATTATGAAAGTAGGTTGAAGACTAAATTCAATATTTACCTTATATTTTTTAAGATATAATAATTTTTATACTTCTAAATACGACCAATTGTTACTCTATGAGTCTATTGTCCGGCCTATTTAACTAAATTTTATTTAATTTCTCCAAAATACTCCTCTTTATTCATGATTGAATTAATTTAATTACTCTTTTTAATTGTTTTATTTAATTAATTTTTGTCACATAAAAATTTAATTTAATGTATTTCATAACAAATTGTGAAGCTAAATATCTTTGTTATGTAATGGGTGCTCGCTTGGTGTTCTTTTTTATTTTCAGATGGTTTGATTCTATTTTTTGGACTTGTTTTGTATTGAATTCTTTTGAACTGATGTTATATTGGCTTCTCTCTTGTAAGGAGTGTTTGAGCGCAATTTAATTATAAAAAGGATATTAATGTCTACATATAATTTTATTTTATTTCTTAAATTTTTAATTGTTATATTAAGAGAATGAATTATTAAAAATAACAATAATTTGTGAAGATTTATTTTAAAAAGATAAGAATTATGTATTTTCTCTGATAAGTGAAATTTTGACAATGCAATTCATTCTCTTGATCAATAACGACGTAAAAAAATTCTTACATGAATTCATATCCAAAAAAGTGTTTAGTATTATTTAATATTTTATTTTTATGTTGAAATTTTATGTAAAATAAAAGATTAAAAATGAATCATAAAATTGAGACATTGAGCATCAACTAATATTATAAAATGTTTTTTTTTTCTAATCTTAAAACTATGTGAAAAATTCTCTACCCTACACATTGTTAATGATTTCTGCATTCACCTGTTTTCTATACACACCCAGACATATTATGCGCTAATAATTGGAGATATCTTGCCCTACAGACTACATTAGTCAATCAACTAACGTGTCTCTTGAACTGGTTATTTCTTCCCTGTTTCCCAAGGGACACCAAGGATTATTCTTTTTCCCCCTCGCTTCCCAAACGATTTGGCCATCCGTGTCCATGCAATATCAGTATATCTTATTCTGAATCTCCACTAAGGAGGAATTCACTTGTGAACTACGGCAACCATTAAACAAAATATTTTTTTAAAAAAAAAAAAAAAAGAGGAGCAAGAAGACAAATAACAAATGCACTTCATCTTCCAACTTTTGTTGTCCTGCTATCTCGTTCAATAATTTGGGTATTTTTAATTTTTTTTTTAAAACAAAATTCTTCTCCAGTGTCTAAATTTGACGCTTTGCCATCATTAGGTCATATAACTTTGACAAGAAAAAAATATATTTCTGATAGGACAGCCAAATGCATATCGTCATTGAGATACTAGCTTAGCTGATCATGCCATGTCATCATTATATTTACTTTTTATAAGCTATCGATCGTGAAAACAAATAAAGTAAGCAAAATATGATCGGCTGAATGGAGTTCTATCTTTCTCTATGGAGAAAACTTCCTTCCATTTAACATCTCCACCCTTGAATCATTTTTTTATTTTTTATTTTTATTTTTTATTTTTTATTTTTTTTTTCAATATTGAATGATTAAAATTCACATGAAAAAAAAAAAAAAGCATTTGCTCCGCAACGGATGTAAGAATTTTCTGGCTGACAGACTTCCCCGCATAAGTTCTTGGATCATACTTGTTCAATGGTGCATGACACTTTACACTACTTGTGCATTCCATTAATTAACTATCTTATCAATTATACATCACACTTTACACTTGTGCATTCCATTAGTCTTATCAATTAAAGTGCCATTAGAATTAGAATATGCCGCTAAAAATAGTCAAGTGATCTTCCTTGTGTGCTAGGGTTTTTCATGTACGGCTTCTCTTGCAGCCAATGGAACATTACGTCACACGTATGTGACGTTTTTTCTCCGCACCATTTCCTAGTAGGGTAGGGGGAAGTTGAGGACACGTTCCTTTTTCCTTTCTTTTTTCCTTGTTAATTTTTCTGTGGGAAAAGAATTGCACCCCAGAGGAATTGATGGCGAGGTATCGAAACTTAAATCTTTCATGAGAGATCTGACCCAAAAAAAAAAAAAAACAAAATCTTTCGTGAGAGAAGGCTACAATTGTGGCACGGGAAGGGGAGGGCAGAGGTGCCCGTCGTCACCCTTGAGTTTTTTTTTCTCTTGGGGTTGATAGTCTTTTTTTGATCTAAATTACTTGTATTTATAGTTTATTAGATTCTAAATAATCTAATTTGAGTTAAATCAATTCATTATAAAAATAAAATTCTTTTAGTATTAGCCTTTTTTTATTAACAATTGAAGGTCGAAATCTTACTCAAGACAAAAAAGTGTTGAACCAAGGTTAGTCTTTGCTGATACCTAAATTTATCCAAAAGATTTTTTGGTGAATTGATATGATTTCATAAAAAAAATGAAATAACAAAATAAAACCTTAAAAAATAGTAATTAATAAAATAAAGGAATTAAAATAATAAGAAGAGTCAAACTCTTTGCTAAATGAAAAAAAAAATTGTATACAATAATCTTTATGTGTAATAACTCATTATTAAAAATGTAACTCATATTATAAGAATACCTACTTCTATTTTTTAAATGAGAATTAAACTGCAAAAAAAAAAAAAAAATCTTTCCTCCCATTTCTTCATTCATTTAGTAAAGTAATTTTAAGGAAAAATTTTTTTGATTACACTGATAATATAAAATTATTTTATATTGCCAGTATAATTTTACACTATCAATGTATAATAATTAAAATTATATTAAAATTTTTTTTTTGATTACACTGACAGTGTAAAATTATTTTATATTACCAGTATAATTTTACACTATTAGTATATAATAATTAATTTTTAAAATATATTTAATTATATTTTTAAATTTTCTTAAAATTAGATATTCCTACGATACATCATAGGTGATTGGTATATCGATACACCTTACAATCTCACCATCAAATTGTAAAGTGCACTATGCTCCTTGACCGGCATAATCACCGTAGATCGCGCCATTACTTAACTCCTTCATGTGGACCCCACAACGTCCACCTGTCACGTTATCACTGGTTATCTTCATATGAAGATTTTTAAACTATCTTGAGAACTTCCCTTTTAATTAATAGAATATACACTTTTTTTTTTTTGCCACAATAGAATATAAACTTAACTGCATGCATATTCAGTAGTGAGGAATTTGGATATTATGCATAAGGTGGGGAACTCAAACATCTTTACCGCTGATATACCGAAAAAGTAATTAGTCCAATTGATCGGGTGGAGTGAAATAAAAAGAGGAGCGAACAACAGAAAGTGGCATGTTCGTCTAAAAAAAAAAAAGAAAGAAAGAAAGAAAGAAAGAAAGAGGCATGAGTGCGGTAAGCATAAATTCTTCCCTCTTGACATTTCTCCGCTATATTCTTCTTCTTCTTCCCCTATGATTGGTAATTCTATTCTAAGCTATAAAACTGATATGTCTGGCTCATGAGGTACTGTTCCATCGATTCTTCTCATTTGGGTTGTTGAAGAATTGTTCCTGCGGAGCTTTATTCATTGGAGACCAATTACTGATTGATTCCTCTAATTCTGTCATTAAATGCAATAGTCCTCTCGTTAGTTTTAGTGGGTTTGAGAAAATTGAAATATCAAAATTATTTCAATAATTACTTATTTGTATAATTGCTTTTTTTTATATAATTGCTTATATAAGAATCAATTTATATTTGTATACTTCAACTGAAAAGTGATTTTATGACAATTTATTTTATTTGAATTGTATGAAAAAAGTTACTTTTACATAGTAAAATTATTAAAAAAAAGTATAAAATAATTGTTTATATTAGATAATATTTGATACTTGGGATCAATTTAATAAAAATATAATAATTCTGAAATAGTCAGCTTCTACTTATAATCATAACCTTCAAAACGTTGCTTATGATTATAAATTACTTTTTAACTTAAAATTATCAAATTTTTATTATAATCTATTTTTAACTTTTTAAAAGTGTATTTATTTGAAATTTTTTGGGTAAAAAATCACGTTTTTTACTGAACAAATTAGTTTTCATATATTTAGATAATTTTTTAAAAATAATCAAAATATAAAAAAATATATGTTTTTCGCTTGTTTATAATAGTGAAAAATAGTAGATTCTAAAAGAAAATTAATTTTTAACTTTTTCAACCATGTATAAAATTTAACTTTCAAAATTAAAATCTGAAACAAATGTATTTTAAATAAGATTACCTTTTTAGAAACAATTTTTTTTAGGAAAAAACATATTTTTTGCATGTTCCGATCCCAAACGTGCACTTAATACTTGTAAATCCAAATACATGTATGGATACTGGTTTAGTGCATTTCAAATTTAGCTTGTAATAATATTGATACTTTTATTAAGAAGCCGACACATAGAAGGCGCGATTTAGGTCAGGGCTAACAGGAAAAGTTAGAGTGATACCGTTTAGAGTGGGCAGCCCAAGTTAGAGTGATACCGTTTAGAGTGGGCAGCCCAGAGTGGGCTACCGTGGCCGATGCCTTTAAGTGGGTGTGGCACTATTACAAGTCTCATATTTGGGAGTCATGTCATGTAAATATCATACTTAAATTTAAATGCTCTTCCATCCAATAACTAGTCTTTTGGATTGGATTCTTCCTTATGCTTCAGTTCGTAACAAACAATAAATGGAGAGATTTATAGTTAATATCATATTAGGGTGTCATTATTGTGATTTTGAAAATAAACTGCAAGTCAAATGTTTTTAAAAAATAAAAATGCAATTCTTTTTTAAATTGACTACATACATTTTTATTTATTATTTTAGAACGGTAAAAGACAACGTGAGTTAAAAATAGAAAATAAAAAATGGAAATATTTTGAACAAAATAAAAAAATTTTGTGTAGTTATAAATATAACATCTTATATTCAAATCCACTTACTAACAAAAAGTTGGATGCAATGGTTAACAATCTACATTTCTAAGGAGAAGATTAATGTTTAAATTCTATAAAAAAAAATTATAAAAATACTCTAGTCAACAACAATATATTGGGTTGGCTCCTCTTGTGTAGTTAAAAAGAGAAGAGGGGGTGGGAGCCCGTAATGACCTCCCAGCAATTTTAATTTTGCATTAGTTTTTTTGTTTCTTTTTTAACTTGGCCCCCTCTGATTTTTTTTAATACTTATATTGTTCGTTTTCTTTTCTTTTTTTAATATCCTATTGCTAACTTCTAGTGTTCCATTGCTCATCCCATTGTCAAATGTCAATTTTTGAATTTTTTTTTTAAAAATAAACAACACTCCTACTTCATTAAGAAGCTAACATTTTAGCCATTTTTTTCCTTTAATATACTTTACAGTACTATATATTGTTTTTTTGTAAGCACAGTACTATCTATTTTACTCTCTCACAGTCACAACAAAGCAAATAGTTAGTCTCTCACAATAAACTTAAATCAATCTTTTACCTCTATGTCTTGCATAACCAATCCACAAAATTAAAATTTTTCTTTTATTATTCTCTCAAAACTTAGACACACGGATCTCTCATAAGGTTAACTATTAAATATTTACCCCTTCTATAGAAAAGGTTTAGCTCCTTCCCTAGGCATACACTCACAATAAAATTGTGTTTTACCAACTTTAAGATATATTTATTTATCTTTGAGTCTTATTAATTTTATTATAAATGTATTAAATATGAAATATTAAATTTATATGCATGTAAGAAATTTTCAAACAAGAATGGGTTTCATTTTGAAGCTTATTGGTATAAGCCGTGCTGCCCTATTGCCTCTGGAGGTTGTTTTCCAGTAAATCCTACATTTTCTTCCTGTACGAGTCAACCATTTTCTATTTTTTTATTAAGTCAACCATTTTCCATTAAACTATAGTCTGAAATCATCTTAATTTTTAGTTTATAATACTGAACACTTTGAGAAAGTATGGATTATTTAAAAGGGTTTTTGTGCTACTTCTTTACGTTTATAGGTTACACATGCTAATCAATATAATGCCTTTTGAACTAGCTAGCGTTGACATACCTTTTACCTGAAGTTGTTGGATAATCTTACACAATCTAGTAAAGACGTGCTATGAAATTTTTTGGTTGTTTTCTTTTGATCTTTGTGCCGTTTCTTTTCCAATTAATTTATTTAGGTTTGCCGGGGCAT
The DNA here is from genome assembly GCA_031439595.1 of Pterocarpus santalinus. Taxonomy (NCBI): domain Eukaryota; kingdom Viridiplantae; phylum Streptophyta; class Magnoliopsida; order Fabales; family Fabaceae; genus Pterocarpus; species Pterocarpus santalinus. Next base: position 8,333,206 of record CM062523.1, read on the forward strand.
GAATGATAAAAGTAATCTTATTTGGATATAAAAGGTAAAATAAGGTAGACACTTATATTGAACTCCACTATTACCATATGTACTCGATCAAGTACAACTAACAAAAAATAGACATTCTTAATACAAGAAAGGAGCTATTGTTAAGCTGAGAAGTTCCTTTTGTTGAGCTAGACTTTGCACATGCTATTGATGAAGAAAGCTTCCGCGTTATTTGTAGAAAGCTTCCGCGTTATTTGTGTTAAGTTGTCAAATTAACTAGACTACACAAAATATCTTATAATTAATAGTAGATAAGATCATGACTTCGTATCTTTTTTTCTTTATGAATATTAAATATTATATCTACTTTTTATCATCAAATAACACTAATGGATCATAACAATTATTCAAATTTGTTGTCTGATATATGTGCAGTGGGCTACGACTGATTTACTGATATTTAATCGTGAGGATTTTTTTTTAACTAAATCACTCTAAAAATAAATTATCATTTTAGTTCTTAAAATTATTATTGTCGGTTATATTAGTTTCTACAATAAAAAAACGTTAAGCATAATGTCTCCAAAATTCTAAGTGTCTGGTCATATTAATCGTTAGAACATATAAAATTAAACTAAATTAATTCTTGTGAACCGAAATAGCTGTTACATGTCCAAAATAAAAGTTCAGTAATGTTCATATTTTCATTTATTGCATAAATATCAGGAACCATATTTAATTTCAAAGGCAAGCATATGAGAAATTATAAAACCACTAACCCCCTCGATTATTCTCTATCTCAAAGTTCAGTACATAATTCTCTAAAAATTAATCTCGTCTTGCTCATAGCGAAGCATCTAAGAATCTCTGAACCCCCAGTCCAAAGAGAAAGCTCCACGTACGGTTCGCCCAGAACAGCATTGGAAGAGTTTATAGGTTGCTATTGATCCACTCATGCACGTTAAAAGTGATAAAAAAAGAAGGATGTCAGGTTGCCACCATACACTCTATCCCGTATAAGAGAAAGAGCAGGGTTATTTACACTTTTGAAAACACTTTTAAGTGATACCTTAACATATCAACTAAGTATTAATTGAGAGAAAAATTGTGATTCGCTCTTAACTAATATTTAACAGACACTTACGGTATGTTTGTGAATTAGAGTTTTGGAGGGGAGGAGAGGAAAGGGAACAAAATGGATCCCCTCTCCTCTAAAATTCTAAATTACAAATATACCCTTAAAGTATTTTTTAAAAGATATTTTTAAAATTGGTATAAATAATATTTCACTCAGAAATATAACCAACTATAGTACCAGATAAGAGAGAGAGAGAGAGAGAGAGAGAGAGAGAGAATTGGAATGAGAGAAAATGTGTATCTGATTTGTATATTTGATAAAATGAGTGAATTAGTAGTACTTTATACAGAGGTACACGTCACAACTGACTCACAAGCTTGCAGTGCAAGCTGCTATAGCCTAACTAATCTCACTAACTAAACCAACGGATAGATGCCAGCTGTACAAAGTTAGTTACAACAGCTTAACGGAACTTGATGAGGATCTATCCAATTTCTCTTAGTCATTCTAACACTAATCCCTCATGGGATGCATACTAGATTCTTCGAGACAGGTGGAGATGAAATCTTCTCCTATTTGTAAGCAACCCATCTTGAGCGAGCAACCATAAGCATGTTTTCACTCTCTCCGATCCTGCCATTTCTAGAATTTAATAAATATAAGTTAAACGCGTTTCTAGCTCCAATCTTAGAGTAATAATCAGATTTTTCGAGAAGAACGAACGATCATGGCTAACGCCCCACGAAACCACATTTTCACCAGCAGCGGAAGGCGGAGGTTAGATACCCGCAATAAGGTTGCACACATTTGGATGCAAAATTTGACATAAAAACGGTGATTTCTTTTTTTTTGATATATTAATAGCAATAAGATTTAAATTTAAAATTTTATGTAAGATATTTAAATTTCTCATTATTTAACCACTCCTAAGGACCTAAAAACAGCGATTTCTAAGATGTCTTTAGAAGAAAAATACTTAATACTTCCTGCACCATTGCCGCCTTGCCGGAGTAGTCAAGTCTCACTCGCCTTTAGATTTGAAGGGGCATTTTGTCTCTTGTACACATGGGTAAATTAGAAATGAACAAATTGTATGCTTTAATACCCTCATTTCCTAATATGTCCAACAATAAAAATTTAGATTGGATTTTTTGTTTAAAAAAATTCATTTATTAGGATAAATATGTTAGTTTATTTTTATTTTTTATATAAGTTTATTTTTATTTATTACAACAGATATGTTACCTATAATTTATTCAGATAGATAATTACCAGGCAATGATTACTCATTATTAGGCAATAATTACTAAATCTCTATAAACTATTGTACATCAGTATTTGATAAGAGAAGTGCTATGTGGCGTGAATTTGTTTTCGTGCTGAGTGTTACGAAACCCGTTCAATCAATTCCACGAAGGTATAAAAGTTGGATAAGAAAACAGAAAAGTGATAGTTTACAAAAACGCAAAGGTTGTCCTCTTATTTTATTCTTTCTGCGTCGTTTCACAAAAAATGCTTCGTGCCATATATTATTTTCCGTTTTATTTCATATCTCCTTTCAATAACAATGAAATTTTGAAAATCATTACGATTGATCTAATGGTAAGAAATTTTGGTAAATTATATGAAGTTATATGTTCAAATTTTATTATCAATAATATAACCAAAAAAAAAATCAAATTCTGAACATGCAATTTGTGGTCCCATATATCAATTTTTTATTATATTTATATTAAGGTTGAAGAATAAGAATATCTTATGACTATATAAAATGAGTAATCCTATCCCTATAATTCTACCTAGATTTATTGCAATTGTTATAGTGTCTAATTTCATATAGTGATTTTTCAATCATCAATGTAGAATCATGAATCAGTTAATAGATGATTAAGACAAAAAAAAAAAAAAAATGAAGAGCATAATAACATCTCAATTGGTTAAAAGAAAAACTTGCTCAATAATAAGGCATACATGGGTTGTTCTACCAATTATATTGCCCTAACCCCACAAGAAAACTTAGTAAGCCATAAAAAATAAAAAGAAAATGTAGAAGTCATAATATCTGAGAGAATCATATGATATCTCTAAGACTGAATCTTGATTCCTCAAGTCTTCAAATCCCATAAACACAAAAGATATTCTCAGAAATTAAGGTTATCCTTTTACCTATATTCTCTCTATTTCTAATTTCATCAAAAGGAAAAATTACATTTAATTAAAAAACTGGCCTAAGACACCCAACAGAATCATTCTTTTTTTTTTTTTAATAGTAGAATCATTCTTTTTTTATTATTATTATCTGTTCAAAATCTTATTTCCTTTTCAAATTTTCTCTCAATCTTTTCAAATTCAATCTTTCTTTCAAATTTGATCTTTTTTACAAATTTATTCAAATCTTTTCCTTTATCTTCTCTTTATTTCTTAATTGTCATGATGCTATCAAAACAAATTAATTAAAAATCTTTATCAATTAAATAAACAACTATCATATTTATCGGTGATTGCGCTAAAATGTTCTCGTTATTGAATTTAATTAAATTAAATGAGCTTGAAGACAAAATTTAAACAATTAAAACACAAGTATGAGATAAAAATTATTATTTTTACAAGTCATCAATTTTTTATATATTTAGTATTTTATTAGAAAATTAAATAGAAAATTAAGTTAAAAATAGAAAGAAAAAAAAAAGGGGGAAACAGTTTCCCTGCTCATGAGGCCCTAAACGAGAAAAGGGGTTTTATTAATTGTTAAGTTCACGCCTAGGGTTGTTTCTTGTGAAATACGGACACTTTGAGATACAGATACTATCACATAATCATAACTATTTTATATTTTTTGAAATTTTATACTAATATAAATGGATATATACTAAAATAATTAGATCAATAATACTATTATATTTACAATAAATTATGTTAAGTTTTAAAAATACATTTAACTCTTTTACTTTAATATTTGTGTATTAATGTTAATTTTATATTAATTTTACATTATATATCATTATTGTGTCATAGCTTATAGTTTTTAAAATTTATCGTATTGTTGTGACGCTGTAACGCATTGGTCGGCTGTAGGTGTTTCATTTTCCTCTCCCAATTCCTAACCCAAGGGACAAGTAAACCTTTTCTCCCGTACGAGTCACTCATTCTCTATTAAACTGTAGTTTGAAGTCAAATCTTATTTTTAAGTAAGTTTATATAAATAAACACTTTGAGGAAATATTATGGGTCATATAAAAAGGTTCGTGAACTTCTCCCATACGTTATTAGGTTGCGCTTGCTAATCACTAATCACTGATGCCTTCTGAACTAGTGTTGACAAACTTTTTACCGGAAGTCGTTGGATACCTAACGCGATCTGTCAAAAGCGTGCTATGAAACTTCTCAGTACTTTTCTTTTGATCTGAGGTCCCATCTGCACGATTAATTTAATTTATCTTGACCAGGGATATGATAACATAGACGACAACGACTATGCAAATTGTCGTCTGATTATACTGCATAGCTCATTCATGTGAAGTGGGCTGCGATTTATTTATTGAATATTAAAGTGTGAGGAATGGTTTTAGTAATTTAGTCTAATTACCAATTAGATTGAGTCTTGTTGAATTTCCTCAAAAAAGAAAAAAAAAAAAAGATTGAATCTTGTTGAAGATCGATCTTGTTAAAGTAGGATTCAAATTAACTGAATATGTAACCAACCTACAGTCCCTCTTCCATTCCAAAGAATCACTACATATGAATTTGATAAAATTCAAAAACCTCCGGAGGATCCTCCAATTAGAGGAAAATGATTTTATGGACCAAATTATATATTTAAAATCACATTAGTTTTAAAAATAAGCTGCCATGTAATTACTTCTCATTGGATGAAGTGTTCAATATTATTTGATTTAATCAATCTTCTCTATAATTCTTTAATACCGCCATAAAATTAATTTATGATCATATTCACGTCATGCATGACTTAGTATCAATTCTTTGTGGACATCATTTATATATTAAGAATTTAACAGTAACAATGTAAAAATGATGTACAAGAGTTTCTAATATGCAATAATCCTCTTCAACAACAGCTAAGTTTTGAAACTTGTGGCTCAAAACTCACTATTGTTTGACTTATTATACATATATATAAAAGTTAATTTTACATTACATAACACAATTTGCTCAACGCTTGCAATACACATAACATGGCCTTATATATATTATTTATTTATTTATTTTCCCACAGCAACAAAGCCTTATTTATGTATACATCATCAATTGAGCATGCGTTGCCCCCACTGCCTTATGCGTCCAACAAACAAATTTAAATTGTCACGAAGTTGGAAAGTTAAGGAAACTACAGTTCCCAAAACTTTTAACAGTGGAGTTTTGATCAAGTGATGAGCCACAATCACTGGTACATACAACCCAATGATACAGAGAAACCAAACGAGAAGGCGTGGTTGGAAGATGGACATTAGGGATGCTGAAGATAGTGATCCAGATACCAGCAGAGCTTGGTTGAGAATTAAAGCAAAGTAGCCACTTCGAGCCTGTGTATGGATCATAAAACCAAGAACCACGCTGTAGAAGCACATGGATGTAAAGAAAATCCACTTGTGAAGTGGGTGTGTCTCAAATGGCGATTTGTTCTTGCTTTGATACTCAACTTGAAGAGCTCCAAGGATTTGTTGATTAAGGAATGCGAAGACTACATGGCACGGGATTGCAGAGATAACCTGTTCGTCGCATTTGGTAGTTGATGTGCTACGAAATAGTAAAAGCTAAAGTAAGACATAATTCGTTCAATCTCTGTCTTTTGTACATCAAATATTCACAACATTTATAACAATATTAGTAGTGAATCGTGTGTTTATAAATAGAGACACCCAATATTGTGAGTTGTGACTCAAGCTACTGTGTCTAGGTTGCCAACATAAGATAAATCACTAATAAATATGCATCATTTATAACAAACTCAATTCATCATTTATTAATCATGCACCTCAAATGGTTATCCGTGAATTAGGCGAATGATGGAACTATATCTAATAATTAATCATGTATACCCGTATGGTAATTTACGAAGATGTTGGTCTTGATGTCATTTTCAAATGTAAAATATAAAAATAAAATAAAATAAATTGTAAGACATAATAATATCTTTCTCAAATTTTATATTGACTAAGAACATAATTATACATGCTGCTTGCAATAGGACAAGACAAGCAGGAACATTGGAGACATTAAGGGGGTTCTGTTGCATCTTTTTAATATATTCTGACCTGTTTCAAACCTTAAAAAAAATTTAAAAAAAAAAATCAGCATATTGTAGCATCCCTTTCGATGCTTAATCTTTCACTCACAAATGGTTATTTGTCTATTGAAATAAAAGAAACTTTAACTTATTCTACCAGAAATGTGGGGTAAATCAAAGGATATAGAGTATAAACGACTAAGGTCATTTATTTACTGAGTAAAATGGCTTTAATTTTTTTCCTTTGTAAAAGAAAAGGAAAAGGAAAAAAAAAAGCAAAAAGAATATGGAGAAATATAGTTGAGATCATGTAACGCATAGAGGCCGTGTGACAGTCTAGACAAACCTTGAGATTTTCTTTGGTTTAACCCTTGGTGCAAGTTTAACTCGGTGAGGTCTTAACCTGCGGATTGAAAGACTAACATGCTTATTATCACCATCTCCCATTCTCACCTCGCTCTCTGAATTGAAATCAACCATGTTGTTAAGCTGAAATGAAGGTTAATTTTGCGCAAGGTATAGAGAGGACCATATATAGTGGATGCTCCGCTTTTCACTCTGGTTTTTTTGTTCCTTTGTTAATTTTTTTGTTTAGAATTATTTTTTCCTTTAAAGATAAAATCTCCTTTTGAAGTGAGCATTGCTCATGGCCCCGCCGACGTGGCTGGGGTGTGACAAATTTACATACAAATATACAATTAACAGACAATCATAAGTGGAGTGAGAAAGTGAAGTTTTGATATAAATATCACGCATAATAAGTCAATACTATGGAGTTGGAAAGTGAAGCTTTTATATAAATATCACGCATAACAAATCAATACTATGAAATATATCTTATTAATTATTTACCTGTAACATCATGAATAATATTGGGGTTCCTGTTTTAAGAAGGACTACAAGGTACATGATTCATACACTTTATTTGACTTGACAAGGTGCACCAAAGACACCACCCAAATCTACCTTATTGATTATGTACCTGTAACATGATGAAAAATATCGGACGTTCTATTTTGAGAGGACTATAATAACATTAGAAATACCATAGCGTAAAACCCAAAATTAACCTTGTTAATGAGGTAAAAGTTCTAATTGAGCCAAAACCAAAGATACGAATTTGAGTTGGTAATTATAGAAAGGAGAAATCAAATGTAATGACTACAGGATATGGAGAGAGTTCAACTCAAATACTACATTGACCTTATTTACTTACTTGATATGGCACCCATAAAATTATCATCCTCTTTAAGAGCCAATGACTATGGCTTCACTCCGTCAGCACTTATTCGATAGGTCACAACATGTACAATCTCATTATTGTACATTAATCCAATCTATATATAACCTTTCTTCTAGCTCAAATCTCAATAAAAGTATTAATTATTATGACTCAAGCGGATAGAAAAAAACCTAAACGAAAATATTAGTTTATTAGGTGAGACAATTTCATATCGTAAATATTACATTGAACTTGTTTACTTACTCGGTATAAAAGAAAATGCAGGTAATTTAGAAGAAAGAGAGTGTCACAATAAAAACAACCCACCAATTAAAACTCTCATACCAAATCTGGTGAAGTCAGTTTGGTGCTATTAAGCTCTTTCCTTACTAGTCCTAAAGTAAGAGGCTTTTTATATCTAATACGAACTTATAAAATTTCACGCCACGATGTTCACAAATCACAATCCATATGGCAACGGCTGCATTAATATTCCACAATCACCATCGATCCGCGATGACAACAGCAGTGTAGAAGATGTCGTTCTGAAGTCAACTCCACTTCTCGAATGCCACTAGAGAATACATAAATAGAGTCGAAATTATTCCTTCGGTCCTACCCGCCGTGTGCTGAGTCATGAAGGATATCTCAATATCAACACGTGGAGTCCTGAGTGCAAGTGCAAAACAGTGGGGTCCACACTGCTCTTTCCTCCCAAATTTCCCAGGCTAATCCTGTCACTTCCTAGCCGACTATGCCATTTTAATTTCTTCATGTCTGCAACTTTGCATATTGATAGTGGATACTCTTTATCGGGGGTGAGGGTGAGGGTGAGGGTGAGGGTGAGGGTGTGTGTGGTATGAGATAAAAATCAAATTTTGCGGATAAACTTCACGTATAATTAAGATACATACGGATATTAACCACACCTTGAATGGTATGATTCCACAAAGCACAATAAAGATGCTAAAAAGAGATGCCATTATCGGTTGAACCAACTGATTTAACTATAGAAAAGCAACTGCAAAATGTCCTTTTTTTTCCCACAATTAAAAAATAAAAGTTAAAAAAAATTAATTACCACTTTTTCATAAGCTAATATGATCGCCGGCTTGTGAAAAAACAAGCCGTGATTTTTAATATATTTTTCAGAAAAAAAATATCATTTACTTTTATTAAAGATTATATCCAATATTATCATGATCATTTTGCCCCTTTGCAGACCCTTAAATCTCCCCCTTCCAAATGGATTTTTTCTTTTTTTTTGAGTTGTTAAATTTTTATTCAAATATTGGAAGAACATGACTTGAATTAAATTTTAGTTTTTATGCTAAATATATATTCCATTGAGTTTTAGCAAGTTATTACTAAATACTAACAGACTGAAGAAAGAGGATAGCGAGGGGATTGGAATGATTTTTTTTAATTGTTCAACACTCACTTTAAAATTTAAAGTAGTTATCTTTATAAAATGATTATATTTTCAATAATAAATCATTATATTGAATAGTTCTATAGATTTATTTTTTTTAAAGTTATTTTATCACTTAAAATTTGGAAGTTAATGTATCTTTATAAAATAAATCACGCACTTTCAATAATGTTATATGGAAAAATTCTATACAACCTTTTTTTTTAAATTTAGTTTACGAGGATGATAAAGAAAAGGAGGGAAAAGAAATTAGAATAAATTTTCAGTTATTTGATTCTTATTTAAAATTTAGATAGATATTCTTATAAAATGAAACTACATTTCCAATAATAAATTGTTATATAAAATGATTCTTTAATTTTTTTTTATTTTTAAAAAAGTATTTTACTAGAAGGCTAAATTAGAAAGTGAAGGGAGACAGAAATAGAATAAATTTTTTTTTCAGCATTTTTTTATCCTCACTTAACAATTAAAATTGTATATCTTTATAAATCAAATCAGACATTCAATAATGATTTATTTTTATGGAATGATTCTATAAGTTTTTTTCTTGAAAATTACCTTATTAGGAGGCTAAAAAAAAGTGAGGAGATACATGTAATGAATTATTTTTTAATTATTTGATACTTACTTTAAAATCATAAGTAGATATCTTTATTAATCAAATTAAACATTTAATAATGAGCTGTTATATATAATAATTTTATATATTTTTCTTTAAAATTATTTATTTTGTTCAATAATAGTTTTAAAGTTATAATTTTCATTTTTATAATTATTTTATTTTAGATATTTTTTTTATAATTATTCATTAAATTATTTTATGTAAACATATTTCAATATGAATTTTATAGTCCTTTCTTAAGTTTGTATTCCATAAGTATAAAATCGTATTTAGTAAATCTTTTATGAAAAATAATTTGTATCAATTCAACGATTGTGGTAACAAGTTTGTATCAAATTTGTATTTGTATTTATAATTGTTGTTGTAACTTTAATTATTGTTAGAATCATTGTTCTTCTCTCTAGATACTCTTAAAAAAGTTAGAAGAAAATAAAAAAGTTAAAAAGATTGTAAACGATTAAAGGTCAAGTAAAACATGAAGGATGGAGGAATGAAAAGTCAAAAAGAAAAAAAATAGATCAAAAAAGATTTTTTTTTATGGAATTAGATTCGAAAATAATTTAAAATAATCACAATTTGAGGAAAAAACTGTGGCATGATAACTTCAGGGGAAGAATCCTAATATACAATATTAAAGACAGATAGATTGGGTACTATAGACGGGAGAAATTCTTAAGCAAATATTACTTACCACATCAGCATTTAGATATTTCATTCATATTTTGACATGTATAAAAATAGTACTCTACATGTCTCTGTCTTTATTAATATTATATAGTTTATTAATGTTTATTAATTATATCCATTAATGGTAATATTATAATATAAAAATTACCATTTTTCAATTGTCATTTTTTAATGTACTTTTTCAACAATTTATTTTCTCAAAATTGTCTTTATTATTTAACTTTCATAAAGTTTACGTGCTATAACAAGAATTTTTAATAAATCTTAAGTATTATATGTGTTCTTTTTCACTGTCACTTTAAATTGCACAATAAAAAGTAATTATCATCTTTTCACAAAATTTCTTTCAGTAATTATTTTCTCATGCTTTTCATGAATATTATTACGAGTTAAATTTTAATCTTTATATTGATTTTTTAAAATTTCATAAAAGAATTCACTGGCTAAATGAGTTAACATCTTACGGCTTTTAATAATAATTAAATATTAAAACAAATGAAAATGCACTTTTTCAAAAACTAAAATTATATATATATATATATATAGTTTTTTAGAGTATCTCCTCAGTCAACAAGTGAGACATTAATATCTTAAAATACAATTAAACACTTGAGCGAGAATCCTCTTAATAGTATTTTTATTTTTTTTTCAGTCCTGCATATGAATCTTGATACTAAACCCAATACCACACATGTTTAAGGGTTTCGAACCCTTTCCACTTGGTCTAATATTTTATTAGTAGAAAATATATTATTCTTCAACACCTTAGTGTAGTATATATATATATATAAAGATTTTGAAATTAATTAAATTAAAATTTATATATTACTTTTATTGGGTTAAATTTAACATAAATATATTGGTCATGAATTGGATGATAATTATTGCAACTATTTTAAATTCTAACAATCATGCATAATTATTAGCTAAGAATTTCAAAATTAATCAACACAAATTACAGATATTGGATTTTTTTCAAATTTAATTTATCATAGATTGACCTAATATATAATTTTTTTCTTGACGGATTGAGCCAACATATTACAAAATATTAAAAGGTGTATATCTAAAAAATAGTTGAAATTACTTAAACTATTCTAAAGATTTTAATTTTGTCAAGTTTAAATTAACATATATAACTATATTTTTTATAAGTTAAATTAAATAATAACAAGGTGATGGTTTTATTAAATAAGACACTCCCAAATATGAGTATAAAATTAATTTTGTTAATGAGATTAAGTTAAAACAATGAATGTAATTTATTTAATAATTTGATTAATCACATAATTTTTTTTAAAAAATAAAGATTTTGAATACTCAATAAAATAATGAATTAGTTGAAATAATATAATAAAAAATAAATATTTTAAATACTCAATAAAATAATGAATTAGTTGAAATAATATAATATACAAGGACATAAAGATTTAAAGTTAATTAAATTAAAATTTAGATATCTTATTAGGATAAATTTAGTTATTTCCACTTTTATAAAATAAATGATAAGTTACATAAATATATTAAAGAAAATATATACACACCTATTATTTCTGTAACATGATTAAATTATATTAAATTAAAATTTTAAAGTTATAATTATAAAGATAGACACTCAAACGTTAAAAAAAAAAAAATGCATGAATAACATAGCAAAACTTATTCATACACAGTGGGTCCACAGTACTACTCTTTTCTCCGAAATTTCCCAAGCTAACCGCGTGACTTTTCATTTTGGTTCTCCAACTTGAGATGCATTTTCACATTAATACCTTTCTATTATTCTCTTCCACCAACTTCATTTCAGGTTATATTAAATTTATCTTGAGATTATATTATTATTTTTTGATAATTATATTTCTAAAATTGATTTTACCTTATTCTATTCAAATAAAAATATTTTTTAAAATTTATTTTTAAAATATTATTTTTAAATATAAATTAATTCTTTCAACTTCAATTATTTTAAAAATAATTCTTTTAACTTAATTTTTAAAAAAATTAATTCAGCTAAAAGTTAGTTCATTAGAGAATGTGCTGAGTTTTTTCCCCCTTTGTTGAGAGCTGCTTGGTATTAACTTTACTGGACAAGAGCTGTTTGTGAGGCTGCCTTTCCTGTTAATAATATTTTATTGAAAATTATTTTGGTAAGGCAATTGAGCTTGCAATACTTAAGTTGATTGATAATTGATGGATGAAGTTTAAAATATTAAATATCTTATAGCTTCTTTTTAATTTCGCCGAATAAATATCTATCAGTTTTTTCTTTTTTCTTTTTTTTTTTTCCGGTCAAGTAAATATCTAATAGTTAAGAATCATGCCATGGGATCATATTGGAATTGGAATCCAAAGGAAACTGGGGCCTTTATTATTTGGACTATATTTGTGATTATTTATATATTAAAAAAAAAATTTAATTTATATGCATTAATAATATAAAACTATTTTATACTGTTATCTAATTATATTTTCCTATTTGCATAACTTTTGAAGTAGTGGAGATGAGAATTATGCATATTTGCTTATATGATAATATATGATTAAATAATAGTATAAAAAATTTTACACTGTCAGTGTATACAAATTAAACCCTTAAAAAAATAAAAAAATTGAAAGGTGTAAATTCTTCAATAGAAACGTCTTTGGACTTTCTTATAATTTGGATATATTATGTGGGGATCAATCTATTAGATGTAGGATTATATGGTTATGGTTCATTTCCATCTAATTAAATTAAAGTGAGTAAAGGATCTAACAAATACAAATAAAGAAAGCACGAAAATATAAGTGGTCAAAGTATGGGTCCTCGCAAGAGGTGCATATTGGGGGGGCTAGGATTGCGTGTTCTACCGTGGTCAGAGCCGTAGAGGCCCCTCCCCTGGGTGCATGTGTAGACAATAAAAAAAGAAGAATCATGCCACTGCACATCAGGCCTTTTTTTGTTCAGGTGGGCTCTGCTTGGCCTATATAGGTGGATTAATGTTATGTTAATCTATTTACAAAGAGTGTAAAACTCTTTTTTTTTAAAAAAAAAAATGGGTTGGTCCTGAGCCACTTAATTTACGTGGGTGTTTGGTCTTGTAAATTTTTTTGGTCAACTTCTTATAGATTTTTTTTTTTTTTTGTATATTTGATATAAGGTAAAAATGGAGAGGATAATACTTTATGGATGAATGCTATATGTAATTTTATATATGGATCTCATTTATGAAATTTTACCTCTATACCAAATGCACCCAAAGTGTGTTTTTGTGTAAAAGTGGGGTAAAATACATTAAAAAAAAGGTATGATTGATTTAAAAGTAAAAATGGGAGGTCAATTTTTAAATATTCTATTCATATGTAAAATTATACATGAATGATATCCATAAAAATTTACCTCTTATTTTTACTTCTAAACCAAATACTTTTGAGGGTAAAATTTCAGGAGTTTTGCAAGTTCATAGATTACATTAATTCTCTGATGCCAGTTAGGCCATCTGCGTCAGCAAATTAAGAAAACAAATCAGAATATCAAAGCAAATCATTTGTAATTTCTTCCTTTCATTCTACAATAATTCAAGGACAAAAGGACTAAAAAGTTTTGTTAAAATGATCTTACACAAGTTGGTTGCTGAGAAATTCTGATATACTAATGCCTTTAATTTCATCTACTTATAGCTCATTCAATAACAGCCCAACACAGCCACAACACAATAGAAATTCCTTGATTTCTTCTCAAATGAAAATTACTTTCAATATTTTCTCTTAACCGTTGACATTTCCAGGGGTTAACATCAAAACTTGTAAGGAATCGAAACTGCAGAGCATATACAAAGGAATACCTTTCATTATTACATTGTGCAAAGTATCAAGTGGATTGAGATCATACAGAACACCCTTTACATCTTTCTCCTAACAACAGCCATTAACTTCACCAAGTTTGGATAACCTATCAATGTTGGACTTGTCCAAAATTTTATTTCCTCTTACAATACAGAACCATTAAGCTTTCACAATTATGTGACATAAAGGATAAGAAAGGATACAATTCAGGAGTGGTAGAGAGTGAGAGAGAGAAAGAGAACTTGCTTTGATACTCAAATACTCATCATCATGTTTGGAAGTAATGCGTTCCAATTTTTCATCATCCCATATCTTCATTGATATATCAGTGAAGATATATCACTGATATATCTCCATGAGACTTCTCACTTTTGTTCTTATTATTTTGAGCCTTACGTGCAAACTAAGTGAAACAAAGTTGGATGAAATGATGATGGTCATGAAGATGAAACAATGAGCATAATTCTTAATGGTCCTCTTTAATTTGCCTAAAAACCTATGGAGAAATTGCAAATGAAAAGTAATAAGAAGATGGAATATAAAAGTTATTGAAGCATTTTTTGAAGTATGAAATATTTACCTTCCAAAAGGATACATCCATCGATAATAAACAGGGCCACCTACTCTTGCTTCATGTGGCAAATGAATAGGTAAATGCTCCATTGAGTCAAAGAAACTAGGTGGAAAGATTCTTTCCAATTTACATAAGATGATTGAAATGTTTTGTTCCATTTGTTTTAAGTCATCTTCTCGCAATGCTGTTGAGCATAAGTCTTTGAAGAAGAGACTCAGCTCTGTTATGGGCTTCCATATTTGATCTGGTAATGCACTAAAGGCAATTGGCAGTAAATGCTCCATAAATATATGGCAATCATGACTTTTCATCCCATGTAACTTGCCCTCTTGCATGTCTACACATCTTGCCAAATTTGAAGCATATCCATCAGGCATTCTTAGTTCCTTAACCCATTCACACACTTTTCTTTTTTGCTCCAATGTGAAAGTGTACTTAGCTTTAGGTTTAATCAACTTTTCATTGGGTCTACTTTGAAACTCCAACTCTCTTCGCTTACAATACTCCTTTAAATCCATTCTTGCTTTCACATTGTCTTTAGTTTTTCCTTTGATGTCCATCACTGTGTTAAACACATTATCAAACACATTCTTCTCTATATGCATGACATCCAAATTGTGTCGGATTAAGTTAGTCTTCCAATATGGTAATTCCCAAAATATACTTTGCTTAGTCCAGTTATGACTAACCCCATATCCTACAGCTCTAGTAGACTTATTCTCAATTATCTTATGAATATTACATACCTCCAGCCAAACTTCTTCCCCAGTCAACCTAGGAGGAGGAGGATCTTTCTCAATCTTATTTTTATAAAAAGCATCCTTATTCCTTCTAAATACATGATCAAGGGGCAAAAACATACGATGAGAAATCAAATCAAGTATTCTTCCCCCCATGCTTTAATGTGAAAGACTTTGTTTTCCCCATACAATATGGGCATGCCAATTTTCCAGATGTACTCCAACCTGACAACATTTCATATGCAGGAAAATCATTTATTGTCCACATTAATGCAGCTCTCATTTTAAAATTGCTCTTTGTAGAAATATCATAGGTTTCAACACCTACTTGCCACAATACTTTTAATTCATCTATCAAAGGCTGTAAATACACATCAATCTTACTCTTGGGATTATGAGGGCCAGGGATGATCAAAATTAAAAACATATATGGAGTAGTCATGCATATCTCAGGAGGAAGATTATAAGGAGTAATGATTAATGGCCAACAAGAATATGGTGTTGCCATTTGACTATAAGGGGTAAAGCCATTAGCACATAAACCAAGTCTAACATTCCTAGGTTCAAAAGCAAAATCTTGATATTTTTCATTAAAATGTTTACAAGCTTCACCATCGGATGGATGGCATAGCATGCTAGTTTGTCGTGGGTTTTCAAGATGCCATTTCATATGTGGTGCAGAACTCATAGATGAATATAACCTTTGAAGTCGAGGAATAAGCAGCAAATAATGCATTCTTTTGAAAGGGATTTCTTTCTTTTTATATCGAGGTGAACCATAAAACTTGCATGTCTTCTTATCCATTTCTTTACCATAATAGATCATGCAACCATTTTGACAACAATCAATTTTTTGGGAAGCTAGCCCTAGTTTTGACACTAACTTTTTGGCTCTATAAAAATCTTGTGGTACAAGATTATCAGGTGGGCATATCTCTCTCATGAGCTGAGCAAATGCATTAAAGCATTCATGAGACACATTGTAGTCAGATTTAATACTCAACATCCTAACAGCACAAGAAAATTCAGAATGGTTTTCACATCCTTTCCATAACGGTTGTTGGGCTGTATTCAACATATCAAAAAACTTTTGAGCCTCCGAATTCGGAGGCTCTTCGATTCGTGCATCAGAAGCTCTAAAACTAGGTCCAGCAGCATCAAGTACTAAAACCTCGTACCTATTTAGATGTTCATTATGACCAAATTGCAAATTGCTTGAAGTAACATTATCAATATCGACCCCTCTAGTATCTTCATGTTCATGCTCTCCATGACACTTCCAATACCAATAATTAGGAAGAAATCCTTTCCGATAAAGGTCAACCTTGACTTCATCTGGAGTTAAGAATTTCTGATTTTTGTGTTTAGAACAAGGACATCTAATTTTTCCCTCACTTAAGAAAATTGGTTGTCTACATGCAAAAGAAACAAACTCATCCACCCCACGTAAAAATTCATCTGTGTATCCCTTTCTACCCGGGTTTAATCTATCATACATCCATCTGCGGTTATTGGAAACTTCCATCTCTATATAAAGATAGATAAGGAAAAAGTTTTATTATCTCTAGCTAATAATGTAAGTGAACGAACCACATTCACCATTTACCAAGCACAAATATGTAAGCAAGTAATAAGTATAAAGAATAAAGCATAAACAGTGCAAAAGAGGAAGTGACAAAGTTATAATAAACATAGGAAAAAGCATAAATCAAAACAAAGGTAAGAATTAAAAGCAAACCTTAACACAAGAATCCACGAAATCCAAGTTCTTCTTAAAATCAAAAGCTTCCCTCTAATCTTTCTTCCTGACATAGTTAATGACAAATGCGACTATCACTTTCAATCAAGGAAACAAATGTGGGACATGTGTTATAAAAACTTATCATATGTGCACAACATAATAAGTAGTGTTGAGAGAGTGATAAATGCAAAACAAGATACAAGCCTACAAGAAAATCAATAGACTACTACCCTTTCTTGAATATTATTGTACACCAAAACTCATAAAGATTATTTTGTATCACTTTCCTGCACATAAATACTAAATTCCTACAAAAAGCCTATAAATATGTGGATTTCAAAAAGTAAACCAATTATTTCTAGGAATAGTTAGAGTGATCGAACATTATACTAAAACTTTTATGAATTGGAATCTTTACGTCTTCTTTATTTTCAATTGTGATTAGGGTGACTACATGATTAAATGTGTCTATATTGAGCCCATTGGTAGCAACGATAATACGAAGGAATCAAACTTGGTTAATTCCTAGAATTGTGACATGTGACTTCCACTTTATGGGACATGGGTGATACAGTTATATCCACAAGATTTTTGTATTCAATAAATTTTGAGACAAACAAAGTAAGTTCCAATAGAATTAAAATATTTATTTAAATCAATGAAATTTTATATGTTGTTTACAAGAATGTAAATGAAACTTAATATTGTACACAACATATATATATATGATTGACATGAAGGACCAACGTCAACGAAAGATAAATCTCAAACAAAGCCCGTTCATTATTTTGTCTTTTAGTGCAATTCACAGTTTGTATCTTTTAGTGCATTTCACCATAGAAATAGTTCATGCGAATTGGGCTTCCTTGAAACCACAAACGGTGACGCGAGCAAAAGGCAATCATAGCCACTAATGAGAAAAGACTTACCAAGAATCAAAAGACTGCAATAAGTCAATGGCAGGGGAGTTTCCTGGCGAGGGCACGACACAAGACTGGCGGAGTACTTGAGGGTGTTCGGCTGATAATTTGAGGACGTTGTGAGGTTTGAGGGTATGAGGAGTGCGGCTGCGCGGGAATTCTATGAGTAAAAAGTGAAATAGGTTTTAGTGTTATGCTAAGAATGTTAATGTGAAAACTATAAAAATATAAAAAGAGTTTAATTTTGACATAGTGCTTATTTAGGTGCCTTTAAAAAGATTTTTTTAATTAAAACAAGTACTTTTGGTTTTTTTTTTATATGTTCAGATAAAAGTTTTTGGTAAAACCAAAATCACTATAAAAAACGTAAAAAGATTTTTTTTTGAGAATCTACAATTTTTATCTTCTAGAAAAATATCTTTTTATAACATAAAAAAATATTTAAGAATAAAAGAAGATATTTTAATATTATATCCAAATATAAATTAATTTTACACTCAAACATAAAATAACTTTTATTTTTTTAAGAGATCTTAAAAAAAAAGATAATTTTAAAAAATATTTTTTCTGAGAAGCTAATCCAAATGAATCCATATTAATAGTATAAATTTTTTTTACATTATCATCCAATTATATATTTTCTATATTAGTAAATAGATTTGACTTTTACATCTACTACTTCAAAAGTTATATATATAGGAAGATTTGATTGGATAAGAGTGTAAAAAAATTTTATAATGTCAGTATATCAAAATTAAATGTGGTAAAAAAATTTTAAATTATATATTTTAAATTATTATTATATAAAATGATAGTAATATTATAGTAAATAAATAATAATATTTAATAATAGATAATATTTATTATATATTATAGCTATATATAATAAAACATTAAATATTTAAAATAATTCAATTTAATAAAACAATTATAAAAGAGATTAATTTATATGCATCGATAGTATAATATAACTTTACACTGTTGGCCAATAGAAATGGTAGATGCTTCTTTCCCTTATAAAGTGGTCTCAGGTTCAAGTCTTAGGTATGGCGTAACTAGTATTGAGAGAGTCGTACCTCTTATATGGGATTATCTTCAGTAGGAGATATATACATGTGGCTCCGTCCTTTTCAAGTGCATGTCTATTGAATGGTAATATAATATTATTTTATATTGCTAGTGCATAAAAAAAATTTATGCATATAAAGTCACAAAAATTACATGTAAAAAATACTCCAAAAGAAATTTAGACAAATAGTTATTATATTAAAAATATAAGTCATTTATCATATTTTCAAACATTATAATTATATTAATTTATTTTAAGTTCAAAAAATTTTGATTAAATACTTAAATATTTTAGTTATAATTTTAATAATATACAAATTACAATATATATATATATATATATATATATATATATTTAATATTTATTTATCAAATACAAATTATAATCATAAATATTTAACTCATATATTATGTGCATTAAATGTTTTATAAATTTAGGAATCGAATTATAAACTTTTAAAGTATAGGGACCTTAACAAATTTATCCCAAAAATTTAGGGATTAATAGATTAATCTAATCTATAAAAAAATAAATAACACAGTTAAATTTGTGACCATAGCATTGCTTGAAATATTAATTTTTTATACAAATAAAAATTCTTTTGATTGATCTTTTGGTCATCTAAAATAAAATATTAATTAAAAATAAGAAATTATTTTCACCAACAAGTGGTCACAAATATATTTTTCTAAACTCCAAAGCATGTAAATAACTCTAACTTTTCTAATCCATTTTGTGACTGATTTATAAATTTGTTTGATTTACTGACCAAAGTATTGGTCACAAAAATAAATAAATAAATAAATAATTAAATTTGTGACTGTATAATTAGTTAGAAGATAATTATTGTTATAATAATGAATATTTTTCTTATTGCAATTTTAGTCACAATTTTTCTAACCAAAAAATTGGTCACAAATATATTCCCTCCATTCCTCTTCAATTTCCCTCCAATTTGCACCAAATTTTTTGACCCAATTTATGACAAATATATCTTTTATCATAAATTTTTATAATTTACTAATTGATTTTCTGATCGATTTGTTATCTATCATATTTTTTTCTTCATCAAGGATGATTGATTTCGGTCACAAAAAAAAAACAAATAAATAAAATATTAAATTTGTGACTCCATAATTGGTTAGTATATAATATTTTATTTTTAATCAAAGAAAAATAATGTAATTTTTTTATAATAACAAATATTTTTTTACCAAAATTTCAGTCACAATTTGTTCCGACAACAAATCGATCACAAATATATATTTCCCTCCACTTTCACTTATCTTCCCTCCAAATGGTGCCAAGTTTGCTAACCAAATTTTTGACTGATATATTTTTGGTCATAAATTTGCATATTTTACCGATCAACTTTTTTATTGATATAATCTCAGTTATAATTTTTTTTTCTTATTCTATGATGATTGCCTTTGTTCACTAATTTCTGACCGAAATATTGGTCACAAAAAAAATAAATAAAAAATATTAATTTTGTGACCGCATAATTAGTTAGAATATATTTTTTCTTCACAACACTAAATATTTTTTGACTGAAATTTCAGTCACAATTTGTTGTAACCAATAAATCGGTTACAAATATATTTCCCTCCACTCCCACTTATCTTCCCTCCAAATGGTGCCAATTTTCGTAAGCAAATTTGTGACCGATATATTTTCAGTCATAAATTTGTATAATTTATTGACTGAATTTTTGACTGATTTATTTTCAATTACAATTTTTTCCTCTCATTCTATGATGATTACTTTTGGTTTCAAATTTCTAACTGATATATTGGTCACAAAAAAATATAATAAAAATATTAAATTTGTGACTGCACAATTGGTCAGAACATGTTTTTTCTTCATAATTCTAAATATTTTTTGACCGAAATTTCGGTCACAAGTCTTTTTGACCGACAAATCGGTCATAAACATATTTCCCTCCACTCCTATTTAATTCCCCTCTAAGTGGCGCCAAATGTTTTGACCGAAATTGTGACTGATTTACTTTCAATCAAAAACTTTTTACATTTTACTAACTGATTTTTTGACTGATTTATTTTCAGTCATAATTTTTTGATTTTTTGCTACCTTAATTGATTTCAGTCATAAAATCGGTCATAGATTGAAACCGAAAAAATCGGTCACTAATTTCGGTTAGAATTTTAACATTTTCTTGTAGTGATACATGTTGACCTTCAAAGTTGCCCCTAAACAATCTGCCAAACTGTGTCAATCCGATGAGGTTGCTCTGATTGAAATTGTTGGTATATGCTTCTAAGTTCTGAGATGTAAACTCAACAAGGTTTGCTGGGTCCATCATAAATTTTTGCTTACTATATTCTCTACCAACCAAAGACAAATTGATATATATCATACATGGGATCACAAATTGCATGTTCAAATTGGTTGTTATTGAAGGGAGACATGAGAAAAGCTGAAATATTTCAGTGATAAATACTGATGTGAAATAGTTTATAAGATAAAGCATTTAGTAATTATTGCCTAATAATTATCTACTTAAATGAAAGCAAAATTATAGGTAACAACATCTATTTTAATAAAGTAAGATATCTATCCTAATAATTATTTTGCATATTGAGAGACCCAGATCCTGACTATCTCCCACTATATTAACCTCACCAATATGCGCCTTAGAAGCATCCATATCAAGCAATAATTCAGAATAGAGGAGAGGCGATATATATATATATATATATATATATATATATATCGATGTTCCGGTTCTTTTATAGATATATTGATTCTTTTATGATCTGAAATTCTAAATCATATCATTCTGAAAAGGAACCCCATTAAGTAGGAAAAATTATAAGTTACTCTTGGAGGAAGACTTTTTCTTCCTCCACCATGTATACTTACCCTTTGATGATGGTATGTCGCTTGTAAGTGCAATATTCAGAAATCTAATGGTTGAAAAACCTGCTAGAGGAAGGAAAATCCTTCCTCGAGGAGTACAGAACAATGCCTCAGTCAGCAATCAACCAGGTAAGCCCGTAGTCCTCATCTCCAAGGTCCAAACAATGGGGTCCGTAACGTGTTTTTTTTCCAGGAAATTACACATTGATCCTATTTAGTTAGTATTTCCGCGTGGGGTTCATTTATGTTCGTCCTTATAATAGTGGACCTTTCTGATCAACCCTTTCACTAGTTCACTTTACCTGTAGTAACAAGTGAAATTATATATTACTTTTAAAAATTTTTAACACTGATGTTTTTCATCTTCTGCCTCTGATGCATTTCCTCTGCCAATTTTCTTAGCCCAACCACGCTCCTCCCCAAAAACCACCATCTATTGTCCACCACCATTGCAACCGTCGCAAAACCCCAAAGCATTTCTTGATTTTTTTTTGGTGCAAAAGCATCAACTGATTAATACTAAGAGATTAAAGTACAAAGACAACCTTCAATAGACAAATTCAAACATATAATCAATTGCCAAGGGTATGCTTAAATGCCCAAATTATATATGTGAAACATAGTTTAATTAGTGTCTCATCCAACAGCTTAAATTTTTGGAAAGGAAAATTCATGACATAATATCAAAGCTTTTATGACTAAAAGATCTAAAGTTCGATCTTTGTTTGTCCTCTATTTTTCTAAATAAAAGTTAAATTTTAGTATAAAATATGGTGGACTCATGCATAGTCCACACTTCAAGCCCAAAAGAGACTCTTGCATGAAAAGGCATGTTAAGATATAAAATTATTTATGTGACTCTACCCAATAATTTAAACTTTTGAAATAGATGATTCAAAATAATAGTCTCATTTGTTTCATTCATGCTATCAGTGCCCAAACACAAAAAACTTCTCAGTCACTTTTTCTATCCTTCTTTCAATCTATACCCTGGATCAGGAAAAAGAAAAGTCAATATGCTTGAACATAACATAAGAAGTGAAAAAAGGAAAAAGGATAAAAAAAAAAAAATGGCATATGAGATCGGAGCAACTAATTGATGAAGTGGGTTGCTAGAATCTGGAATTGGAGCAAGTGGTTGTGGAGACTTTTGGCGTGGGTTTGTCCTAATCTTAAATATTGTGAAATTAAAATTTTCTTTTCTATAATTTTTTTCACATGAAATATTACAGCTTTAACGTTTACCAAAATAGGAGGCTGCCTGTAAAGACTGCTAGCCGTTGATGTGTTTTCAAATTTATCCAAACGTTAATAATGCAAAGTCCATCACAGGACATTGTCGTCAAAGGTTCCCGGTAAAACGACCCCTCTAGGGTGCACGTTGCTAATGCCATGTACTCTAAAAGCAAAGAGTGCTGATGCCGTGTAAGGTAAAGGAAGAATAATGATAAGAGGGACTTACAAAATCGCGATGTATACATGATATATATGGACAAAGTGAGGAAAATAACAAAACTTTATAACTCATATGATAACTCGAGTAAAGATATTAAAAGTAAAAAAGTTTGAAAAAGAAACAAAAAACCAAAACCCCACATCTCCAGCTCCCCCAAAACCAACCCTCTTAATGCCTAAAGGTTTACATTGACCATTGTTCTTTTTGTCTAGATTCTCCGTCTTCTTCACTAAATTACCTAAGTATTTGTCAGTGTCTTATGCTCTTGGATGAACCAAAGGGTACTGCAAGCATACTAGAAAAGTTTTGATGCTCTAAAAATCACCGGACATGTTCTCTATTGACATTTTAAACTGCCCTTGATTTGGTGGAGAACGAGCACCAAGCTTTTGTTCTAAATGTCGAAAATCGCCTTGCTTCACCAAAGTCTTAACCTTGAGAATCTACTTTTGGCTCCTAATGTCCATAACTTTCAATTATAATGCTTGAGAGATTATTAACTTGTGTTTCATACATGCTTTTGTTTCTTTATGTTTAAGTTTTATGGTGCATTCCGTTTTCTCCTAATATTGGTACTCTTGATTATGAGATGAAGATAACAATTGTACTATGCAAAGGTGGTCTATGTGAGACTAGTGATTATAACTTTGCCCAAAACACTGGTAACTTTGCTAAAAATACCTTTAACTCTATATACTATGCTAGTAACTTTTTAGAAAGTTTGATATTTGTATAATTTTTTTTCTTCTCTAATTTTGCTAACAAGTATTGACCAAGGACACTTAAATGAATAAAATTGTTATTTCCTTATATTTTATGCTTCATAAAATTTGATTTTAAAGAACTCATAAACAACAGGTAACTTTTCATGAAACGTTGGTAACTTTGCTGAAAATGCTGGTAACTTTGCTGAAAATGCTAGTAACTTTATATAATATGCTGGTAAATACAAGTATGATGAAAAAATATACAAGAACATAAATAACTAGTGCAAGAGAAGTAGTTACGCCACTGCAAAAATACAATTCCCAACTAGCATACTTTGCAAATAGCACAAACTTCATACACAATATGGGCAGATTATAATCACCAGCATCACATAGACCACCTTTGCACAGTACAATTGTTATCTTCCTCTCACAATGAAGAGTACTGATCATTGGAGGAAACAGAATGCACCATAAAGCTTAAACATAAAGAAACAAAAGCATGTATGAAACACAAGCCAATAATCTCTCAAGCATTATAACTAAAAAGTCATGGACATTAAGAGCCGAAAGCAAGTCCTCAAGGTTGAGACTTTGGTGAAGCAAGGTGATTTCCAACATTTAGAACAAAAGCTTGTTGCTTGTTCTCTACCAAATCAAAGGTAGTTTGAAATGTCAATAGAGAACATGACCAATAGTTTTTAGAGCATTGAAGCTTTTCTAGTATGCTTGCATATCCTTTAGCTCATCCAAGAGTATAAGATACTAACAAATACTTAAATAATTTGGTGAAGAAGATGGAGAATATGGACAAAAAGAGCAATGATCAGTGCAAATCTTTGGGCATTGAAAGGGTTGGTTTTGGGGGGAGATGGGAGACACTTTGGTTTGCTATTTTTATTTTTTTTATTTACAATCTTTACTCAAATCACTATATGAAATATAATATTTTTGTCACTTTCCTTACTTTTTTCGTATGCGTCGCATATACATCACGATTTTGTGTGCCCCCTGTCATTACTCCAAAAAGGCGACAAACTCAACTAGGCTTTAAGTCGATAATTTTTTTTCAATTTTTTTTATTTAAGTCACATCTTTGGAGAAGTCAATAGGGAGGATCTTGATTAGAACCCCTATTGGAAGAGTAAGTTTGACTATACTTAATGGGATTAGTCTCTTTTTCTATTAATAAGGGGATATCCTTGAGAAACCAACAAATATTTGTATATTTATCATATTCAAAATGCTTAACAACTTCTGATTATAATAAAAAGTGTTTTATAATTATATTCAAGCATAAAACAAATTTTTTTCTATTTCTAATTTTACTTTTTTTAAAAATTCTCTTTTAATCTAAACGGACGCTATATTAGTATAAACTAACAAATAATAATAATTTCTTTTTGTAATTTTGCCTTCATCCCCAGGAATGACTAACGCTGCCCATAGGCTTGCTAGATGGGCTGTAAAAGGTTTGGCTTGATTTATCACACCTCCAACCTTCCTCCAAGATGTTTTGTATTCTGACTCTTGGTGAATGAATACTTACTTCCACTGCAGCAGCCAATATCAGTTTATTTACTTTCTCTTCCTATGCTAATGTAAACGCATATGCTTTGGATTCGTATTTAAAGATCTCCTATTTTGTTTGTTACCTTATTTATATTACAAAACTAAGGCTTACCTTGTAATATCCCACTAATTAATTTATTTTATTTTATTTAATAATTAACTAGTGAAGTATTACTATATTATTCTTTTTTACGTTTTTAGGCCGTGATCATTTTTTTTGTGTGCAAAAGCTCTATTATTTTGTTTTTTTTTTTTTCTCATTTTCCTACACACAACTTGATTTAATTGTTGAAATATCTGCACAATTTGAGGTTACTCAATCCTTTGTTAGATTATTTTCTTTTATCTTGCAGATCCAAAGTAAAACAGATATGTGAAGTAAACAATTTACTTACATGCATCAAGTCTAAAAGTTATCCATAACAAGTTGTCCAAAACATGAGTTCTAGAAGGTCTCTACTTGATATACATACAGATAAAAAATAAATGGACAAGCAGGACTCTATTTATCCATCACACAGAGTTCATCCAAAGTCAATGTATACACTGTTTACATCATAATACTATTAAAGTAACAATTGCATCAAGTTGAGATGAAACAGTAGTGTAAACAGAAGTCCTACACGAACAATAGTATCTGATCTCCTATGGGATCATATACATAAATTGCATCAGTGTCAAGGAAAACTACAATCTGTGCCATCAGTGGAGATCCCTGAAAACACCAACAAAAGAGGTAAGAACCACATTTTCAGAACGGTGGTGTTTTTAGGAGCATGCCTAGCTGCCCAGTTTAAAATCATCCAAGGCAATCAAAGTATAAAATAAATAAAAACTCATGATACAGTCTAAATAAGTCTCGGCCTCATTTATGAGAACATTTAACAGGAAAATGGCAACTAAGCAATTTTAGCTTTCTAATAGTTGCTCGTAACATCATGCCATCTACTGTAGTCAAAACTCATAAATTTCTACTATATATTATTAAATCATTTGTTGCTCGTAGGGTCTCTATAAAATGTCTATGAGAGCTTTTGTATTTAGGGCATCCCTTAATCATATCATAATATAGTGAATCTACGTATGGCCATCCCATTCTATTGTGGTGAATTAAATACACCACTTGTAGACCACTACAAGACTTTCTAAGAGACAGCGACTTCGGATTATAAGATCGCAATGTCCAATAATCAGTGAATCATAGGATTGCCATATTTAGGATTTAGGCTATACCATTTTGTGCTTGACGCTGCCATGTCTTAGACCTTTTCGATTATAAGATCGCCAAGTTCTAGAATCAGTGAATCTCTAAACCGCCATGTCTACGATTCAGGTCAGACCATCCACAATTGTATATCGGTCATTTCTCTTTATGCCTAAAGTCTTATATTTCTTTGTAATATTGTATAAAATTTAAAAAAATGCTACCCAAAATGCAAAATAAGTTGATACTTTGATATTCTAAACTATGATGAAATTCTAATTTTATATTCTAAAATATTTTCGTTTAAATGTCCCTTATTCTATTAATGGACATTTTTGTCCATATTCATTTCCTCCTAAAATTTCTAAATTGCTTACTGAGTTACAATTATACTTTTCTACTCTTGATTCCAATTTCCTCAATTATACTTTATTTTTGTTTTCCACTTATTTCCTTATTTCCTTATGGCCGAAAATCTATCTCTATGTGGTGTATACCTAATTGCTCTCAAAATTCACACCTAGTCTAGGTTTTTTCTTATCGTCCATTTCCACTGGAGACACACTTCCTTACAAATTCTCTTTTTACTAATTTTTTGCCATTTCTTCTTAATTTGAGGTATTCAAATCCTTTTTATTGAATTCTATACTCCTTTTACTAATATTTTATTTCGCTTTTCACTGACCTTTCCTTCTTACAAAACGCATCCCTTAATGAACTAATTTCCTTTTGGACGATTCAACTCAAACCATATTTGTAGACATTCACTTCCAATTCCAACTCCAACCAGAAGAAAGGAAAACCAAGTTTCATCCATCACTATCCTAGAGATTGAAATTTTATTCCTTCAAAGCCTAAGAATTTTGCAAGTCCATGATCTAAATTCTTAACTCTCTTTCTTAACCAGCCAATAATAAACATCTAAGATAGCATTTCTACATTACAAGTCTATTCGATAGGTAAAATAACCGCAACATCAATATGCAAAAGTAGACAAAGGGAAAGCAATACTACGTTCAGTAAGCATTCTTAGCAATCCAACACTCAATCAAGTTCCCAATAGGGCAACATATAAGGCAATTCCTTCCATCCTCATATGTGCATTAATTATCACATAAGTCTCGAAATGTCAATACGAAAAATAAGCCAAGATAAGAGAATATCTAAGTACAATAAGCCGTCTTATCACATAAAACAACTCTTGATTCTTTTGCAACCGAAACTCAAATTACAATTAATCTTCTTGCATAGGCAACAATGAGACAACATATAAAGCCATTCTTTTATCATCGTAAGTCCCTCAATAACCACATGTCTCAATATGAAGAATAAGCTAAAATGAGGCAATAACCATGTCCAATAATCCGCTATCATAAGGATTAATCCATGGAAGTTTAGGAAAAGAAAAATATGAAAAGGAACCCCCTACTTGGAGGTATGGCTGAAAGCTTTGAGGAGGTAAAAGGAGGTGTTCTATATGTTCTTCCAAGCTCCAATGCTGGTTCTAGGTTGGCTTGATGCTTCATGACCTAAAGAGATTTTCTATTGAACTTTTTTTCTCTCAACTTTTTGGTGGATCTTACCTTTTCTTGGTTAAGCTTTGCTTCTGCTTTTCCAACAATTCTCGTAGCTAAGGGAGGAGAGGGTGGTTGTTTTATGCTAAACTTGGCTCTGTTCTACCTCTTGGTTAATTTTAAAGTAACCTTGGTTAAGTAAATCACCTTACTTGCACCACCTTCCTTAAATCATCACTCCCCCATCATTCTTCTCCTTTTTTTTTAGGGGGTCAAAATTCTTCTCCTTTGTTTGCTAGCTGTTCTTTTTGCATGCCTATTTGCGTGGCTTGGGCGTCCCCACATGGTCGCAACAGTGGAGGAACTCTTTGGGCTCATCCTTTTGGTGATGGTGAAAATATTTACTTTGCTATTTTTTTCTCTTAAGCTCTTTCTTTTTCAAGCTTTGGGCCCAGCGCAATCTTATTTCCCCATGCATCGGCAAGTTCTTTTCTTACTTCTTCATGGGCCCTAGTCTTGTCCCATTAGTGGGTTAGAGACATTAGTCTCAAATTAACTTTTGATTATAATATATTTTTAATTTTTATAAATATGGATTATTTTGATAATTTTTTTATAAAAAAATTATTTATTTTTTTTTAATATTATGATTATGGTTCCTGTCATATTAAATTGCGATTCCTTTAAATATTTTAGAGCATATATTTGATCCTTAGAAATATTAACAATTTATTTTTTGTCATTATAAATATTTTAAGATTCCTCTTTTAGTTCTTATAAGTATCAATACTTAACTATGCTAGCATGGCAAGGACTAAAAATATAATATTGGGAAAAAAGAGACCAAAAGTTAAACAAATTTTTTTAAAAGAACTAAAATAAAAATGACTTGTATTTATAAAGATAAAAAATATATTTAAACCTTAATTTTTATTGTGTAGTTTAGGTTTTGAGATTTAGATTCTTCTCACTTTTCCTTCAGGTTTTTTGGGTCAAAATCCATCACTTACACCAAAAACTTATTACAATTCATTTCTATATATTTAATACCAGATAAATATTTAATTAGAATTTTTATAATTTTTTCTATATTTTTGGACCATTCTACCCTTAGTTTTCATAAAAAGTCACAATTTTCGTTGATTTTTAAATTAACGTGTGTATTTTATTACGAGCTGAGTTTTCCATCCCAAAATGGACTTCCTGGACCATATCCTGTGATGGTCAACTAGCACAACTTTTCGTCACATAGGCTTTAATAAATTATGATTGGTCAGGATTTATGCCTCAAAAGACATTTTTATCACAATTATTCTAAACCTTGCTAATATAAAATTGTAGGGAATGTTGCATGCCCTAATTCTAGAGCTTAGGGAGACGCAATACCAACATAAAAAGCCCCGTAAGCTATCGGATGAGATAATTGTATCTCTATTTAAACTGATGAAGTCGAAGTAAAGTCTCAAATTAGTCTATAAAATAGTAAGTATCGATCAAAATTAAATAATCTTTGATATTTGAAAATTGCTATATATTTTAGTATCTGATACTATAATATGTTAATCAAATTAGCCGTAAAGTTAATATATTTGAGATTAATTTGACTGTTGAATATGAAAATAATATCAAAGACGAATCAATTTGACATGCAAGAATACAATGTAAAGGACTAATTTAACTAAAATAAAATATTAGAAACTAAAATGATAATTTTAAATATCAAATATTATTTTAATTAACGCTTTCAATTTGAGGAATCAATTTATGAGTTTGCTCAAAGAAGTCAACATCAATCAAAAGACCAAGAAAATATGCTTTCTATGTCACCTAGGGACTTGAAGCGGTTTTGACTTGTGGTATCTCTCTTACTTAGTTGGACTAATGAAGTAATAATAAACTTCTTACTTAAATCTTAATTATTTATGTGTCAAGTATTACTAGTAATTTTTTACACACACAACCTGTCAAACTATAATTTTACATATTAAACCAAATCAGCAACAAATTATCCTCAGTATTCTTCCCCAATTCTATGTTATCTACCTTTCCACCGTCTTCAGCCTCCATGCCGGTGCCGGCGACCACCACCATCGTCACTGCCCAAAAAATACGATCCAACATTTACTATACCAAACAGAAGCCGGAGCGTTAAGTTTCACGAAAAAGCATGCCAAGGTATATGTCCATGTACGAGGAACAGCATAATGAGTTAATGACTATCTACTCCATAAGGAGAAGGCGAGTTTTAATGACTATCCAGAGAACATAGATTGAAGAACATTAGCGTTAATTTGTAAATAAAAATTAACAGCTTAAATACGTAAAAAAATTAATTCTAGATTCAGATGTGATTAAAATTTGAGCAAGATTTTTTTTTTTTTTGTCCAATTAGGAGAGGTATCAAAATCCATCCGAGCTAGTCTCAGGATAATATAGAAGTCCCCAAGAAAAACATGGGTAGCTTTTTTGTTTCATAAGCAATTGAATTCTAATTATATTAGAGTTCTAATTGCCAAACATGCAATTAATAATAATTAAGCTTACAAAACCAAACGCTTTTATCGGTTCCAAGTATTTTCATGTTAAAAAGAAGAATCCACCACCGAAAAATATCAACGTGAAGAATTCAATCATTTATTCTCAAATTAAAGTATAGGAGAGAACCTATGTATGCACCCTTCTAATCAAAGCTTAAATATCTTCAACTCGATCAGTTAGATTGATGTTACAGCCTTGGGCCTTCCTGTGAAATATTGAGACCGTGGTTGAAAATTTGGTCTTAAGATTTAATTTTGCCACCAATCCTAATATCCAATACGCTGAATTTTTGAGCAATTGACGAGCCATTATTAATGGTATAGATCCCCAGATGATGAGCACAAGCCATAAAAGCATTTGGTGCAACATGATGGACAAAAGGGATGCAGAAGAAAGTGATCCACAAACTAGAAGAACAAAGCTGAGAATCTGCTCTTGGTAGTAGCCACTTCGAGCCTGTGTGTGGAGCTTGATTCCAAGTACCGCACTATAGATGCATATGGCCATCAAGAATGTTTGCATCTGAATAGGGTGTGTATCAAAGGGCAATTCTTGCTTGCTTTGATACTCAAATTGGAGCACAGCAAGGAGCAGTGGAACCAGAAACATGAAGATGGTATGCCATGGGATTGAAGGGTTGAGCTCTTGGTCACTTGAAGTAAGTGATAGGCTATAAAGTCCAGACAAAACGCTACCAATTATTGTCAGTTTAATTATATGAAGTAAAATCACTAGAAGTTTGTGCCAATAGTTTGAAGCTAAGATGTTATAATAATTTAAAACAGCTGAATGTTGCCCTATCGAATAACGCATATATGATATGTTAATGATATTGAAGTTGATGAAACGCATCTTTTCTAATAATAATAATAATAATAATCTTTCTTTAATTCAATCTGTTGTTTTATTCATGCCATATGCAGGTCGGAACCGTATATAGAAACAAAGGAGCTACAGTACGTAGGTTGTGGTGCCTTAGGAAAAACCAATTAGAATGAATTAAAGAGGATATAATAATAAAAAAAACAGCAAAGAATCAAAGACTACCAAGATGTTTAAAAAAAAAAAAAAAAATCATATTATTCACTTGCACTCTTGCAGATAGTGGAACACTAACCTTGCCCGTCTATAATATTTTGGACGGCATGAGCAGCTCACAGACTTCGATAATTTCCTTTGGTTTACAATTGCTGCCACTTTAACTCTTCTGGGTTTTACTCTGCATATTGAGAGACCCAGATCCTGAGTATCTCCCACCATACTAACCTCACCAATAAGCACGTTAGAAGCATCCATGTTAACCAACAGTGCAAAATAACAGAGGTTATATATATCGATCGTCCGGTTCTTTAATGGTTATATTGCTCTATCTTTTTCCATCTGAATCATGTCACTCTCAAAAGCCCCTTTAGTCATATATATATATATATATACCCGCATTATGACTGTCAATAGGCAGCTACATTAGAAGCTGCTATATTCAATTTTCAGATATTATGTTTGGATGATAGATAATAGATAATGAGAAGAATGAAAAGAAAATAAAGAAAAAAGAAATATGTGTATTTGTTTCGGGATTTAAACACAAATAGGGAACAAAAGTAATTCAATTAATCTATTCCTCCTCTTTTTCTCTCAATGTCCATTTTCTTGTTTCCCAAAATTAGGGTGAAATAAGAGAATTAACAAACTTTTAGGTAAAAATTAAATATTTTATATTTTTATTCCTCATCATTTATATCAAATTATTAAAAAGTGTGGATTGAGTGAGGTGGCTACCTATCTTTAATCTTTAAATGGCTTTGTGGAGAAAAATAATTTTTTTCGTATATTGTTGAACTAATAATTCATGTTTCTGATTCATTCTCACCAATCATATTTCATTGCATATTTCATATACAACTTGATTCTAAAATTGCTGAACCATATATTCTTTCAGTTGATAATTTTTTATTTTGATTTCTTTCATTATTAATGCTATATATAATTGATTGAATGTACATTTATCTGAAAATAGACTGTTGGTGCATTAAACTAAAACCTCTATGTAATTAAATACTCTCCATTCTCAAATAAATGTCTATTTGCAAAACTTAGCTTTTAATTTCCATAATCATTTGCCCTTTTAAAAAATTTAGAGAATATTAATTATTATTTCTAATTTTATCCTTATTAAATGAATAACTGGGGAGAGTAAGTAAAAGAAAGAATAAGTTGGATTAAGAGATGAGGGTAATTTTGTAAAACACACTTAAATTACTCTAGTAATGAGATCTATTTAATATATTTCTTAGTTTATGTGCACATTTAAAAATGAACACTTACTTAAAAATGGGGGAGTATATGAAATTTTTGGCATTTGCATAGTGGAAGCTTTTAAAAATTCCTTCATCTCCTTGTTGGCCCGGAGGCATAGGTAACTTAATTTTGATCATCTAATTATTTGATATTAGATGATCAAAAGTCATTTGGGACAATAGTTGACGTATTTGAGTGGTGTGCAACATAAATGGTGAAGCGTGTCACCGAAAGCATCCGATATCCAAAGGTGTAATATGAAGACAATTAGAGTGATTGATGTTGAGCAAGACATGTCATCATTAATGGTTTATTATTTTTGGTTCAACACCCTGAGGCTATGAGAGTTTGCTCGGTTGTTTATTTGAAAGGCATAAGAGAATGTTAAAATATATTGAACTGGGTTACTTTCTAATTTAATTTTTAGAGATCTGTAATCATGTTGCTTTTTTATATAATTTGAAAGTATTAGATTAACCAGGAATATTTTTATAAAATACATATTTATGGATTTATATGTTTTTATATATATTTATTATATGAAACTCAATATTGATATTGAGTAATTATATGGAAAAATTATATTATGGCTATTTGAACGTTCAATAGAAGGTTCAAATATTTTTTGCTCATTAATCAAAAAGTTTAGCTTCGTAATTATATACAATAACAATAAAATAGCTATTAAAAGATTCACTTTAGAAGTCAAAAATTATAATTGTTCTATTCTATTTTTTTTTTCACAATGTAACTCATAAACAGGGTTACAACGTTTTATTGTGCTCTCTGACTAATCTCCTAAACTAGGGAGAAGATTACTTGTTTATTTTATTTTATTTTCCCTCTTTCTAACTTATTTCTACAAGATTCTATTCATGAAAAAAATATTTAAACATAGTATAAACCTATAATCATCTCCAAAGTCCAGTTCAAATGCAAGAAAAGAGAAATTTCTAGGTGTTTCCAGAATTGAAAAAAAAATATTCATTATCGTTTAACTATATTATATTAAAATGGTAGTTAAGATGCAAGATATAATGACTGATAAAGTTAAGATGTCAAAGAAGGAATATATGACAGTTTTTTTTTTTTTTCCCCTTGGGACATCTGATAATTTTTCTTAAGAAATATAATTTTTCAATCGCCCTAAGTGGAACTCTGCAACACACAGTTTTTTCCCAGGAAACTTTGACCCCGTCGCTTTCCTTTTTTTAGTATTTTCCCATGGAGATTGCTGACTCACATTATCTATATGAAGCAAAAGCGATAAAAGGCTGAATAGGCTTTGATTGAATAGTAACTTCATATGTGAGTTTTCCAAATAATAGGTAGGATCATGTGTAATTGTCTTGGTTGAGTCATTCTGTTGTTATGCCTTGTAGCTTTCCACTTTCTTCTTGCGGGTTGAGCCTGGCCGGATGAATTCATCGAAGAAAAGAAGGATCATGTGGAAAAAAATAAAAGCTAAAAAAACTTGTTATGGTCCTTATATTTATTTATTGCATCATATTGTACGGTTTAACTATTATGTAAAAGATTTATATGAGATGATTTATCTCCAAGATAATCCAATGAATGAATCCTCTTATATTTCTATAGGAAATCATTATGTAAAAGAAACAAAAAATGAAAAAGTATTCCTAGATCATACAACTGATTAAAAAAGCATTGGGGTTTCAAATTTACGTGACCAGTTAATCTTGTATTAACACTTCATTTAATGAATATAACTATATTAATAATTATATAAAATGTTGAACTTAATATGTGTAACACATCATTTAATACAAGTATGCATAAAGGTAAAAACACGTTTTCTCTTTATACCACTACTTTTTAATTGTAAAAAGAAAAAAAGTTTCAAAGTGATTAAGAAAACATTGCCACATCAGTCATCATATTCCTACTAATTAGGATCAATTATTCTCTGGCCCTTTGTCTTGTAGTTCTCGTACAGGCATATTACAATTCAATTGCGATAACCATTGCTGTTCCTTGAACCAAAGTACAAATGTTTTCTTTTCTTTTTCTTTTTTTAAGTTAAAGAGAGCTCAAACTCTCAGCAAGAGCGGAGCCAGGCAACATCAGTTCACAAGAAATCCATAAAAACGAATGTAGAAAGGATAAAAAACTAAAACAAACCATTTATGCTTTGTTTCGATGAGAGTAGAAAATGAGAAGAAAGAAAATGAAGAGAAGAGAAAATAAAAAAAAAAAATATGTTTTCTCTTCTATTATTTGAATGAAGAGAAAATAGAAAGAAAAAAAAGTTATATAAATATAAAATGATATATATATCCTCAATAAATATAAATATATTTTTTAAGTAAAATTATATGATAAAATACAAGTATGTTATTTTATTTTATTTATTTCAAAATTAAATATTTTTTAATAATTTTTTCATATAAATAAATATATTTTATAATAAATATCAAATAAAAAGTATCTTCCCCCAATTTATATTACAACACTTTTTATTTGTCCTTTTATGAATTAGCACCAGGACAAAAGTGTAAAATCTCACAATGAGCAGTTTTCTTCGCCCTTAAGAGGAGAAAATTTTTGTACGGGTCTCACGTCCAAAATTTTCCTTCTTTCCTATCTTTTTTATAATTCAAACAAAAGAAAATATCTCAGTAACCACATTCTCTACTCTCTCACCAAAAGAGCACCACCGAGTTACCAAACCATCCAAAACTAGAAAACCAACTCAAACTCTCCCAAGGAAACACCACCAAGGGATAATATGTGTCATAAGAGAAACCTTCCACCTACATTACTAGCACCACTCATCCCCCATTTGGAAAACCACTGGAGCAAGGTAAAAAATTACCAAATCGATCATGATTATATCCAAATTGCATCAAAGTATACATTTTTTGAGATGAAAAATATGTTATGTATATTTAAATAAGAGAATGTTATATTTAATAATATTAAATTATTATATTCAAATACCACTCGACATATGTCATGCCTCTTGCCTTTGAATCTACTATATGTCAGATTGCATAATTGGATTTGAATCTGCTAAACTAAGTGTGTAAAGTGGGAAAATGAGATATTAACTATTCTTAAATTAATAATTTTTATTTTGTATCAATCTTACTAAATAATCTAAAAATAACTAATCTCTCACCTTTTTTTTGTAAAATTTCACAAGGACACTCGCTCTATATTTCGAAGAATATTCCTGATAGAAGACATGTAGTCGGGGTGGCACTTGGTACTTGGTGTTTGAGTTCTTTTATTTTGTTTTCTAGTTTCATGTTCCTTTACTTTATGTTTTGGTATCTGCTTCCTATTTGGACTTTGGTTCTTTTGTCTCATGGAAGTTTTTGAACGTTTTCCTAATTATGGGAAAAAAAAAATTTCCACTCTTAACATTTCTTTTGGATTGTGAGAGAAATGGAAGGAAAGAAGTGGAGGGTGAAGAAAATGGAGTAAAAAGTGGTATAAATTTATTTTTTTCTCCCTCTAATATTTTTTTAATTATATAAGACAACTATTAAAATTATTATTTTTATACTATCATATTTTCTTTTCTCTCAATCAAATGATAAGAAATAAAATATATTTTTCTGTTTATTTTCTTTTTTCTTCATTTTCTTTCTTTTTATTTTCTCTTATAATCCAAACAAAACATTATTTCGCCAATATGCCCTTGAGATCATATATAAGCATACACACGATCACTCAACATCAGAATATTACATTTGGGTCTACTTCAACGGGTTTACGGTTGCAAAAGACTATAAAGGACCGCATCGCATTTTGATGTTCATTGTCCAACTCTCGATCCCAACTTAAGCTCGACCTTTTCCCAGTGTTTTCGTGTCATGCACGTAGGGTAGGATAAGTTGAATTGTTATTTTTATGAGTAAAGAAAAAGGTTAACCAGAACTTAACAACTTATAAAGTAAGAGCCTTTTTATATCTAATACAAACTTATAAAATTTCACACCACGATGTTCACAATCCATGTCACAGCGGCTGTAGTAATATCCACAATCACCATCCACGATCGCAACTGCAGTGTACAACTATAGTTGCGGACAAATTATTATATAATTATGGAGTACTTAAATAAATTGTGCTTAATTTAATAATAAGGTAACATTTTAGTAATAATTGTGATAAAATTCGTACTTTTATTTAAAATATTATTTTACTATTAAATGGAAAGTAATCTATTTAAATGTTCCATAATCATATAATAATTTTTTCATAATCACGTCATTCTGAAGTACCGTTTCTCGTGCCGTTTCTCGCATACCATTAAAGCAACACATAAAGACGAGCAATGCTGTCGCAACAAACATTTGTCACATCAAAATAGTCAACATTATTCCTTCCCTCCGTCTTCTCCATTCCAATGCTGAGTCACGAACTGAAGGATATATATATATATCAGTATGTGGAGTCCTAAGTGCAAGTGCAAGACAGTGGGGTCCACACTTCTTTCCTCCAAAATTTCCCGGGCTAATTCTGTCACTTTCTAGCCGACCATGCTGTTTTAATTTCTTCATGTTTGCAACTTTGCATATTGATGGTGAAGTGAGGGAGTGTGTGGCATGAGATAAAAATCAATGAAAAAATTTTATAGCGACTTTACGTATAAATTAAGATACATACCGATATCAACCACAACTTGAATGGTATGATTCCACAAAGCATAATTAAGATCCTAAATAGTTGGAGTTGCCATTCTTGGTTGAACCAACTAATTTTCAATATAAAAGGGCAACTGAAATCTCCTTTTTTTTTCTACAAATTTTTTAAGTGTATATGGATACAATTAAAAAAATAAAAGTTAAAAAAAATAAAACTTAGTTGCCACTTTTTTAAAAGCTGATATGGTCACTGACTTGTAAAAAAACAAGGAGAAGTGATTTTTAATATAACTTTCAGAAAAAAAAAATGTCATTTACTTTTATTAAAGATTATATCTATTCTAAAGTAGTACTCGAGGCCTATATCCAAGTACATCCACCATAGCCCAATCGAAAATTAGGCCAAATTCGAAATCTTTATGGAAAAGGGCTAAGACCTAACTCGAAACCTACAAAGAAGAAGATCACATGATCGTGATGAGAGGTTGCGAATCTTAGACCCCATGCGATGTGCTGAACCGATTACTGAGATTTCAAAATGGCCTCTCCAAATTGCTGAATCCAACTGCATTTATTTTCATCTACTTTCATCTATAAGTAGGCGATTAAACCTCAAAAATTAGGTACATTATCATATCCTACGTTCTATGTCATTGCACTCCCTGATTTAAATGTCAAAGTCTTTGCAGGTATAACCCCACTAGAGTGGAGCTCGAGTCAACTAGCCTTTTTCCACCAGAATTCAATAGTTTTGGGTTTCTTATTTTGTTTAGAGCGTCTTGGATTTCCAAATTACGACACCCACCTTCGAAGAATATCCAATATATTATCATGATCATTTTGTCCCTTTGCAGACCTAGAGTCTCCCTTTTCCAAATGGCTTCTTTTTTCTTTCTTTCTTTTTTTTTTTTTTGAGGAAGAACATGACTTGAATTAAACTTTAGCTTTTATGCTAAATATATATTCTATTGAGTTTTAATTGTTACTAAATTATAAGAAACTAAAGAAAGAGGATACAGAGATTGAAATGATTTTTTTTAATTATTCAATTCTCACTTTAAAATTTAAAATATCTATCTTTACAAAATGATTATATTTTCAATAATAAATTATTATATTAAATAGTTCTATAGATTTCTCTTTTTTTAGAATTATTTTATTACTTAAATTTTGGAAGTTAATATCTTTATAAAACAAATCACGCACTTTCTATAATGTTATATGGAAAAATTCTATAGAATTTTTTTCTTTAAAATTAGTTTATGAGGATGATAAAGAAAAGGGAGCGAGAAGAAAATGGAATAATTTTTTTAGTTATTTGATTCTTATTTAAAACTTAGATAAACATCCTTATAAAATGAAACTACACTTTCAATAATAAAATTATTATATAGAATGACTCTATAATATTTTTTATTTTAAAAAATTTACTTTACTAGAAGGCTAAATTAGAAAGCAAAGGGAGACAAAAATGGAATAAACTCTTTTTCAGTATTTTTTTATCGTTACTTGAAGATTGAAAATATATATCTTTATAAATCAAATTATACATTCAATAATGAGTTATTTATATATATGGAATGATTCTATAAGTTTTTTTCTTGAAAATTACCTTACTAGGAGGATAAAGAAAGTGACGAGATATATGTAATGAATTTTTTTAATTGCTTGATACTCACTTTAAAACCATAAGTAGATATCTTTATTAATCAAATTAAACATTTAATAATGAATTGTTATGTATAATAATTTTATAAGTTTTTCGTTAAAAATATTTATTTTGTTCAATAATAATTTTAAAGTTACAATTTTCATTTTTATAATTATTTTATTTTAAATATTTTTTATTTTTATAATTATTCATTAAATTATTTTATGTAAACATGTTTCAATATGAATTTTATAATCCTTTCTTAAATTTGTATTCTATAAGTATAAAATCTTATTTAGTAAATCTTTTATGAAAAATAATTCGTACCAATTCAACGATTGTTGTAACAAATTTGTATTCTATAATTGTCGTTGTAGCTTTAATTATTATTAGAATCATTAATCTTCTCTCTCAAGATACTCTTAAAAAAAATTAGAAAACAAAAAACTTAAAAAGGTTGTAAAAGATGAAAGGTCAAGGAAAACATGAAGGATGGAAGAATGAAAAGTCAAAAAGAAAAATAAAATTAGATCCAAAAATAATTTTAAAAAATCACAATTTAAGAAAAAAATTGTCACATGACAACTTCGGGGGAAGAACCCTAATATACACTATTAAAGATAGATAGATTGGGTACTGTAGACGGAAATTTTCTACCAGCTATTTTACACGTCAAACCTTTTAGTTGTTGTCTTTTTTGTTTAGTTTATGGGCTATGACCATGAACGCTAAGGAGTAAGGGGGTGAGTTAACCCGATGTACTTGTGGTCAATAGTTAACCCCATTTATATAATTTGCACTTGGATTTTCTGGCCTTATTGTCCAACCAAAAACTGTTTATAGAACAGCGTCAAAAAATTCTGTTCATAGTGGCGAAGCCTGATTATTGTGGGCTGATTAAAAATTTAAAATATTGTCCAAACCCGTGATGATCTTGGTTTTTTGGTTTTTGATCGTGTGTTATTAGTTTGGTTAAAAGTGGTTTATTTTGGAAGAAGCTGTTATGAGCCCTAGCTGGTCTAGGCCCAATATGACAACAGAGAGCCCTAATGATTGGAAATATCACTCAGCGTCCACAAGTGGAAGGAGATAAAAGTTACTTTCAGTAAAGGATCCTAGGCAAATTTGGCTCCGAATATTCAAGGTGTGAGGAGTGCAAGGATGAGACATGCCAACACATGCCTCAAGGATTTTGTGTGTTAGGACACAATACAGCCTGCTATCACACATGAGGCAAGACCCCTAAGTAGGGTCATTTGGCAGGCAAAATCTTCCTTATGAATTTTAACCTAATTATATATTCAAAATTTGAAACCAAAATCTCTAGTTAAATTAGAATAGTCTTCTGTCAATTGATTTACACATTTATTGGTATTTAAAACATCACCAATTTTATTTTTTAAAAATATTTAATCTTAATATACAATTAGTATATTATTTATTTTATATAATTAACCAATCATATTAATACATCATTAAAAGAATGACTTTTATCATAATTATCTCAAAAGTTATATATATATAATAATATATAATTGATTGAAATTGAATCAAAGGATTGATTGAGGTGATAAATAGTTTTGACTCTTTAAAAAGAGTAGATTACATAGCTCTTGTACTTTTACAGTCAAATAAGGATTAATTTGAGTAGTTCAAATAAATCGAACATATAAAGATATATCGTGATTTTATTAAAGAAAAGATTACATATGTGAAACAACTTGTATTTTTTAAAGAATTAATTTCGTGACTAAAAATATTTTTTTTAAAAAAAATAATGTAATCTCTTATTATAAAAGGAGAGTGTTGACACAAACCCACTTTCCTGTCCATTTTGATGGCGAAATTGTAATTTTAGATAATAATATCTTTGTGAATTTGCATTTATTTTTATTCTACTTTACTTTGTTGATCTTAACTTTTTTTTCTTTTGATGGAATAGGCGTCATTTTGTTCCATAATTTTAATATATATATATATTTTTTCTATTTTACTTTTTTGACATTGACTTTATTCTTTTGATGAAATAAGAGCCATTAGATTAAGGTGTTGTGATAATTTTATTCCATAATTTTAATATCTATTTTTATTTATTTATTTTTTGCTTTACTTTTTTAACCTTAACTTTATTTTATTAATGAAGTAGGAACCATCAGATTAAGGGCTATATGAATAGTATTTAAAATAAAATATATTTCTCATTTTTATAATAATATCTTTTAAATATAAGTTTAAATAAATAATAAAAATAATCATTATTTTTATTTTTGTTACGAAAAATACAAGCAAAAAATATTAAAATATATAATAAATAATAAAAGAGCGTACTATATAATTACTAATTTTTTATATTTTATTCAAACAGCAAATTATCAAATAATTTAAAATACAAAATAAGTAACATCAACTAGTTATCACAATTTTATATATTAAAAATTAATAAATATTTATAATATTTATATGTGTATATATATTATTTTCTTGAAATTATAAAAATTTTATAATAAAAATTATAATTTGGATATATTGATAGTATAAAAAATTTTTATACAGTCAACCAATCATATCATTTCATTTATATGACCATTCAAGTAGTAGATGACTGAGTCAAATACTTTTACTGATATGTCAATACATGATTGGATGTCCATGTAAAATTTTTCTACATTAACTGTGCACACAAATTAAATCCAAAAATTATTATTTTATTACAACTTTATTTGTTATTAAATTTTTGCTTATGGTTAGAATTATTTGGGATAATGAAAGGATAATATTATATTACACAATATAACATCTTATTTTATCAAACACTGCATACTATTAAAATTTCAACAGGTCATATATCATTAGATTTTATACTATCAAATATTATATTAATTTTATTTTTTCTAAACAAATAATATAAATAAAATAAAATATGTATTATAATTTTATACATTAAAAATTAAGAAATATTTATATGTCAAAATTATAAAAATTATTTTATATTATATTATTACAACATTATTTGTTATTAAATTTGTTATTATTTTTAAATTTATTAGTTATAATGAGAGGATAATATTACATCATACAATATAGTATCTTATACTATCAAGTATTATATAGTATTAAAGTTTTAATATGTTGCATACCATTAGGTTTTATATTATCAAATATTATACTAATATTGTTTTTGTTGAATGCACTACTGAATAGAGGTGACAATGGGGTAGGTTCGGGCGGGTTTTAGCTCAACCCAAACCCATCGTGCATCTCATTAAACAAATCTCAACCTACCCCTATTTTATCCGTGGGTTTTGACATTCAAAATCCAAACCTTACCAGCAGACAATCCATCACAACCAGTACTCTACCTGCCTCTACCCACTACTCCTTTTTAATACTTAAAAAATTATTTTAAAACTTAATTTGTATTTGGGGCGCATTTGATATGAGGGTTAAAAATGAAGTAAAATTTTTTATAGATTAGCTTCATATGAAAAATTACATATTAAGAAATTTTTATATCCATCTTTACTCCTAGCCAAACACAACTCTAGAGTGATAGAAATATTTAGAAAAATAATCTTATATATATAAAAATTAAATATAGATATGAGATACAGGTAGAGTAAGGATGTGTTCGTCTTAAACCAGAACAAGAACTCGACCAACCCCTACCCGCACTGAACCCCGCCTTGATGCCTCCCGGCGCCATTGCTAGAGGGATTTTAAACCCGACTCAATCGAATTGGGATAGGGGGGATGCTCATGAATAGGGTAGTAATTACTACCTCTACTACTAAAGTCGCCGAATTCATAGCCATATGCTTTATATTTTTTACCATTTTTGTCAATTGTTTTTATTTTGGAAATTTTTACTTTATGACAGATTTCATTTGTTATATTTTTAATAGATTAATTTTGATACATTGATGTAAAAGAGTTTTAGGATTTTAGGGTTTAGGATTTTACATATCCTTTTCATTTGTTATTTTTGCCTTTTACTGTTGTGACCTTTGGATTTATGTTTATTGTTTTGCAGTTTGCTTTATTGCCTTTGCTTCTTCTTCTTCTTTTTTTTTTTTTTTTTTGATTCCGCAGCAACCATTGAATTAGGAGTAATTTGGTTTTATTGGATAGAGAGAGAAATGTTACATGCAATTGATGTCTTTTTTAATTAATTATCTAAGTTATCTAATTTTCACATCTTTTTCTCTATAATTTTACTATTTTTTGTCAATAGTTTCTTTTTCTTTTAATTTCAATTTTAACTTTTAATGTCATGTATTTTATCAGTTATAATTTTAATTAATATGTTCATAAAATTTAGAAAATGATTTATGTGAAACAAAAATGAACCATATTTAAAAGTGAACGTCATGTTCACAAATTAAATGTGAGCAATGAATTGTAACATTTTTTTGGTATATAAATAATTGATTTATTTATATTTGAAATTAAAATATTAATTTCAAAAGTATAGACTTTCATGAATTAATATAATTAAAATTTAATAATCTTAGTATAAGAATAAATTAGTCACCCCATCCATCAGACGGGTGCAAAGTCTAGTATCACTAATATTGGAGGACCAGATTAAGGATTCACTACATAGAGGTATCCTCTTGACCTCTTAAACAAGTCAAGTTGGCTTGATGGAGATTTCAGCCACTAACCCCTCCAAAAAGATTGGATTGCATAAACATTTAATGAAATCTACTCGTGCTCCGGTAAATAATTTTTTATTTAGTAATATTTTCTCATTCTAATATTTAATGGAACATGGTAGGAAAAGTTTATTCTTTGTTACATAAACCAATTTATATCATGATGAAATGAAGTTCTTTTCTCTTTTTGTTGGTCTAGCATCACCCAAACGTTGTAACACCGAAAGATTTCCTAGACTTTGCAGCACATCCCTCATCGATGGACGGTTTGCTGGAAAAAATTCTATGCACTGGATCCCCAGTAGAGTTATTGCAACACCATCTTCAGCACAGTAATGCGAATCTTCCTGCAGATTTTTGTGGACGAGGGAACAATTTGGTTTGTACTCATTCTTGGCCCAAATATGTACTAGACTGTCCAAGTTTAGGTTGGTATCTTCTCTCCTCCCAATGTCTGAAATCCTTTGGGTCACAAGTTCAAGCAAAACAATCCCAAATGAAAACACTTCACAGCTTCTATCCCATTCACCACCTGACAATGGAGGGTAAAAGAAGATTATCATGTATTCTAAATGTGTACATAGGCTTCAATTTATATGTTACAGACCAGATGAATGATCTTTTAAGACAATTAGATTAAGATCAAAGATTGAATTGACAGGACT
This sequence comes from Pterocarpus santalinus, assembly GCA_031439595.1. Classification (NCBI taxonomy): domain Eukaryota; kingdom Viridiplantae; phylum Streptophyta; class Magnoliopsida; order Fabales; family Fabaceae; genus Pterocarpus; species Pterocarpus santalinus. The sequence continues at coordinate 8,378,099 of CM062523.1, forward strand.
AGAAATTTTGTTTTATGAGTTATGCAGTATATTCACTAGATATATAGTAAAAGGTCCATAATGTAATAATAAAGAATGACATATTTTATTGTAGAGTTCCATCATCCATAGATTGTTATTTAGACACCAAAATCGATATGCGATGATGACGATTCAAATTAGTATGGATTTCAATTATATAAGTGTCAAATCGATATATTACCTTCATTAAAAGTATAGATTCATTCTTAATTAACTTTGCGTTCAACACTTACCTAACTAAAATTCACACCTATCTAACTACGATTACTACATATCAATTTGGATATCTACATGCTATGTACATTTCAAAAAAAAAAAATTTCTATTCTATTGTGATATATATGTACCATAACAAATTGAAAGAAAAGACTTTTAAAGCAGTTACCCCTCATCGAAAAATAGGGGTCGATGTAGCTAGTTGACATTGGCAATTGCTCCTTAAGCATTTTCACTACGTTGGGCAGCACCAGATCAAACAATTTTGGCTTGTAATCCTGCACCAAAAATGAGTTTTCCTGCTGACGCCAATCTAGAGGGGGAAAAACCATACAAACAAGAATATAAAAAGAATTCAATAGCTTTAGTAGTTTAGTAGAGGGGTTAATTTCATAGGGTGCCAACCTTGTCAAGGAATATGTGAGATGCACTGATATTCAACACCATAGTTTGTTTCTCTTGATCATGAATGAATTTCAGGAGCTTCGCAAGTTCATAGATTACATTAATTCTCTGATGCCAGTTTAGGCCATCTATATCAGCCAATTAAGAAAACATATCAGAATATCAAAGCAAATCATTTATAATTGCTTCCTTTCATTCTACAATAATTCAAGGACAAAAAGACTAAAATGTTTTTTAAAATGATCTCACACAAGTTGGTTGCTGAGAAATTCTGTGTACTAATGCCTTTAATTTCATCTACTTATAGCTCATTCAATAACAGCCCAACACAGCCATAGCACAATAGAAATTCCTTCATTTCTTCTCAAATGAAAATTAGTTTCAATATTTTCTCTCAACCGTTGAGATTTCCAGGGGTTAACATCGAACCTTGTAAGGAACCAAAACTGCAGAACATATACAAAGGAATACCTTTCACTATTACATTGTGCAAAGTATCTAGTGGATTGAGATCATACACAACACCCTTTACAGCTTTCTCCCAACTATAGCCAATTAACTTCACCAAGTTTGGATAACCTACTAATGTTGGACTTGTCCAAAATTTTATTTCCTCCTACAATACAGAACCATTAAGCTTTCACAATTAGGTGACTTGCAAACTTCAAGTTTGGAAAAAGGATAAGAAAGTTACAATACAGGAGTGGCAGAGAGACAGAGACAGAGAGAGAGAGAGAGAGAGAGAGAACTTGCTTTGATAATCAAATACTCATCATCAAGTTTGGAAGCAATGCGTTCCAATTTTTCATTATCCCATATCTTCACTGATACATGTTGACCTTCAAAGTTGCCCCTAAACAACCTGCCAAACTGTGTCAATCCGATGAGGTTGCTCTGATTGAAATTGTTGGTACATGCTTTCAAGTTCTGAGATGTAAACTCAACAAGGTTTGTTGGGTCCATCATAAACTTTGCTTAGTATATTCTCTACCAACCAAAGACAAATTGATATATGGGACCACAAATTACATGTTCAAGTTGATTGTTATTGAAAGGAGACATGAGAAAAGCTGAATATTTCAGTGATAAATACTGATGTAAAATAGTTTGTAAGATAAAGCATTTGGTAATTATTGCCTAATGATTATCTGCTTAAGTTAAAGCAAAATATAGGTAACAATATCTATTTTAATAAATAGAAATAAGGTAAGATATCTATCATAATAAAAATAAAGAAACAAATAATGAAATATAAAGAAATATACAAACTAATCATAAGAGATCATCTAAAATACTCTTTTAATATTCTAAGATAAATATAAGATACTTTAGGATATTTAAAGACATGATAATGATAATATAAGATATTTTCATATATTCTAACACTCCCACTCAAGTTAAAGCTTATTTAGCTTTAAACTTGTTACAAATAAACTCTTAAAACTAAGAAAATATAGAATAAAATCCTCAAAACTCAGCTTGGGGATGGGATGTTGGAGACGTTGGACTGCAAGATTATGCTAGTTGTTGAAATGATCATCAATGGAAATTTCTTGACAAACAATAACATAAAGCAATTGGAATCAAACCCAAATTATAGCTATACATGAATGAAAGACTAACTAGGTGAACCAATCCTATTGACATATACTCTTTAATATTTTCAAATAATCTAAGATTCTCTTGTGATATCTAAATATATAATAAAGATAATATGAAATACTGTCATTTACTATCTAATAATTGTCAAACCCTTTCATGAACATGTTGCAACCGTTTTGCTATTTAACGTATTCCCTTTGTTGCCTTTGACTTTGCCAACTGAACAGATATTTAAGCTTTAATGTTGTACCTGTCAAAGGGGAAACTTTCTTTTCTAATAGTGATCTTTCGTAAGCCAAATATTCTAAGCTATAGCAAATGGAAGAGCCAAAGAAACCGTGCTATGGTGGCCAACGTCCCATCAATATCTTCAACGAGCTTAGAAATTCTGCTCAGACTAATAAGACTCATTCCTCCATTCATCCACTTGCTCATGCCACTTGAGCATGAATTGCTCGCTAACTACATCTAATATCTATTCATAAGACGTCATGTGTTCCTCAGAACTAAGATAAGTTCATAAGAATAAAAGGGTCTCTATCTCTATGCTAAATCGCTAATCAAGGGCATGGTTGATCAATTCTGTTGTCAGTACAGTGCCAGATTTTTCTGACCAGTCATAGCCCAGGCTGCAGAATCACTTATGACTATAGAACGACACCAATGGTTAACAGCCCCATGTTTTTAACCTTAGTCTTGGATGTATTTACTAAATATATAAAAGAGCTAATGTCATGATGCATATTTTTCGATGATCATTAAACATGTTAATTTTAGCTTAGAGTTGAAAATTAGAGACCATACCATACTAGTATATTACAAGTTACGCAGTTTAAATATCTTAGACCTATTTATATAAATTGGCAGAGAAATTGGTGGAAACCTAAGTTATAGGATTCAAGTTAAGTGTGTGAAATAGGTGAGTGTTTCTAGTGTTGTATGTGTTAGAAAAACATCATTGAAGTTTAAGGAAAAATTTTACCGCATAGCTATATGACCTACAATATTGTATGTGAGTGAATATTGGGTGGTAGAAAACCAACAAGGGAATAAGCTCAAAGTTGCTCAGATGAGAATGCTGTATTAGATGATTAACTAGGTTAGACAAGAAAGAACTAAAAATAGATGCATTATATAGAAAATAGAAGTATTCATTATTGCAGAAAAGAGAGTAGAATCTTACCTTAGGTGATTTGGTCCTATAAAAAAAGATCTTACAAACTTCAATAAGAAGAATAGATTAGATGAAGAGTAATCTAGTGTATATTTATTTTAACTTTTATGGAATACTAACGCATGTTCAATGGAAGGAACCTTAGGTTCCTTTTGTTAAAATTATCTTGGAACGTGATATTTTTTCATTGGAGTTCATTGCAATTTAAACTATAATAGCTGCAGGTGAAAGAAAGTCAAGAATAGCCATAGACAAAAATGTCTAAAGGACTTAAATAACTTGTTGATAGAGATTTACTGTATGATCTAATCATGTCATTTGATCCGTATAGTTAATCTCACTAAATGAGAAAAACACTTAGTTATTGTTATTGTTGTATTACCATTTTTCTCATCTCTTTCACTGTGTTTTAAATTATTAAAAAAACAGAAGTAACAATAATATGGCATTTTTTTTAGTTTTCATTTAAGATCGTTACAATAGCTGTTTGACACATCACTTTTCAAGAATTTTTCAATTTGATACACAACTATTTAACAGAGTAATTTGGATGAAATTGTTATAAGGGGAACATAATAAACTGTAATTGTTAAATTAATGGATTAACATAAATAAATGATAAAAATAAGAACATGTTAAACAACCATTTGTTCAAGTTGAAGAAAGAGGAAGCTTGGAAGTCTAGTGTCATGAAGTATTTGCAGTTAACATAAAGATGACATGTGGGCTATGAAGAGGAAAATTGCATACCTTAAGAAGTTTAGGCCATCTCAGAAACAGAGCCTACACTTATGCTATGCTCCAGCTAATTTAACATACCACTAAGCCACTATCATATGTATACCTGTTTTTATTTCTTTTGTAATACATAGAAAACCCAATAAGTTGACCATACACCCAAAACATAATGTAACCACCCTAACTAAATAACTTTAGCCTTGGAAAGGCTCTAAGTACTCACATCAAGAAGGCAATGTGTTTCTTCATCATTAGGATATATCTATTAAGATAGACTAACTAGCCTGTGCCCTCCAAAATGTATTACATTTTACATCCCATTTTTAACTAGGTTAAATAGATCTATAAATTCCTATATTTTATAGGAAAAGGTCCCTATATTTTAAAAATTTAAAATTAGGTCCTTATACTTTTATATTTTTATAAATTTTTAATTAGATCCCTATATTTAAATACTGTTAAATCATCGTTAACTCACCGTCCAATTTATTCAAATGCAAGAATTGGAAACTGTAACTCTCATGATAGAAGCTATATAATAACAATATAATAAAAATTCAGTAGTGGAAAACAACTATTCCTATCCAACCTAAGTAAAAGGCTTATTTTTTCATTTATTTTCCTTTGACTACACCTCTGCACGCCAGTAACTAACTAGTACGCTTTAGTGAAATTCATGAGGTGAGAAAGCAAAGTAGCAAATCAAAATTCTTTTTGGTTTGTGCTTACTAAAGAGTAGACCCTCTTCGATGGCTCATCTTGTTGATAGCAAAAAAATTCAAATACATACTAATAACAAAATATTCAAATAGCCAAAAAGTTCAAACCATGCGCCAAAAAGCATTAGGACCAAACAGCATCTGCCTTCAACAACCATTAGAACCAAATAGCAAAGATTCATATATACTGCATACACAGCAAAACTGATTCCAACACGCAATCTGATATAGTATAGAAGCAAAACACACACACACACCCCAGAGCTATAAAACAAGAGTATAAGCATTCAAACCAAAATCTGTTGCATAAAACAAGAATATAAGCACCAGAAAAACAGTCTGCTCTCCCATGGAAGTGAGAACTAGGGGAGGAAAAGAGGGGGGGGGGGTTACTTCTACTGCACACATGGTATAAAGTAAGGTGGACTCAGTGCATAGTCTATGCTTCAAGCTCAAAAGAGGCTATTATGTGAGGGGCACATTAAGATATAAAATCATTTATATGACTCTACCCAATAACTTAAGTTTTTGAAAGAGATAATTCATAATAATAGCCTCATTTTTTTCATACATGTTATCCATTATTATAGGTAGGGGCAATGCTTCATTAAGTTCAATTTGTGTTTATGTGTGTATGCATCTTCAAGCCAGCATTATTTTTAATCCCCAACCCCAAGGGCGCCCAAAGACAAAAACCTTCTATTTCACTTTCTCTATCCTTCTTCCAATTTGTACGCTGGATCAGGAAAAAGAAGTCAATATGCTTGAACATAACATAAGGAGTGAAAAAAGGAAAGGATAAAAAAAAGAAGGGCATCTGAGATCGGAGCAACTGATTGATGAAGAGGGTTGCTAGAATTTGGAATCGGAGCAAGTGGTTGAGGAGACTTTTGGCGTGGGTTTGTCCTAATCATAAATATTGTGAAATTAAAATTTTCTTCTCTATAATTTTTTTCACATGAAATATTATAGGTTTAACGTTTATCAAAATAGCAGGTTGCCTGTAAAGACTGCTAGCCGTTGATGTGTTTTTAAATTTATCCAAACGTTAATAATGCAAAGTCCATCACACGACATTGTCGTCAAAGGTCCTCGATAAAACGACCCTTCCGGGGTGCACGTTGCTCATGCCATGTACTCTAAAAGGAAAGAGTGCTGATGCCGTGTAATGTAAAGGAAGAATAACGACACACAAAATCACAATACATACGCAACGCATACGGAGAAAATGAGGAAAATGACAAAAATATTATATCTCATATGGTGACTCGAGTAAAGATAGTAAGAAGTAAAAAATTTGAAAAAGAAACAGGAACTCCGACGTCCCCCCAAAATCAACCCTCTCAACTCCCAAAGATTTGCATTAATCATTGTTTTTTTTGTCCAAGTTCTCCCTCTCCTTCACTAGATTATCTAAGCATTTATCAATGTTTTATACTCTTGAATGAGCCAAAGGGTACTACAAGTATACTAGGAAAGCTTTGACACTCTAAAAACCGCTAGTCATATTTTCTATTGATATATAAAATTGCCTTTGATTTAGTGGAAAATGAGCACCAAGCTTTTGTTCTAAATGTCAGAAATTGCCTTGCTTCACCAAGGTATCAGCCTTGAGGATCTGCTTCTGGCTCCTAATATCCATGACTTTAAGTTATAATGCTTGAGAGATTATGGACTTGTGTTTCATACATGCTTTTGTTTTTTTATGTCTAAGCCTTATGGTGCATTTCATTTTCTCCTAAGATTGGTACTCTTGATTGTGAGATGAAGATAACAATTGTACTATGTAAAGGTGGTCTATGTGATGCTAGTGATTATAACCTACCCGTGTTGTGTGTGAAGTTTGTATTATTTATAAAGTATGCTAGTTGGGAATTGTACTTTTGTATTAGTGTAGCTACTTCCCTTGCATCAATTATTCACGTTCTTGTATATTTTTTCATCATGCTTGTATTTACCAGCATATTGTATAGAGTTACCAATATTTTTAGCAAAGTTACCAGTATTTTGAGTAAAGTTATCAGTGTATTGTATAGAATTACTAGTGTTTTCAGCAAAATTATCAGCATTTCATGAAAAGTTAACAGTGATTTATGAGTTCTTTAAAATCAAATTTTATGAAGCATAAGATATAAGAAAATATTAAATTTATTCATTGAAGTGCCTTTGGTCAATACTTTTAGCAAAATTAGAGAAGAAAATAAATTATACAAATATCAAGCTTTTTAGAAAGTTATCGATATATTGTATAGAGTTACCAACATTTTCAGCAAAGTTACTTTACCAATGTTTCATGAAAAGTTACCAGCGGTTTATGAGTTCGTTAGAATCAAATTTTATAAAGCATAAGATATAGGAAAATATTAAATTTATTTATTTAGGTGCCCATAATCAATACTTGTTAGCAAAATTAGAGAAGAAAAAAAGTATACAAATATCAAGCTTTCCAGAAAATTACCAATGTATTGTATAGAGTTACCAGCATTTTCAGCAAAGTTATCAATGTTTTGGGCAAAGTTACCAGCATATTATATAGAGTTACTAACATTTTTAATAAAGTTACTAACATTTCATAAAAAATTACCAGCGGTTTATGACTTCTTTAAAATTAAATTTTATGAAGCATAAGATCTATGGAAATATTAAATTTAATAATTTAGGTTCTCGTCAATATTTGTTCACAAAATTAGAGAAAAAAAATTATACAAATATCAAGCTTTCCAAAAAGTTATTAGCGTATTGTATAGAGTTACTAATGTTTTCAATAAAGTTACTAACGTTATATGAAAAGTTACTAGTGGTTTATGAGTTTTTTAAACTCAAATTTTATGAAGCATAAGATATAGGAAAATATTAATTTATTCATTTAGGTGCCCTTGGCCAATACTTGTTAGCAAAATTAGAGAAGAAAAAAAAATTATACAAATATCAAGCTTTCCAGAAAGTTACCAGCGTATTGTATAGAGTTATCAGAGTTTTTAACAAAGTTATCGGTATATCATATAGAGTTATTACCAGCATTTCATTAAAAGATACTAGTGATTTATGAGTTCTTTAAAATCAAATTTTATTAAGCATAAGATATAGAGAAATATTAAATTTATTCATATAGATGCCCTTAGTCAATACCTTTTAGCCAAATTAGATAAGAAAAAAAATTATACAAATATCAAACTTTCCAGAAAGTTATTAGTATTTTTAGCAAAGTTACTAGTGTGTATTGTATAGAGTTATTAGCGTTTTGCTAAAAATGTTGATAACTCTTTACAATACGCTAGTAACTTTTTGGAAAGCTTGCTATTTGTATTTTTTTTTTCTTCTTTAATTTTGTGAACAAGGATTGACCAATGGCACCTAAATGAATAAATTTAATATTTCCCTATATCTTATGCTATATAAAATTTGATTTTAAAGAGCTTATAAACCACTGGTAAGTTTTCATAAAACACTGGTAACTCCATACAATATGCTGGTAACTTTGCCCAAAATGCTAGTTACTTTGTGGAAAACACTGATAATTCTATACAATACGCTGATAACTTTTTATAACGCTTAATATTTGTATAATTATTTTTTTTCTTATCCAATTTTGCTAACAAATATTGACCAAAAGCACCTAAATGAATAAATTTAACATTTCCTTATATCTTATGCTTTATAAAATTTGATTTTAAAGAACTCATAAAACGCTGGTAACTTTTCATGAAACAATGGTAACTTTACTAAAAATGCTGATAACTCTATATAATATGCTGGTAACTTTATGGAAAATTTGATATTTGTATAATTTTTTTTCTTCTCTAATTTTGCTAACAAGTATTGACGATGGGTACTTAAATGAATAAATTTAATATTTTTCTATATCTTATGCTTCATAAAATTTGATTTTAAAGAATTCATAAATCTCTGGTAACTTTTCATTAAATATTGGTAACTTTGTTAAAAACGCTAGTAACTTTGCTTATAACGCTAGTAACTCTATACAATACGCTGATAGCTTTTTGGAAAGCTTGATATTTGTATAATTTTTTTTTCTTCTCTAATTTTGCTAATAAGACCAAGGACATTTAAATGAATATATTTATTATTTCCCTATATATTATGTTTCACAAAATTTGATTTTAAAGAACTCATAAACTACTAATAACTTTTCATGAAACACTGGTAACTTTACTGAAAGTACTAGTAACTCTATACAATACATTGGTAAATACGAGCATGACAAAAAAATATACAAGAACTTGAATAACTGGTGCAAGGGAACTAGCTACACCACTATAAAGATACAATTCCCAACTAGCATACTTTGTAATCAGTACAAACTTCATACACAACATGGGCAAGTTATATTCACCAGCATCATATAGACCACCTTTACACATTACAACTGTTATCTTCCTCTCGCAATGAAGAGTACCAATCATTGGAGGAAACAGAATACAGCATAAAGCTTAAACATAAAGAAACAAAAGCATGTAAGAAACACAAGTCAATAATCTCTCAAGCATTATAACTAAAAGTCATGGACATTAGGAGCCAGAAGTAGATCCTCAAGGTTGAGATTTTGGTGAAACAAGGCGATCTCCAACAATTAGAACAAAAGCTTGGTGCTCGTTCTCCACCAAATCAAAGGCAGTTTGAATTGTCAACAAAGAATATGACCAGTGATTTTTAGAGCATTGAAGCTTTCCTAATATGTTTGCTATACCCTTTGGCTCATCCAAGAGCATAAGACACTAACAAATGCTTAGATAATCTGGTCAAGGAGACGGAGAATCTGAACAAAAAGAACAATGATCAATGCAAACCTTTGGGCGTTGAGAGGTTGGTTATCGGGGGGAGGTGGGAGACGCAGGGTTTTGGTTTTCTGTTTCTTTTTCAAATCTGTTTACTTTTACAATTTTTACTCAAGTCACCATATGAGATACAATATTTTTGCCATTTTTCTCACTTTCTCCCTATGTGTTGTGTATATATTGCGATTTTGTGTATCCCTCTATCATTACTCAAAAAAGGCGACAAAGTCAAGTAGGCTTTAAGTCAATAATTTTTTTCTTGATTTTTTCTTTTTATGTAAGTCACATCTTCAGAGAATTCAATTGAGAGGATCTCAATTTGATTCCTAAAGAAAATATCAATTGGAAAAGTAAGTCTGACTCTATTTAAAGAAATTAGTTTCTTTCCCTGTTAATAAGGGGATATCATTGGAAAACCAAAAAAATATTTGTATATTTATCATATTCAAAATATTTAACAACTTCTAATTATAATAAAAGGTATTTTATTTTATAATTATATTCAAGAATAAAACATTTTTTTTGTATCTCTAATTTTACTTTTTTAAAAAATACTCTTTTAATCTAAACGGACGCTATATTAGTATAAACTAACAAATAATAACAATTGCTTTTTGTAATTTTGCCTTCATCCCCAGGAATGACTAACGCTGCCCATAGGCTTGCTAGATGGGCTGTAAAAGGTTTGGCTTAATTTATCACACCTCCAACCTTCCTCCAAGATGTTTTGTATTCTGACTCTTACTGAATGAATAATTACTTCCACTGCAGCAGCCAATATCAGTTTATTTACTTTCTCTTCCTATGCTCATATAAACGCATATGCTTTGGATTCGAATTTAAAGATCTCCTATGTTGTTAGTTACCTTATTTATATTACAAAACTAAGGCTTACCTTGTAATATCCCACTATAATTAATTTATTTTATTTTATTTAATAATTAACTAGTGAACTATTACTATATTATTCTTTTTTACGTTTTTAGGCCGTGATCATTTTTTTGTGTGCAAAAGCTATATATATATATATATATATATATATATATATATATATATATATATTTGCTCATTTTCCTACACGCAACTTGATTTAATTGTTGAAATATCTACACAATTTAAGGTTACTCAATCCTTTGTTAGATTATTTTCTTTTATCTAGCAGATCCACAGTAAAACAGATATGTGAAGTAAACAATTTACTTACATGCATTAAGTCTAAAAGTTATCCATAACAAGTTGTCCAAAACATAAGCTCTAGCAGGTCTCTACTTGATATACATACAGATACAAAATAAATGGATAAGGAGGACTCTATTTATCCATCACGCAGAGTTCATCCAAAGTCAATGTGTACACTGTTTACATCATAATACTATTAAAGTAACTATTGCATCCAGTTGAGATGAAATAGTAGTGGATACAGAGAAGTGCTGCACGAACAATAGTATCTGATCTCCTATGGGATCATATACACAAATTGCATCAGTTTCAAGAAAAAACTACAATCTGTGCCATCAGTGGAGATCCCTGAAAACACCAACAAAAGAGGTAAGAACTACATTTTCTGAACGGTGGTGTTTTTAGGAGCATGCCTAGTTGCCCAATTTAAAATCATCCAAGGCGATCAAAGTATAAAATAAATAAAAACTCATGATACAGTCTAAATAAGTCTCGGCCTCATTTATGAGAACATTTAACAGGAAAATGGCAACTAAGCCATTTTAGCTTTCTAATAGTTGCTCGCAACATCATGCCATCTATTGTAGTCAAAACTCATAAATTTCTACTATATATTATTAAATCATTTGTTTCCCGTAGGGTCTCTATAAAATATCTATGAGAGCTTTTGTATCTAGGGCATCCCTTAACCATATCATAACATAGTGAATGTACATATGGCCATTCCATTCTACTGTGGTGAATTAAATACACCACTTAAAGACTTTCTAAGTGACAGCGACTTCGGATTATAAGATTGAAATGTCCAATAATCAGTGAATCATAGGATTGCCATGTTTAGGATTTGGGCTATACCATTATCGCGATATCTTAGACGTTTTGGATTATAAGATCGCCATGTCTACAATTCAGGCCAGACCATCCACAATTATATACCAATCATTTCTCTTTATGCCTAAGTCTTATATTTCTTTATAATATTGTATCAAATTTAAAAACATGCTACCCAAAATGCAAAATAAGTTGGTTCTTTGATATTCTAAAAATATTATGAAATTCTAATTTTATATTCTAAAATGTTTTCATTTAAATTTCCCTTATTCTATTAATGGACTTTTTTTCTCCATATTCATTTCCTCCTAAAATTTCTAAATTGCTTACTGAGTTACAATATTACTTTTCTACTCTTGATTCCAATTTCCTCAAATATACTTTATTTTTGTTTTCCTCTCATTTCCTTATGGCCGAAAATCTATCTCTATGTACGTAGTTTATACTTAATTGCTTTCAAAATTTACACTTAGTCTAGGTTTTTTCTTATTCTTCAATGTCCACTAGAAACACACATCCTTGCAAATTCTCTTTTACTGATTTTTTGCCATTTCTTCTAAATTTGTACCTTAAGTATTTTTCTTTATTCAGGTCCATTATTAAAATCCTTCAAATTAAGCGTTCTCCCTTTTTATTAAATTCTATACTCCGTTTACTAATATTTTATTTCACTTTTCACTGACCTTTAATTTCCTTCTTACAAAGCCCATGCCTTAATGAACTAATTTCCTTTTAGACGATTCAACTCAAACCCTATTTGTAGATATTCACTTTTAATTCCAACTCCAACCAAAAGAAAGAAAAACCAAATTTCATCCATCACTATCCTAGAGATTGAAATTTTATTCCTTCAAAGCCTAAGAATTTTGCAGGTCCGTGATCTAGAGTCTTAACTCTCTTTCTTAACCAGCGAATAATAAACATCTAAGATAGCATTTCTACACTACAAGTCTATTCGATAGGTAAAATAACCGCAACATCAATATGCAAAAGTAGACAAAGGGAAAGCAATACTACGTTCAGTAAGCATTCTTAGCAATCCAACACTCAATCAAGTTCCCAATAGGGCAACATATAAGGCAATTCCTTCCATCCTCATATGTGCATTAATTATCACATAAGTCTCGAAATGTCAATACGAAAAATAAGCCAAGATAAGAGAATATCTAAGTACAATAAGCCGTCTTATCATAATAAACAACTCTTGATTCTTTTGCAACGGAAAACTCAAATTCCAATTAATCTTCTTGCATAGGCAACAATGAGACAATATATAAAGCAATTCTTTTATCATCGTAAGTCCCTCAATAACCACATGTCTCAATATGAAGAATAAGCCAAAATGAGCCAATAACCAAGTCCAATAATCCGCTATCATAAGGATTAATGCATGGAAGTTTAGGAAAAGAAAAATATGAAAAGGAACCCCCTACTTGGAGGTATGGCTGAAAGCTTTGAGGAGGTAAAAGGAGGTGTTCTATAAGTTCTTCCAAGCTCCAAGGCTGGTTCTAGGTTGGCTTGATGCTTCATGACCTGAAGAGATTTTCTATTGAATTTTTTTTCTCTCAACTTTTTGGTGGATCTTACCTTTTCTTGGTTGAGCTTTGCTTCTCCTTTTCCGACAATTTTCGTAGCTAAGGGAGGAAAGGGTGGTTGTTTTATGCTAAACTTTGCTCTGTTCTACCTCTTGGTTAATTTTAAAGTAACCTTGGTTAAGTAAATCACCTTACTTGCATCACCTTCCTTAAATCATCACTCCCCCATCATTCTTCTCCTTTTTTTTAGGGGGTTAAAATTCTTCTCCTTTGTTTGCTAGATGTTCCTTTCGCATGCCTATTTGCATGGCTTGGGCGTCCCCACATGGTCGCAACAGTGGAGGAACTCTTTGGCTTATCCTTTTGGTGATGGTGAAAATATTTACTATGCTATTTTTTTCTCTTAAGCTCTTTCTTTTTTAAGCTTTGGGCCAGCGCAGTCTTACTTCCCCATGCATCGGCAAGCTCTTTTCTTACTTCTTCATGGGCCCTAATCTTGTCCCATAGGTGGGTTAGAGACACTAGCCTCAAATTAACTTTTGGCTATAATATATTTTTAGTTTTTATAAATATAGATTATTTTAATTTTATTTTTTCACAAAAAAAAAATTATTTATTTTTGTTTCTTTTTTTTTTTAATGTTATGATTATGGTTCCTGTCATTCTAAATTGTGGTTCCTATAAATAATTTAGAACATATATTTGGTCCTTACAAATATTAACAATTTATTTTTGGTCATTATAAATATTTTAAGATTCTTCTTTTGATTCTTATAAGTATCAATACTTAACTATGCTAGCTAATGGCAAGGACTAAAAATATAATATTGGGAAAAAAGGGACCAAAAGTCAAACAAATTTTTTTAAAAAAATTAAAATAAAAATGACTTGTATTTATAAAGATTAAAAATATATTTAAACCTTAATTTTTATTGTGTAGTTTAAGTTATGAGATTTAGATTCTTCTCACTTTTCCTTCAGGTTTTTTGGGTCAAAATCCATCACTTACACCAAAAACTTACTACAATTCATTTCTATATATTTAATACCGGATAAATATTTAATTAGAATTTTTATAATTTTTTCTATATTTTTGGACCATTCTACCCTTAGGTTTTTCATAAAAAGTCACAATTTTCGTTGATTTTTAAATTAACGTATGTATTTTATTCCGAGCTGAGTTTTCCATCCCAAAATGGACTTCCTGCACTATATCCAATGATGGTCAACTAGCACAACTTTTCGTCACATAGGCTTTAATAAATTATGATTGGTAAGGATTTATGCCTCAAAAGACATTTTTGTCACAATTATTCTAAACTTTGCTAATATAGTATTGTAGGGAATGTTACATGCCCTAATTCTAGAGCTTAGGGAGACGCAATACCAAGATAAAAAGCCCCGTAAGCTAAAACCTTTTGTCAAAGTATCGGATGAGATCATTGTGTCTCTATTTAAACTGATGACGTCGAAGTCAAGTCTCAAATTAGTCTATAAAATAGTAAGTATCGATCAAAATTAAATAATCTTTGATATTTGAAAATTGCTATATATTTTAGTATCTGATATTGTAATATGTTAATCAAATTAGCCGTAAAGTTAATATATTTGAGATTAATTTGACTGTTGAATATGAAAATAATGTCAAAGACTAATCAATTTGACATGCAAGAATACAATGTAACGGACTAACTTAACTGAAATAAAATATTAGAAATTAAAATGATAATTTTAAATATCAAATATTATTTTAATTAACGCTTTCAATTTAAGGAATCGATTTATGAGTTTACTCAAAGAAGTCAACATCAATCAAAAGACCAAGAAAATATGCTTTCTATATCACCTAGGGACTCGAAGCGGTTTTGACTTTTGGTATCTCTCTTACTTAGTTGGACTAATGAAGTAATAATAAATTTCTTAGTTAAATCTTAATTATTGATGTGTCTAGTATTACTAGTAATTTTTTACACACACAACCTGTCAAACTTTAATCTTACAAATTAACCCAAATCAGCAACAAATTATCCTCAGTATTCTTCCCCAATTCTATGTTATCTACCTCTCCACCGTCTTCAGCCTCCATGCCGGTGCCGGCGACCACCACCATCGTCACTGCCCAGAAAATACGATCCAACATTTAGTATACCAAACAGGAGCCAGAGCGTTAAGTTTCACGAAAAAGCATGCCAAGGTATATGTCCATGTACGAGGCACAGCATAATGAGTTAATGACTATGTACTCCATAAGGAGAAGGCGAGTTTTAATGACTATCCAGAGAACATAGATTGAAGAACATTAGCGTTAATTTGTAAATAAAAATTAACAGCTTAGATATGTAAAAAAATTAATTCTAGATACACATGTGATTAAAATTTGAGCAAGAAATTTTTTTTTTTTTTTGTCCAATTAGGAGAGGCATCAAAATCCATCCGAGCTAGTCTCAGGATAATATAGAAGCCCCCAAGAAAAACATGGGTAGCTTTTTTGTTTCATAAGCAATTGAATTCTAATTATATTAGAGTTCTAATTGCCAAACATGCAATTAATAATAATTAAGCTCACAAAACCAAACGCTTTTATCGGTTCCAAGTATTTTCATGTTAAAAAGAAGAATCCACCACCGAAAAATATCAACGTGAAGAATTCAATCATTTATTCTCAAATTAAAGTATAGGAGAGAACCTATGCACGTACCCTTCTAATCAAAGCTTAAATATCTTCAACTCGATCAGTTAGATTGATGTTGCAGCCTCGGGCCTTCCTGTGAAATATTGAGACCATGATTGAAAACTTGGTCTTAAGATTTAATTTTGCCACCAATCCTAATATCCAATATACTGAATTTTTGAGCAATTGACGAGCCATTATTAATGGTATAGATCCCCAGATGATGAGCACAAGCCATAAAAACATTCGGTGCAACATGATGGACAAAAGGGATGCAGAAGAAAGTGATCCAGAAACTAGCAGAAGAAAGTGATCCAGAAACTAGAAGAATAAAGCTGAGAATCTGCTCTTTGTAGTAGCCACTTCGAGCCTGTGTATGGAGCTTGATTCCAAGTACTGCACTGTAGATGCATATGGCTATCAAGAACGTTTGCATCTGAATAGGGTGTGTATCAAAGTGCGATTCTTGCTTGTTTTGATACTCAACTTGGAGCACAGCAAGGAGCAGTGGATCCAGAAATATGAAGATGGTATGCCATGGGATTGAAGGGTTGAGCTCTTGGTCACTTGAAGTAAGTGATAGGCTATAAAGTCCAGACAAAATGCTACCAATTACTCTCAGTTTAATTATATGAAGTAAAATCACTACAAGTTTGTGCCAATAGTTTGAAGCTAAGATGTTATAATAATTTAAAACCACTGAATGTTGCCCTATCCGATAACACATATATGATATGTTAATGATATTGAAGTTGATGAAACGCATCTTTTCTGATAATAATAACCTTTCTTTAATTCAATCTCTTGTTTTATTCATGCCATGTGCAGCTCGGAACCATATATAGAAACAAAGGAGCTACAG
Organism: Pterocarpus santalinus; assembly: GCA_031439595.1. Lineage (NCBI taxonomy): Eukaryota > Viridiplantae > Streptophyta > Magnoliopsida > Fabales > Fabaceae > Pterocarpus > Pterocarpus santalinus. The sequence goes on from CM062523.1 coordinate 8,394,848, forward strand.
TACGTAGGTTTTGGTGCCTTAGGAAAAACCAATTAGAATGAATTAAAGAGGATATAATAATAAAAAAAAATAGCAAAGAATCAAATACTACCAAGATGTTTCAAAAAAATCATATTATTCGCTTGCACTCTTGCAGATAGTGGAACACTAACCTTGCCCGTCTATAATATTTTAGACGGCATGAGCAGCTCACAGGCTTCGATAATTTCCTTTGGTTTACAATTGCTGCCACTTTAACTCTTCTGGGTTTTACTCTGCATATTGAGAGACCCAGATCCTGAGTATCTCCCACCATACTAACCTCATCAATAAGCACGTTAGAAGCATCCATGTTAACCAACAGTGCAAAATAACAGACGTTATATATATCGATCTTCCGGTTCTTTAATGGTTATATTGCTCTATCTTTTTCCACCTGAATCATGTCACTCTCAAAAGCCCCTTTAGTCAACATGTATATATATACCCGCATTATGACTGTCAATAGGCAAATAAATTAGACGCTGCTATATTCAATTTTCAGATATTATGTTTGGATGATAGATAATAGATAATGAGGAGAATGAAGAGAAAATAAAGAAAAAAGAAATATGCGTATTTGTTTCGGAATTTAAACAGAAATAGGGAACAAAAGTAATTCAATTAATATATTCCTCCTCTTTTTCTCTCAATGTCCATTTTCTTGTTTCCCAAAATTAGGGTGAAATAAGAGAATTAACAAATTTTTAGGTAAAAATTAAATATTTTATATTTTTATTCCTCATCATTTATATCAAATTATTAAAAAGTGTGGATTGAGTGAGGTGGCTACCTATCTTTAATCTTTAAATGGCTTTGTGGAGAAAAATAATTTTTTTCGTATATTGTTGAACTAATAATTCATGTTTCTGATTCATTCTCCCCAATCATATTTCATTGCATATTTCATATACAACTTGATTCTAAAATTGCTGAACCATATATTCTTTCAGTTGATAATTTTTTATTTTGATTTCTTTCATTATTAATGCTATATATAATTGATTGAATGTACATTTATCTGAAAATAGAGTGTTGGTGCATTAAACTAAAACCTCTATATAATTAAATACTCTCCGTTCTCAAATAAATGTCTATTTCCAAAACTTAGCTTTTAATTTCCATAATCATTTGTCCTTTTAAAAAATTTAGAGAATATTAATTATTTTTTCTAATTTTATCCTTATTAAATGAATAATTGGGGAGAGTAAGTAAAAGAAAGAATAAGTTGGATTAAGAGATGAGAGTAATTTTGTAAAACACACTTAAATTACTCTAGTAATGAGATCTATTTAATATATTTCTTAGTTTATGTGCACATTTAAAAATGAACACTTATTTAAAAATGGGGGAGTATATGAAATTTTTGGCATTTGCACAGTGGAAGCTTTTAAAAATTCCTTCATCTCCTTGTTGTCCCGGAGGCACAGGTAACTTAATTTTGATCATCTAATTATTTGATATTAGATGATCAAAAGTCATTTGGGACAATAGTTGACGTATTTGAGTGGTGTGCAACATAAATGGTGAAGCGTGTCACCGAAAGCATCCGATATCCAAAGATGTAATATGAAGACAATTAGAGTAATTGGTGTTGAGCAAGACAGGTCATCATTAATGGTTTATTATTTTTGGTTCAACGCCCTGAGGCTATGAGAGTTTGCTTGGTTGTTTATTTGAAAGGCATAAGAGAATGTTAAAATATATTGAACTGGGTTACTTTCTAATTTAATTTTTAGAGATCTGTAATCATGTTGCTTTTTTATATAATTTGAAAGTATTAGATTAACCAGGAATATTTTTATAAAATACATATTTATGGATTTATATGTTTTTATATATATTTATTATATGAAACTCAATATTAATATTGAGTAATTATATGGAAAAATTATATTATGGCTATTTGAATGTTCAATAGAAGGTTTAAATATTTTTTGCTCATTAATCAAAAAGTTTAGCTTCGTAATTATATACAATAACAATAAAATGGCTATTAAAAGATTCACTTTAGAAGTTAAAAATTATAATTGTTCTATTCTATTTTTTTTTTTTCACAATGTAACTCATAAACAGGGTTACAACGTTTTATTGTGTTCTCTGACTAATCTCCTAAACTAGGGAGAAGATTATTTGTTTATTTTATTTTATTTTCCCTCTTTCTAACTCATTTCTACAAGATTCTATTCATGAAAAAAATATTTAAACATAGTATAAGCCTATAATCATCTCCAAAGTCCAGTTCAAATGCAAGAAAAGAGAAATTTCTAGGTGTTTCTAGAATTGAAAAAAAAAAATATTCAATATCGTTTGACTATATTACATTAAAATGGTAGTTAAGATGCAAGATATAATGACTGATAAAGTTAAGATGTCAAAGAAGGAATATATGACAGTTTTTTTTTTTTTTCCCCCTTGGGACGTCTGATAATTTTTCTTAAGAAATATAATTTTTCAATCGCCCTAAGTGGAACTCTGCAACACACAGTTTTTTCCCAGGAAACTTTGACCCCGTCGCTTTCCTTTTTTTAGTATTTTCCCATGGAGATTGCTGACTCACATTATCTATATGAAGCAAAAGCGGTAAAAGGCTGAATAGGCTTTGATTGAATAGTAACTTCATATGTGAGTTTTCCAAATAATAGATAGGGTCATGTGTAATTGTCTTGGTTGAGTCATTCTGTTGTTATGCCTTGTAGCTTTCCACTTTCTTCTTGTGGGTTGAGCCTAGCCATATGAATTCATCGAAGAAAAGAAGGATCATGTGGAAAAAAATAAAAGCTAAAAAAACTTATTATGGTCCTTATATTTATTTATCGCATCATATTGTACGGTTTAACTATTATGTAAAAGATTTATATGAGATGATTTATTTCCAAGATAATCCAATGAATGAATCCTCTTATATTTCTATAGGAAATCATTATGTAAAAGAAACAAAAAATGAAAAAGTATTCCTAGATCATACAACTGATTAAAAAAGCATTGGCGTTTCAAATTTACGTGACCAGTTAATCTTGTATTAACACTTCATTTAATGAATATAACTATATTAATAATTATATAAAATGTTGAACTTAATATGTGTAACACATCATTTAATACAAGTATGCATAAAGGTAAAAACACGTTTTCTCTTTATACCACTACTTTTTAATTGTAAAAAGAAAAAAAGTTTCAAAGTGATTAAGAAAACATTGCCACATCAGTCATCATATTCCTACTAATTAGGATCAATTATTCTCTGGCCCTTTGTCTTGTAGTTCTTGTACAGGCATATTACAATTCAATTGCAACAACGATTGCCGTTCCTTGAACCAAAGTACAAATGTTTTCTTTTCTTTTTCTTTTTTTAGTTAAAGAGAGCTCAAACTCTCAGCAAGAGCGGAGCCAGGCAACATCAGTTCACAAGAAATCCATAAAAACGAATGTAGAAAGGATAAAAAACTAAAACAAACCATTTATGCTTTGTTTGGATGAGAGCAAAAAATGAGAAGAAAGAAAATGAAGAGAAGAGAAAATAAAAAGAAAAATATGTTTTCTCTTCTATTATTTGAATGAAGAGAAAATAGAAAGAAAAAAAAGTTGTATAAATATAAAATGATATATATATCCTCAATAAATATAAATATATTTTTTAAGTAAAATTATATGATAAAATACAATTATGTTATTTTATTTTATTTATTTCAAAATTAAATATTTTTTAATAATTTTTTCATATAAATAAATATATTTTATAATACATATCAAATAAAAAGTATCTTCCCTCAGTTTATATTGCAACACTTCTTATTTGTCTTTTTATGAATTAGTACAAGTACAAAAGTGTAAAGTCCCACAACGAGTAGTTTTCTTCACCCTTAAGAGGAGAAAATTTTCGTACGGGTCCCACGTCCAAAATTTTCCTTCTTTCCTATTTTTTTTATAATTCAAACAAAAGAAAATATCTGGATAATCGCATTCTCTCCTCTCCTCACCAAAAGAGCACCACCAAGTTACCAAACCATCCAAAACTAGGCCACCAACTCAAACTCTACCAAGGAAACACCACCAAAGCATAATATGTGTCATAAGAGAAACCTTCCACCTACATAACCAGCACCACTCATCCCCCATTTGGAAAACCACTGGAGCAAGGTAAAAAATTACCAAATCGATCATGATTATCTCCAAATTGCATCAAAGTATACATTTTTTGAGATGAAAAATATGTTATGTATATTTAAATAAGAGAATGTTACATTTAATAATATTAAATTATTATATTCAAATACCACTCCATATACGTCATGCCTCTTGCCTTTGATTCTACTATATGTCAGATTGCATCATTGGATTTGAATATGCTAAACTAAGTGTGTAAAGTGAGAAAATGAGATATTAACTATTCTTAAATTAATAATTTTTATTATGTATCAATCTTATTAAATAATCTAAAAATAATTAATTTCTCACTTTTTTTTTTGTAAAATTTCACAAGGACACTCGCTCTATATTTCAAAGAATATTCCTGATAGAAGACATGTAGTGGGGGTGGCACTTGGTACTTGGTGTTTGAGTTTTTTTATTTTGTTTTTTAGTTTCATGTTCCTTTACTTTATGTTTTGGTATCTGCTTCCTATTTGGACTTTGGCTCTTTAGTCTCATGGAAGTTTTTGAACCTTTTCCTAGTTATGGGAAAAAAAAATTTCCACTCTTAACATTTCTTTTGGATTGTAAGAGAAATGGAAGGAAAGAAGTGGAGGGTGAAGAAAATGGAGTAAAAAGTGGTATAAATTTATTTTTTTCTCCCTCTGATATTTTTTTAATTATATAAGACAACTATTAAAATTATTATATTCATACTATCATATTTTCTTTTCTCTCAATCAAATGATAAGAAATAAAATATATTTTTCTGTTTATTTTCTTTTCTCTTCATTTTCTTTCTTTTTATTTTCTCTTATAATCCAAACAAAACATTATTTCACCAATATGCCCTTGAGATCATATATAAGCATACACACGATCACTCAACATCAGAATATTACATTTGGGTCTACTTCAACGGGTTTACGGTTGCAAAAGACTATAAAGGACCGCATCGCATTTTGATGTTCATTGTCCAACTCTCGATCCCAACTTAAGCTCGACCTTTTCCCAGTGTTTTCGTGTCATGCACGTAGGGTAGGATAAGTTGAATTGTTATTTTTATGAGTAAAGAAAAAGGTTAACCAGAACTTAACAACTTATAAAGTAAGAGCCTTTTTATATCTAATACAAACTTATAAAATTTCACACCACGATGTTCACAATCCATGTCACAGCGGCTGTAGTAATATCCACAATCACCATCCACGATCGCAACTGCGGTGTACAACTATAGTTACGGACAAATTATTATATAATTATGGAGTACTTAAATAAATTGTACTTAATTTAATAATAAAGTAATATTTTAGTAATAATTATAATAAAATTCGTATTTTTATTTAAAATATTATTTTATTATTAAATGGAAAGTAATCTATTTATATGTTCCATAACCATATAATAATTTTTTCATAATCACGCCATTCTGAAGTACCGTTTCTCGTGCCGTTTCTCGTATACCATTAAAGTCACACATAAAGACAAGCAATGCTGTCGCAACAAACGTTTGTCACACCAAAATAGTCAACATTATTCCTTCCCTCCGTCTTCTCCATTCCAATGCTGAGTCACGAATTGAAGGATATATATATATATCAATATCAATATGTGGAGTCCTAAGTGCAAGTGCAAGACAGTGGGGTCCACACTTCTTTCCTCCAAAATTTCCCGGGCTAATTCTGTCACTTTCTAGCCGACCATGCTGTTTTAATTTCTTCATGTTTGCAACTTTGCATATTGATAGTGAAGTGAGGGAGTGTGTGGCATGAGATAAAAATCAATGAAAAAATTTCATAGCGACTTTACGTATAAATTAAAATACATACCGATATCAACCACAACTTGAATGGTATGATTCCATAAAGCATAATTAAGATCCTAAAGAGTTGGAGTTGCCATTCTTGGTTGAACCAACTAATTTTCAATACAAACAGTAGCCAAAATCTCCTTTTTTTTCTACAAATTTTTGAAGTGTATATGGATACAATTAAAAAAAATAAAAGTTAAAAAAAATAAAACTTAGTTGCCACTTTTTTATAAGCTGATATGGTCACTGACTTGTAAAAAAACAAGGAGAAGTGATTTTTAATATAACTTTCAGAAAAAAAAAAATGTCATTTACTTTTATTAAAGATTATATCTATTCTAGAGTAGTACTTGAGGCCTATATCCAAGTACATCCACCATAGCCCAATCGAAAATTAGGCCAAATTCGAAACCTTTATGGAAAAGGGCCAAGGTCTAACTCGAAACCTACAAAGGAGAAGATCACATGATCGTGATGAGAGGTTGCGAATCTTAGACCCCATGCGATGTGCTGAACCGATTACTGAGATTTCAAAATGGCCTCTCCAAATTGCTGAATCCAATCGCATTTATTTTCATCTACTTTCACCTATAAGTAGGAGATTAAATCTCAAAAATCAGGTACATTATCATATCCTACGTTTTATCTCATTGCACTCCCTGATTTAAATGTCAAAGTCCTTGCAGGTATAACCCCACTAGAGTGGAGCTCGAGTCAACTAGCCTTTTCCCACCAAAATCCAATAGCTTTGGGTTTCTTGTTTTGTTTAGAGCGTCTTAGATTTCCAAATTACGACATCCACCTTGGAAGAATATCCAATATATTATCATGATCATTTTGTCCCTTTGCAGACCTAGAGTCTCCCTTTTCCAAATGGCTTCTTTTTTCTTTCTTTCTTTTTTTTTTTTTTTTTTGAGGAAGAACATGACTTGAATTAAACTTTAGCTTTTATGCTAAATATATATTCTATTGAGTTTTAAGAAATTATTACTAAATTATAAGAAACTAAAGAAAGAGGATACAGAGATTGAAATTATTTTTTTTAATTATTCAATTCTCACTTTAAAATTTAAAATATCTATCTTTACAAAATGATTATATTTTCAATAATAAATTATTATATTAAATAGTTCTATAGATTTCTCTTTTTTTAGAATTATTTTATTACTTAAATTTTGGAAGTTAATATCTTTATAAAACAAATCACGCACTTTCTATAATGTTATATGGAAAAATTCTATAGAATTTTTTTCTTTAAAATTAGTTTATGAGGATGATAAAGAAAAGGGAGCGAGAAGAAAATGGAATAATTTTTTTAGTTATTTGATTCTTATTTAAAACTTAGATAAACATCCTTATAAAATGAAACTACACTTTCAATAATAAAATTATTATATAGAATGACTCTATAATATTTTTTATTTTAAAAAAGTTACTTTACTAGAAGGCTAAATTAGAAAGCAAAGGGAGACAAAAATGGAATAAACTCTTTTTCAGTATTTTTTATCGTTACTTGAAGATTGAAAATATATATCTTTATAAATCAAATTATACATTCAATAATGAGTTATTTATATATATGGAATGATTCTATAAGTTTTTTTCTTGAAAATTACCTTACTAGGAGGATAAAGAAAGTGACGAGATATATGTAATGAATTTCTTTAATTGCTTGATACTCACTTTAAAACCATAAGTAGATATCTTTATTAATCAAATTAAACATTTAATAATGAATTGTTATGTATAATAATTTTATAAGTTTTCGTTAAAAATATTTATTTTGTTCAATAATAATTTTAAAGTTACAATTTTCATTTTTATAATTATTTTATTTTAAATGTTTTTTATTTTTATAATTATTCATTAAATTATTTTATGTAAACATGTTTCAATATGAATTTTATAATCCTTTCTTAAATTTGTATTCTATAAGTATAAAATCTTATTTAGTAAATCTTTTATGAAAAATAATTCGTACCAATTCAACGATTGTTGTAACAAATTTGTATTCTATAATTGTCGTTGTAGCTTTAATTATTATTAGAATCATTAATCTTCTCTCTCAAGATACTCTTAAAAAAAATTAGAAAACAAAAAACTTAAAAAGGTTGTGAAAGATGAAAGGTCAAGGAAAACATGAAGGATGGAAGAATGAAAAGTCAAAAAGAAAAATACAATTAGATCCAAAAATAATTTTAAAAAATCACAATTTAAGAAAAAATTTATCACATGACAACTTCAGGGAAGAACCGTAATATACACTATCAGAGATAGATAGATTGGGTACTGTAGACGGAAATTTTCTACCAACTACTTTACACGTCAAACCTTTTAGTTTTTGTCTTGTTTTGTTTAGTTTATGGGCTATGACCATAAACGCTAAGGAGTAAGGGGGTGAGTTAACCCGATCTATTTGTGGTCAATTGTTAACCCCATTAATATAATTTGCACTTGGATTTTCTGGGCTTATTGTCCAACCAAAAACTTTATAGAACAGCGTTCATAGTGGCGAAGCCTGATTCTTGTGGGCTGATTAAAAATTTATAATATTGTCCAAACCCGTGGTGATCTTGGGTTTTTGTTTTTTGATCGTGTGTTATTGGTTTGGTTAAAAGTGGTTTATTTTGGTAGAACCTGTTATGAGCCCTAGCTGGTCTAGGCCCAATATGACAACAGAGAGCCCTAATGATTGGAAATTTCTCAGCGTCCACAGGTGGAAGGAAATAAAAGTTACTTTCAGTAAAGGATCCTCGGCAAATTTGGCTCCGAAAATTCAAGGTGTGAGGAGTGCAAGGACGAGACATGCCAACACATGCCTCAAGGATTTTGTGAGTTAGGAAACAATACACCCTGTTATCACACATGAGGCAAGACACCGAAGTAGGGTCATTTGGTCGGCAAAATCTTCCTTATGAATTTTAATGTAATTATGTATTCAAAATTTGAAACCAAAATCTCTAGTTAAATTAGAATAGTCCTCTACCCCAGTTGATTTACACATCCATTGGTATTTAAAACATCACCAATTTTATTTTTTTAAAATATTTAATCTTAATATATAGTTAGTATATTATTTATTTTATATAATTAACCAATCATATTAATACATCATTAAAAGAATGACTTTTATCATAATTACCTCAAAAGTTATATATATAATAATATATAATTGGTTAAAATTGACTCAAAGGATTGGTTGAGGTGATAAATAGTTTTGACTCTTTAAAAAGAGTAAACTACATAACTCTTGTACTTTTACAATTAAATAAGGGTTAATTTGAGTAGTTCACATAAATCAAACATATAAAGATATATCGTGATTTTATTAAAGAAAAGATTACATATGTGAAACAACTTGTATTTTTTAAAGAATTAATTTCGTGACTAAAAATATTTTTTTTAAAAAATAATGTAATCTCTTATTATAAAAGGAGAGTGTTGACACAAACCCACTTTCCTGACCATTTTGATGGCAAAATTGTAATTTTAGATAATAATATCTTTGTGAATTTGCATTTATTTTTATTCTACTTTACTTTGTTGATCTTAAGTTTTTTCTTTTGATGGAATAGAAGTCATTTTTTTCCATAATTTTAATATCTATTTATATATTTTTTCTATTTTACTTTTTTGACATTGACTTTATTCTTTTGATGAAATAAGAGCCATTAGACTAAGGTGTTGTCATAATTTTATTCCATAATTTTAATATCCATTTTTATTTATTTATTTTTTGCTTTAATTTTTTACCTTAACTTTATTTTATTGATGAAGTAGGAACCATTAGATTAAGGGCTATATGAATAGTATTTAAAATAAAATATATTTCTCATTTTTATAATAATATCTTTTAAATTTAAGTTTAAATAAATAATAAAAATAATCATTATTTTTATTTTTGTTACGAAAAATACAAGCAAAAAATATTAAAATATATAATAAATAATAAAAGAGCGTACTATATAATTACTAATTTTTTATATTTTATTCAAACAATTTAAAATAAAAAATAAGTAACATCAACTAGTTATCACAATTTTATATATTAAAAATTAATAAATATTTGTAACATTTATATGTGTGTATATATATATATATATATTATTTTCTCGAAATTATAAAAATTTTATAATAAAAATTATAATTTGGATGCACCGATAGTATAAAATTTTTTTATATAGTCAACCAATCATATCATTTCATTTATATGACCATTCAAGTAGTGGATGACTGAGTCAAATGCTTTTACTAATATACCAATACATGATTGGATATCTATGTAAAATTTTTCTACATTAACCGTGCACACAAATTAAATCCAAAAATTATTATTTTATTACAACTTTATTTGTTATTAAATTTTTGCTTATGGTTAGAATTATTTGCGATAATAAAAGGATAATATTATACTACACAATATAATATCTTATTTTATCAAACACTGCATACTATTAAAATTTTAACAGGTCATATATCATTAGATTTTATACTATCAAATATTATATTAATTTTATTTTTTCTAAACAAGTAATATAAATAAAATAAAATATACATTATAATTTTATACATTAAAAATTAAGAAATCTTATATGTTAAAATTATAAAAATTATTTTATAATAAAAATATTATATTATTACAACATTATTTGTTATTAAATTTTTTATTATTATTAGAATTATTTGTAATAATGAGAGGATAATATTACATCATACAATATAGTATCTTATACTATCAAGTATTATATAGTATTAAAGTTTTAATATGTTGTATATCATTAGGTCTTATATTATCAAATATTATATTGATATTATTTTTGTTGAATGCACTACTGAATAGAGGTGGCAATGGGGCAGGTTAGGGCGGATTTTAACTCAACCCGAACCCACCGTGCATCTCATTAAACAAATCTCAACCTGCCCCTATCTTACCCGTGGATTTTGATATTCAAAATCCAAACCCTACCAGCAGACAATCTATCCTAACCAGTACCCTACCTGCCTCTACCCACTACTCCTTTTAAATACTTAAAAAATTATTTTAAAATTCAATTTGTATTTTGGGTGTATTTGATATGAGGGTTAAAAATGAAGTAAAAATTTTTATAGATTAGTTTTATATGAAAAATTACATATTAAGAAATTTTTATGTCTATCTTTACTTCTAGCCAAATACAACCCTAGAGTGATAGAAATATTTAGAAAAATAATCTTATATATAAAAACATTAAATATAGATATGAAATACAAGTAAGGTAAGGATGGGCTTGCCTTGAACCAGAACAAGAACTCGACCAGCCCCTACCCGCATTGAACCCTGCCCCGGTGCCCCCTGGCGCCATGGCTAGAGGGGTTTTAAACCCGACTCAATCGAACTGAGGCGGGGTGGATGCTCACGAATAGAGTAGTAATTATCACCTCTACTACTAAAGTTGCCAAATTCATAGCCATATGCTTTATATTTTTTACCATTTTTGTCAATTGTTTTTATTTTGCCGATTTATACTTAATGACATATTTTATTTGTTATATTTTTAATAGACTAATTTTAATACATTATTGATGTAAAAGAGTTTTAGGGTTTTAGGGTTTTACATATCCTTTTCATTTGTTATTTTTGCCTTTTACTGTTGTGACCTTTGGATTTATGTTTATTGTTTTGCAGTTTCCTTTATTGACTTTGCTTCTTTTTTTTTTTTTTTTTTTTGATTCCGCAGCAACCATTGAATTAGGAGTAATTTGGTTTTATTGGATAGAAAGAGAAATGTTACATGCAACTGATGTCTTTTTTAATTAATTATCTAAGTTATCTAATTTTCACATCTTTTTCTCTATAATTTTACTACTTTTTGTCAATAGTTTCTTTTTCTTTTAATTTCAATTTTAACTTTTAATGTCATGTATTTTAGCAGCTATAATTTTGATTAATATGTTCATAAAATTTACAAAATGATTTATGTGAAACAAAAATGAACCATATTTAAAAGTGAAAGTCATGTTCACAAATTAAATTTGAGCAATGAATTGTAACATTTTTTTGGTATATAATTAATTGATTTATTTATATTTGAAATTAAAATATTAATTTCAAAAGTATAGACTTTCATGAATTAATATAATTAAAATTTAATAATCTTAGTATAAGAATAAACTAGTCACCCCATCCATCGGACGGGTGCAAAGTCTAGTAACACTAATATTGGAGGACCAGATTAAGAATTCACTACATAGAGGTATCCTCTTGACCTCTTAAATAAGTCAAGTTGGCTTGATGGAGATTTCAGCCCCTAACCCCTCCAAAAAGATTGGATTGCATAAACATTTAATGAAGTCTACTCGTGCTCCGGTAAATAATTTTTTATTCAGTAATACTTTCTCATTCTAATATTTAATAGAACATGGTAGGAAAAGTTTATTCTTTGTTACATTAACCAATGTATATCATGATGAAATGAAGTTCTTTTCTCTTTTTGTTGGTCTAGCATCACCCAAACGTTGTAACACTGAAAGATTTCCTAGATTTTGCAACACATCCCTCATTGATGGACGGTTTGCCGGAAAAAATTCTATGCACTGCATCCCCAGTAGAGTTATTGCAACACCATCTTCAGCACAGTAATGCCAATCTTCCTGAAGATTTTTGTGGACAAGAGAACAATTTGGGGTGTACTCATTCTTGGCCCAACTATGTACTAGAGTGTCCAAGTTTAGTGTGGTATCTTCGCTCCTCCCAATGTCTGAAATCCTTTGGGTCACAAGTTCAAGCAAAACAATCCCAAATGAAAACACTTCACAGCTTCTATCCCATTCACGACCTGACAATGGTGGGTAAAAGAACATTATCATGTATTCTAAATGTGTACATAGGCTTCAATTTATATGTTACAGATCAGATGAATGATCTTTTACGACAATTAGATTAAGATCAAAGATTGAATTGACAGGACTAGAAATTTTGTTTTGTGAGTTATGCAGTATATTCACTACGTATATAGTACAAGGTTCATAATGTAATAATAAAGAATGACATATTTTATTGCGGAGTTCCATCATCTATAGGTTGTTATTTAGACACCAAAATTGAAATTTGATGATCACATATTAAATTAGTGTGAATTTCAAGTATATAAATGTCGAATCGATATATTGCCTTCACTAAAAATGTAGATTCATTTTTAATTAATATCGCGTTCAACACTTACACAACTAAAATTCACACCTATTTAACTACGATTACTACATGTCAATTTGGATATCTACATGCTATGTACATTTCTTGATACCACAACAAAATGAAAGAAAAAACTTTTAAGGCAGTTACCTCTCATTGAAAAATAAGGGTCGATGTAGCTAGTTGACATTGGCAATTGCTCCTTCAGCATTTTCACTTCGCTAGGCAGCAGCAGTTCAAACAATTTTGGCTTGTAATCCTGCACCAGAAATGAGTGTTCCTGTTGAACGCGAATCTAGAGGGGAAAAAACCATACAAACAAGAATATAAAAAAGAATTCAATAGCTTTAGTAGCTTAGTAGAAGGTTTAATTTCATAGGGTGCCAACCTTTTCAAGGAGTATGTGAGATGCACTGATATTCAACACCATAGTTTGTTTCTCTTGATCATGAATGAATTTCAGGAGCTTTGCAAGTTCATAGATTACATTAATTCTCTGATGCCAGTTCAGGCCATCTGTATCAGCAAATTAAGAAAACATATCAGAATATCAAAGCAAATCATTTATAATTGCTTCCTTTCATTCTACAATAATTCAAGGACAAAAAGACCAAAATGTTTTGTTAAAACGATCTCACAATTTCATCTACTTATAGCTCATTCAAAAACAGCCCAACATAGCCACAACACAATAGAAATTCCTTCATTTCTTCTCAAATGAAAATTAGTTTCAATATTTTCTCTCAACCGTTGACATTTCCAGGGGTTAACATCAAACCTTGTAAGGAAACAAAACTGCAGAACATATACAAAGGAATACCTTTCATTATTACATTGTGCAAAGTATCAAGTGGATTGAGATCATACACAACACCCTTTACAGCTTTCTCCCGACAGTAGCCAATTAACTTCACCAAGTTTGGATAACGTATCAATGTTGGACTTGTCCAAAATTTTATTTCCTCCTACAATACAGAACCATTAAGCTTTCACAATTAGGTGACACACAAATTTCAAGTTTGGAAAATGGATAAGAAAGGATACAATACAGGAGAGAGAGAGAGAGAGAGAGAGAGAGAGAGAGAGAGAGAGAACTTGCTTTGATAATCAAATACTCATCGTCATGTTTGAAAGTAATGCGCTCCAATTTTTCATCATCCCATATCTTCACTGATACATGTTGACCTTCAAAGTTGCCCCTAAACAACCTGCCAAACTGTGTCAATCCGATGAGGTTGCTCTGATTGAAATTGTTGGTACATGCTTTCAAGTTCTGAGATGTAAACTCAACAAGGTTTGTTGGGTCCATCATAAACTTTGCTTAGTATATTCTCTGCCAACCAAAGACAAATTCATATATGGGACCACAAATTACATGTTCAAATTGATTGTTATTGAAAGGAGACATGAGAAAAGCTGAATATTTCAGTGATAAATACTGATGTAAAATAGTTTATAAGATAAGGCATTTGGTAATTATTGCCTAATAATTATCTACTTAAATTAAAGCAAAATTATAGGTAACAATATCTATTTTAATAAATAGAAATAAGGTAAGATATCTATCCTAATAAAAATAAAGAAACAAATAATGAAATATAAAGAAATACACAAACTAATCATAAGAGATCATCTAAAATACTCTTTTAATACTCTAAGATAAATATAAGATACTTTAGGATATTTAAAGACATGATAATGATCATATAAGATATTTTCATATATTCTAACACTCCCACTCAAGTTAAAGCTTATTTAGCTTTAAACTTGTAACAAATAAGCTCTTCAAACTAAGAAAATATAGAATAAAATCCTCAAAACTCAGCTCAGGGATGGGATGTTGGAGACGTTGGACTGCAAGATTATGCTAGTTGTTGAAATGATCATCAATGGAAATTTCTCAACAAACAATAATATAAAACAATTGGAATCAAATCCGAATTATAGCTATATATGAACGAAAGATTAATTAGGTGAACCAATCCTATTGACATATACTCTTTAATATTTTAAAATAATCTAAGATTCTTTCTGATATCTAAATATATAATAAAGATAATATGAAATACTTTCATATACTATCTAATAATTGTCAAACCCTTTCATGAACATGTTGCCAACCGTTTTGCTATTTAACGTATTCCCTTTGTTGCCTTTGACTTTGCCAACTGAACAGATATTTAAGCTTTAATGTTGTACCTGTCAAAGGGGAAACTTTCTTTTCTAACAGTGATCTTTCGTAAGCCAAATATTCTAAGCTATAGCAAATGGAAGAGCCAAAGAAACCGTGCTATGGTGGCCAACATCCCATCAATATCTTCAACGAGCTTAGAAATTCTGCTCAGACTAATAAGACTCATTCCTCCATTCATCCACTTGCTCATGCCACTTGAGCATGAATTGATCCCTAACTACATCTAATATCTATTCATAAGACGTCATGTGTTCCTCAGAACTAAGATAAGTTCATAAGAATAAAAGGGTCTCTATCTCTATGCTAAATCGCTAATCAAGGGCATGGTTGATCAATTCTGTTGTCAGTACAGTGCCAGATTTTTCTGACCAGTGATGGTCCAGGCTGCAGAATCACTTATGACTATAGAACTACACCAATGGTTAACAGCCCCATGTTTTTAACCTTAGTCTTGGATGTATTTACTAAATATATAAAAGAGCTAATGTCATGATGCATATTTTTCGATGATCATTAAACATGTTAATTTTAGCTTAGAGTTGAAAATTAGAGACCATACCATACTAGTATATTACAAGTTACGCAGTTTAAATATCTTAGACCTGTTTATATAAATTGGCGGAGAAATTGGTGGAAACCTGAGTTTTAGGATTCAAGTTAAGTGTGTGAAATAGGGGAGTGTTTCTAGTGTTGTATGTGACAGAAAACATCATTGAAGTTTAAGGAAAAGTTTTACCGCATAGCTATGTGACCTACAATATCGTATGTGAGTGAATATTGGGTGGTAGAAAACCAACAAGGGAATAAGCTCAAAGTTGCTCAGATGAGAATGCTGTATTAGATGATTAAATAGGTTAGACAAGAAAGAACTAGAAATGGATGCATTAGACAGAAAATAGAAGTACTCATTATTGCAAAAAAGATAGTAGAATCTTACCTTAGGTGATTTAACCATATAAAAAAAGATCTTACAAACTTCAATAAGAAGAATAAGTTAGATGAAGGGTAATCTAGTGTATATTTATTTTAACTTTTATGGAACACTAACACGTGTTCAATGGAAGGAACCTTAGGTTCCTTTTGTTAAAATTATCTTGGAACATGATATTTTTCTCATTGGAGTTCATTGCAATTTAAACTATAATAGTTACGGGTGAAAGAAAGTCATAAATAGTCATAGACAAAAATGTCTAAAGGACTTAAATAACTTGTTGATAGAGATTTACTGTATGATCTAATGATGTCATTTGATCCGTATAGTTAATATCACTAAATGAGAAAAACACTTAGTTATTGTTATTGTTGTATTACCATTTTTCTCATCTCTTTCACTGTGTTTTAAACTATTAAAAAAACAGAATTAACAGTAATATGGCATTTTTTCAGTTTTCATTTAAGGTCGTTACAATAGCTGTTAGACACATCACTTTTCAAGAATTTTTCAATTTGATACACAACTATTTAACAGAGTAATTTGGATGAAATTGTTATAAAGGGGAACATAAGAAACTGTAATTGTTAAATTAATGGATTAACATAAATAAATGATAAAAATAAGAACATGTTAAACAAGCATTTGTTCAAGTTGAAGAAAGAGGAGCTTGGAAGTCTAGTGTCATGAAGTATTTGCAATTAACATGAAGATGACATGTGGGCTATGAAGAGGAAAATTGCAGACCTTAAGAAGTTTAGGCCGTCTCAGAAACAGAGCCTACACTTATGCTATGCTCCAGCTAATTTAACATACCACTAAGCCACAATCATATGTATACATGTTTTTATTTCTTTTGTACTACATAGAAAACCCAATAAGTTGACCATACATCCAAAAACATAATGTAACCACTCTAACTAAATAACTTTAGCCTTGGAAAGGCTCTTGTTACTCACATCAAGAAGCCAACGTGTTTCTTCATCATTAGGATATATCTATTAAGATTGACTAACTAGCCTGTGCCCTCCAAAATGTATTACATTTTACATCCCATTTTTAACTAGGTTAAATACATCTATAAATTCCTATATTTTATAGAAATTTTGAATTAGGTCCTTATATTTTAAAAAATTAAAATTAGGTCCTTATACTTTTATAAGTTTCTAATTAAATCTATATATGTTTATAAATTTTTAATTAGATCCCTATATTTAAATACTGTTAAATCATCGTTAACTCACTGTCCAATTTATTCAAATGCAAGAATTGGAAACTGTAACTCTCATGATAGAAGCTATATAATAACAATATAATAAAAATTCAGTAATGGAAAACAACTATTCCTATCTAACCTAAGTAAAAGGCTTATTTTTTCATTTATTTTCCTTTGACTACACCTCTGCACGCCAGTAACTAACTAGTACGCTTTAGTGAAATTCATGAGGTGAGAAAGCAAAGTAGCAAATCAAAATGCTCTTTGGTTTGTGCTTATTAAAGAGTAGACCCTCATCGATGGCTCATCTTGTTGATAGCAAAAAAATTCAAATACATACTAATAACAAAATATTCAAATAGCCAAAATGTTCAAACCATGTGCCAAAAAGCATTAGAACCAAACAGCATCTGCCTTCAACAACCATTAGAACCAAATAGCAAAAATTCATATATACTGCATACACAGCAAAACTGATTACAGCACGCAATCTGATATAAGTATAGAAGCAAAACACACACACACACACACACACCCCAGAGCTATAAAACAACAGTATAAGCATTCGAACCAAAATCTGTTGCATAAAACAAGAATATAAGCACCAGAAAAACAGTCTGCTCTCCCATGGAAAGGAGAACTAGGGCAGGAGGGGGGTTTACTTCTACTGCACACGTGGTCCCCACCAATTCTGCATTTGAATAAAACCTTGGACGGTGAGTTAACAGTGAGTAACATTTCTTGAGTATAGAGACCTAATTAGAAATTTATAAAAGTGAAGGGACTTAATTTCAAACTTTTGAAATATAGGGACTTAATTCAAAATTCTCAAAATGTATAGGGACCTGTAGATCTATTTAACCTTTTAAGTATCTATTTTCTGATCATAAAACTATGGTAGCTATGGTCAATTAGATATCATCAATTTTCCTAGACAATTGGTACTGCAGCATTGAGTTGTATTGATTGGATGAGATCAGAGTCTAGCAAGTTGAGAGGAGGCAAAGAAAAAGGGACTCTTTGTGGAGCTCCCTTTCCTGATTTCCGGCATTGTGAGCAAAGTTGCAACTGTGTTCCTAAAAGTCACTTCCCCTGCCACTAGAATGGCTTGTTTTGCTCTTTTAGCTTCTTTCTGTACTATTGGCTCTTCATTTATAAAATTGATTATCGATGAAATTGATTTTATTAGAATTGATTTTAGTTGAAATTAATTTTAGAGTAAAGTAAGGGTGTGTTTGTTTGAAATTTTTTTGGTAAAAAATATTTTTTTAATCAAAAAATCAGTTTTTGTATGTTTGGATAATTTTTTTAAAAATAATTGTATTCTCAAAAAAATCCATTTTCAATTTCTTCGTAGAAGTTGAAAAAAATAATTTCTAAAAAAAAATTAATTTTTAACTTTTTTTAACTATATATAAAATTTAAGCTCCAAAATCATATTTTTTAAAAACTAAAATAAATATACTGTAATTTATTTTTGGTAATTTGATTTAAGAAGCAATTTTGATAAAATTAAAATTATTTCAATAGTATCAATCAAAGTCACTTTTAAATGTATAATTACAAAAAAGGACATAAATTTTATATTAACTTATCCAAATTACCTATCACATTTTAAGTAAAATAATTACGTAATTAATAATTAATAATAAAAAATATATTAAACATAGTTATTACACGTCATATATTGATTAGTTGCTTAATAATACGTGAAGATAAAAAAGAATATTTGTAATTAATATAATACAATTTATAAAAATAAAATCAAAAAGGAAAAAAATCAAGGATTTAATTTATATATATATTCAGTTTAAGCAAATTTTATACAAATTTCTAATCATATATTATTATACTAGCAAAAATATTTGACTCAATTATCTATTATTTTAAAAATTTTATAAATATAAATATATATTTAATTGGATGATAATATAATTTTTTTTTATATTACTAGTGCATAGCTATCAAAGTCAAAAATCAAATATTTGTAATGAAATATTTTTAATAAGTTATGATTAGATATTTAAAAATAAATAAAATAAAATAATTCAAACAATCAGTAAGTTCCAAAAAATTAAAAACAAAAAAAAACCAATAACAATATTTTTACAATGAAAATAAGATATCCATCAAATAAAAAGAGTTTAATTTATATATATTAATAATATAAAATAATTTTATATTATTAATTAATAAAAATATTAAATTATATTTATTATAATTTAATATTTTTTTTTATATTTTTATTAATTAATAATATAAAAATACAATTAATCTTATAAAAGAGGCTCACCTGCGATATTATTATCACATGCTATTGTCAATCAAGAGGAAAAAAGTTGAGAGACTGCTGGGTAGGCTGGGCATAAAAAATGAGTTTGAGAGAACCGTGATTTTGCTAACGGAGAAGCAAGATAATGAAGCTTCCCCCCAAACCCCGGTTTGAAGCCAAGAGAGGGTTTGAAATTGTTGCCCACCGCCAAACCAAACAACCCAAAAATATGAGCAAAATCAATTTTGAAGCTGCAAACCCCCGTTAGAGTGATACAAACGCTCATCCAAACACACTCACGACGCACACCGGAACGAAAATCCCTGTTTATTTTCTCCGGCAAGTTCTCCGTCTTAGATCTCCGACTCCGACGAATCTCACTCACCGGAGGTCCGCATCCAGGTTCGTTTTCTTTTTCCTGATTCAATTTTCCTTTTTCTTATTGACACAGATTCGAAGTGCTGATAGCAAATCTATTTTTTTTTTTAACCTTCAACTTTCCTTTGTTATTTTGACGCTAGGGTTTGGAATTCGATTTATTTATATGCATGATTTGTTCATTTTGATTGATATTTCGAGATTTGAGAATTTGGTTTTTGTTTCTCTCCGATTTGAATTTTTTTTTTCCGATTTATTTGCTCGGATTTAGATTGAAGAGTGATTTCTGAGTTTCGGGTGCTGTATGGTACTGCAAGATTTTATTTCAATTGATAGGAATTTTTGTAGATCAATCCAATTTTGTTTTGAATTTTTTCTTGGTGAGGTTTTATAAATATATCTGATGGAAAGGTTTTGAGGGTTTGTAATTGTTTGATGATGTAGGGGGGAATAGAGTAGCGCACCAGTTAGGCAAAATTGATTGCTTTGTTGTTTTTTCTGATCCTATGCTATAAAAGATTTTAAGTTTCATCAAATCTTGAGTTTTGCTTTAGAATCAGGGTTTTAAATTGCAGTTCAATTGCGATAGCAATTGCAGCAACATCAGCTGTGTTTTCATGTAATTTTTTGCTATCACAGTAATCTCTCTGATGGAAAATTAGGAGGCGTTCAGTTTGCTCATTTTCATTTTTCATTTTCACGACTTAAAAATATGTTAGGTTGAACATTGTCGGAAACATTTTCATTGAAAATATTTTGTGAAGGAGACACAAAACTGAAAACGGTGGTTTCACATTTTCAGTGCTTTCAGTTATAATTGTTGGAAATATTCTTCATGAAGATATGGTGGCATTATGGTAATTAATAGAACTTCTTTCTTTCTCTTTTGCAATAAACATTGTTCGATCCTAGGTGAGAAAAATCCATCCTTTTTTTGGCAAATGCATCTCATCTTTTAGAAAATCCCAGGAGCCCCTCCCTCAACCGTTCTGTGCGCCATTCACTATGCCGCCACTGCCGCCACCACTGTGGCGCTCCTCTCACCACGGTCACTTTCTGCCACCCCTGTTCCAGGTTCTATTTTTAGGTGGTGTTGTGTTGTGTTCTTATTCTTTGATTCGGGTTCTACCACAAAAAAAACCCGAACGATTCCTTAATTGGTTTTATTTTCTCCACTGTTATGTTGTTGGTTTCTAATGCTGCTGGCCAAATTGAGCATGATTCTGGTTTTGGTCTGGGTTGCTGTTTCCCCTGCTACTTTCGGGAATCTTTGGTATCAATTGATTATAAATGGTGGCGTACTGGTGTAGGCGGCTTTCAATGGTCTGATTGGTGTATGCCTTGTTAGTATTATTTGATGATGTTGATGCATAGCAGTGGAAATGAAGAACAAGTGGTGGTGGATGGGGGCAAAATGAGACTTGTGGCTATATGTTTTGTTATAGTGGTACCAAAACCTGTAACTTGTTCTTTTTATCCTGTTAGTTAGCTCATTACCCTTGGTTTAGAGCCAATCATTACATGGTGCATATATAATTATTGAGGGACGTATCTCAGGTTGAGCTAGCACTGTTAGGATTTTGTATTGGGAATAATCTAGAGAAAGAGTTTTTTGTGATTGAAGCTCACATTTAGCAGTTGGTATTTCAGTTGAAGTGAAGTTTGTGATCCCTTACTTTAGAGATCACTTGGTGAGTTGTTATGCACTCAACTAGATGATTAGGGAGCTGGGAGATTACTGCTGAATCTGGAATCTGGATCCTTATCTGAATTAGATTACTCCTTTTCATTCTTCATATTTCGGTGTAGGATTTCTTTAAATGGATTGGTAACTATTTTGTGGTTAATGTGCTACATTCAGATGCGCATATGCTCTGCTTGTTAGTTGTTTACAATAAACTGTTATTAGGTTGTTTCAAATCTGCATAAGAGCTCATTTGGAATGCTAGGAGTTAGTTGATTTTGATCCATTCATCTGAACAAAACAGTACTTGTAGTTGGCAGGTTAATGGATATCTATGGATAATGATAAAAAGAATAAGAATAAGGTTTATGACTTATTGTATGGACGATGGAGTGGGCAGAGGAAAATGGTTTGATGTTAGTTTAATTAATTATGCGAGTGTAAATTTATTTTACACCATAATTAAATTTTATATTGAGAACTTGTTTAATAAATTAATAATTATGTTATAAACATGGCATTAAAATTATATATTTATTAGAACTAGGTATTAAAATTAAAATTTTTATTCTATATTGATAACAATATTCATCCAAGACTAAGCAAGTATTTTAGCTGTTAATTATTTATTAAATTAACTATTGGTTATTTAGTTCAATTGTGTCTCTATTTAGTATGGCTATAATTTACTCAGAAATTAAATATATTCCAAATATATTTTGTCATTACAAGTAATTTTATTAGAGTTTAATTATATATTATCATATATTGCGCATGTAATATCTATGATTTATCACTTCGAAGCAAGATTTTCTAGCAACTTTTTAAATATAGTTATAAAATAATACTTACTATAGTGTTTTAATTATATATTATCATACTTCATTGTTTTCTCTAATTTGAAAATAGAATCTACTTTTATAAATCAAACACATTTCCTAAAATTTGAAAATCATTTTCAGAAAAAGAAAATAGGAAACAAAAAAAAGAAATTTTTTTGTCAACCAAACGCACTCTTTGGTTTTGAGGGTTTTCAATTGTTTGATGATGTAGGCGGAAATAGAGTAGCACAGTAGTTAGGCAAAATTGATTGCTTTGTTGTTTTTTCTGATCGTGTGCTGTAAAAAATTTAAGGTTCTTCAAATCTTGAATTTTTGCTGTAGAATCAGGGTTTTAAATTGCAGTTCAATTGCGATAGCAATTGCAACAACATCAGTTGCATTTTTATGTAATTTTTTGTAATTACAGTAATTGCAATGCAACTGCAACCATAATTTAAAATCATGGTTCTAGTTTTCAAACTTACGTATGACTTGTTCATGCCATCATAGCAGATAGAGTGGCGTAGGACTGGATCAAAGTTTAAAAAATTATGAGATAATATACATATAATTAATTATAAAATTAAATCAAAATAAAAATTTGTACCAAAATAAAATTCTAAAATTATGAGATAATATAAGTATAATTGCGATTACTATGGGTGTTTTTATTTCAGATTTTAAAAAAAAGTGATTATTAAATTTAGATTTTATATACAATTAAAAAAATTACTCTTTTTATTTTCTATAAAAAAGCTGAAAACAGATTTTTTTTAAAATCTGATTATTTTAAAAAAATTATCTAAATATGTGAAAAATAATTTTTTTAATAAAAAGGGTGATTTTTGGCAAAAAAAAAAAGGACAAACAAACAAACACAGCCGACGTAGCATTACTACTACTATAAATTAAATCTACCACACCACCCTGATAAGTTGCACTTCACTTTATTGTGGGTGCAGAGATTCTAAGTAACACCACCCACTGCCCAAAAAAAAGAAAAAGTTGGATGATCAAATTATATAAGTGTTGATTGTTGAGGTTACTCTTACCCATCCAATTTCTTTGTCCTGCTTCAGCTGATCGATTCTTCAGCTGATCGATTCTGGAACTCATAAATTTCATTTAATATCTTATCTTCACTGATTCAATTGAATAATTTCGTTTACTTGGCTTTCATGATCAATAGAATAGAAGAGAAGAGAATGAAGCAATCAAAGGATCCGTTCGAAGCAGCGTTCGAGGAGCAAGAGGATTCCCCACCTGAATCCCCAGCTGATGCCTCCTTTGACACCCAAAACCCTAATTCTTCTGATGTTGCAGTTCATCATCCCCAACCCCAACCTCCTCATGACCACCTCCACAATGATGACAATCCCAAAAAGGCTGCACCCCAATTCACTCCTACTAGTGGTGCTGGACCCATCATTGCCACTGGCGCAGGCACTGGTACCAAGAATAAAGATGAGGAGGATGAAGAAGAGGAGGAGAACATGGATGTCGAGCTTGGCAAGTTCCCTTCCAGCGGTGACCCTGATAAAATGGCCAAGATGCAGTAAGTTTGAAACTTCTCTTTTAACTCATTGAGAAAAAAATTCTTAATTATGTGTTTTTTTTCCCCCTTTCATTGCTTCTAGGTTATTTGTTCTTGAGCTTGCTTCTATTTTCCTTTTACTTCTTCTGTATAAATTATTTTCTGATTTCCATTGAAAATGTTTCATTGGGGGTACTTGTTGTTCAGGGCTATATTGTCACAGTTCACTGAGGAACAGATGAGCAGATACGAGTCCTTCCGGAGGGCTGGATTTCAGAAAGCTAACATGAAAAGAGTATGCTTCTCTACTTTGTGCCGTTTCATAATACAACTCAATGACAGAAAACAAGAAGATTACTAAATTAAATACCTACAAACACTAGTAAGCACTAAGCAGTAACCATAATAGCAGTGATCTAATGCTAGTATGACCTGCATCATGAGCTGAGCTTTAGTATTCTGTTTTAATTTTCTCCCTAGTTGATTGGGGAAAACTTGATTGTAATGTCAGGACCGTCAAATGATTAAAGTATAGTACTAAACCACCAGACATTGTCAAAAGTAAAAACTTTTAACTGTTCAGATTAGTTACATCAGTTATGATTGGACTTTGTCCGATGCTTAGCTACTTGAACCCTATTTGCATTTGCTCCTTGGTTATTCTTCAAGACTGGTTTTTGCCACGTCTCCTTGGTTCATGCATTATTGCTACTTTTGGACTCATGTACTTTTGTAGTAGTTCGCAGATTGCTATTTTTGCCTTGGAATTTGCACTAGTAATTTATATTATAGTAAGATGAGATTGCTCACAAGTTGCCTCTTCTCCTCTCTTGATGACATTAAAGCAGTTATTAGCAAGCATCACTGGGACGCAGAAAATTTCTGTGCCTATGACAATTGTAGTATCGGGGATTGCAAAAATGTTTGTTGGTGAAGTTGTTGAAACAGGTATGGCAGGTTTTCCTTTACAGTTTACAAGCATGAGATGCTTCCTTCTAAAATACACATAGTGTTTTCAAGGTCAAAATGTTGCTGTTATTAGCCATGGGAATGGTAATATTCTGATTCCGATTGTTTCCATTAATAAAAACTACTACTTTTGCAGCTAGAATAGTTATGAAAGAGAGGAAGGAATCCGGACCAATCCGGCCGTGTCACCTGAGAGAAGCATATAGACGACTAAAGCTCGAAGGAAAAGTCTTTAAGAGACCAATGTCGAGGCTCTTCCGGTAAATGGACCAACTATCAATGTAGTGGACAATGTCACTGGTCTGCAACAGTGGCTTGTAGGCAGAAAAATAATTTTGTACTCAGTACCTTCATATTAGTGCATATCAAGTTAATTGAATGAAAGAATCAATGTTAGCAGGTAAATTTGGAAATTTTCCCATTCCTTTCAAATATGAAATGTGCGATGAACATAAGTATAGGCCACAACATCTTTTCTTTCTTCGTTGAATTTATAGCTACGCCATTAAGACTGTTTCTGGTGTATAATGATTTGCACAAGTTAACTGGGTTAAATGGATAACTAGCTTGGAGAGATTAGGGGAACTAATGGTAAGAGTTCTCAGTTAAGCTAAGGGCTGGAGAAAGTTTTACGTTAGGCCGAACTAATATAAAAATCTGTGCAAGCTCTTTTAATCCCTTTTCATTAGAATTTCCGCTTAATTTTGAAGTTACGATTATTTATTTGACTTGTGATTTCTACTTGTTGGATTTAGGTTCTTTTGCTTGTTGCATTTGCTGGCTTTGCTAACAAATTAGGCCATATTCTATACGGCTACAAGTCATTCATTTGGCTTGTCTAGGTAACATGACAAATAAAAAAATTAAAACAAAATATAGAAAATTTTGTGCTCCACAAAAGAAAAACATGCCCGGGTTGAGGTTTATTGAAGAGATAAGCTTGTTTAAGTTAAAAACAGGTGCAGTGTTAATCAATGAGATATTAGCATAAAAGTTGAAAGAGACCAAGAAATAACACGTATTAGTCCAATGGCTCCCAAAGCTGCAATGTGCCTTCTGGAACCCAGCTATTGGCTTCGGCACGTACATTTTACAAGCATCTGGTTTCGACGTGGCAGTCATTTTACCCACGAATTGTCTCACCAATGTCTCGTGCTGCATGCATTTGAGGATAACTTACAACATCAGTATCCAAAGTGTGATCAAAGAAGATCAAGAAAGGAAAAAAAAATGTGTGATGAATGAAAAAGCATGCAATGCTAGAGAGTGAAAGACAGGTGATGCATTTTACTCTGCATTACTTCCCAAAGGTCTCTTGCTTCCATAACACTTGTAAGGGGAAGGCCAATGTCATCCCATTACGCAGTGATGGCCTTACGACGACGGCCTCGATTGAGCAGGACAAGAGCTACCCTATACGCTGAAAGAGGGCCTGCCCAAACATGTTGAAATACATTCCAATCATTATTTCTTTGTTTTTCAACACTTGAGGCAACAGCCATAGCAAGAGCAATTTACCTCGAGATAAACTTGCTTCCTAACCTTTTTACCTTGTACACCAGGTGGATCTGAATTGGCAGGAAAGGAAATTAACAACCATATCAGGATAGATAACTGTAAGCAGGATATAACAAGATGACACTTGTTAAGCATTGCCTTGGTAGCTCTCCGGCTATTTCCCACTTGAGAAACCCATGTAGCAGGGTGCATGGTCTCCCCTATTGAACAGCACAAATGTCATTAGGAGGAAAGAGTTGACTATAAAATTTAAAGACCATCAACATTCTAAAAGAAAATAAAAGTGTAAAACTATGCTACTTGCATAGTGAGAAGTAAATTGGACAGGCCTGCCTTCATTAAAGCTCGAGTAATGATGGGGTATCTATATATAAGAGGACAATAGTTTTCGTGTTTGAGTGTGATGAGGTTGTAACATTAAACATATCAAGCCAACAAAGAGGGCATAAAATTTTTTTATGGAAATGTAACTTTTTCAACTACCTAATGATGGGCTTTAGTCCAACATTCTCGCAGTTGTCATGCTTCAAATAATCAAGACCCTGTATGTAAAGCAAATAACTTATCTAGTACCAGTTAAGATGTTCATCATAATGTTTTATACCCATGATGCAAAAGTCTTGGCATCTTGCTTCTCAGGACCAAGTGAACCAGGCATCGTTTTGCTACAAGTACCTGCAAAATTGCCCCAACAAAATAAAGACATAAGGCTAGTAGTTTAAAGAGTTGACAAATGACAAAGAACACGTGACTAATTTGTTTAGGTGGTTTGGCCAAGTGTTGTACCCTGCATCTGAATAAATGCCAATCTTAAGACCCCTGCTATGTACGTAATCTGCAAGAGCTTTGATGCGTCAAGGAAATTTTGATTTGTGTGCTACCAGATTACCCTGCAATATTGTTTGGAAAAATTGCTTTAGTATTTAATGAAATAGATTTAACGAGTAATAGAAATCAAACATATAATAACTACACAAATCATACATTATCATCCCTCGCTATTTCACCCCAGCAATCATCTGCAAGAATGGAGAATTGTGGATCAAGGTTAACTGTAAGTGCTTATGGAATTTCACTAAGTAAAAGGAAGTATGAAAAAAGAAAACAAAAAAAGTATGAAGACTTGAAAAGGAGTTGATTTTTCTTGTACCAATGTTGACATAGGTGTAGCCAAGCTTGGCAAGACCAGTAGAAATAAGGGCATCAGCTATAAAAACATTTGGCAAATTTACAATCAGATTTTAGTGTTGAATCCAACAACTCTAATGTTTCGATCAGTTTGTAAAAAAAATAGAAGTGAAGGTTACAACAAGGGCTGGTGTTTTAAGCAAAAATGAACTGAGACAGATGGAAAGCCCTTCTATCAATCCTTCATAGGGACACAACTACAAATTACGGTTGCCAAAGTTAAGAAAAAGGTTTGTGATGCAGATCACTTTGGACTAAGTTCCTAAATCTGGATGTTATGTACATATGCATGTCACAGAACCATATAAATCATGAGGTACCAGTTTCTCGGATAACTGTTCCATTTATTCGTCAGTAAAAATGATTCCAGCTGTTCCACCTGCATAAAAAGCAAATGAAACAATTGATCAATATGATAAATCTTTTGATGCATGGACTCAGACATGATGAAGTGTAGTTCATTGATAATACTACATCAAGGTAGGCTTATTCTCTGAATATCCTGCTCAGTTTAATTCCTTGATTTACAAAGTTATAGACTAATTAGAACATTGTTATTTCATTGTAATATCGAATTTGCACCACAGTAAAACAAGGAATAACCCATATATATTAATGCAATTAAAAAACGAGAAATGACAAACATAGAAGATAACTTCTAAAAGAAGGACAAGGGTAAAACATGTTGAAGCAACTGCTGCTTTGATACATATGAGTGGGATTGCAAAGAAAATTTTGCTATAAATAAAGCAACTGCTATGATTTCTATTCTGGCAACGCTTTTTGCTATAAAAATTGGCATTGTGGTTGAGCAGTATTAATGAGCAAGGAATGAGGTGATATTGCATACACATAGGTACAATGTTACATTGCACATTCCTTGTGACCGTTGTATTACCATTTTTCTCATCTCTTTCGCTCTGTTTAAGATTATTTTAAAAAAAAAATATGGCATTTTTTTTAAAAAAAATTCATTTAAGATAGTTACAATAGCTGTTTGACATATCACTTTTAGGAATTTTTCAATTTGATACACAACTATTTAACAAAATAATTTGGATGAAATTATCATAAACGGGAACATAATAAACTGTAATTGTTAAATTAATGGATTGACATAAATAAATGGTAAAAATAAGAACATGTTAAACAGGCATTTGTTCAAGCTGAAGAAAGAGGAAACTTAGAAGTTTAGTGTCATGAAGTACTTGCAGGTAACATAAAGATGACATGTGGGCCATGAAGAGGAAAATTGCATACCATAAGAAGGTTAGGCAGTCTCAGACAGAGAGCCTACACTTATGCTATGCTCCAACTAATTTAACATACCACTAAGCCACCATCATATGTATACTTGTTTTATTTCTTTTGTAATATATAGAAAACCCAATAAGTTGACCGTACGCCCAAAACATACTGCAAACACCCTAATTAAATAACTTTAGCCATGGTAAGGCTCTTGTTACTCACATCAAGTAACCAGTGTGTTTCTTCATTAGAAGGATATCTATTAAGATTGACTATCTAGCCTGTGTCCTCCAAAATATATTACATGATTACATCCCATTTTAACTATCTATTTTCTGATCATAAAACTGTAGTAGCTATGGTCATTTAGATATCATCAACTTTTTTTTCCTAAACAGTTGGTACTGCAGCATTGAGCTGTATTGATTGGATGAGATCAGAATCTGGCAAGTTGAGAGGAGGCAAAGAAAAGGGACTCTCTGTGGAGCTCCCTTTCCTGATTTCTTGCATTGTAAGCAAAGCTGCAACTGTGTTCCTGAAAATCCCTTCCCCTGCCACCACAATAGCTTCTTTTGCTTCTTTTGCTCTTTCAGCTTCTTCCTCAGCTGGGAACACTGTGTCAATTATGCTTTCGCATTCCTTCACAAGTTTTGAAATTAGATCGGTTGTGAAAAAGGGTTGCACCAGCACTTTTTGAATGAATGGCAAACGCAATAGTCCTCCTGTCCTCTTGTCATATTTCTTCAGAATTTTAGCTAACCCTACAAAACTCAATATATCACTTATTGACGGCTAGGACATAATGACATCACATAGTTTATCAAATCCACATTGTTCAAAGAAAGATGCATCCAATCCAACTATATGACAATGCATTTTGTTGCCTTAGGAAAGAAATTATTAGGAGCTCATAGTGCACAAAGTATGATTATTCTCTACCTAATAATAAAGTGATATTTCAGCTCTAATTGGTGGTGGGACCTATCACTTTCTTACACTTTTATCTCCATCTGGAGTGCTATTTGTCACGAAACAAATTTTGTGCAAATAGTATGAAACACCATTTTGGCCAATCAAAAATATGATAACTGAAAAAAGGAGAGAGAGAAAAAAAGGGTGGGGCAGAGATCACAGAAAGTAGCCAATAAGAAGTATTGATAATGTAGATACGAATTTGGTTTTCGTACCAAAAAGTGTTTCTTTATCTCTATTATTAGGTAGAGTACAATCCATTTAATGCTCTATAAACATCTAATGATTTCTTGCCCTAGAACCAACAATAAAACCCCATATTGTCAAAATTCTTTTCTGTTTGTTGAATCAATAGAACTATAAAATTGTGATTTACATGTTATGGCTAGAGGCTAAAGCTTCGAAAACATAAGAAGGAATGGAAAATTAAAAGAAGTAATGGGTAAAAAAAAGAAAAAAAATTGAACCAGATTAAAGTAATTTGACCATCATTTGAGAACTTTAAGGCTTAAAAATGGGAGCAAAAGATTACCTGTGTAATTAATGTTGCTGTAGTTTACTAAGAGAACCATTTCACCATGGAAATCAACAATTGCTTTTCTGATTTTTTCCATCTCTTCCTTATAATTCTCTTCTGAAGGCCGACTGCCATTTGGTCCCCATAAATCAACTACTCTCTTGATCTTCTGTTTCAACGCCTGCACCCAACATCTAACTATAAATTCTCATACCAACATCCATTCAAAAATTTTCCATCTTATTTTAAATCTAATGGTAGCATGAGAATATTAAAGACAGCATCTTCTATATTACAGAATTAACCAACTAACAAGAAATAATAAAGACCATTACGGGAAGCATTTGTTGGCCTAACCCTTATTTTCAAAGAAATTTTTAAATACCCTTGAAGTAAATTTCTTGTACTTTGTTGGTCGCCACTTTAGTGAGATAAGAGTTCCATACAAAATTGATGTAACAAACAATATATGAAGCATAGTAAGAGAAATCCGTTACTCTTTTTATTTTTTTCTTCTTTTTTTGATATATCAGCAGCAATGAAGTTTTAATCTTTAACCTCATATATAATATCCAAATCCCTCATCACTAGACTATTCTTCTTATTCTAAAAGTCCTTAAGAATTTCTCTTTCATTATAATTCTTATTTATGTCTACTGGATGTACTAATAGTGCTTGAAATCACTATGCATATGTAAGGATGATTTGTTGCAGCCACCATTGAAGCCTGCGACTTGTGACATAGAAAATTATCGTAGGGAGATCTGCACACCTAGCGCGGGGCAATAGACAGAAAGTATGGTGCAAAAGGCACTTGTAATGGGCCCAAGAAATAGCGAACCTTGGGTACCCATTGAACAATTCATGTGCATAAGATAAAAAGTCAAACCCTTTGGACCACTTAGTATCATATATCCGAAATTGATGGCTGACTTCGTCACATTTAACTGTCAACAAAAATGTGGCTGATGATCTTCCACGTGGAAACCCACGAGACTCCCAATTCTTTTCCCTTATGATTTCTGTTCCACATGTACGTCGACGTACAATTGTGTTAATAATTTCATTTTTCATCTACACAAGATATTGTTTTCTAGCCCACCGAATAAAACTTGCGTTTTTTAAAATTAATGGAGGCCTTAAGACTAGCAATCAAATAAGTTTGAAGGAAACTTATAAATCTTAACCAAAAAAAAAAAAAAAAAAAAACTAAAATCTCCCGCGTATAAACGCCATTAATAATATTTGTCTTTAAGGTATAAAAGTATTACTTTTTTTTGGCTACTAATGTGCCGTGTAGTGCTTAAGACCAGAGTCAGCTAGAGTGAGATTGTTAATTAAAATTATATCGTATGAATAACGGAGTGAGCTAAAAGAAAATTTTATATAATCTTTTTTTTTCCTTTTTTTTTTTGGGGTGAGTAATGATATTTCTATTAACAATTTTTTCACATGCAGAATTAATTAATATAATTTCATGATAACATGCAGAAACAGACAAAAAAAATTCATGCCTTAGCTGGCCCACACCACCGCCAGCTTAATATATAAAAAATTTCAATAGAGAGGTTAGTACAAGATTTTCAATCTTTTTCTCTTTAATTCACTATTGAAACGAATATTCCTAGGCATAAACGATGTAATTATGATGAAGAATTAATTCCTCCTAGTAACATCCACCTGTTCAAATTGAATGACGGAGAAATCTGTTTCTCCTCCTCTCCCCAAAAAAGCCCCAAGCTTAGGTACAGCAGTATCTCCAGAAACAATGTGTAAAATGCTAATAAAAAAATATTGGCAAGTGTTCATATAGCCATATCTTATGTCAAACTTATCTCAATTTTTTCAATCAAGCTTCTAAGGAAAAGGAATAGCAATCTAGAACACGAATCACATGTCATTTTAAGTGGTTAAGATTTAAGTAACTAGGATTTAGTGAAAAAAAAAAAAAACTGAAGTAGTTTATATCATTACTTGTCTGATACGACTCCTTTAAGTTACTAAGACTTAAGTCACTACCGATTAATCAAGAACTTGAGTAGTTTAGATCAACATTTGTCGGGTATAACACGACAGAATGGATCCCTATTTGCCGGCAGTATCTCAGTATCGAAATTTATTCGCCGACAGTATCTCAGTCTTCCCTTGTTATGTCTTTATCCAACCGTTTAAGCTATAATTTCAAAATAATTTAAAAGAATATACGAAACTTTAATATGCATACTTCTTAATTTCTGAGCAATTTATATGTTAAAAAAAAAAAATTTAACTACAACATGGCATTACTTATTTTTTAATATGAAGAAACTTTAATGATTATAAGAACTGAACAGTTCTTACAGTAGTGTGAGAAATTTTATAGTTTATCTTATAATCAAATTCAAACTACTGAAAGAAAAAAACGAAAAAAAAAAAAAATTCAAAGTGAAGAAGTTCACTATGAAACATCACCTCATGGCGGATAACGAAATCCTCTTCTTCTTCCATGAAGAAGGCATTGAACTTGTCAATCTCATTGTTCAACAAATACACAAACTCAGCCTCTGCCTTGCCGTACTCTAAAGACTCATTCCGCAACGTCGTCGGCGCCGCCGATATGAGCTTCACCAGCTTCTTCAATTCCTTGTACGACAAGAACTTGTCCCTCCATTCCGGAAGGGAATCTCGAATCTGTTGCTTAAGCCTCTTGCCAAATTTCATGACGCCAAAAATTGCAAAATTTAAGGAAGGAAACAAGAAATATTGGCTAAGATGATCAAGACCAAAAATGGGTTGGTATGATATGATGATGGTGGTGATGATATGAAGATAGGAAAAAATGGATCTAAGGGGGGTTTTATTAGCGAAGTGTGCTGGAATATTAGAGGCATATACTTAGCGTGATGAAGTGGCGGTTAGAAATGGGTACAAAAGGGGTCGTTGCAGGAGCATGAGAATTCTTTCGAAGCATATTCGGTTACTATATTATTACATGGTCATACTTGGGACCACGACTTTGAAAAATAAACTTGCCCCTTTCCTTGGTGGTAGTACTATGTGGTTGAGTTTAGTAACGAGGGAAACAAGCGGAAGTGGGGTTTGTGAAAGTGGGGTCTTATAGTTTTCATATTTTTTTCTAAATTTTTGTTTCAAGTATTTTTTTTTTCCTTTAAATAAACATTATCAAATAGGAAAAGGAACACGGTCAACTAAAGGGAAAGAACATTATAAAATGACATAATTATGGACTGAAAAATAAGAAAAAATAAATAAATTTGGATACGTGATGTAGAAGGAAGAGATTGCCTTGTCAAGAATGAAAATGTTGAAGTACTAGAGGCTAAAGGGGTCATGTGGGATGTAGGGGAAAAGGATGATTCCTAGGAATCTACTTAGAATCGCCCATGGAAATGGAAAAAAGTGTGCTGTTTATGAGTAATGAAGTAGTAATATATGGGACTTGGCTATTGTGGGAGGAACCAAATGAGGAATATGTGGCTTCTGAGCTACGAGGCATTTGGGAAAACGCTTTATACTCTTGGTTGTGGGCCATGGCCGAGAAAGATCACCCCAACTTTTTTGGGGTGATGATGAGTAGTTTATTTGGATAGAAATGGCAAAACCATCAAATAGCATGTCGTGTGAATAACACTTGATTTTGCAGCTTTTGTCTTGTTGGGTTTGGATTATTTATCTTCTTAATTTCCTTGAAGGAGCACTTTATATCATTGCTAAGTTATCTGGTGATGAAGTTACAATCAATAACTACAAAGA
Source organism: Pterocarpus santalinus (assembly GCA_031439595.1). Lineage (NCBI taxonomy): Eukaryota > Viridiplantae > Streptophyta > Magnoliopsida > Fabales > Fabaceae > Pterocarpus > Pterocarpus santalinus. Next base: position 8,429,173 of record CM062523.1, read on the forward strand.
AATGTTATGGCTCTCTCAAAAATGAAATGGGAGTAGTTAAAAAACAAATTGAGGGAACCAATGCTCATTGTCCCCTTTTAAGTTATAAAAATGGAACAAATAGAAAAGGAAATTGAAAGCAAAGGATATGAAGAACACGACAAGGCCTTTTCCCAGGGAAGCCTATTCCCAAGGAATATGTCAAGGTATATCTCAGTATATTCGGTACAGTAAAATGATGCTTACACGACTTTTCAATATTGCTTTCATAATTCTTTACAATTATAAATGAGAGTGACTTGATGTAAGTTTCTTTTAAAATTACGCAAGAATTTAATTACATAAGTTTAAATTGGCATCACTTATTTTTTTGCCCCTTTTGGGTCAAATCATTAAGCCTATACAGGTGCAAAACTTTCTAATATGTAGCAGGTAGACGTATTGCTAGAGATAAGGGAAGCATGTAACCATATTTTGAGGCCTTTGAAATTATTTAAGGGTTTTTCCAATGATATGTTATACAAAATTAGAGAGATTTACAACTGGATTTTTTTTTAATAGTTTATCGTCAACTTTCACAATTCCTTTTAAAAAGAATGCATATGACAATGTTAGGTGCCGAGCACGGCTCATCGTTTAATAGTAAATTTGCGTACGTTTTCAATAAGTCCCTATGGATAAAAGTAATTTTTTTAAAAATGTTTTTAATATATTGATTGCATGTAATCAAATTTTTCTTTTTTTCATTCCTTAGCTTATTGATACTTTTTTTAATCGATTAGCCAAATATAAGCTCCTTATTTCTACCAAAAAGAAATATATTGAGGTTTGCAAAACTTAGTCCAATTGCTTTGTTCTTTTTGTAAAATAAAAAAAAAATTCAATGTTTCTTCAAAAGCCTCGCCTAACTCCCAATGAAAAATTAGACAGTTGATATGTGCAAGAACATGAACAGGAACTTATAAGCTATCTGGACACCTCCTCCGTTGACCTTGCGGGGCAAATTGAGATATGACAATTGCATTCGTTTTTGATAAACATATATGACAACTGTATTTGTGATTATGAACGTATTGAGAATGTCAATATCACTCATCAAAGACACGATATCTCTAGTGGTTCGGATTTTATTTGCCCTTAATTCCGAATTATACTGGCTCATTCACACCTTTAGCTCAAATACTTTTTTTGAAAAATTAGTTGAATATTTGATTTTATCCAGAAATAATATTAATCCAGTGAAAAAGAAAGAAATTGCAAGTTTCACATTTGATATCAAAACCAGATAAACATAACAAGATTTTGGCTGAATATGTTTGAAGTGGATTAAAACTCAATTTATATTATCCAAATCATAGATTAGAGTATACGAGTTGAAACCAAACATTCTCCAAACAGCAAAATTCATTCCAAAGCCGTATTTAGCAATTTCTTTTTGGTCAAAAGCTGTATTAGTATTTTCTCTTACCATTTATAGTCATGAAAAGCACTGGGCCTTGGACTAGTTTATTTCATTCCTTATTTAGCCCACTAAAAATATTTTGCGTAGAGAAAGCCTATACCATTGCACAGCAAACCCACCATTCTCCCAAAAAGGGCGGGGTTATTTGCCAGGTCAAGTTGATCAATTGCAGACAAAGAGAGAGAGAGAGAGAGAGAGCCTTTAATATCCTACAATCATCAGTTCACTGGGTCTTGACTCTTGAGGCAATGAAGAATGGGGAAATTTTATAGTCTATCACGTAATTTTTTTGGCCACCTAAATTATTATTTAATATACTTAAAATTTTTAATGAGAGATATTTTTATTGCAGACTCTATGATTTTACACATATTAAATAATAATTTATACATTTATGATAGACCATCCTTACATTACATAAATATTAATCATGAAATCTGACTAACGTAACAAATTGAGGGTGCAGAGCTGTCTTCAGCCTCTGCTAGTGTTAGTTGAATAAATATAATTCAAAAGTCAGTTATTTAAAACTAGCTTGATATAAATTTATATAAATTCAATTATAAATTGAAAGTTAGAATCTAAAACATCCAACATTTTATCAAAATTGCCTCTCATCTCATAAGTATTATTATTCGCTTCCACGTTAATTTGAATCTCACACCAAGCCGAGCATAAAAAGACAAATAAAATGCCTATAGACCATAAAGATCATACAGATTATCCACAGTTTGTTCATTCCAAAACACACAAATTTGGTTTACCAAAGAGTGCTTCTTCTTTTCAGTATCCCAATGAGTCTGACACACCATTTCAGTGATTGATTTTTGAAAGTGTAAAATAAGAGGAACCATCTTGAGACCAAGCTTTTTCTGCTATGTGCTTGAACTCCTTGACCCTTTTCCTAATTGCACAACCTTCAATGTCTTCCTCGTCCATTATCTTCCTTATAGCTTTTGCTATATCTTCCCTTCCCACAACTTTAGTAGACATTCTCACATTTAATCTGATTGCAATGCTAACTTCTTCTTCTTCTAGCATTGCTGCATTCATCCTTTGGTCAGCAAAGAGTGGCCATGCAACAATTGGCAGCCCACATGACACACTCTATAACTGAGTTCCATCCACAATGTGACACAAACCCTCCAATAGATGGATGCTTCAAAATGTCCAATTGGGGTGCCCAATCCATTACCACAATCCCATTGCTTTGTATTCTATAGAACTCATGTGGAAATGAATTTCTTGGTTCAAGTTTAGACACATGTGTAGTTCCATTTTCTTCACCTGCTGTAAGGTAACGGTCTGCTCCATTTTTTGTGGAAGGTGGACGTAGTGACCATACAAATTTTTTTCCCACTTAGCTCTAATCCCAAAGCCATTTCTTTGATTTGTTCATATGACATTGTGTATCCACTCCCAAGTGACACATAAATCACTGACTCTTCTTCTTGCTTGTCTGGCCAATCAACAACATAACTTCTACTTTCCTCACAATCTTCTCATAGTTTCCCTTATCAATGGCCCAATTGGGAATACGGGTTCCTTTGTGATTTGTCTGCAAGTGTCTCAGGCTAGCTCGCGAAATGTGTTTACAAGGATCCCATCAGCTAATGTTACCTGTTTCGAATATAATAAAGGTTAGGGAAATGTTTATTGTATATACAAATAATATATCCCTAAAAGTTATTTATATATAGAGAACTTTTTTTTTTTCATAAAAAAAAAGTCACATGATACACTTACCATGAATCAAATGTTTTTTAGCATAAAGTATTACAACTAGATCTCACACTAGTGAATCTTATACCTGCTTAAACTATAAATTACAAGTGTCCTATTTGGTGTCCCTTTTTTTATAGTTAAAATATGGCTCAAAAACGCTTCCTACGAAACGAAAAGGTCAAAGTACATCAGCAGAAACAAGCAAGAAAAGAATAAGCTAAATAAAAGAAACAAAAAACTTCAATGGCCACCAACAACTCAAAGCAAAATTCAGCTCCTCCATGTCCTATTTGGTGTCCCTATTTTGACGCATACATCTATCTAACAGTAAAAGTTTCGTGAAAGATTATGTGAATAATAAGCCACGTTTTGGATTACAAAATCAAAAAAATAAAAATAAAAATAAAAGAGAGAAATGGGACTTCATTTAATATACATAAATGAAGGTCGTTTGGAGAAATTACAATATGCAAATCTTTCTTCTTATCGGGCGTTTGGTAGGAGGTTTGAATTTTTATTCCTGGATGGATTTTTATTCTTGGGAATAGGATTTCGAAGATTGCAATTCTTGGAAATAGCTTTTCCAAACATTTTTTTTAGAGCGTTTGGTATGCAGATTCAATTTCTAGGAATGTTTTGCACATTTCTAACAATACACTTGGCAAAGGGCGGTGGTCCAGTAGCATCTGGTAGTGGTCCGGCGGCAGAGGATTACCGGCAGTATGTGGCAGTAGGTGACAATAGAGATGACAATTGTGCCGGCGAGAAGTTGCATTTTGCGGCTTCAATGGTGGCATCTAGAGTGTACGGTATGAGTCTTTGGCAGCCTCGCGGTGGTAGCGGCAGTTTTGCGTGGTGGGGAGCAAAGGAACAAGTCGGCTATATTCAAAGTGGCGGAGCTTTGTGCTACTAAGCCATGGTGGAGGACGGCACAACAATGAAAGGTGAAGGTGCTGTGGTTCGTGGCAAAGGTGAATTGACGGTGGTGGTTTATTAGGCGGTGGGGGTGAGTGGCTCAGGTCCATGATGCTATGCTTTTTCTTTTTCTTTTTCTTTTTTTTGGATATTGGTTTCTAGGTTTTGTGGTGATTTGGTTGTGGTTTGTTTATTGGAGTGTTTTGGTTGGGGATTTTGTTTCCATTGTTATCCTAGAGATTGATAATAGTGGTCTTTTGACTTTGCTTTTGAGGTTTGGTTTTGCTTGATTTTACTGCCTATGTTGGTTTTGATATGAGATAGAACTTGAGTGATTTTGGAGTTGCAATTGATGGGAATAGAGAAGCTTAGGTGTTGGGTTGTTTATGTTCTTGGGACCATACCATATAAGTGATGAAAGAAAACACAAAATGGATGAGTGTATATACTGTTAAAGATTCAAGATTTACCTTCTCAAACATGTATGATGGATGATGCTAAATAGTGGCCTTCTTCCTTGCTCCTAAACTTTCTTTCTGCGTATGCTCTCAATAGCTCTTTTTTCACTCTCTATTTTGATGAACCAGAACACTAATATTCTCTCAATGCTATCATAAATATGTTTTTGTATAAGGTATTTGTGGATGAAACTATTGTTCTATGTCCTTATTTGTTAATAGGGTTAGATATTATTCAATTTCTTGGAATGTAATTTAATTGAGATTTGCTAGAAAATTGGTTGTCGAAGTTTTGGAGGAGGTCAGGAACATAGCTCTGTGATAGTTTTGTGGCTTTAGATGTCCTTTCCATGTATTGATTATTTTTGAACTATTATCCTTCTTGTCATCACCATCATTTTGTATTTCATTATAATTGTTCATGATTAAAAGGAAGTAAGGGAATTTTTTACTGGCACAATCAATTTTTAGTTAACTGCTTGTCCTTACCTTGGTTAAGGCGAGGCAAATTAACAGGTGTGATTATTTGTTCTTAAGGTCATATTTGTGATTTTCTAATATGAACGAATATTTACAGTGAAACTGAGGGTGAAACTAGATATGAAGAGCACTGATCAAAAGCCAAATACACCAAAATCAAAATATTTTGCAATGAATTAGTGAAGAAGAACCAAAATTGATGACAGGCAAGTCTGCGTACCATTCTAATAACCATTTCTTATGACAACTTCCTCTTTATAAAATTAATAAGTTAAGATATACTTTGAGCTTTAAGATTTGATTTATATTTTCTTATCCATTATAGTTAGATTAGGTTATGTACACTTGTTGGCTATCATTCACTAAGAATTAAATGATTTGAAGTGTTAAATTAAATCCTAAAATATATATGTTTCATTGTCTTGTTTAGTATTTAGAATGTTAAATTATGCAAATTCATTAACTCTTGCGATGTAAACTTATGATGTTAATTGTGAAATATGAGACTGTCATTGGGAAAACTTATATGGAAATGTTGCAATGATTTCGTTCTTCTTTTTCTTTGATATCAAGAATTTTGTTTTTCTTTGGGGAATGCTTTGAACTAAGGAACTGCCCGAGATAAGTTAAAATAAAGTATATATAAGTAAATGGATGCAACATAAATCATGCATTTGGATAGCAAAGAAAAGTACTTAACAAATTGAATGAGCAATGACATTTTCCCATGCAATAAGATAAAGTTATATATATTATCTTTTTAGATATAGTCCTCAATTACATTTAACCTTAAGTATTGATTTACAAAGATACTAAATACTAGCTCATGATTTTGTCATTTGATCATCTATAGGAAGGCTGGATTTTGAGGAATATTAGTAAGGACTGATATAGAAAAATAGAACTCATGAAATTATGTTATTTGGGATTTTTTTTTTAAGTCAATTGTTCTTTTGGATCACTGCCATTATGCACCATGTTGGCATGTTGTTTTTTTTTCAAAAAAAAAAAACAAAAATAGTTATAAGTGTGTTCTAAAAAAAAATAAAAAATAGTTATAAGTGTGTTCTACTTATTTGTATTTCCCTTTTTCTATTGCTTGGCGATGATTACAAGTGTCTTCTTTCCATTTATATGTTTTTTTGTGTATGACTCGATTTGATAATTCAAAGAAGGTTGATAGCCTTATAGTTCTTTTGGGATAATATGAAAGGGGTGTGGTTCCATCCATGGAAGTATTAGAGTTGAAGGTTTTGGTTTTTCAGAGTATTTCCTTCCCATTTGTTGTTTATCTCTTTTGTAAGAAGCGAAGCCATGCTTGCTACTACACCATTGGAGTGCACCATTCAGTGACAAATTGTACTAGTAATGTGTTGGTGATCATAGCAGATTTTGGAAATAAGCAAAGCATTTGTCCACTTAGTAATGGTAAAAGTATTTATTGGAGGTTGAATTTATCAAGTTTGACACTTTTTCGTATGGCTTTGTCCTTTGTGTTTGGATTTTGGTTAAATAGATATTGGTCTTGGGCATGAGAGGTAGATTGTCAATATCCCTTCTTGTTGCAATTTAAAAATCTTTTATCCTACTTAGTACTAAAATCTGAATTTTTAGTAAGTTATCCTACCTAGTCATTAGACTTTTCCATTGTAAAAGTGACCAAATAGATACTCGTTGCTTAATTAACAATACAATTTGGCTTTGCTTAATGAAAACTTTTTTGGTATTAAGCTTGAAAATACAGAAATAGCTTCTTAAACTTTGTACAAGAAGTTACTGCTTAATTTTTTTAGCTTGAGTTTTTCTTTTGATTTATGAATTTATGATATTATTTGCAATCTTAACTAACTTTCTTAGTTAATAATGGGAAAGAAGGGGAGGTGGGTCCTTAGTTAATCAATTTGGCAATGAACTAGCTAGATCGAACAAATAGATTAAATGAAAATTAATGTCTTTTTTCCTATGTATGTGTTAGGTTGGGGCAAAGGAAGGGGGCTTAGGTGAGTGTGTCAACTCATGTGTACCTTAAATTTCTTTAGTTCTAAGTCTTGAAAATGTGCAAGGCAATGCATTTGTAGCCATTGCACATTTATGTTGTAGTTTTGGAACTTGGAAAATGGAAATAACATAATTCTAGATTGCACTTAGACATTTTGTTTTTCTTCCATTGTTGGAAGCCTACAATGCTAAGATTGCAGATACAAAAATGAGGAGGAGACAATTTTGTCTAGTAGAAGTGGGGGGAATAATAGAAATGCAATTAATGATGAAGGGAGGGTTAGTTATAAATCATATATGATACTTAGGTTCTAACTTCTATGATCTACATGGCAGAGGGTATGAATAATGACCTTTTCTTTTCTTATCTTTTGGTAATTGATATGTTGACCTGCTATAAAGTTTGAATTAGATGTAAAATTTGTCCCATATGTAATATCATTGTGCATTGGCTAACTTCCTTAATTTGTTATTATCTACTAGCTTACAATTCTTTAAGAACATGAAATAATTCTTTCTCTATTATTATTTTTGTTAAAAGTTGCTTGTTTGCACACAAATCTTCAGTTTACAAATATTTATGCTTAAGATATTATTTATAGTATACTTATATCTACGATCAACATGCCAGCTCAAATTAAAAGTAGAAGCTAAAGAGCTGAATACGTTCACCATTGAAACTGCAAGTTTTTGTTGCACTTATCCGTTACATCTAGCATTGCAGTAGTTTGTGTTACAATTTACATAGAGTGGACTTGGTAGTGCATAATGATACTTAAAAGGACAAAGGCCTTTCTTAAGAATGAATAAGGGTGAACAAAGCTGATAAATAATAGAAAAGCTATCAAAATAACCATGCTCATAAAAAAAAGGGCCGAAGATTTTGGCTGAAGTTTCAAAACATAATTTCATTACTTTTTGTGCAAACTATATGAAAACTTGTTAGTTGAAAGGGACAACTTTTGGAAATTTACTTGTTGTGTAGACTCTATGAAGTGAAGTGATTAATTTTAGTAAATGTGGGCTTGTGTTGGACACTTCAAGCTACTTGACATTGAGAGAAAAATAGATTAAGGTCAATGCTGTACTTTTTTTTTTTTTAAGTTTTCCCAATTACTTTATCTTCAGAAATTTTATACATTCAGACCTTTATTGTTTCTCAGGGAATTTTATACCCATTTAATTGGATATGTGGAGTATCACTTCATGTTTATTTTCATTTTGCAAAAATTACTTTCATTCAACCTAAGAAGAAAAATAGACATTTGACATGTCAATACTCAATATTCTATGGTAGTGGAAATCCTTTTCATATTTCCACATCTATAATTCTATGCATTAATTAGTGGAATCAACATATGTTGTACCAAATTGTCTTGTTATTGGTATCTATTTGCTTAATTCACTAGGATTAATGACCCTAGGATTAATTGGTGATGATCCTTGTGAATGCAACTAGCTTGCCATTAGCAACCACAGGTATGTGAGTACTTAAGAATTATATGGGGGAGAAGGATAAGTTTTGTGTTATGACAATTATTATTGTATTATCCATTCGGTTGCGTGTCAAATTGGTTATCAAATTTTGCATTGTGTTCAATTGTACAAAAGGAAGAAGGAATTAACCCTATTAATACTAGATGAACAATGATGTGGGTCAACTAGGAACTAATGGGCTAGATAACTTTTTATTAGCTCATGCATCAAGTTTGCAAATTTTAATTTAAGTTGTAATTTAATTGATTTGCTTGACAAACTTAAATTCTGAAAGATATCCACATTTTGTTGTAGGTACTAACAGAAGGGTGTTTCAAACTTTTGATCATGATTTATCCATTGCATAAGATTGATAGTATCTTAAATCTATTGCCTTCAAAATCTCTGTACAATTGCTCCTACTGGGCATAAAATTTTAGAATTCATTATGAATTTCAAAAGTTATAATTATATGGCTTTCTAATATTTGGTTGAGTTATAAATATTTTTTGGGGTTCATATAGTCAATTTTTTTGTGCATATGTATATAAATGATTTAAAAGAGAATTTGTTTCTTCCTTTGCTACCTTTTATATTAATTGTTTTCATGTATACATGCAACCTCTTGTATCAGGTGTTACACTAGATTGGAAAGGCAGTTATACATTTTAAAATCAAAGAAATAAAGATCTTGACAAGTAAAACCAGCTTTTCTCATCTGATCAAACATAGTGCATGGTGTGTTAACTTTGAAGTTTTAATTTGCTTTACAGCTTCCAGAACTAGGAAATAATGCCAGAGAACCTAAACAAATAACTTGTGTTAGCTGTAAGAAGCATTCGGTGGAGCTATGCAATATTTTGGTCCAGTTCAGTTGCCTAACCCCGATATTACTAACAATTTCACTCACGGTAGCTGTATAAGACTGTTATAATTTTGATATTATTGTTCTATTGTTGCATAGAAGCTATAATGTTCAAAATAAGTATATTTTCCTCCAAAATTTGTAAGGTGCCAAGCTTGGGGGAAGGATATTAGAATGGAGATATTAAGACTAGAAAGACAAGCCGCGTGGTAGAATACAGCTCTGACAAAATAGGCTTGCAGAGAAGTGAGCAGCTACAAGAGTTATATGCATCCTTGTAGTTGCAAAAGCCAGTGCACAAACCAAAAGGCCATAAGTGATTTGCTATGTTCTTCTGCGTGATAGGTTGTAGAGACATGGTTGGATCCCATCATAGAATTTTTTATCAATTGGCTAGGACCTAATACAAGCGACTTGAGAAAAAGTAATCCAAACTAGCCTTCAAAAAGCCATCTACGCAAAGTTGGTTAGTTTAGTAGAGACTGAGCAAGCTTTTGAGCAGATTTTGGAAATAGTTCATAGGATAGCTAGCATTAAGAATATATTTGTGACTTTGGATCAGTTTTAGTAAAGTTGACGTGGCAATGTACAAAGATAATTATTTTTCCCCTTTCTTATAGAAACAAATTGATTTTGGGTGCATGATTGTAACTCTGATTACTATTGATTGTAAATTGGTTTGTAAAGGATATGCAGTTCCAAAGTGAAATTTTTTATCATCCCGTTGTGAGAGTTCCTGTTGGAATATTATGAATACATAACTATAGCTTGTTACTCTAAACGAGTTTTATTATATTACAATATAGTTGGAGCTATTCATATCAAAACTCCCATCTAATATCTAGATAAAGATAGATGCTAGTATCGGTTCTTGTCATAGGGATCCAAATAGCATGGAATTCAACTATTTTTGCCAATTATTATGCAATTATTTATTGTAACTTGTTGGTAACTAAGTCAAATAAGTTAGTAACTATAGTTTAAAAAGTTGGTAACTAAGGAAAGAAGTTGGTCACTTCTCAAGTCTTAGTTAATCTCAAAACGCCTATAATTCCGTATTAAATTAAAGTTATGGGGATCTAAATAATATGAAATTAAAGCTACCTTTGCCACCTATCATGCAATTTTATGCTGTAATTGGTTAGTAACTCCATTAAATAAATTGGTAACTCTAGTTCAAATAATTGAGAAAAGAAATTGGTAATTTCTCAAGTCTTAATTATTCTTCAAAGACCTCTAATTACTTGTTAGTTTGGATTAGAGAGCCGGGCGATATGAGTCGTTGGCACTATCATTTTTAGTATTGCAGATCCAAATGACATGGAACTAATGCGACCCTTGCCAATTATCATGTAATTTTATATTACAACTAGTTAGTAACTCAATCAAATAAGTTGATAACTATAGTTTAAAAGGTTGGTAACCAGCAATAGAAGTTGGTAACTTTTCAGGCCTTGGCTAATCACCAAAGGCTTATAATCTCTTGTTATATTGAAGTTATGAGGATCCAAATAACATAGAATCAAAGCTACCTTTGCCACTTATTAATCAATTTTGTGCTACAATTGGTTGATAACTCAGTCAAATATGTTGAAAATTTTAGTTTAAAAAGTTAGTAACTTCTCAGGTCTTAGTTACTCTCCAAAGATCTATATTTCCTTATTATATTAAAGTTATGTGAATCCAAATAACATGGAATTAAAGCTACTTTTGTCACTTATTATGTAATTTATGCTGCAACTAGTTAGTAACTTAATCAAATAAGTTAGTAACTTTAGTTCAAAAAGTTAGTAACTAGGAAAATAAATTGGTAACTTCTCAGTTCTTGGTTAAAGGCCTATAATTCCTTGTTAGCTTAGGTTAGGAAGCGAGACAATATGAGTTGTTGGGGTTATCAATTCTGGTCATGGGGTTCCAAATAACATGGACCTAATGCTACATTTGGCAATTATCATGCAATTATTTCCAGCAAATGGTTGGTAACTCCATTAAATAAGTTGGTAACATACATAAAGAAGTTGGTAATTTTAGTGTAAAAAGTTGGTAACTAAATCAAAATGTTGGTAATTTTTCAGATGGTGGTTAATCTCGAAAGACTTTCAATTCCTTGATAGTTTAGGCTAGGGATGGAACAAAATGGCTCCTTTCCACCATGAATTGATGTTGTAGGGATCTAAATAGCATGGAATTAGAGCTACGTTGGCTATTTGATAACTCTCGAATAAGTTATTAGTGTTTTCCTTATAGTTCTCATGCATAATATAGAATAGTCTTCCATCATTTTAGTTTCATATTGGGATTTTAGTTGTGTAGTTGGATATTAGTGAATCTTGTATGTTATCCAGAACTTTCTCGCTCATTCTTGGTTCTTGGAATTGAAGGTATGAAGACCCAAGCGAAGAAAAGAAGTATTTCAAGTTCCTGGGGACACGCTCGAGCGTGTCGTAGCAAGCTCTAGCCTAGACAATAGATAGAGATCATGAATTTCCGCATGGAGGATGCCAAGCTTGAGCGCATACCAAAGACAAAGAACCTAGTTTTAGATTCAAGCAAGCACACTCGATCTCTCAACCCTGTGCTCTAACGTAGGTGAGAAACACAGATGGGGTTCTTTCCAGCGTAGATTGCACTCGAGTGAAGCTTCCCATGCTTGAGCGTGAGGGCACGAACACCTTACGCTCATTTTTTTTTTTTCAGACCCTTCTACACTTGAGCCCTAACCTCACTTACTCCCATACCTACGCACCAAGGTAGTCTTAATTCCATGTTATTTGGATCAATATAACTTCAATAGAACAATGAAATATAGATCTTTGAAGATTAACCAAGACTTAAGAAGTTACCAACTTCTTCTCCTAGTTACCAACTTTTTGAACTGAAGTTACCAACTTATTTGACTAAGTTACCAACCACTTGCAGCATAAAATTGCATGATAAGTGGCAAAGGTAGCTTTAATTTCATGTTATTTGGATCCTCATAACTTCAATATAACAAGAAATTATAGGCCTTTTGAGATTAACTAAGACCTGAAAAATTACCAACTTATTCTCTTAGTTACCAACTAGTTACAGCATAAAATTGCATTATAAGTGGCAAAGGTAGCTTTAGTTCCACATTATCTGAATCTTCATAACTTCAATATAACAAGGAATTATAGGCATTTCAAGATTAACCAAAACCTAAGAAATTACTAACTTATTTGACTGAGTTACAAAGCAGTTGTAGCATAAAATTGCATGATAAATAGCAAAAGTAGCTTTAATTCCATGTTATTTGAATCCTCATAACTTCAATACAATAAGGATTTATAGGCCTTTCAAATTTAACCATGACCTAAGAAGTTACCAACTTATTCTCCTAGTTACCAACTTATTTAATGGAGTTACCAACTAGTCATAGCAGAAAATTGCATGATAAGTGGCAAGGGTAGATTTAATCCCATGTTATTTAGATCCCCATAACTTCAATATAACAAGGAATTAGTTTTCTTTAGAGATTAACCAAAACCTAAGAAGTTATCAACTTCTTGTCCTAATTACTAACTTTTTGAACTAAAGTTACGAACTTATTTGACTGAGTTATCAACCAATTGCAGCATAAAAGTGCATGATAAGTGGCAAAGGTAGCTCTAATTTCATGTTATTTGGATCCTCATCACTTTAATATAACAAGGAATTATAGGCCTTTTGAGATTAACCAAAACTTGAGAAGTTACCAACTTATTTAATGGAGTTATCAATTAGTTGCAGCGTAAAATTGCATGACAAGTGACAAAGGTAGCTTTAATTCTATGTTATTTGGATCTCCATAACTTCAATATAACAAAGAATTATAGGTCTATCGAGATTAACTAAGACTTGAGAAGTTACCAACTTTTTGAACCAACTTATTTAATTGAGTTACCAATTAGTTGCAGCATAAAATTGCATGATAAGTGACAAATGTAGCTTTAATTTTATGTTATTTGAATCTCTATAACTTCAATATAATAAGGACTTATAGGTCTGTCGAGATTAACTAAGACCCAAGAAGTTATCAACTTTTTCTCCTAGTTACCAACTTATTCAAATGAGTTACCAACCACCTGCAACATAAAATTGCCTGATAAGTGACAATGGTTGTTTTAATTCCATATTATTTAGATCTTCATAACTTCAATATAATAAGGAATTTTAGGTCTATCGAGATTAACAAAGACCTGAGAAGTTACCAATTTCTTCTCCTAATTACCAACTTTTTTGGCTGAGTTACCAATAGCTATTGTATGAAATTGCATGATAAGTGACAACGGTTGCTTTAATTCCATGTTATTTTGATCTCCATAACTTTAATATAATAAGCAATTATAGGTCTGTTGAGATTAATTAAGACTTGAGAAGTTACCAACTTTTTCTCCCAATTACCAACTTTTTGAACTAAAGTTATCTACTTATTCGACTGAGTTATCCACTAGCTGCAGCATAAAATTGCATGATAAGTGACAATAGTTGCTTTAATTCCATGTTATTTGGATCTCTATGACTTTAATATAACAAGAAATTATAGGTCTGTCAAGATTAATTAAGACCTAAGAAGTTATCAATTTCTTTTCCCAGTTACCAACTTTTTGAACTAAAGTTGCCAACTTATTTGACTGAGTTACCAACTAGCTGCAACATAAAATTGCATGATAAGTGACAATAATTGCTTTAATTCCATGTTATTTGGATATTCATAACTTCAATATAACAAGAAATTATAGGTCTATCGAGATTAACTAAGACCTGAAGAGTTACCAATTTTTTGAACCAAAGTTATCAACTTATTTAATGGAGTTACAAACCAGTTGTAGGAAATAATAACATGATAATTGGCAAGGACTTACCAAAATTGAATTTGATTACGGATATGCATTAATTTGACTCAACACAAGAATATATAAGACACATTAAAAAGAAATATTTTTTGTGGGCTATTATACATTATACTTTCACAAACTATAAGAAAGAAAATGAAAATCTAGTAAAGGCCTATGTTGCCATAAAGTAGCTAGCTACAGTTTTGTGATCCATAACATCTCATCTTCGCTGGTGAAAAGACAGCAGTTAGCCTAGCATGATCAGAAAAAAGAATAGTTTTCAGCCAAAGTCCTTTCTCCACTTCATGATGGGAGAACATTGCATTTTTCACCTAAAATCCAATGGTACATAATTTGTCCAAATCCTTAACTTGTCTCTTTTTTGCCTAGAAATCTGCAGTCTTCAGCCTCCTCTTTGCCTCTTATTCCATCATATTAGCATTCCACTCAACATATTTAGCAAAACCCTATTTTAATGGAATTGAAAAAAAAAGGTGAGAAGATTTTATGCAAATTCAACATAATATAAACTTGTTTCAGTATCACAAAAACCAAAGTAATGCTGTAGAACAAAATCATGGAAGTAAACACTTTAGGTCCAAGAAAAATTGATATATAGATGAAATAAATCATAGTGCTGTGACACAGATGCTTAGCATTATACTTAAGTCTTTAGGACTTTGGACGCTTGGATGGATTTGTTTACTATAGGACATACATGCAACCATATTATAACTTCTAGTTTGGAAAAAAAAAGGTGTGCAGCAAATGAAAGACTTAAATATGGTAATGCTTCTAGTTGTGTTTGATGCTTAATTTGACCCTAAGATTATTGCACAAATTATTATTGTTCATTGAACTTCAGTTAACTAATCCTATAAAATAGACCACATAACTTATGTAAGAGTCATATGAAGAAATTAGTACAGTAAGTTGTTCAACTGAAGTTATTCATCATTGTAATTGATATAGTAATTCTCTTGATGGTGTTCTCAGAGAATGATGGTAGAAAAAGGAGTCATAACTTAAATTGTATGGTTAAAAGTAGTGGATCTTTGTTCATAGCCTAACCTTTTTGGGGATTGGAGAAAATATTTTTTACTAAATGGTTTAATACACTTGAACACACACACACACACACACACACACAATAATACTTGTTAAAGCATTTAACAAGTATTATTTTCATGTAATCATGAATGTATTTATGATATTAGTAAACTGAGCTCCCTTTGTGATTGTCTAAGCCTAGGTTATCATTGAATGCTGATTTTTATTACAGAAGTGATTAGGACTAAAACCATAAAACTAGCATTTTGAGGTATAGACAGTCAGATTATATATCTTTTTTACAATATCAACTAACCATTACTGCAGTAGCAATAAATAATTGTGAAAGGTACTAGTTGAAAGGGATATACTATTTAGTCTTAGTTAATGAGTATCTACATAGCTTTACCTCAACCAAAGTCAAGACAAAAGATCTTAAAGATCTAGAGCAGAAGTTGCAGCTGGTTGGTGATAAATTCTCAAGTAACCTCCCTCCCAAAAATTCCTAGGCATGCATTTGTTTATGAAAAGACAAAATAAGGAAAAAATTCTTTTCAAAATAGTATTTGCGCATCATGTTATATTTCCTTTTGTCTTAATTGTTTCATTGTTGTTTTAAATGCAGAAATGTAAGGATTGGCTTTTATGTAATTTCTTAAGCAACTTTTCGAAATATTATTTTTTTATTATTTTAATTAAAATTGACTTTAAGTACTTTCTATTACTTTTGCTTGTCATTCTCTTCATTTAAATCTCGACAAACTAGTTCTAATGCAATCTTTTGGTTAAAAGCTCAAAGTTCAAACACTATGGAGGAAAGAAAGGGGAGGTGAATGAAGCACATGTGTAGTTGTAGGGGCAGAGAATAGAAGTGAACCTGAGCAGTGGTCTAATCCTCGATTAGAATCTCACCTCTCTCAGATCTACAAATGCTATCTTGAGATCTACCTACAAGCACCAAATCAACACCACAATAAAAAATTCTAGGCAAGCTCAGAAAACTAGGTGGCATTGGAGGGTGAAAGAACTAACCTTTTCAGAGGAGATTTAGACAAAGAACGATGATGCTGTGTTATGTGGTGTGGTTGGGGTTTTGCCCATTTCTTTGTGCGTATTTATGTTGTTGACACACGCTCTTTTTTTTTGTTTGCGATGAAGATCATCCTGGGCGTCCAAAAGTTGGGGAGCAAAACAGGGATGAAGCAATGCTGGTTGAAAGGCTAGGGTGTGACAGAGTTTGAAGTCTCAGAGTGGAGGGTGTTTCGGGGGGGAAAAAGACACATGCGTGGGAGAGAAGTGAGTGAATCTTCTAAATCCGTGGGGGGAGAGAGTTCGCAGGTGGGTGTGTGTTGCCGTGGAAGGAGAAAGTTTCAGAGGGTTGGAGGTTTTGCAAGTCGGTGATTGTGGCTTTTCTTTTTTGAATTTTTCACTTCTAAAGCTTTTTACTTTTTTATTTCCACTAATCACCATAGACCAATTATATTTTAATACATCTTAGGTTCCTCCCAAAGCATATGAGTTGATCACATTCATCACTCTGTGCATACGTGTTGCATATACGTCGCATTCGCCCGTTCATATAATGTTTCTCATCATAAATTAATTAAATTTTGTTTAGAGGGTAATTTATCAATATGTCGATCTTTTGAGGGTTCATAAAAAAATAAAAATAAAAAATCTATTAAGTGTCAAAAATGGTAATTTATCCTTTAAGAAAGTGTCTACAGCACGTGCAAATGCAAATAACAAAGCTTTTCCTTTTGAGAAATGTTTTTTGTACACCCACTTTCTTTTACATAGTTGACACCCTCTTTCTATCTCTCTCTTCTCCCCTTTTATTTTTTCACTTTTTCACTTTCTTTTATAATATTTTTTTACTCACCTTATGAGTGGGTGTTGATGGATGTCCCACTTTCAAGTGGTACAAATAACACTGCTCTTTCCTTTTACCTTCCGCCAACTCTAATCCTCGAAGGGGAAAAAGATTGGCGAAGAGTGGAAACGGGGAGCATCTAGAAGCTTCCGAAGTCCGCCCCCAGTTTTTGTGGTGATACATACAATAACAATAACAATACAAACCCCTCCAAAAACCCTACCATTTCGCTGCTTCTGCACTCAATTCCCAAATCTCACACTCGATTCGATCTCTATCTCTCTCTGATTGTTACCTTCAGCGCAGCATGCAGAGGCTCTCAAGGCGCACAGGCTCCTTTCTCTACACCGCTCTCCGCTACGGCGCCACGCGTCCCCGGGGCGCGTCTGTTCCACTTCCCTCCTCTTACATTTCTTCGGTATTATTCATCTCTTTCGTGTTAATAATGCAAATTTTCATTTATTTATTTATTTATTTTTGTACTTGTGGGATACAGCAATTTTCATTGCTATGGTTGAGTTTGATGTGATTGTAAAATTAGAGCTGAAAATTTTCGTTGATTAGCTTTATATACAATTTTACTCATAAATCCAATCGACGAAATTTTCTCTTCCTTTGAAAATTTCATTAGTTAGCTTGTTTTAACTTCAATTCAATCATGTATCGCACTTAAGTTTCAATGGCATTTTGGCAAAATAGTTTTTTTTTTTTTTTTTGGTGGTGGTTTTGAGCTTAAATGTTGTTTGTCTACTGTGTGCATGAATAATTGGTGGTACAATGTAGTTGGTTCAAAGAACATTGTGATGGTGCTTGTAGGGTCAGCACGTGCCATCATGCTTCAGGAACCTTTCTTCTAGGATGGCTTCTGTTGGGGCTGAGCATAAAGAGGGGTTGAAACTACTTGTGAATGGGGGTGCTCATGCTCAGAAAGCGGTCGGAATATGGCTGTTTGGCTCTGCTGCGTGGGTGTTTAGTATGGTGGTACTTGGGGGCGTCACGAGGCTCACCCGTTCCGGCCTTTCGATGACCGATTGGAAGTTCACGGGTAATCTTCCACCTTTGTCCAATGAGGATTGGTTGCAAGAATTTGAGAAATATAAGCAGTCGCCCGAGTACAAGCGGTAAGCTCAAGCACTGCTATGACTGATTTCTTGCAAATGCATTACTTGAGATGAGCATATAGTGCAGTGAATTTGTTGTTGTACAGCTTTGATTTATAACAGTCTTTTATGAATTATTCTACTGCTGTCTTTTAATTTCATCACTGCAAGAATGACATGATTGTGTGTTTTAGGGTATAAAGATTAATATATGATAATGATGTAGAATAGTTTGCTTCATGAACCAATTTTGGAGTTTTTTTGGTCTAGAACTATGCCAATGGACAAGCTTGTTTTAATTCTTACATGCCAATTTAAAATTTGTAATGTGTTGATCCAGTTGGCAGCTCTTATGAATGTCATGATGATAATTTTGTTTCACATTTGTCTCAGTGTTAACAAAGGGATGAAGCTTGAAGATTTCAAATTCATATATTGGATGGAATATGCACATAGGATGTGGGGAAGGGCGCTGGGAGTTATGTTTGCATTACCTTATTCATATTTTCTCCATAAGGGGTACATTACCTTGAGATTGGGACTGAGACTCTCTGCTTTGTTTGCCGTGGGTGCTGGGCAAGGTCTCATTGGCTGGTGGATGGTTAAAAGTGGTTTAGAGGTTGGAACAATGGATAAAATAATTTCCTTTGTTCATTTGAGGTTAAATTGGCCAGAACTGCCACATTCTAATAACATTTTCCTTCTTTAGGAGCCACCATCTGAATACGTACAGCCAAGGGTAAGCCCGTATCGTCTTGCAGCTCATCTTACATCGGCATTTGCTATTTATTGTGGTCTCTTTTGGACCGCCCTATCTGTTGTTATGCCTGAACCACCAGCTGAATCACTAGCGTGGGTTCGTGGGGCAGTCAAAGTGAAGAGACTTGCGTTGCCTATCAGCCTACTTGTTGGTCTTACTGCTGTCTCTGGTGCATTTGTTGCTGGAAATGATGCTGTATGGTAGCTTGTTCAGTAGTTTCATTCGTTCAGTATTTGTACTTGAAATAATAGTTAAGGCTCTGATGAGGATAAAGGATAATTGTTCTGCTTGCATGTTGATTACCAGGGGCATGCATTTAATACTTTTCCAAAGATGGGCGATACATGGATCCCAGATGACATTTTTGAAATGAAGCCTTTGATTCGAAATTTCTTTGAGAATACATCAACTGTACAGGTAAGTTATCTGTGCTGATGATATAAGTATAACTGAAATGTTAAAAATCATAGTAACTTTGTTCTCTTGACTTTCTTGTTTGGTTGGTTTTGATTTACTTTTCAAGTGTTAATAAATTTGATGTGGTTTGGTAGCAAAAGTTTTAATTTCAAATGTCAGTAACAGTTTTCCTTTTCTTTATTCCTTCAAAGAGACAAACCTACTGCACTTCAGGTTCTTTAAGTCTCATTGTGCCTATGCTTGGAAATTTAACAACATGAACTTCTAATAATTGTTTTGCTTTCAACAGCTTGATCACCGTATCCTTGCGACTGCATCTCTGATTTCAGTGGGCATTTTATGGTGGTCAACAAGAAAGCTGGACATACACCCTGCAGTAAGATCATTGATTGGAGGCACCATTGGCATGGCGGCTCTTCAGGTCATTATTTCAATTTCCAGTTTTATATTGTCTATAACATTTATCATTTTGTGTTCTTGGCTTCCTACTTCACTGTAGTCGCTGCTTCTCTATTTGCTTGTTGATATATTGCCCCATGTCTGAGTTGAATATTCAAATTTGTTGCTCCATTTGCTTTTCACTGGTTCATGAACTAGGTGAGGATGATAACGATCATCATGACAATAAATAAATAAGAGAACTAGCAAGGAAAACTTTTTGGTGTTTGTTTTTATCAGTAGTCTAGTATAGTGGCAGTTGTCATGAGGTATATTATGTAACTAAAATTTTGTATGGTTACAGGTCACCTTAGGAGTTTCGACGCTTCTTTCATATGTACCTGTTTCACTGGGCTCTGCACATCAAGCTGGTGCCTTAACACTTTTGACATTTATGATAATGCTTAATCACACAACTCGAAGGCCGTCATTGTCCCTTCTCAAATCCTTACCTCAAGTTGTCAAAGCAAACTAATTGTTTCCCGGTAATTTATATTGCAACAAGGATTAGCCATTTCAAGTTGACAAGAGTATGGCTATTATTTTGTCTTTTTCACGTTAAAGTTTTTTACTGAGCTCCTTGTCCAATTTTCCATTGTTGGAATCTTCTTTATTTGGTTTGTACATCTGAAGCCTGAAAATTCATGATGATACAACTGATCTGTTGATTATATTATCAATGTAATGTAAGCTGAAAATTAGGAAAGAATCATTCTGTAAACTGATATTAATTTAAGTGGAAGAATCAATGGCCTTCCATCTTTTATATAGGCTTCTTCTTCACTTAATACATGTCATTGTTGCAACATCTAGTTTGTTACAATTAACATTGCTCTGAAACCTCGGTCAGTGATCATTTGTTTCTCAATCAAAATTTACCTACTGCAAAACGACCCGTTGTTTCTATCATACTGTTGTTGCCATCTCTGTTTGAATTTATGTGGATGTAATGGATCAGTCTTACTCCCTAGTGATATCCAACATAATTACAGGACCGGAGGAGCCTTTTTGATATGGATCCAACCTTGACATTCCTGATTAGATGAATATTTTCTTGTTCTGATATGCAGTGAGATATCTTAAGGTAATTCCTTCCTGACTTGGCTTGCCGTATACCTCACAAAAAGAAGTAAAGCTGAAAACTCATCTATAGTATTTCAATTACTATGAAATAATTTGGAGCTATTTGCTGTAGAGGCTTAGTTCCTGAGAGGGATAAATATTAAAAACTGAAAAGATGAATTGGTAGGATTGGCACTAGTCAAAGCATGAGCTTGTCTGTTTTTATCGCCATTTTCGAATATTTCAATAGATCATGTGCTTTCCTTTACACTATGCCATCTATAAAGCAGAAAGGACGTTTAGGTGAATAATTATAGCCTTTGGCTTCTTTTCATCATATCCAATGGTAGAATGAGCAAACACCAGTATTGAACCTCTCTGTACAGGGTAAATGATAAACTAGCCATAGATCAGCATGCGAAGTTAACGCCCTTGTGTTAAAATAGATAGAGGGACCAAAATATTAGAAATTTGAAGTTTTAAAAATTAATTAAAAAAATGTATTTTTATAAGATCAAATTGATAAATAATATGATTTTTAGAACTGTAAATAAGATTTTACTCTAACAAAATTAAACTTAGTCTCACATTTTGAAGCATTCAATACATTGTTAAAGGGCCTTTGCTTAAGTTCGAAAAAACGCTTTGATGATATGATCTTTTAAAATTTACTGTTACTAATTTATGAAAAAAGTATTAAAATTTTTTTTTTTTTTTTTGGAATTTTAACTTTTTTCTACAAAAGTTATCAAATTATTTTAGTTTTTCTACATTTTTTATATAAAAAGGTTTTTTTTTTTCCCTTGAAAAAACTTAACCAAACAGGCTCAATATTAACTGTCTGAGTACCAATATATTTTGTGTAAACTTGGATACTTATTTTACTCTCAAGTTAACGCAAGCACCATAACAAAACAAAAGGACTAAAGTCGTAAAGAAATTTCAGAAAAATATATTCATCAATAATGCATTCCTTCGTAGAAAACTTACGCTAGAGTCCCTCGTTTTGGATTGGAAAATATTATTTGTATATTAGTTTTATATAATTTTTTTGGATATTTACAGTGTTTTTTTCCTTTGGGTGCGGCCTCCTGGGGGGTGTGGGGGGAGGGTTCCATGCCATGTGCCAAGCTCTACCTGGCTCAAACTCAAGTGCAATTCTTTGGAGGGTGTAAAGTTCACCCCTATGCCAACACCTCAATTACAATATTTACTTATTTAGGGTTCATGTGTAAATGATTGAAAATTTTTAGTTGCAATTTTTTTTTTTGTGAATGTAGTAATTGTGATAAGATAATTAATAACGTATAAAAAAAATTCGCTATATTTGTCACATACAGAACTGAAATATATAATTATTAATATATAATTATCCATCTTTTTTTTATAGACAAATTCATCACTTATATAATTAAATTTCTTATTTATTTATAGGTTTTTTTAATTAGTGCCCTTAGGACACTAATTAAGAAACCAAGGGGGGAAAAAATTTTGCATTGAAAACTTGAAAATCTCATTCTTCAATAGAAAATTTTCTATTTTTGATTCAAAAACTCTTTGTTTATATATAATTTTACATATCTTGTAAGAGTTATGTTATTTGTACATAATTCTTTAATATCAAATACAATATCTCTCTTATATAAATATATACAATATTTTTTTATCTCGATATTCACTAATGCTCACAATCACATAATATGTTATGCCATATCTATATATAATATGTTCAAATAATATTTTTCATGTCGAAGAGAGTCTTCACCACAAATAATAGTAATCTTTTGAACAATTTGAGTAATCAGGAATCACACACCATTTGAGTGACTAGTTTTCACGAAAGCACTAGACATTTCTGAAAGTGCACCACCACCTTGAGACCAAGCACTTTTTGCTGTATGCATGAGCTCCTTAACCCTTTTCCTCATTGCACAACCTTCAATGTCCTCCTTATCCATTATCTTCCTTATAGCTTTTGCTATCTCCTCCCTTTCCACCATATTGGTGGACAGTGACACCTCTACTCTAACTGCAATTCCAGCTTCCTCTGCCAGCATTGCAGCATTCATCCTTTGGTCAGCAAAGAGTGGCCACCCAACAATTGGCACCCCACATGACACACTCTCCAGAACGGAGTTCCATCCACAGTGTGACACAAACCCTCCAACAGATGAGTGCTTCAAAATATCCAATTGTGGAGCCCAATCCATGACCATCAACCCCAAGTTTTGTATTTTGTAGAATTCATCTGGAAAAGGACTTGATGGTTGAGATTTATAGACACCATTTGTTTCAGCATCTCCACTTGCAGGGATAAGACTACGTACATCTAGCTTCTCTAGACCCCTCCACGTTGGAGTCTGGTGCACCGAGCCACCTTTCTTATTTGTTTCAGCATCCTCACCTGCTGTAAGATAATGGTTAATTCCAGCTTTTGTTGCAGGTGGCCTCAAAGACCAAACAAACTTTTTCCCACTTAGCTCCAACCCCAAAGCCATCTCTTTGATTTGCTCATATGACATTGTGTATCCACTCCCAAGTGACACATATATCACTGACCCTTCTTCTTGCTTGTCTAGCCAATCAACAACATAACTTCTCTTCTTATCAAAATCCTGTCTCGTTTCCCTGATCAATGGCCCAATAGGGTACACTGCTACCTTTGAGATTTGTCCACTTCTGAGTGCTGCAAGTGTCTTAGGCTCTAGCTCATGAAAAGTGTTCACAAGGATCCCATCAGCCATTCTTAGCTCCTCACACATGTGAAGATATTCATGATATAGCTGATCAGTCCTGTGAAGCAAAGGGGTGAACAAATCACTAGGATGTATGGGGTTGCAACCAGGGGTTGAGATAGGCTTGTCTTGATCCAAGTACTCTCCTTGCACAACTTTATCTAATGTTGGGGTGTGAAGTGAAAGTGCAACACTCCATGCATTTGATGGCATGAAAACATACTTGGACATTTCGAGCTTGTCAGCAATAGGTAGTACTAGGCATCCAAATAGTTCAGTGATGAGGATGGTTGGTGGGGGTGTCATGCTGGAGATTGCATGTGATAGAAGTGGCATGGTTTGTTTCATTATGACTGCCATCTTAGTTCCTAGATTTGCTTCAGGGTTGAGCATACTAGTGATATCAACTTGGGGGAGTTGGATGATGTCGAAGAGCTTTGGTTCCATTGCTGATTGAAGAACCTGTGTTTCTGCTTGAGACAAACCAGTGCTCTTTATGGAAGCAAGAAAGAAGGTAACTTTGGGAATGATGTGGTGAGTCACAAGATTCTTGGCAAGTTCAAGAGCTGGGATGATGTGACCCATCCCTGGTGGACAGAGGAGTGCAGCATGATCAGTTTTTGTGATGGCCATGGATATGGAAAGAGTAGTGGAATGAGATGATTCTCTGAGCTGCCAAAATGGCCAGAGAAGAACTAAAGTTTGTCTTTGATGATGGGAAGCGGTTATGAGTGTAGTGTGAGCTATGTATTCATGTTATGATTTTAATGTATAGGAAGATATTTTCTATCAATCAATTAACTAGAAAAATTATTAATATTAGTTTTATAGTTATCTAGTGTGATGTTATTTTAACATGACAAACTAACATCAAATACAATATTTACATTCATATTTTGATACTTACTTATACTCACATTAATGTTTAATGTCTAGATAATAATATACAGTATGAGTTGAAAAACATCTCCCATTTATTTACGTCAGTTGCTGATTTTGAATAATCAGCATTGATGTTAGAATTTTCCCAAATGAGCACTGTTGACTATTCAGCAGTCAGCACCTATTTGAGACCACTATTTCTAGGGCCCCTTTTTTTTTTTTTTTTTGACATGTAGGGCTGGCTAAAAGAATATTATTTGTAGTTATTTTATTTGAGATATTGTGTTGATTTATTTATTATTTATTATTAAAAATGATAAAAAAATTTAAAATAAAAAATTCATGATTTTCAATAATGGATGGTGGATGATAAATGAGTCAATACAATATTATAGATAAAATGAGTACAAATAATATTACTGATAATTAAATTCATTTAACTGTTAATTTATTTTTATGTGATGTGAAAGTACGAAATTTATGTAACTATTTTCAGATTAAAACAAATTATGTACCTGTTTTACAAAATTTAATATATAAGATATATAAATTCATATTTTTTTTTTTAGAAAATTAAGTTATTTAGTATCTCAATACACTCTATAAATATATTCAATACATTTAAATATATAACCAAGGCATTATCAAAAAATATACTCATTTTATTTTAATATATTAAATATAATTATATCTAAACATATTAATTTTTAAATATATTATTTTAATTAAATTGACAAATATATTAAAACAGAAGGAATATAACTAAGGCATTTTTTTATTCGTTTGTCGGTATGCAGTTAAAGTCTCCGGTCTCAATGAAATAATCAAAGGATACACTGCATTATAAGTTTCGAAATGGATCCTTTCACATCAATCGGTAATCAAAAAGTCTATACATGTTGTTATTGAGTTCTCCGCTTAGTATGAGCAAAGAAAAAGTTAAGGAAAAATTAAAATAGCTAGATCCTCTCATCATGGACTTATAGAGTGTTTGTTTCAAGTATGTGAAATTATTTATGAAAATAATCACTTAAAAAATGTATTTCCATATTTCTTTTAAATTTTAAAAAAATATTCAGGTATTAATCATTATCAAAAAAGTTATATTCTATATTTTAATAGTTTTTTATTCTCATCATAGAAATTAAGAATAAAACATGGAAATGAAAATTATTGAACAAAAATGCTAAAATATCTCTCAATTAATAATAATTGATAATACAATTAATTATATTAGAGATATTTTAAAAATTATCATATATATTTTCAAGAATATCCATTATAAATTAAATAAGTTTTTAATTTATTCTTAAGAATCACAATAAATATATCCAAAAAATTTTAATATTAAATAAATAAATTTTATAAAATATCCAAAAAAAATATTATTAAATATAATATTTTAAAAAATATAATTCCTAAAAATATAATTTCAAAATTTGAAACAAACAAATTGTTAATAAAACTACTCTGTCAGTGACTGATAATAACGGCTGAAGCATGCCTGCATGTTTATAAAAAGAAAAGGACAATCAATGGTCAATAGCAGCCTCCGGGCTTTGACTGCTGCTCTTAGTTGCATTATTGCGAGAAATTCTTTGAATCTCTCCTCACCATTTTAAGGGTACAAGATTCGCGTAGGGAAGAATGTTTCATTATTTTTTTTGATAAACAGAATTTTTCATTATTGCGTATATAAATAGATGGTAAAGTTCTACCCAAAAAAATTAGATAGTAAAGTTTTTTTTTAAAAAAAGCAAATAGAAAATAAACGCACTACTAAATCTAAGAGGGGTAGGTCCTGCGTATTTAAAACATTATTCTCCGTCCCTTGATAATTTGGTTTCAATCAGTAAAATTGAATAATTTAAATAAAAAACTTTGAGTTTATATTAACTTTAAGATATTATTAAATTTAATGTTAAATTAAATGTAAAACATTGAGAATATCATTCCTGGAACTCTTCCCCAAAACAGAGACGGCATGTGGAAGAAAATTATAGGTTTGTTACCTTAGGTAAGGATATTAGTCTATGAACTTGGAAGTCTTCCCAAATACGAAACTGGTAAAATAAATAAATAAAACATTATTCTAAGAATTCTTCCCGGACAGAAAGCACGTGGAAAGAATAATATAGGTTTAGCCGTGTCTGCCTTGTAGCTGTATTGTTGCTTGGTTAGATGGTCAAGTCTTTTTTTTTTTTTTGTCGAATTATATTTACTTTTCGATAAATTACATTGACTTTTTTAGGGATAATTTTGTTATTTTATTTTTAGAAACATTCCTTTTTTATAAGAACCTAACATTTTCATTGAGGAGGATAGAAATAAAATTTGGACGTTTTTCATTCTAATGAATATAATTTACCTGAAATTTTTTATTTTTATTTTTAATTATGAATCAAACATGAAAATATTATATTCCCAAGCTTATATTTCAGGAATGTTCAAATATAGCGCGAACCATACGCCCTCTTAAGGGCAGGCTGTATTACATATAATATTTTTTTATTTACAAAATTATACACTAATTTTTCCTAAAGCTTACGTGATATTATACTCTATATCTTTATGTTTTGTGTAATATGATACTAAATATATATATAAATATAATACTATGCACCCCTATAAAAAAATCTTAGTATAAAGAAATATTGTATATAATATCATCTAACTTTAAGATAGGTCAATATAATTAGCCTTTTATTTTTTCTTTCCCATTACTTTAACAGGATATGTTTTATAGGCTCGTACATTTGTATCTTGTGTTCTTAAGATCATATTTATTTTTCATTACTTTTTATTCTCTCTCATCATCATCTCTCAATAAAATAGACATTATGATTGAGTAATTTATGAGCGTAACGTACTTTAACTCATAAATTAGTCTCCTAATCGATTTTTATTCATAGAAAAGTGCTCTTAACAAATGGACTTGACTTGCGTTACGAGAACTTCCAATTTAACAAATGGACAATGCATTGTTATAAGTTTTTATTGGCATATGTCAAAATCTGTGATTAGCTGAAAGCCTGGGTCAGCTCATATTGGAATTGCGTATGCTGACATCGGATTTAAGTTAACTGATATCAAAAGTGCGTATTAATTGAAATGAGAAAGTTTTACCTCAGCTGAAAATGACTGGGCACAAGAAAGTTCAAGTCAAAATTTGGCCTCAACCATATGCCAGGACTGATAATTATTGAACGAATGCAAAATGAAGATTGAATGTCACATTAATGTTGCTCAAAGGACAAAGTATCTCCTCGCACCCCTGGAGGGACAAAAAAATCAAAAAGGACGAAGTGTGTGTTTAGAAATCCCCAACAAACAACTTTTTTTCTTATAAAAGCTGTTTTTCAAAAGTAATTTTATTTGGATAATTTTTATAAGATAAATTATAATAAAAAATTAATAATTTTAAGTTGAAAATAGTTTATAAGTATAAACAAATTTTTTGAACTTATAATTATAAGTAGAAATTGATTATTTCAGAATTAATATATTTTTATCAAATTAATTCTAAGTATTATATATTATATAATATAAATAATTATTTTATATATTTTTTAATAATTTTATCACATAAAAATATTTTTTATATTATTTAAATAAAATAAATTATCTTAAAATTATTTTTTAATTAAAATATTTAAATATAAATTAATTTTTATAAAAATAATTATATAAAAATAATTATATAAATAAATAATTATTAAAATAATTTTTATCTTCCACCTTTGCTTGACACACAAAGTAGCTAAAATTGGGCCAGGTACAAGCATGAATTGGTCATAATCGACGGTTTCGTAAGGTGTGTATCACAGACTTTTCAATGCTACAAGAGTCGTTGCATTAATTTCCAATTTCAGATAACCACTTTAAACAGTCAAACCGTCAAAAGCAATATGACAAACCCACATGATGTTATAATGGTCATTTTTTCAAAATTATGAAGTAACCGTCGTCTCATTAAAAAATATTTGCTATTTTATCCTTTCTTTAACATAAAAATAGCAATAACAATAAATGGAAAGAGAAATGAACATGAACACAGATAGAGTTGAACTCAGATGAATTGGCTATAGAACCCAAAATCTTCGTTTCTCTTTCCATTTATTGTTATTGCTATTTTTACTATTATTTTTTAGGAAAATGTTGTACCATATCCTTAAAATGAGGAAAATAAGGGATATTTATTTATAAATTATTTAGGAAAATTTATTAATAATAAATTTTATTGATATAAAGGTGAATATTCCTTATTTTTAGTTTATGAACATTGAAGATCTAGGCATTTCCTGTGTTGAAAGATCTTTGTTGGTCACTTACGAATCAATGAACAAAAAATAGGTAAATATTATTATTGGGTAGAGTAAGATAGCATTGCCAATTAAGATAATTACGGGGATTTTCTATCAAAAAATTATTACATATTTTTAAAATAAATTCAAGTTTAATATGTTATTAGTATAAAATATTTTCCAATCATATATTTCATGTTGTTAAAAGTGTTTATTCTTAGTAATTACTTCCAAAATCAAACAAAAGATAAGATATAATTTTTTTATAATATAAAATAATTTATATTGATGGTATATATAAATTATTTTTTAAAATTATTATATATTTTAAAATATTATATAAAATTATGATTACTTTATTCATAATTTGATATTTTAATTTTGATTGATAATAACATTTATTATTAATTTGCATATTTTATTTTTAATATATACTAAGGATAATAATACATTAATTAATAATTAATTTTTTATTAATTATGATTAAAATGTTAAGTTAAGTACAGTAAAATACATATAACTCTAAGAAAAGTTATAGTGACACTAACGAGCAATAATTCTTTCCTCCATGCTATGGTCACGTGACATGGGGCTCTGGCACGTGATGAAGAGGGATGGGAATTGGCTTTTTGCTTGTGAAGTTGTGGGTTCTTCTAAAATTAGACACCTTCTGAAAAATTTGTGGAAGGATTAAATGCATAATCAAAATAAAAGGGTAAATAAAAGGTGGTGGTTTTTGAATCTGATGGTTCGTAAAATGAAAGCAGCTTTTTTTCCACTGACTTCTAGCACTTTATGTTAAAGAAAGGATAAAATAGCAAATATTTTTTAATGGGATGGGGCTTACTTCATAATTTTGAAAAAATGACCATTACATGGTCTAAACTTGTGCGGACCATTGTATCCTCCGCCGATGTCTGTGTGGTTGAGGCTTTAAAACATGGCGCCATCGCCAATGCATTTCGCAGTTCAAGGTGATTAGGTAGTATTTGGTTAGTGGGATAAGATATAAAATATAAAGATACAAAAATATAGACATAGTAGAGATAGAGACATAAAATTAAAAAAAAAATTATTAAATATTTCTATCTCCAATCTTCAAAATTCATGTCCTCCTCTATCTCTACTTTTTAAATAGACATAAATTTGGTTCAAAATTATCTCAAGATAGGGATAGTTTTTCACTTTTTATGTCTATCTCTCCTTCTAAACATCTTTCTGTCTCCATTATCCCTGTATTTTCTATCGTGTCCCACTAACCAAACGCTACCTTAGTGCATCTTGCTATTGTAGCACATCAAATAGTAGGGATTTATGAGATGTATTGATATATCAATTACCTATAATGTATTATAATAATATATTAATTTAAAAAAATTAAATATATAATTAGATATATTTTAAAAATTAATTTTTATATACTGATAATATAAAATTATACTAATAATATAAAATAATTTTATTTTATCAGTATAATATTACACTGATAAACAATATAAAATTATATTGACAATGTAAAATTATACTAATAAAATTTTTATGATTTTTAGAAATTAATTTTTATACGTTAACAATATAAAATTATACTAATTATATAAAATAATTTTATACTGTCAATATAAAATTATATTGATAGAGTAAAATTATACTGATAAAATTTTTTTGATTACATTAATAGTGTAAAATTATTTTATACTACCAATATAATTTTATATTATCAGTATATGATAATTAATTTTTAAAATATATTTACTTATATTTCTAAATTTTTTTAAAATTAGATATTATTACAATGCATTATTCGTTATTGGTGCATCGATGCATCTCACAATCTTACCGTTATATTCCAAGGTGCACCATCCTCCTTAACCAGCGTAGAGCACTGTAAATGGCACCTTAACACATTAGTAAAATGCTGTCTCAGTGAACTCATATATTACAGGCTCTGTCTCAAGTGCCATCTACAGTATTCTTTATTGGTCAAGGAGCATGGTACACCTTGTAATCTGATGGTAAGATTGTAAGGTGCATCAATGCATTAATCACCTATAATGAATTGTAGTAATATCTAATTTTAAGAAAATTTAAAAATATAATTAAATATATTTTAAAAATTAATTATTATACACTGACAGTATAAAATTATACTGGCAGTATAAAATAATTTTATATTATCAGTGTAATAAAAAAAATTTATTAGTGTAATTTTACACTATTAGTGTATAAAAATTAATTTTTAAAAATTATAAAAATTTTATCAGTATAATTTTACTCTATCAGTATAATTTGATACTGTTTGTTAGTGTAATATTACACTAATAATATAAAATTATTTTATATTATCAGTATAATTTTACACTATCAATATATAAAAATTAATTTCTAAAATATA
This sequence comes from Pterocarpus santalinus, assembly GCA_031439595.1. Taxonomy (NCBI): domain Eukaryota; kingdom Viridiplantae; phylum Streptophyta; class Magnoliopsida; order Fabales; family Fabaceae; genus Pterocarpus; species Pterocarpus santalinus. The sequence goes on from CM062523.1 coordinate 8,460,382, forward strand.
TTTAATCATATTTTTAATTTTTTTAAAATTAATATATTACTACATTACATCGTAGAGGATTGGTACATCAATATGCTTCATAAATCTCTACCATTTGATATGCTACTGTCACAATGTGTATTAAACACCTTGGATCATGAAGCGCATTGTAGACTACGCCTCTGTCCCAATCCTGAACCCCTCCTCCATGCCAACAAAATAAAAAAAAAATGACTTAAATATATTTTTGATTCATATAAATATAGTTATTTTAATTTTAGCCTCTCTAAAAAGCTTTTGGCTTTATTGATTTCTTTTTTTTAATATTATATTTTTAGTCTCTATCATTCTAGACTTTGGTAGCTATAAGTATTTAAAATATATATTAAGTACTTATAAATCTTAAAAATTTTATTTTTGATCTTTATAAATGCTTTAAGAATATTTTTTTAGTCCTTATAAATGTCACCATTTAATAGTGCTGGTTAGCAGCAGAGACCAAAAAACATAATATTAGATAAATGAGAGACCAAAAACCAAAATTTTATTTTAGAGAGATTAAAACCAAAATAATCTATATTTATAGCAATTAAAAACATATTTAAGTCATAAAAAAAAAAAAGCAAAAGGACAAAAGACTTGAGATATTTCTTTGACAAACAAGTTTAGAAGAATAGAAGTTGGCTCATTCTAAGTTTTTACGTCCAGGGTTTAGTTGGTTCATATTAGTTGCCACTTGTCATTTTCTAAAAAGGTTTTGAGTTTGAGTGCATAAAAAAATAATATTATAAGAGTTTTATCCTTATAATGAACCAACTCGACTTGAGCCAAATTGATTGAAGTCAAGTAACCAAATGTTGGTTATTTAAACAAAAAAATTCTAAATTTTACAAAGCACATATTTACTACAAGCTAATAAAATTTAAGCACGAGAATTTTTTTAGTGCCACTGTTTGAGTCCTACCAGTTGAATTAATTACTCTCACCGATATTAATGATTAGATGTGTCACGTATGAAATCCAATCCCACATCCCAAATCCAATCGCTGATACTATGGGTATGTGTTATTTTAGAAATATGGTATCACCCTGATGTCCAAGAGTGTTCAAGATTAACCTTTCATCCAGTTGAGTAGACGTATCTCTTATTAGCATATGTCGACACAAACTTCCAACTAGTTAAGTAGATGCAATGAGAAAGAAATAACAATGGAAAAGCCAGAAAAAACAACAAGGAAACAAGATCAGAGAAAGATAATTAATAGTAACAGAACATGCTTGCATCAAGAATATCAAACATATTATGCATCATGCAAGATTACAAGCATAGTCATCAGAGAAAGGGGGAAAATGGGTGAAAAGAGAATGCAAATCACACATTAAAAAAAAAAAAATGCCCAAAGCAACTATCGTACTATGACAATAAATAGTAGTACATAATTCAGTTGACTAGAGATAGAGATTTAAGGAAGAATAAGAGTTCACTCTCTCCAAATGTTTTTCATTTTCTATTTTCACCAGCTTTTTACACCTTATTAATAGTACTTTGGTTTCCCATTTAGAAACCCTAAAACTATGGTTTTGGCAAGAGTGTAGGTCTTTCATTTAGAAATCCTAAACTTATGGTTTTGGCAAGAGTGTATGTTTTGCCAAAATCATGGTTTTGGAGTTCCAAATAGAAACTCTAACATGCTATACATAGTCATCTAAAAAACCTCTTTTGTAGATTCCCATAATGAGTCTTACATTGTGTTTGGGTGTTCATGTTTTTTCATTAATGGAGTGGAATGAAGCTTAATAGGATTGGACTGAAAATAGAATGGAAAAAATAGAACTAAATTATCCTCCCAATTGTTTAAAAGATTAATAAGAGAACAAAATTGAAAATCATTGGCAGACAACAAGGCCTAGGCCCAAAAACTACGCACCACTAACATGAGGAAGTGAAACCCCAATCAGGTCTACTAGCCATGAACTTCGTGAAAATTGGGGAAGGGAAGACAAGAAGCTAACTCCTAATGGAATATCATGCCCACAGTTATTCAACTAATCAACACAAAAATTGGATTCATGAAGAACATGAGAAACTTCCACTCCGTGATGGCTCTAATAAACAAGGAGCAGGAATAACGCTCTACACCAGCACCTCCTAGAAATATCTAAGCACATGTTTAGATGTTATATTATAAAATAATGGAATTGAACATTTATAATTTTTAACTTCCCAAATACACTTTTAACAGCTCTTTTGTTGTTATTGTATATCTTTACAAAAATTAAACCTTCAAGTAATAAGCAAAAAATTATTTAAATCATTCAATTGAATCTCAAAATAACCATAAAATAATTTTTTCATATAATTACTCAATATTTATAATAAGTTTCAAATAAAAAAATTATAAGAACATATAAATCCATAAAAAAAAAAGAAAGTTGACTTTTGATTGGCCGACTTCCTTATAAGCTAATAAAATCTTACTATTAAACTATATGTTATCTTTTGGAATTTTCAGTTGTTCCTTTCATCTAGATAAGACATAAATAAACTTCAAATCAAAGGTGTATGTTGCTAAGACATTTTAGAATTGACGGGAATGAATCAAAAACAAGAATTACTAGTTCAACAATACTAAGAATTTTGGACTAAAGATTTCCCCCACCCTAGCTGTAATCAACACACCCTTTAATTTCCACCATCTACTCTTAAACGTCCTCAGAAAATTTCTTTACCACACCTATTAAATAAACTATCATTTCCAAAATAAAGCTTATGATTTCAATAGATTCACCCCATCCCTGTTCCCTTAATTTCCAACATTAAGGTTGCGTTTGGTTCAATTTTTCTAAAAAAAAACAAAAAGTGATTTTTTAACTATTAAAAATATTAATTTTTTTAAAAGCTACTCATTTTAACTTTAACTTAAAAGCTAAAAATATTTTTTTTATCTTTTGAGTAGAAGTTAAAATAATTAGTTTCTATAAAAGTGATTTTTTTAATAAAAAAATTATTTTTTCTATCAAAATAAGTTAAAACAAACATACCCTATATTTTCATGAGAAAAAAAATTCAAACAAACTTGTTTTTCTCTCATTTTGATTTTCCTTTTTTTAAAATCGCGATCTATCTTCTTTGATTTGGATTTGTTCATACCCCTCTACTCCAAATGCTTCCTCGATTAAAGCTTGACTCATATCCTTATCACAATTAGATGATAACTCTAATTCTCTCCCTAGTTTCTATATTTTATGAGTCTTGTTGTATGTGTCTTCTTCAAAGTTAGCATTATTTATTTAGTGTCACCTTTAAAGTTGTCTATGTGTTAGCTTTACTTATTGGGTTTTGCTAACTATAGCACTAATTAAGGAATCAAAAAAATAAAAGTTTTCAAATTATTACTATATTTGATCCATTAAAAACTTAAACTTTTTACTTTTTTAATACAAATTTTTATTTCTTGATTTCTTAACCAGTCACTTAAGGGCACTAGTTAGATAAACCCTTATTTATTTAGTGTGACCTTTAAAGTTTGATGGATTTAACATCCTGAATTATGAAGATGGCCATGTGGCTAATTGCTTTAAGAAACTTTAATAGCTATTTGGTCTATTTTTTATTTTTAATTTTAATTAATCAATATAATTTTACTAATAATTAAAAATATCTTTTTTTCCCCTTGTTTTTAAGTTTTGCATTTTTTTTCTTATTTTCAATATTTCTTTTACAAAACTTCAAGAACTAAAATAAAATTGAAACAAAGTGATTTTTTTAATAATTACTAATGAAAATATAGCAACTAAAAATAAAAATAAGCCGAACAAACCCTTAAAAAAACAAAGTTACGTCATTGTAATTGATTACAAATTTTGGTGTGATGATTCAGTGTTTGATCTAACAAACGACATTAAAACAAGGTTATAGGTTGATATATGATCTCTTGAGTGACACTAGAAGGGAGATTATTGGTTTTTAGTGTCATCCTTAAAATTTTATGCGACATCCTAACTAAGACATATATAATTGATACATCCCTTTAAAGTGCACATATGAAAATTTTTTTAAAAAATAAAGTTGCATAATTTGTAATAACTATAACTTTTGTCTTAATTAGTGATAATATTTGATCTAGCAATATGTAGTTTTTTTTATGGAAAGATAACCATGCATTCAATATATGAGTTGAGGCCAATTGTATTTATTTTCTTATTTCATGATTTTTAACAAATAAGGATTCCCAGGTTTCATAGAGTGGAAAGTAAGAAATGATGGAACAAAACAATGGGAGACAGGAGGTCGAATTCAAATTATTAATAATCAGTAATGTCTAGAGGAGAAAAGGCCTACCACCAAAGAATAGCTTGCAACTTATGGAGAGAAACAATAAGAAGTAACAACACTATTTGTTGATAACATTAAATTCATGTCTAAGGAATGGCTCTGGCAAATATTTAAATTTGAAGGAAAATTGTGGATGTGTTCGTATCTTCCAGGTCACGTAAATATAGTTATAAACCCTTTGGATTTGTTTGTTTCTAGAATAAGAATGAGGCATTATGAGCTATAGAGAGACTGGATGTTATATTAACAAGGGAATGTATATTAATGGTTTAGGAAGGCAAATATGGCTAAAAAACTCTAAGCAGAATTATGAACTCCTGACCTGATCCAAATAAAGTAGACGTGGATATGGTATAAAGGCTTTTTTTAGGGTATGTTTGCGAGCTAGGAGGGAAGGAAATAAAAGACATGAATGGAAAAGAAAGGGTAAGAAAAGAAAGAGTTTAGAGGTTTTATCTTACCTTTGTTCATGAGTATAAAATAGATAAGTGAAAGGAAATAAAGAGTTTATAATATATTTTATAATTTTATCTTTCATTAAAATAGTTAAATATAATTAATATATTTCAAGCAAAACAAGCTTTTGGTCCCTTATCTTTATTTTTTTTTTTTAATTTGATCATTTATGTTATAAGTTGTCTTTAATTTGGTCCCTAGTTATTTTTCCGTCACATAATTAATGGAAAATGTTGATGTAGTATAATCCATGTCATATCAATGTGTGCGCCATGTAAGCAACATTGTGCCATGTCAACATTTTTATGTTAATTGTGTGGCGAAAAAGTAGCTATGAACCAAATTGAAAATGATTTGTAATATAAGAGATCAAATTAAAAAAAAATTACAGATAAGGGACCAAATTGAAAAAAATAAATAAAGATTTGGGATTAAAAAGCCCTTTTGGCTATATTTCATAGGTAAAAATAACATTTGAATATTTTAATAGAGATAAAATAGTAAATAATATTATAATCTCATTAAAAACTCTCTAATTTGGAGGAATCATGAAATAAGGGTAGCGGAGGGTTTTTAGAGGTTAATGTTGTATATATATATGGGTTTTAGTGTGTTTCAAACTTACTTTGTCTATGTGTATTTAGCTACGGAAGAAGTCCCACATTGCTCATGAAAATGTTTTAATAAACATTTATATATGATGGTACTTAATCGGTAAATACCTTATGGTATCGAGGTAGCATTGTGGACTTGGGCCTTAGTTAAATACACACATGCGCGCCCCGCCCCGCCCAGTCTTGTCCGCGTGCATGTGGGCCTGCCGTTAATTTTAGCCAAAATTCCTTTTTACCGTTGCAACTCTTTAATGCTCCAACGGCTCTTTTTCTGATCGTTATTCAACAGCTAGTTTGCAACGGCTCTTTTCTGACCGTTATTCAACGGCTAGTTTGCAACGGCTTTTTTACAACAGCTATTTCGTTCGCCTATATAAAGCCTGCTACATGGCTCAACACCATACACAGAACAACAATCATCTCCCCATTCTCTCCTCTGCGCAATAGAAGCTACCCCCACTGCTTCTGCTGCGTTTTCTGCTTCTTGCAAGGTCTGTTGTTCAACGTACCGGGATCATCGTGTGGACAAGTTCCTGTGGAGACCCACGTCTAATCTTGGAGGGTTAACCGTCAACGCCATTCCACCGAGCATAGCTTTGGGTAGGGCGGAATTAAACCCTTAAGGACAGTGCTTTGCACGATTTGTGGTAACCTTGTTCTATTACTTCTTATTGTTGCTGTTGTCATTTTTATTCTTATTACTTAAAGCTAAAATACTAGTGTTCAACATAATTGTCTACAACACTTAATAAAATCCTCTCCTTCCAGAAAAAATAAAAGTCATGAAAAGGGGTTAAAACTCAATAAACCTCTTCCTTCTTCCCTTTCTCCCCTAAGTCAAACTTGTGAACACATCTCTAAAGAAAAGCTGAACGTACAAGGAGGTTGTAGTGAGAAAGCAAAATGGATAAAAGGAGGGGCACAGAATAGACCCTAAGGGAGCAAAATGTATTGCTCACGTAATTCAAATTCTTGATATCATAGGTAAAATTTGTTTATTTAATGACTAATATTTAACTATAATACATTAATTAATATTTAACTAAAATATATAATTTATAGTAAAAATCAATAATCATTAAAAACATGATACTTTTAAAGAGAAAAATGATCTTGACCACGTTACACCAAAGCAAGCTTAAATAACTTCTACACCATTAAATAGTTTTTTATTGGTATAATTTTTTTAAAAACACATCACTGAATTAAAAGTTCACATCTTACAGTCATACCTAAAATATTTCATATTAATATGAAATCATTTAATATATATTTTATATACATTAAAATCAATGTAATAAAAATATATAATATAAAAATAAAAATTATTTGGTCAAATTCTTATTAATGTTCAAAATTAAAAAAAAAAAACACTTGACACAAGTAATTTAAATAATAAATAATTGTAATTCGGTAATTAAATCAGTAAAAATAATATTTTATTATAAACATATATTAAGTTATTTAAGTATACTTAAACTTACTTAGATGTAACTTATAACACTCGTCGATAGTAAAACTAATTGCACAATTTTACATATTTTAGGAGCAGGAGTAAAGTTTTGCTCGTCATAATCTAAATATTTTAAGTCAGATAATGACATTACAATTTATTTAATTATAACTCTATATATATTTTCGGTAGCTGTTGAGAGTCCACATTGCTTTAAGGTATTATTTGACTAAGTTGAAACCACCAGAAATATAATGAGAATTGAAAATTTTCAGTTGGTAATGAAGAGTTCTAAAACTTTTAAACTATGATAGTTCCAGCCATGTCTTAGCACGAAAATTCACACGGCTAATGTATCATAATCTCATCACATTACTTATAATCAAATCATAATTCATAACATTATAAGCAATAACTGTTAAGAGAAGTATATGGTATGCAATACATAATGTGATAAATATTAATATAATCATAACCTCTTTACTTTAAATTTCACTTTCCTTTGTTTACTTGTCTCACACATAATTGAAGGCCCTCTCTTAGGAAATTCTCATTTTCTGGTATTACTTATAACATCGTGACGATAGCGAGACTTTTACGTCATACTAACCGAGGTAGGTAACATAAAAGAATCTTACATCTTATCCCTTTGCCTTTTTAGCGGTTAGTGGCAAATCTTAAATATCTTCTTTCAAAATACTTACTTATCATAATCTATAAATTTATAATAAATATACAAATGCATAAATTTAAGCAATAAATATAACTTAAATAAAAGACTTAAGTAGCATAAGATAAATAATAATTTGAATAATAAATTTATCTCATAATAAATTAAATAATAAATCATAGAATCAATAAATGGAATAAAATGTAGAAGCTATAGATTAATTCATAAGTTTAAAATAATTGAAGTGTACAAGGACTTAAATAATATAAACTTGAATAAAATAAATAACAAAATATTTCAGTAAAATTTCTCAAAACATAGAGTTGTCAATTCTAAATATTAATTTTTAAAAGGACTGAATCTAATATCACTTTTATTTAATTCCTTTTTAACCTTCTTTTTATGATTCATGAGTTTGTCATTGTCACCATGACGTATATTGGTTCCTTAAAGAAATTACCATAAAAATTGACAATTCAAAACAATGTATCAGTATAAAAATAACATTATAATAACATTATAATAACAAGAACCGTAATAATAATAATAATAAGCAATATTATAAGGGAATATTAAATAAATTAATTTGAAAGAATAAATAAAATAAAACTGGAATAATATTAAGCAATAATATAAATTAATATTAGATCAAATAACTTAGAATGATAAATAAAATACGTTATAATGATAATTAATAAGGAGTAATAATATAAAAGAACATAAAATAGCTTGAAATAATAAATAAAATAAATTACAATAAGAGAAATATTGAGCAATTTTAATGTAAATAAAATAATAACATAACTTGGAATAATAAATTGCAGTGAATAAATAATAAAGAGCAACAATATAAAAAATATCAAATGAAATAGTTTGGAATAAATTGCAATAAGGAGACATTAAATAAAATAATTTAGAATATAGCATAAACTGCAATAGTAAATAATAATAAGTAAAGTAATATTAAATAACATAACTTGTAATGAGTAAATATATCCATGATTTAATTTCATAAATAATTTTATTATCTATCTTCATATTTTACAAGGATAGTGATCGATTAAACTCTTTGGTAGTCCTTGCTCTTTGTCTTTTCTTTTTTTAATTTCTATTCCTTTCTCTTCTTGTTAATCTCACTATATGTTTCACTTACTCTCTCAAATCTCACATTTCAACATTATTTTCACCCTCACTTTGCCTTTCAGATGATAAAAGTTATGCCCCTCTTTTTATAATAATTCAAAGACTCCGCAAATATGTCACTTGTGACAATTTTCCTACTCGTCCGAGCTTTCATTAAATTTTTAAGACCATTGTTTTGCCTTTGCATTCTTTTTCCTACTTCAATCTACCATGCTACATCTGTAGCCTTTAGAAATTTGAATATTAAAATCATAATTGCACTTGGCTTGGTCAATGGTGCATAGCTACCATACGTAGGTGTTCCTTCTCGGTTTTTTTTTTCTTTTTACTAAAGTCTCAACGCCACATATATATATATATATATATATATATATATAGTGTTATTAGTTTTACTTGTTCTATTAATTAATAGTTAGTTTTATTACTGTTGTTGTTACTTTTCTTTGTATGCATTTACTTTTATGTAATATTTTTTAAACTTAAGTCTTTGTCCAACTCCACCTTCTTGACTTAGCTTTTCTTCTTTTTCTTTTTTTATTCATTTATTGTTTTGAAACTTTTCTTCAACTAGTGACTTTGCCCCTGCCTCCGCTTTACGTCGATGACATGAATTCTTCTTCCCTTTTTTTTATAATTATAATTATATTATCATTTTTTTATTTTTATTATTTTATCTCTTCTAATATTAGTATTTGATACTATTTCTTATATTTAATGAATAAAATAATTTATTTTGAAATTATTGTTATTAATTATAATATTATTTTAAAAGATAATATCTGTATTTTAATAATTTGATCAATCAATTATTATCAAAAATTAATTCAAATACATCAATTAAAATATTTCAATCAAATGAATTAATTAAATTATTCTATATTAAATATTTTATAAAAAATAAGATGTTACATAACTTAAATTTAAATATAAATATTTGATTAATTTAAATAATTTGATAATTATATTTCTTAAATAAAATTTCAAATTTAAATTTTATAGGTAAAAAACTAGCAAGTAGGGAGCTGTAGCTCACTTGGTTTTACTCGAGTCATATCAGGCGACATTGAGTAAACTTTCGGCGGTGATGGTCAAAAAAGAAAAATGTAGACATGACCATGACCAAATGAAAGTATGGAAAATAAAAAGAAAAATCCCAAATTACACTCTTTCCTCATTTTCCCATTTTCAAATTTTTTTTTTCCCTTCCCCACCCAATCACCAAACGTAGTCCCGACAGACGAAACAAGCCACCGTGGCCACCAAACAAGACGCAAACAAAAACCCCCCCTCCCCCAAAAAAAAAAAGAAAGAAAAGAAAAACGAAAGCCTCAAAAACCGGCGTAGATTCCTCGCGGCCATTTTCGTCATTTTCCCCTCTCTCTTTTCTCTCTGTATCTCTGTGCCAACAAGCCATGATCCTTGTAACATAACAATGTAATGTAAATGTAAGAAAAACCAAAACAAAACTCTTAATCTTCTTCTCTTAACTCGCTCCCTCCATGGCTCACCACCAACTCATCGACTCGCTCACCTCCCACATCTCCCTCTACCACTCCCATTCCCAATCCCAATCATCAAACCGTAACCCTAACCCTAATCCTAGATCCCAAATCCTCAAATGGTTCTCCTCCCTCTCCCTCCACCACCGCCAATCCGCCCTCACAATCGTGGACCCCACCTTCGTCCAGACCCTCCTCCGCATGATCGCCAAGCTCCGATCCAACGGCCACGGCTCCTTCATCGTCCTCCCCGACCTCCCCTCCACCCACCCTCCCTTCCTCCCCACTCTCTGCTTCAAGCGCTCCCGCGGCCTCCTCGCGCGGGCCGCTGTCTCCGCCGACTCGGCCGAAGCCGGGCGGGTTCTGTTTGAATCCGGCCGGCTTTTCGAGTCGGCGGAGGGAAATGAAGGCGCCGGGGCGTGCTCGTGTTCCGCGGCGCGCCTCGACGCCTTCACCATCGCCGAGACTTTCGTGGATGACGTGGACCTGTTCGTGGACGTTATGGACCGGATTTCGAATGGCGGGTTTCTTAGAGGGGGGGAGGAGAATGAGATTGGGAATGATTGGGTGGAGCTGAATTGGCTGAAGGCCATGGGGTATTATAGATTTGAGGCGTTTATGGCGAACCGGATCGAGGTTGCGATGCGGCTGGCGTGGATGAATGGTGGGGGAGGAGGGGGCGGTGGAGGGAGGAAGAGGGGTGTGAAGTTGAAGGAGAAGATGAATTCGTCGGGCGTTGCGGCGAATGTGTTTTGGAGGAAGAAGGGGTGTGTGGACTGGTGGGGAAATCTTGATACTGTGACAAGGAAGAGGGTCTTGACCACTGTTTTGAGCAAAGCTGCAAAACCTTTGGTACCTTCTTTTGGGAACTTGCGAAAAAATTATTAATTTTGATTATGGTGTGGGTGTAAATTGCATAATTGATTCTAAATGGTTAACAATTTTTTTCCATTTTGGAACCAAAAAAGAAAATGTTTATGGAAGATGTTAAATTGAAAGTGGGGTTGCTTGGATAACTAGGAAGATGTTATGTTGAAAGTGGAATTGCTGGGTTAATTAGGAAGATGTTTAAGTTGAAAGTGGAATTACTGGATAATTAGGAAGATGTTATGTTGAAAATGCAATTGCTGGGATAATTAGGAAAATTTGATGCTGAGTGCTAACCAGATACATTATGTTATGTCCACTGGAAGATTCTCATTATGTTCTGGCATGAAATTTCAGTGCTGGTCATAGTTTGCAGAGATGGTCAGAATTTAAATTTTTACTCCACTGTGCTGTACACTATCCGAACGCGCTAAACAAAAAAGTGACACATCATTTAAAAGTAATATGCAATTATTCATTCTTTGCCGATCAGTCATAGCCAGAAGTAATTATAATTCTACAAGAACAATCATAGCCAGAAGTAATTATAATTCTACAAGATTTTTTTCATTCCTTGGAAGGAATTTTTGCAATGTTAAGGACCAGCATCAAGTATAAAACATTGACATGTTCTGCAGTGAACTTTGATACGGTTACAGGATCTTAAATCACCTTTCTTTTCCCTAAGACACTGGTGGTGTTTATCGGTGATGAGTAATAATGATGTTAAGTATAGACTAGCTTCTTAACTTTATGGTCATTTGTGGCTACTTAGTAGTAGTTTTGGGGGTGCTGCAGGATGGGCAACTGATCTGTTTGGGAAGGTGATAAGAGGGAAACAAAGGAGAATCGAGGAAATAGAAGACCTACTTAATAGTTATGCCTATGTTTTTGAAATGGGACATCTTTCAGTTTCATACTTTAGCTAGAGCTGCTTGTTGTGGTACCATGGAGTTGCTGATATTATTGAAGATTAACATGCAGATTAATGGATGGTAATTATGTATAGGCTCAAAATTAATATAATACTTTCTTAGTAAAAAAAAATTAGATTTGTCTTGTAATATACCATAGGCTATTCAACAATTAGAAAATTATAATATATCAAAAGCAATATAAAAAGATTGCATTTTGTTTGGCCAGTAAGCAGAAAAATCTAGATTTTTAATGATAAGTGCCTGCAGTAAAGGGGAGAGTATATTGGTATAAAAGGCAAAATTCTTTCATTGTTCTTGTTTGTAGAAAAAGGAATATTACTGGTATTCTAGTTATAAACTATTCTCTAAGTGATGTATCAAATCAGTTGCACATTGAATAAAACTTGGTTGTTGATTCAACCAATTTTTTGTTTCAACTAGGTATTTTGTTGTATTTATGTTGTATAGCTCATTTCATTGTCTAATCTTGGTTGTGATGAATTGTTTTTGTACTTTCCTTCTCTATTGCTTCGCAACTTCTGGGGTTGTCAGCAGTTGGAATATTCATACATGTAATTTAGGTTAATATATTTTGATGTCTTCTCAAAGTATGAGGCTAACTTTTGATTCATAAGTTTTCAGACTCGTGAAATTTTGGAAGTGGCTAGTAGTGCTTCTGAGGATGAGATTTGGCTATACAGTGTGGGAGTTGATAAATTTCTTCAATACAACCGTCCTGCATCAGCTCAATGGGCCACCCCAGCATTTCCTAATGATGTAGAATTTGGAACAGTTGTTACACCAGTCACTTTTTGTAAAAAACCTGCTGCTTTAGCCAGGGCCTTTAATTCCTTACTTGTGCTTCAGGATGTTAATATGGTGATAACATCATTTCTTAATAGTGAATATGATATAGGAAAGCTATTCTTTAGTTCATTAGATTCTGTCTGTACTGTTTCTGATTGTATATTAAGAAAAATACGAGGTCTCCTGATGGTTATTTCACTGGACTGCACAAAACTTGAACTTTTGTCAGAGGAACATGACAAGTGGTCATCAGTTAGGCCTAAGGAAAAGCCTAGTATTTGTAACCGTAAGAAGAAGGGACGGACCCGCAATACTAGAAAGCAAAATCCTGTCCCTAAGACATGTGTGGATGGTATTTCAAGTGAAAAACCACTGAAGGTACTAATGCTTAAGAGGTGTCTGGAATAGTTTTATTGCATAAATGCTATTTGTTTAAAATTCTGATTTGTTCCATATGATATTCCAGGACATTGATTGTGTACTGGATAATAAAAAGAAGGCTGATTTAGTAGGATCCAGGGAACCTCCTGATGATCCTCCGGGGAAGGAGATTTCTACTGGGAGCTTATCATCAACTGTCAAAAAGGTTGCAATTCCACCCCTCCCCCCTTTTCATTAATCTGGATCATATTTCTTGCTAAAGATATAAATGGTATATAACAAGCTAACTGTCATCAGGATCATGCTCGGAGAATGGATGCTGGCAAACTTCGAACTACTTCAAGAAAAAGTAAAAAGGAGAAAAATAAATCTAAAAACACCACCATTGGCCCTGAAGCCAGTGATTTTCAAAAGTCCATTATGGATTTTGCCTCTACCACTGTTATTTCTGAAGGTGAGGTGGGAATATGTGATAGGTTTTTTGATAGTTCTACCATTGAGAATGTCAAAAATGACAATTTGAATGGTAGTGACATCCTTTCTTCAAATTCAAGCCTTTGTAGTTCTCTTAGTGGGCCTAAGAAGGAGAACAGTTCGACCAGGGAAGTTGAAGGAGAGAATATTGAAGATCTTGCTGAAAGTTGCAATAGTTTAGGTCCTCAGCGTTGTTTATTGTCAAATGAAAGGAAGACTTTGTCTTCTGGATTAAATTGTTTAGCTTGTAAAGTAGATTGTAATGCTAAAACTCTGCCCGCACATGCATTGAAGCATGGTAGTTTATTCAGCAATGAAGATACAAATCCTCTGAAGCCAGCGTGTGTTGCTGAAGCTGATGTAAAGCCAACTGTTCCTGACAAACCAATCAGAGAGGTTCATGTAAAGGAATTTGGGCTGTTGAAGGAGCGAGATAGATGCCTATTTGAAAGTAGAAATTCAGCCTTCTCAAAATGCTGTCCGTATGAGTGGCCTGGTGTACCTTCTGTCTATTTTCCATCTTTTAATTCTCATCTCCCTCCTGCCACTGATAGATTGCATCTGGATGTTGGGCGGAATTGGCATAATCACTTCTGTCACTCATTTGTTCCCACATTACAGCAGGCGAGAAACACACCAATTGAAGGTGGATGCAACCAAATACCACCTCATCCTATTCCGATGAGTTTAGACTGGCCCCCAGTTTTTCGTGGTGGCATGGCTCCATCGCCAAACTGTAATTATGACTCTGGTTTTATGACCAGGCGACAGTGTGCCTTTTCAAAAGGGTTGGCTGTTCACAGCATGCAGGTTGATGCAACAGCTCCTGACGATGAAAGAAAGTATTCTGGGGATATATTTGATTTACCTGATCTAGCAAATACGCAGGAGCTAGCGGATGAATTTGACAATCACTGGGTATCAGAGGAAGAGTATGAGGTTCATGCTGTTTCTGGTATAGATTATAATCAACATTTTGGTGGTGGCATAATGTACTGGAACCCTTCTGATTATCCCGGAAAAGGTTTCTCCCGGCCTCCCTCTCTTAGCTCTGATGACAGTTTATGGGCTCTGCGTGAAGCTGACATGAATAGGACGGTGGATGACATGGTTGCTTTCTCATCTTCATATAGTACAAATGGTTTGACTTCACCCACTGCTGCTGCATTTTGTTCTCCTTTTGATCCTGTTGGGACTGGGCCCCAGACCGTCAGTTATGTGATGTCAGGTAATGAAGTACCAGGAAAGGTGTTGCATTCTTCATCAGTTACAGATGCTGCTGGGGATGAAGATACTTCTGGTTCTCTGGGTAATAATTTAGCTGGAGAAGTTGAGGGGAAGACAGGTGAATCACATCCATATCCTATTCTACGGCCAATAATTATTCCTAGCTTGTCAAGGGAAAGGTCAAGATCTGACTTTAAGCGTAATGTTGATCATAAAAGCCCTTGTGTTCCCCCAACGAGGCGGGAGCAGCCTCGCATAAAGCGGCCACCATCACCTGTAGTGCTTTGTGTACCACGGGCTCCACGTCCACCTCCACCTTCCCCTGTGAGCGACTCCAGGAAACAAAGGGGTTTTCCAACTGTTAGATCTGGTAGTTCCAGCCCAAGGCACTGGGGAATGAGAGGCTGGTACCATGATGGAAGTAATTTGGAGGAAGCTTGCTTAAGAATGGATGGTGCTGAAGTTGTTTGGCCTTCTTGGAGAAGTAATAATCTTGCAGTGAGATCTATGATTCAGCCTTTACCTGCAGCCTTGCTGCAGGACCGCCTGATTGCAATGTCACAGATAGCTCGTGACCAGGAACATGTAAGAAAGATTCTCACCCAAGTGTGTGTGTGTGTGTGTGTGTGTGTGTTAGCATTCATTGGGTATTTTGTTATACAGCCGGATGTCACCTTACCTTTGCAACCTCCTGAGTTGCAAAGCTGTTCTGCACGGAGCGCATCTTTGTCTTTGATGCATGGCCTTCTCCATGATGAGATTGACTCTTTCTGTCAACAGGTACAGGGCTTATTAACTTCACTTTGTGAGTAGTGTTACTTAAGCATCTTGCAATTACGTACTTCTCACAGCTCCTCTGCAAGTCGGTGGATAACACCCTGGTCCATAGTAACTTCCTCTGAATGATCCAGATTTTGGAAATATCTTACATAGTTTGTACCTGTATCTTTTTCCTTGTTTTGTCGTCATTGTTGACTATCTGCATGCAGCCCTATACTTTGATATTTTCCATATAAAATTCCCATCTGTGGAAACCTCATATTTCTTCATATTGCCACCAGAAGACAAAAGATTCTAATAATGTTATTTATGATATCATGGAATCCAAGGTTGCTGCAGAAAATATGGCCAGGAGGCCTTACATTAATTGGGCTGTCAAGAGAGTTACCCGATCTCTGCAGGTTCTGTGGCCCAGATCCAGGACAAACATATTTGGTTCAAATGCAACTGGTATGTCTCTTCCGACAAGTGATGTTGACCTTGTGGTTTGCCTCCCTCCAGTGAGGAACCTGGTAAATTTTTTTCTTTGTTCTTTCGTTTGTTTTACTTGCTATGTTTTTACTTTGATGGGCTAACCTTCTTTTTGTTTCTTCATAAATTTTGAATAAAATTTTCAGGAACCTATTAAAGAAGCTGGAATACTGGAAGGCCGTAATGGTATTAAAGAAACATGTCTTCAGGTATATTGACAATGAATGAGGCCCAGTGCTGCCCACACTTTATCTGCCTGTGTTGGGTGCGCACATCTAAGTTAAGTAGGATTTGTATAGAATTTATGAGATGTACAGAGAGGGAGGTGCAGTACTTGGATTTAAAATAATCTGAATTTGTTAGCTTATTGATTGATTTCTTTCTCCTAAACAGTTTACACACTGGTTGTATGTTATGCGAAAGAATTGAAATAATGTATAGTGAGGTGATTGAGAGTAAAAGAAATATTGGTGTTGTGTTATTTATGGGTGTTAATCTATATAATATGGATAGACTTGTCTTAAACACTTCTTTCTGAAAAATGAGCCTGCAGAATGTGTTTTTCTTTGTTCCTCACTCAATGCATGATGTATGTGTTATGCAACTTGTTAGGTGATCTCTCCAATTCTGTCTGTTTGAAAGAGGTTCAATTTGACAGACATTTAAGAAGAATGTTTTGTTCTTGTTCCCCCCCCCCCTTCTCCCTTTTTTTTCTGTTTCTTTCTAATGATGTAACTGCAGGGATAATGATATCTGATTTCTTGTTTGTAATATTTTAAAATATTAATAACAAGAAATACAAATTTTTCAGCATATAAAAAGAATTTACATAATATTATATTTGCGTGCCAGCATGCAGCTAGGTATCTTGCCAATCAGGATTGGGTAAAAAGTGATTCGCTGAAGACAGTGGAAAATACAGCTGTAACATTTCTTTTCTTAAGCTGTTATTATTAAAATATGTAGTATATTCCTATCTTCATTTTTAATAAGATTTCGTTCTGTATCTTTTTGCTATCAGATACCTATTATTATGCTCGTGGTGGAAGTACCTCGGGAGTTTATCTCTTCTTTGGCTCCTATGGTACAATCATTAAAAGAAGAGCCACATTGCGCTCATGATGAACATGATAATGACAGTCATTCTGATACTATCCAGTTGGAAGATTCAGCTGTGCCAAAGGGCTCCCAAATAAATTTTGATGCCTCCAAAGACTCCAAATCAGTTCGTCTTGACATAAGCTTTAAGTCCCCATCACATACAGGACTCCAAACTACAGAAATGGTAAGTTTTCATGGCTATAGAGCTTTTTAATTATTTAAACTTTTCTGGTTTGTCATTCTTGTGGGTATAGTTTTACTTTTTCTGTTTGAAACCTATCGTCCTTTTCATCAAAAGTACAATGTATCAAAACTTCAATTCTCATGCTTAGCGTTAGACTTCTTCCTAGTTCAATAATTTTCTAAAATTTTATTTGTTTGGATGTGGATTTTGAAAAAACATTATCTCACTTTTGTTGAAATAAATACCATCTTTTGGATAAAATTTTCTTATCTCTTAAAAATATATTTTCTCTCTTAGAGGAAAATTTGGGTGGGTGGATGTGGGACACTGTACGTAAATCCTTACCATGGTCCACTTATTTTTTCTTCTTTGCTGAGAAGTGAGAAGAATTATGAAACGGACACTGTACTTTCAAGAAGTCTAATGCTCTATTTATAGTGCCTTAACTCAAGTTTGAATGTATATGTTTTGTTTTAATGTTCTATGTCCCTGGTATGTTTACAAATAATTCAGACTAGGCTCGCCTCGTTTAATAAACATACTGGCAAGCTTGCTTTTTGTCATTTTGTGAATTGCTTCACAATCAATTGGACTAGACATGCGAGAACACAGTTATGTTTTTGGTTTTTCTATCCCCACAAGAAATTGGATTAGAAATAGTGGAACCCAATGAGTACATTGGTTTGGAACCCAACAGGTCATCAGCAAAATCAATTACAAGCCAATGAGCTGTGGCTCTATATTCAGATTTGATACTTTTTTCATTACATTTGATCTTCACTCTTTCTTCTTCCTTGAACAAAAGTAAAACTTGGGTAGGTGCTGGGGTGCACCTGAGAAACACTAACGCATTTTCCATCCTCCAACCTATTTTATTATAGGAAAATTAATAAATGTAGAGGTGAAATGTATCATGTGCTTTTCATTTATTGCTAGGCAATTCAAAATTATGATACTGCTACTTGTAGGTTAAGGCATTGACGGAGCAATTTCCTGCTGCTATTCCTCTTGCTTTGGTACTAAAACAGTTTTTAGCAGACCGGAGCCTTGATCAGTCCTACTCTGGTGGCTTAAGTTCCTACTGTTTGGTATGCACGACTGCTTTCTTTTACATACAATTTTAATTTCTCTATGAATTCTCCAAGTCCTCTTCTTGCTTTGGTAACGCAAATTGATGGGGCTTTTCAGATAGTTGAGGAAGTTTGAAGATGTGATGTCATTTATTGTCTTACTTGATGAATTCAAAATTTTATGCACTAGTGATTATTGTTGGTTCTTAGAAGGATTTGGATAAGCAGCAGTTGTGATTATATTCTATTTATATGATCCAATGGCAAATACCCAGAAAATTGTTTCTTTACTTGCAATCTTGTCCTTGGTATTCTAGTGATGATCAGGTGGAAAAAGGGGGATTTTTTTATTTTTTATGTTTTTGAGTTTGAGGAGGAAGCCATGTAAGAAATGGAGTTTAACCTGTGCCATCGCCTTTCTTTTTCTAAATTGTTTTTGTCACCAATAGTATGTAATAAGTCTTCTTTTCTCTATTTGCCAATATGCTGCTCCTGAAAAATGTTCTTTCAGTATTTAAGGAAGCTGTCTTTTTCATGTTTGTGGGTGTTTCCTTTAACTTTGGATTCTTTTGCTTGGGAAAAATGTAGTCTGTGTCTGATAATCTTGCAATTGTTATTATTTTATATGCAGGTGTTACTAATTATACGTTTTCTTCAGCATGAGCATCATCTTGGCCGGTCAATCAACCAAGTAAACTTGGGTCTCTCTAGTTATTCAAGTTTGCTCTTAACCATATTTCTGGCTGTTTGATAGCCATGGAAGACTAATAATAATCTTAATCATCTTTTAACTTCTATGTTGAATTCAAAGGGCTAGTGACACAATTGAAAGGGAGCAAAGATCCAGATTTTGCTCCTTTTTCCCCCCTAATCAGTGGGGCTGTAGTAGAAAAAACCAAGCTGGTTCATGAAGAATTGTAGTTCTTACTTTTTCAGTTACTTTTTATTCCAGACATGTCACTGCTACTAAATAAACTTCCTTTTTCTTGCAGAACTATGGAAGCCTTCTGATGGATTTTCTTTACTTTTTTGGGTGAGTGAATTAATGATAATTTTATATGCTTTGTTGCTATTAGAGTGGACATTCCATGAAGGCTTTTTGGTTAAAAATCAATTCAATGATTTTCCTTTAGGAATGTGTTTGATCCTCGCCAAATGCGGATATCAGTTCAGGGAAGTGGACTTTATATAAACAGAGAAAGAGGTTGTAGGTAATAAAGCAACCAAACTTTCTCTGTACAGTATTATGTCATTTTACCATCATTTTCTGCAACTAATTCACAATTACTTCTTCTGCAGCATTGATCCAATACACATAGATGATCCTCTTTTCCCAACTAATAATGTGGGAAGGAATTGCTTCCGAATACATCAATGCATTAAGGTAATAATGCAGTCATAACCAACTACTCTGCCTTATTTCTATTGTCAAAGTTGGCCATTGCTATGCCATGATGACAGAAAAAAGAAGCTGTGTTAGATACCTTAAGCTGTTAAGGTAAATCTTTCATGTGGTAGAATGATAGGGCTTAGATAACTGGCATTAATACTACTACTCTTGTCCTTATTACTGGTTATGATGTATTTATATTTTATGTGATAGTGCATTTGAAATCTTTTAGGATGACAAATGTTTTTCCAAACTTTTTAAGAACTACAACATATATATATATATGCCAGTTTGTTGTTTTCTAAGAGACACAAAAAATGTTAGTTTTCAAAGTTGCATAAAATGGACAGCTCTTGTTGAAGTATGGTAAATTGGTAATCTTCGTAAACTTATTTGATTTAGTGCGGGAGATTTTAAGAAACATATTTGGGTTGGTGGTGCTCTAATGGTTATATATTTTATGATGATGTTCATATATGAGTAGTTTGTGCATAAGCTTCTTTAAGTCCTTCGCTATCATAGCTTATTGTCCACTGCTTGAGCTTTCATCCATGAAGTTTCACAATCGCACAAATACTACACTGAAGTTAGATTCTTGAAAATATTTATGCTTGTATTGTTCATTCATATCCTGCTTGCACAGGGTTTTATTTACGAATTATTCTTTGATGAATTTGGCTTTTTCTGGTAGTGTCTCATAAGTTATAATATTGGTGCAGGCATTTTCAGAAGCTTATTCTGTTCTTGAAAATGAACTCACATTCCTAAATAGTGATGGCGAGTCATGTTCAAAGCCACCTTACGGACTGCTTCCAAAAATCATCCCTAATCTTGATGTATCATAAGATTTTCATTACATGAAGACTGAAAAGTTATTTTGTCTGAAAGGTACAGTTCAAGTCACAAGTGATTGGTGACAATGATATTTTAATATTTTATCAAGAAGTCTTTAATTTTTGCTTCTTACAATGAAAGATGTTGACATTAGAGTTTGAATATCTTTATTATGTCAGAACAGAAATGAATGAACCATAAGGAAGTCTGGCACTTCGTTATTTGTAACTGACTATGGTTCTTTGTGGTGGCTCCATCCGTTATTTTATGCCCAATTTTCTCTCTTTTGCAGGTTCTTGGCTAGTGCAAGCTGTGCGCATGCCTGGATTGATCTGTTATTCTGGTTAATAAGCAGTATTCATGGAAATGGAGGGTGATCACTAACTGGAGGATGTTATTCCAAATTTATCTTTCCCATGCCTTGACCTCCATTCATGGAAATGGAAACTGATCACTAGCTGAAGATTGGTATTCCAAATGGTGGGTGCAGAAGTTGAAGAATGTAATATCTTTCTCATGCCTTGAGCTCCAAGTGCTAGGTATGCCCCAGTCTGAAGATGTTTTCTTGCATTTGGTCATATCTATTTCAGTTGTTATATGGTGCCAATAACTAGGTTAGGACTTTATCCTACACATTGTGGTAATGGTAGTTGATCTTCTGGTCTGCTGATCATCTTGGTTGGTTGAAACTACTTACTGCTCAATCGGAGTCCCCTCCCCACCCAACGAGTGGAACTTGTTCAGATATTTTCTTGAATGCTGGTGTATATTGTACGCACACCTCTTTATTTGGATGTTGGAAGGAGTTAGTTAGTTAGTTATGAATGTTGATGAAATTCAGATAGGCTATATTATTGGATTTAAGGAAGATGGTTAGCTTTCGTTCTGCATGACAGTTTTGGTTCTTCTGTAGGTATTCTGTTTAGCCTAGGATATAAATGCAACTCTATGAAGTGTGGAAGGTAGATCAGTTTGATCATGTCCATCCATTCCATGTTTTTTACTCTTGAACCCGATCCATTCCATGTACTAAATGTATGCCTTCCATGCTTTCTCTGATATCATTTGAATTTGTACATGAAACTGACATTGTATTAGAAAGTGCTGATAGTTATTTCAATAGCAATCAATTTCAATTGAGTTCCATGAGGTAGAAGTTTGTGCATCATCTACTTGTTAATATCTACTTAGCTTTAGTTTCTTTGAACATTTTCTTCTCAGTTGATGTGAAGAGGAGAAGGCGGTAATTTGATGCACGAGCAATCTATGAGAGTCTTCTTTGTCACAAATTTGATGGCAACGTCAGGCCAGTGTTTCTCTGTCCTGTAGACTGCAGTAACACATATATTTATTTATTTATTTATTTGTTTGTTTGTTTAGTCTCCATTGGCGTTGATAGTAATTTTATGATTTGTGTTTGCTTATATAACGAACCAAACTGAAATCTGCTTCCAACATTCGAGTGCTTTTTTGTTTATATATTTTGTTTTTAGGATGTTAATGGAAGAGCAGGGGGTTGAAGGAAATCTTCCCTGCAGATATTTTTCTAGATATTTGATCTCTTTTCTTTTGTAATTATTTTCACATCAAGATAGGCATTTTTTTGACACATCACAAACCACTGATGATGTCTTTATTTTTGGAACTATACAGTTTGCTTATTGCTGTTGCCAAATTCATTGTGAAATTAAGATATTCATTGTCTGCCAACTGATTGGAGATGTGGTCTCATTATTGTCTAAAACTACTATGTAAAATGGTGGGACGATCACTGTTTTTTTTCCTTCCTGGTTGGTATTTGAAATTTAAAGGCTGAGCCACGGAGCCATGGTGCAATAATAAGGTTGTCACCTAGTGACCTGGTGGTGATAGCAGGTTCTAGTTGCAGAAACAGCTGCTCCACTCACGGGGTGTCTTGCCCTCCCTACACCCACAATGGTGTGAGCTTTCTGCACTGGGCCACCCTCTTTTTAGTGATATTTGAGACTTATGCTGAAAAGGGAATATCATGTGTAGTATTGTATTCCTAGTTTCGAACTATATTGATGCGTGGTTATTAGCTGTGGGGTCTGTGTTTGCATAGTTTTCTCATATGTATTTCTTTTCTCGATCATTTATGCATGAAGCTCCAATGTTGGACCAAAATCTTGGGTCTATTGTTCAGCCTTGGTGTCCCACTTTTCTTTCTCACCTCAGACAGAAAGCTGATTATGTTGTTTGCATTGACACCAGGGCTTGGTGCAGAAAGAAATTGCATTCTAGTTCACTGGTAATGCAAGTTTCTGCTATAGCACGTCTGGCATTAGGTGCTGTATACCCTAGGTATTGCATACCAGGTGAAAGTTTCTTTCATCTCGTTATGGTTGCCTTGCACTTCACCTCTGGTTTCTATCATTTCAGGTTCATCTCTTTTTTGTTTTATTTGCTCTTCACCTCTGATTTCCATTATTTCAGGTTTTATGCGGTTTTTAAATTGACAGTTCCCCCCAAAGCATTCTGAAACGTGAAAGCAATTGTAGGTCAAATTGGACGGAGTCGATAATATTTGGTAAAATTCCTCATTTAAGGTTGTCCAGCCAACTATCTCAAGCCAAGCATGAGCTTAGAAGACAAGTTTTACTTTGTTCGTAGCAAGTGGAAATAAATCAAGTTAGATAAATATTTATAAAGTTGAAGCCTAGTGAGGATGGTTCTAAACCCTCCTAATAGTTCTCCTGGTTACTTAAATGGTATTATATGTTCTCCTTATTACTTAAAGGTATTATATGTTCTCCTGATTAATGCTGAATGTCCAAATAATTATGAAGTTGCAAGTTAAGGGGATGTAGCGTTGCTCATAGAGGAAAGGCATACATGCATCAGAATTGGTTAACCCACAAAATATAGAAGATGGAAAGCTGGCAACTAGAATATGCAACATGCACAATACGCTGTCAGTGATTCTAGTGTCACAAAATTACTCAACACAGAATCACAAAACTCTTTACACCCAAGGTCGTTGGAAAGCTGAGGGCCATTTGATCATGCCTTGTACGTTATGCAGTGACACTGTTGCATTCGTTTAACCCATATGCTGCTTCGTCGTAGATGCCAAGTTCATACTGCGTCTCCCTTGATTAAAATTATCGTCACGACCTTACTTTGAAACTTCTACCTCTAAAGTTTCTTTTGATTTTATTGTTGTAGCCCTGACCTCCACCTCATCTTAGCTTGATTTCGCAATATTGTTTACCAGAACTTTCCAAACCTTCGGTTCATCCTTCTCTTTTCTCCGTGGTTTTATTAACATGAATTTCTATAATTCCTTGCAGCTCTACAATTTTTATTGTATTCGTCTCACGTGACTCTATTGTCATAGTTAAAACATGATTGAATTCCATCTTTGTGCAAAAATATTTCTACCATCTTGTTATCTAGTAATTCCTTTTTTCCGATAGATTGAAAACAGCTGAAGACTTAAAAGAGAGGAGCAGAACCAAAAACTGACAAAGGACGCGCAACCATACGCATACCGGCAAACCAACACAAGTCAACCATGGACAGCAAATACCACACGAGAACCACCAAAAAACTACAACAAAAACTAAGGACCAAAACATGACGCCCAAGCACTTATTTTCCTTGACTTCCTTCCAACCCTCTTTCTATAATTTTTACTCAAAAGTTGTTCATCATTCTTCACACTAAAGCTTTCTGCCAGAGCGTTAATCACCCTATCCTCATTCTCGACATATAATTCGAGGCTTTTGCCAAGTTCCCATGAACGCCTTGCCTCATCATGAATATCTCTGTCAAGGTGAACCTCAACAGTTTCTTGACTCGCACAAAAAATCATTCTCCTACCGACCCTGCATGCATAAAAATGTGTTGTTTTTAAATTTACTCTTATTCTTCCCCATTTTTACACACTTTTCCCCCTTTTTTCGATCTTTTGTTTTTCATTGCATCAATAAGATCCTCATTAAACTCGTCACATTCCCAAATGTTCTCGGCCCACTTCTCCCTACAGGCTCTTTCAAAAGGAGTTCCCACTTACTCCATGCTAAAGGCCTCGATGTTGCCCCTCCAATTGGGTCTCAGCGGCCAGAACTGAATCCATGCCATACTGGTCGCACCCAACAAAATCTCCATCACCAACATATCCTCTCATTTAGTGATTACTCTTTATATACTCTCATTTTATTGACAAGTTTGATAAATGAAATATCATTCAACAATTTCTAAGCTGTACATTTAGAGTTTTGCGCCTTATCTACACCTTTGTAAGAGAAATTCAATATGCCCCATAACATTAGCTATTTTGCTAAATTCCAAATAATTTACACCTTGATGAATTTGTAATAGCACCAATTAGTTTATTCTTTGAATAGTTGCATCATCTACTTCTTAAATACCTAGTTCAACAAAGCTCCAAATATTGTGAGTCTTTGAATGAGTGGATATCAAGATTTTCCAATAATTGTAATCAAGACTCCCATATAATTTGGAACTTCACCAAACAATATTATAATTGCTTGCCATAATAACACTAAAGAAAATAATTGTATGAGAACACTCTTAATCCCTACAAATTCTTTGAAACTTGGCGGTGAACCTAACCCTAAACCCGTAATCTAACTAGGATCTTTTATCTCTCACTAATACAAGAGGAAGAGAACTTCTGTTAACTCATTGAATTAGAACTTGGTTGATATCACTTTCTATACACTTTTGTTACATGAGGTAGCCTATTTGTAGGCAAAACAATATATTAAAATAATCAAGCTTAATTATAAAGAAAAATGCTACTTGACAACAATTATTAGAGTTCAAATCAAATTTGAATTTACATGTTATGATGTGGTTAAATTTGGCTAGTTGGAAGGCAAACTTTGCAACTAAGAGATAGGGGAATTAGTAGTTGCAAAATTCAAATGAAACTTTTCTTTAGTAGTTATAAAATCAAAGTGAAACTCTTTTTCAGATGGCAGCTTCTTGAAGAAACTTGGTTTAATTTCTATTAGTGTCTCCCTTAAACCAAGGTTGTAATGTCAAACGTTTTCTTTAACTCATAAGATAATTCAATCTTTAATGGTTTTGTAAAAATATTTGTGATCTGTTCTTTAGTGTGGCAATACTGAATTAAGACTTCTTTCTCAGCTAGCAATTCCCATATTTTGTGGAATCAAGTAACAAATACACTTGGAAGTATAAAACCAGAAGCATAAAACAATCCCACAACAAAATTTCTAACAAGTTTAACATTGCATTACAAAAAAATCCAGTATTTTATGGATGATCCAAGCACATAAATATTCGATTCCATAATATTCAAGAGTATCAACAAAGGAAAAGGTCTTAATTGAGTATTGCCACACTGAAGAACAAATCATAGATATTTTACAAAACTCATAGAAGGTTGGATTATTTTATAACTTGAAAATGCTTGGCATGAGAAGCTTGATTTAAGGCAGGCAATATTAGAAATTAAACCAAGTTTCTTCAAACATCAATCACCTAAAGAAGAGTTTCACTTGCATTTTATAACTCTTAAAGAAGAGTTTCATTTGGACTCTACAACTATTAATTACCCTATCCCTTAGTTACAAATTTTGACTTCTATCGTGGCAAATTTGACCACATCATAAGATATAAAAATCAAATTTGATTTAAACTCTAGTGATTGTTGTTAAGTAAGATTTTTCTTATTAATTAAGCTTAAGTATTTTAATGTATCATTTTGCCTATAAATAAGCTATCCGATGTAACAAAGGTTCTTGAAAGTGAAATCAATCAAGTTTTAACAAATGAGTTGAGTTCCAAGTTCTCTTCCCACTATATGAATATGTGAGTGAGTTAAGTGTGTGTGAAAAAATCCTGGTGAAATTATGAATTTTCAATATCAAACTTACATAAGCAATATCTACTATTATAAATAATGCTTTACCATACTTTAATGCCTTGAATACTCATTTTATGCTTGCTGCCCTCCCTTTCCTGGTGCCAAATCTAAATCCATCATCATCATATTGATTGCTGGAATATCTCTTCTCATTTCCCACAACCTTCTCATGCTTGTGATCCGGCAGAAACATTAATGATGGAACCATACAAGTATGCCACGCCCCATGTTATCAGTCCTTACTAGGCAACAACATAAGTATTCCTCACGGAAGCTAATGGCGAAAACCACGTAATCTCTAATCAATCTTCATCGGAGAAAAAATCAGCATCTTTGGGAGGACCCCTTCGAAGTTTTCCTTGAAGTTCTAGACTCTTGGGCAAAACAAGTTCAGTACCCTGCCCTAACGTGGAGAAATATCTCTCCAGTACCATCTGAAAAATAATAAAACAAATGAGGTTCCAGAATTGCCTTCTCTTCTAGTCGCATTTTACAACAGAGAGAGCATAAAAAAAGATATCCAAATACAAATAAAGTATTGTATGAATGAAATATTGCCATAAAGGCACCAATCATGATATTCACTTACCATGGCGGCATAGGCATCAAGTTTCCTCTGCTGGGAGAACTTGCTTAGGCCCCTAGAAGAGTCATAAGTGCATCAATATTCAATCTTCCAAAAAATTTAAATTTCATAAAAAATTATGCTTGAAATCTCTTAAAGGAAATCTTTATTTGACTTTATCTTGAAGAAAAAAAATGGCAAATATAAGTACTTCCTCTACTACCATGAGCCTTAGCTCACATAATACCTCCTCTGGTCATTAAGATTAGGGGCCTATGGGTTTGATCCCCTTGCATGATGTTTCCCCATTCCCATTTTTCTTTTGGGTATCTAACAAAACACTAATTGAATAGTGAATACAAATCCTTACGGGCAGTATAACCTTTGTGTAAACTTTGGTGATGATGTACTTGATGCCAAAACTAGCACCAAGATTACCATGTAGTGAACCATGAAACATACTCCTAAACAATTCATATTACTAGGGAAATTAGTCATCTCACTAGATAGAATTGCAAAGGATGTAAGACAATCAACAGAGAAGTTTCAAAGTAAATACATGTTGATCATTCGATCTACTGCCTCTGTTGTTGTTCCATGTTCATCCTGTAGATATACTCTCCAACCCCTGAAATTAGAGCCAAGATATGAAATAGACAATAAAAATGACAAAATTAAAATTTATCAACTCAAAAACATATATCAGGAGCCCTCTTGAAGCTAAATTTATTGCCTGTATTATATTATATAAGCAACAGAATGCAACCATTATTTTCTCTTCCTTTTGTAGCTAATCCAATATTAGAAGAGAAGTGAAATGTATCCTAGGCATTGAAGAAGGTCAATTGCTAGTTCTAGAAATGTAAGAGCTGTACAAGAATAAATCCACTTAATATGGTTGCAAAGGTCATGCATTGAGTGTTGGAGGCATTCCCATTGGTCATAAGTTCATAACTCGGTTAGAATATAATATATCAAATTGGCACAGAAGAAGAATGCGCTTGCAAATTGTGATCAGCATATAATGAACAATTCATCCCCTTACTATTCATTTTCTTATTTTGGAATTTATAAATAAAGAGAGAAGAATTCGAATTGTAAAAAGCAACGTTAACAATGCCATACCTCTCCGCAGCTCGAACAGCAATTCTTCCTGCAACACTACGAACTATGTTTGACTGTGGTGTTTCATTCCCATCAGAAGATTTTGGAAGTCCAATTATAAACTCATCAGCCTCCTGCCATCTCAAAATCATTTTATCATAAGGTTATTTACCAACACAGAAACAATCATCAACCAATTTTTGAGTCGTAGAAGTGGAATCCACACCTCTTTTTCGGCAATATTAATTATCTGAACCTCGAGCTTCTGTCCTCGCAGTTCCAAAACCTATAGCAACTATAGGATTATAATATGAATAGTTGATCAAAAACAAATAACATGATTCACAATCTGATTTAATTTGTACTTAAAAATCAACCACAATGCACTTGCAGTAAGTAATAAGCTTAAACAAAAGTGCAACATTTTCTTACCAATAACTGATATGTGCTCTACCCATAAATTTTATCATACTAAACTTACAGAATACATCATCATGAGTACAATAGTTCTTTCAACATGCTAAACAAGACACCCAAACTACCCCAAAAGACTCAAATTGAAATAGGCAAAGGTAGAATCACTACTTAAAGGACTCTGCACTGCACTGAAAGCAGACAACAGACATACTCATATAAGCACAAACATCACATGCCAATTCCATTTAAGGCACATCATTCCCATTTTTTCTTCAGACCCTTCACCCCAACAAAATAAATAAAAAATAAACTACAGGAAACTCAAATTCTCGCTCTTACCAAGGATGTTTTCAAATGAAAACTAAATTTTTCTTTTTTTAAAAAAAGCCAATTAAAAAAGAAGAAATAAGTTTCATGCACTGAGATAGAAATAAAAAATAAAATTGACAAAATGATCTAACTTTCATGTAACTATCCATCATGTCATAAAAATTCTCGTTATTTCTAAATAACAGTGTAAAATTATTATTTTACTATCAATGCATGAAAATTAGTCTCTTGCAAAGAAGAACGAAGATTCAATAACAAATTACATGCTCAACTTCTTGGAAGAGAAAAAATCACTCTGGGGATGAAGGTACGAAAAGAGAGGTGAGGGCAGCGATGGCCATAGGAAATGAAATCCTTCATCTGAGTAAGAAACTGACACAAAGGTCTGTTATATACAATCAGCTTCATACATCACCTAACTAACTGTAACTCATCACTCAACTAACGGCTAGCTAAATAACTAACTCGGCTAACTGATATCAGCACACTAAACACGTGCTGTAAATGTCATGAGATAAATGCAATTGCATTCAGTTCAGTCCTTATATATGTTAACACATCTCAACCAAATTTTAGAGCAACCGAAGTAGATTTTTGAAGAAAAAAAAAAAGCAAAAATCAGAATATTATGACAGCATATAGCATTATATACTGAAAAAAGCAGCAGAAATATGAGAAGGCAAAAAAAAAAATAAAAAAATCAGAGAACGGTTGTTTACGGTTAAAGGACGAATGGAGAAGCCTTTGCTGAGGGCAAGGCCAGTGCGAGCCATTCCCAGGTCAACTCCAAGGCTGAAACCTCCTCTCCATTTTGGGTCCCTCTTCCTCCGAAGTGCGTTTGGGGGAAGCTCTTCTCCCAAAGCTGTTATTGCCTTTATGCTGCTCCTAAACGACGAGCTTTTGCTTTTGCCATTGTGTGTCGCGCGGAGTTGCTGAAACGACGGCGTTTTTGAGGGGATCGGATGTGGGGGAATGAGGAGGAAGGGTTTGTGGGTTGGTTGAAATAGCAGTTGCTGCGTCCACATTGAAGAGAGAGAGAGAGAGAGAGAGAGAGAGAGAGAGAGAGAGATTAGAGTGGATAACGCAGGGAGACAGAACCCAATTGAAAGAAAACTATATATATATATATATATATATATATATATATATATATATATATATATATATATATAAAAAGGAGTTGAATTATTTTATTTTTTTTGGTCATATTTTATTTTTTATTATTATCTTTCTCTTTTTTTTAATTTTTTTTAACTTTTCTCAATTCTCCAATTTTATGAATATTCTAGAAATAAAAAATTGATCATATAACTTTGTTTGGACCTTTCATTTACGTGTTAAAGGATATTTTAAAATAATCGTCGTATTTGTATTTGATATGTCTCATATCCGATACTTCATAGATATTTTTAAATTCTTTTAATTATATTTAAAAATATTTTACTTTATTTTTTGATATTTTTATATTCATATAAATAAAATTTTAAAGTAATTAATAAAATAAATATATTTTAATATATTTATAATAATTTATGTTAATATTTAAATGATTATTTTTTATTTTAATTTAAAATTTATATTTTTATATTAATTTTTTATTAATTTTATATGCCATACAATAGTTATATTATATTTTATAACTTTAAAACATTATCATATCCCCATATTTATGTCGTATTACATCTGTATCTCATCTGTACATCTGTGATTCATAGCTTCATTTCATAGATTAATATTCGATGATGAATGAAATATAGTATGCGACACATGTTGTTAAATATATGTGTAATTTTTTTTTTATTGGAATGTAAATTTTTTTAATTAAAACAAAATGTTAAATACTTCTTCTTACTCTTTAGTTATAATTTTAATGATTTTTAAATTTTACTCCTATATAATTATAATTCACTTCAAATACCTTTTATTTAATTTTTTAAAAAATGAATTATAAAGTATGTAATGTTAATAAATAAACTATAAACTACTACTATTATTACTAATAATAATAATATAAAAAGTTCATCTTTTTAATAAAATTTATGAGAAGTTTATGCAAAATAAAGAACCTTATGCATGTGCACAAAAAAAAAAAAGGAACCTTATGCATCAAAATTAAATTCATTAACAACAAAGGTATTAGTATAATGATAAAGATAAACTACGACTTCAAAAAGGAACAAATCTAACTACGCCAAAAAAGAATTAGCAATGCCAATCCTAGTCAACCCCTCAAAATAAAGCTACAGGACAATCCTAAAATTTTTAGTAATTGAATGGATAACTAGTGCTTCTCTGGTGAATTATGTCTCCAACTAATATAAAAATCTCTAGGATTGTTTTTTTATTTCAATTTGACAAGGTCATAATGGTGAGTGAAAGAAGATGCTAGGAGCAGTTACTGGTAATCACAATAAGAACAAAGTATTAACTGTTAACACATGTCTGCTTCCAAGTTCAAAACTCCCCTCATCACCATAATCATCACCTTTATCTCCATCTCTTATATACCCATTCTCCTTTCCCTTCTCTCCACCACAGAAAAAAAAAAAAAAAAAAAAAACAAGAATAACAATAGTGAACAGACCAGCCATCCAAACACGACACAACACAATGCAAACACTTGGAGATGTAATCATTGTCCGCCACTCCGACGACAAGGAGAACAATCGCAGCTGCTACCATTGTGACACTACTCCTTCGATGGCTCTGCCGCAACGACAGCTCCATGATGCATCGTTTCTAGCGGTGGAGTTGGTTGCAATGAAGAAGAAGCAGACGAATGAGCTCAAGCACAAAGAGGAGATGACAACAATGGAGCAGAGGGAACTTTGGTGACTCATCAGAGCTCTAGCCTTTTTAGTTATAGGTCATAAAATATTCTCACTTAACCCTATAAAAGCCACTAGTAAGTGGAAAGATAGTGGGGAGAGGTGTTTATTTTTGTTAAGATTGGGGTTAAATGCCATATATCAAAACCTTAAGCGGTGTTTGTTATTTACCCAAAATATTATATTGATAGTACGCAAAAATTAAATTCTTATAATTATCCTTAAATTTTATTTGAGTGGTATATATTTATAATTTTATTATTATAATTACTTTTAAAATTATTAAATAAATAACCATCAATGATAGGCTTAAAGGTAATTTTTTTAAAAAAAGAAAACTCTCTTAAGGAACTACACATGGCATGAATTTTCGCGTAGAAAACTACCTTTGATCAATGCGCGAAGTTTACCAAGATGTATTTATTTTTCTTTTAAAACAAATGGTACCAAAATACTACGCTAAGAAAAAAAGCATGTCCTAGTTCAAATAGGAGAGACTCATCTCTCTCTCTCTCTCTCTTTCTCTCTCCCCTACACTAATATTGATACCTTCTCACAATTACAATAAAATACACATTGTCAAATAATTTCTAATTCTTTAGATTACTTTCGTCTCTCCTTAGTAACTCTTCTTTGTCTGTAAACAAATTTCCTAGTCAATATGCTTAGGTATTAAACAACCCTTTACCTATAACAAAACCCTACGTATTTTTTCTACCTTTAAACTTGCTATTGGATAAGCTGTGTAACATCAAAACCTTTCTAAATTACTCATAAACATACATGTAATAACTCAGCAATTTATTGTCTCTTTTTGTCTGCTTAATTAAATGTTAAAACCATCATCCATGCATGAACACATTCACTAATGCGCCGCTCAAATGGACACCACGGAGTTGCAACAATATAAAGGATTTGTGGCATCCTTATATCCTTGTGAGCAATTCATACAGCATTCATACCTCCCTCTGGTAGAAAAGAAAGTCCAAATAACACAAAATGAAATTTAAACCCCAAGAAAGTAAATAATTCACGGGAGAGAGAAAATATAAAAGGAGAGAATGACTTTATCTTCTTTGGTCCTATGAGGTGGGAGCTTCAAATTATGAAGGTGTTATCTGGTCATTTGCTGCACCTGAATTGTTTGCAGATGTAACTGAACTATCCTGGGGTTGTATTAGTATCTGTTGTTTCGATTCAGAACTTCCACCTGCAATTTGAGAACCGATGTTAGAATCTGCCGGAGCATGGACAGGTGCCGTGATTTCTGATGCTTGTGTCTGAGACGACTGGGGATCATAACTGGATCCAGCAACAGATGTGGGTGCTGCCAGTATCTGAGCAGCCACAGGGCCAGCTGGTGGTGCTGCTGCTGGTACTTGTGCTTGAGATAACACATTCATCACGAGCTGAGCCAAAAGAACTTGAGGATCATTATCACCTTGTTGGACTTGGGCATTAATAGCATTCGACAGAGCATTGATGTCAGGCGGGTAAAGTGATTGAAGCCCTAGTATTCCGGACAAAGCTTGCGGGCCATGGGCACGCTTGAGATTTGATAAGTGCTTTTTCCCAGTCACATGACTCTGGTAAACAACCTCGGACTCACATTTAACATTGCACAATTCGCATTTAAAAGGTATAAACAGATCAGTTTTTCGAGGTTCCGGTGGCCTTCTTGACCCATCAGCAGTCCTTGTGAGTTTAGATCCTCTGCCTCCTCTCATCTTTCGCTTCAATCCACGGCCCCTTACTGCAGAGTTATTGCCGGTTTTCGCCTCAGGCTCTTCAGCTGGAACTGCAGAAGTCTCTCCGACATTATTCTGCAGCTCTGTCTCATCCTTGTGATTAACAGCTTTAACTTCAGAGCCCATATTTTCTGCAGGGCCTCCATTTTTCTCAGATTCCTGAACTTTCTTAGGCTGATCTGCTAAATTCAATTGAGTAGTAGGAATCTGTTCACTCTGTTGTCCATTTATAGCCTTTTGTCTTTCTAATTCTTCATGTGCTTTCACATTCTTCTTGTGCTTCTTTCCATTCTTATGCTGTTCCATGACTTCTAGAGTATTGCACCCAACCTTACAAATTTCACACCATGCCTTAGGCGGCGGAGGCGGCGGTGGTTGCGATGGTGCGGCTGGCACTTGAGCTTGCTTGGGTGATGTTGTTTGCCCTGTGACTGATGATGAAGGTTGTACCACCGAAGTGGCTCCAGAAGCAGCAGTTACATCTGCTCCATTAGAAATGGCAGGTCCAGAAGAATGAGAAGGGAAGTGTCTACCACCACCCAGTCCACGTCCCCTACCACGATTGAACTGCCCTCGACCTCCCCCTCTAAACGGTCTACCGCCCCTGCCC
The DNA here is from genome assembly GCA_031439595.1 of Pterocarpus santalinus. NCBI lineage: Eukaryota > Viridiplantae > Streptophyta > Magnoliopsida > Fabales > Fabaceae > Pterocarpus > Pterocarpus santalinus. Next base: position 8,494,518 of record CM062523.1, read on the forward strand.
CCTCTACCTCTGTATTGAGATGGCCCAGTCTGTACATAAGAATTCAAATATGAACTCAAGCATGTACAGATATGGTTGCAATATTCAGCTAGAATTGATTGGAAAATAGAGAATGTACGAAACAAATTTTGGAAAATAAAGAATTGCAATGACAAGATATGCATACAAATTACACCATACTGCAAGGGCAGTGATATCCAGTAAAATAAAACAGTTATAATAATGAAAATTTTCAGTAATTCATCTCATCCACAATAATCTTTCTGCAAGTCCCTTGATGAAAAACTCATGATTCTCCAAAAGCTTGCACATACCAGAGAACAGAGAAAATGACAGAGATAAAACTGATGAAGAAAAGGAAATATCTGGTACAACATGTTAATATTGAAGGGGAAATTTAGAACAGAGAGTCATTTTAAATTATCAAAGACATGGACAGACAGGATAGGCCATGATGGCCCTGAAACTGCATTCAAGGCATTCTCAACCTCAAGAATCATTCCAATTCTTATATACGGTTTAATGTATGTAACTCAAAATTCAAATATTGAATATGAAATATCAAGAAATTGGCATTCAATTGAAAAAACCATTAATAATCAATTCAACAGAAAATTAAATCCCTCAAGTGCTTGACAAGGAACATTATAACAAGGGTCTAATTGGATCACAGAATAAACAATGAAATGGAAAAAGCAACTTTGACAATTTGATTAAATTCTTTGCTTCATAGCTTAACAATTTTAGTCTTTTAGATGCTTTCCATCATTTTAATTTTCCATTCCCACATTCATATCAGTGGTGAGTGTGGGCCACCCTTTTTATTAATTCCAAAATTCAATTGCAGACTACAAACAGCAATTGGATTTAGCATTTGTGAATGTTCCCATATTCTTACAATTATCCTTGTCCATTTGATCTCCTCAGAAATCAGCATTACAAGGAGAATATAGAAACACTGCAAAAATGTTGAAGCATGCATAGAAGTGCACTTAACTTGTTGACTTAATTTATTGTCACTTTTTTGAAGACTAGATTTCTTGTTGATAAGCCATATAACAAACATGGATTTCCCTCATTATGTTTGAGATAACATCAATGGCTCACAAACCATTTCTTCATAATTTTCTAATCAATCAATACACCCACCCATCAACCAGTGATTTTGACCGATTCATGCCCATCGACAATTTTATCAGCCTCAAGATACTGTTGATCAAGCAATCCATGACAATTTCTCAAGGTCCAGAAAACATGCTCAACGCTTCCCTAGGTCTGAAACTGAAGACAAAACAACCTCTGACAGAAGAAGAAACAAAGGATATCAAACGACCATTATATCCAAGGAATGACAAAAAGAACAAAGTTTCTTTTCCATAACTGTAAGGCACCACATCTTAAGTTTAAAAAGCCTGACAGTTAAGAAGAGAAACAAGATGATCTTATGCCCACATCAGCTCTAAAGCAACCAGCAAAGACCCACAACCATGCAGCATTGATGTAGCATCAAAGGAACAAGCCACAATTGCTTATTAACTTATACAACTGTCTTTATCTGGTCACTCTAGGGTGCTGTGGCCAAGTTTGCAAAACTCTCAACATCTTCCGAACGGTTTAGATGAAAAGCTGAGGATATAATACCTATTCTGGTATCGGCATTTTGTCCAGAGAAAGTCCCAAAAGAGCCTGAGGGAGCACTGCAAGATATTCTCTCTAAAAGCATAACAAAATATTTAAAAATGTTAAAGAGATGCACAATCTTCAATCAGCCTTTCTATTTACTTCTTCAAAAATATTATAGTCTTTTAGGTGAGAAATTAAGAAACTGGCATGTTAGTGTAGCAGCAAATATGCTGAACTGGGTCAAGGAGGAATACAACCATATCAAATAATGGATTAAGTTTGGCAAGTCTTCTTGTTTCAGCTACAGCTACACCAAAGCAACTTGCCAGAGGTAATTAAAAGCCAAAGCCCAAAGCCCAAAGCTGATTGGCATAGAACATAATACACCTCTTTCAATGATCTCACAATAGCAATGTGAAATCCAGATATTCCTATGCCAAAAGCCTTTATTCTGAACAAAGATGAGGTAAAACCATAACATGGCGCTTCAACTCTGGAGCTGAAGTAACGATTGCTGGAAGATATAACTTATATATGACCAGGACATGTCACATCACCAAATATGTTACTTTAAAATCCAGACCGAAGCAGTTGAACAGTGAACAGACCATGTCTCCATTTCAAATATTTCCAGTTCAACCACAGTTTAAACTTTGGTATTTAAAGTTAAAACATTGCTTTTAGCATAACAATCACAGCAATACATAGTTGAATCAACAACACAAAGACTAGTGGACAATTATGCCTTAAAGGTGCTTGATGAAACTCATCTAAGAATTCAATTTCAATTTTCAAGCAACTCATCAGGTGCAAGACAGTTTCATAGAATCCTAATTAATGCATTATCACAATAGAAAATCCTACTAGGTCTCGACAAATGTGGTTCGAGTCAGGTTAACTTACTATGAGGTAAAACTTTCTTAACACTAGTTTTTCTCTATTCACAATACTCGAATCCAATATCTTACTAAGGGTAAAAATGTACTAAACCACTTGGTATTGAATCTACAATTTGTTTAGGTCATCCACACACACACACATCAACAACAACAACAATGTTCCAACAAAAATTCCCATAACTCATATACAAGCAAATTCATAAAAATTAAAAGATAAATAAATAAACAGACTCAAGGAATTTATCAATTCAATTACAGTTGGGAGAAAAAAATTAATTTTTTTTAAAAAAAAGGGAAAATTATACCGGCGCGTGGGTGGGTCTCGGGGGAGCCGGTTCGGGAGCGGTCGGGTTCACACCGGGAGGGTGAACCGGGGCGGGTTCGGGCTGGAATTGAAGGAGGGTTTGATGTGCATCGGGATAATATGCGAATTGGTGATTGTATGGATAATAGGGTTGTTGGTATGCAAATGATTGATCGTAGGGTTGGATTTGAGATGCGTCATACTCGTATGCATGTTGTTGTTGTTGTTGTTGTTGTTGTTGGTTGTAGCCAGAATAATTATTCATGGCTGAACAATGAAGGGAAATTTTGGCAAAGGGTTGTGGGTTTTCGTGAATGAAGATGATGATGAAGATGAAGGAGTGGGAAAATCAACGGACAGGGACGCTACGCTGTTAATGCTGTAGCCGGCTGGAACGCAAGAATGGGGCGTCGTTTCGCTCTCTCACTGGAGTTGCACGCATAGGTCCCTACGGATTTTGTTGTAGGGCAATTAACACGAGTAATGTTATTTTGAGCGTGCAAAATAGATGTATCTGAGATGTATTACACAATTAATGGCTAAAACTCCATATAAGATTCACTTGGTTTATTGCAACTTAAAATTTTAGCCATTAAATGTGTAATGCGTCCCAATTTTTTCTATTGTACATGTTTAAATAATATTACTTTTAATACAAAGTACTATTCAAGTTTTACAATATTGCACTCTACTCTAAATTATAATGAAAATTACATTTTATCCCATCTATTAATCCCAAGTAATACCTAAGTGAGAATATTCCTAATATTAACCAAGGTTACATGTTTTTTAAACAAGAAAAAAAAATAGTACCTGATTTTTAACAAGATCAACATGCAAATAAAAATATCATATTTCTAAGAGTTCTAGTAATGACAAAGCTCTTGAAGTTTGTTTCTCACCAATTCTATATCATAAAGATCCGTTTCATTCATCTTTCTTGTCTCATTAACAAGTCTCTTAATTGCATGAGTCCACTCCTCACAAATCAATGTAGCTCTCGTCATGTTTCTTATTTTCTTCTATATGCTATCCCAACCCTCACTTTGTGTTAATTACCCAAAATATTAAGCTATCCATTTAATATATAGTACTAAAAAACTAAATATGTATAATAATCTTTAAATCTAAACCTATAAAAATTTTGACAAATATGTATTTTCAAAAGGGCACAAATAAAGACATCCATAACTAGCTAATCGAGTGAGTGTTTAAAGATAAATTGAGTAAGGATAAGTATGATGAGTAAAATTCAAGAGTCTTATGATATAGAATTGATGAGAAATAAGCTCCAAGAGCCTTGCCATCACTAGTATGAGGGATTTCCTAAAGATATAATATTTTATATATATATTAATCTTGTTAGAAATTTAGATTTTTTTTTTTTGAAATATGTAACCTTGGTTAATGAGGCCACTTGAGTGTTAGTTGGGTTAATAAATGGAGTGGAATAGTTTAGGGTAGAGTGCAATATTATAAAATCTCAATGGTACTTTGTGTTAATTACCCTTTATTTTATAAGAAACACCACATTTTGTAAGTTTTTTCTTTTTCATCCTAATTATTATATATATGTTGATTAGATCTATGTCAATCAATTAGTTATCATATAGTAATAATTAATTATCAATTGTATAATTATGCTTGAGACACACTCCATCACTAAATGAAAGTACTTTTCTTAAATGGGATCTAAACCATGGTTCATCTCATACTTATATGTAGAGGACTAAATCCTTTCACGGACTATACACTTTCACTACTCCAAATCACCATTGGTATTTGAATTTAGATATTTACCAGCTACACGAACTCTCTTTAGCTGGATTTATAAGCATTTCAATCTTGTCATACAAGGCCATAATTGTTCTTTTGCTCGTCCAAGCAGCTCTTAATTTCTTCTCAATCTGTTTAACATGGTAAAAAGTGAAGCTCCGGCGTGATTGATTGATTACTCCTAATCATGCAGGTCATTGATCAATGAGAGGTCTATAATTAATGTTGCTTTGTTTACACCATTCAATTCAACCGAGGCATGCCTACACGCTACTTTAGTTTTAGTAGACAACGGTCAATGGACATATTTTAGCCTTCTTTAGAAGAGTTCCAAGCGCCTAATTTGCAAATCACTTGCTTAGCATCGCCTATAGCACACATCTAGCATCAAATTAATTTTGAGAAAGTATTATGACTAGAGGGCAAGCACTGTAGGATAATGGCCCCTAATCCACGCATTTTGAATGATTTACTGCAGTATGTTCGCATAGGGACCAAGATCCAGATGCTATACTCTCGTATGATCATATATACATATATATACACTCGGCCTCCATTTTTTCAAACCATGTGAAATGATGAGCCATTATACGTTCTGAATTCCATCATCAACCAAACTTCTATGGTAAATTTGTGCAATGGTTTAGGAGAATCTTCTCCAAATACTAACTCCAAGCTTTCCATAGGATATTTGCAAGTTTGTTATTACGGATAGAAAAAGCAGACAGGTGATTTCGATCCCTAAGTACCTAATTGTCTTTCTAATTTTATTACTTTATTAAAATCACCTCCTAAAGCCATTAGCATTTTGTTCTGATCAACTTATATCTTAATTTACACAAGTTGCTCAAAGTGGTCATGAACGCCACAGACCAATATATATTCATATTAAACCAAATCCCCTTTTCATGATTTGTGTGATAGTTTATATGAAGAATTGGCCGAATCTATCAATCGTGATCATCAAAGTTTCTTTCCATACCAATAACCAAACACAAGCGACTACTTCATGGATCAACAAGGAAGAAGTCATTTGAGACTGGTCAATACATCTCAGCATCTTATTATAGATGTTGTGATTAGAGTTTCAAGTCTCCCTGAAGAAGATGGATATTAAGTATTTGAGCCTTTGTTTCAGATATTGACAAATAAGGCCATTATAATTTTTTTTCTTAAGGTATAGACTACCGGTATCCGAAAGCATAGTGGATTTCATCTAATTTAGTTCGAACTGGGTTGGAAAGCCATTATAATTCTAGGACAATGTTCATTGGATTTGTTTAACAATATATACAACGTCAATGTCTGTTAAACCATTGCACTTCGGCATAGAAGCCAAGCAAGTGAGGAATTACACTTGAGATAAATAAAAATCTAGGGAAAAACTCATGCCAGTACTCTTGCAATAGTTGCCAAAGGATCAAAAATCAAAAGAAAATGCATCGATCGACCCTCATTAACAATATATTAGAAGTACATTGAAATTTTCATGCCATGTTAGAATGAGAAGTACGCAAACCCTGAAAATATTTTAAGTTATAATTAAGATTATTGGTTTCAAAATTTTTCTTAGTGGAATATCCTATATTTCCTTTAGCCTAACAAGTACATGATTGCAGATTTCAATGAGCGTGATAGCATGCTTGTTAGTCTGGTCATTGTTCCATGAACATGCTATACTCTAGTCTCTAAATACTAGAATAGTTTTTATATAATCTTGCATTCACGAATGTATTTTATCAATTAAAGTGTATGATCCATATTGCTTAAAAATAGCTGCAATTCATGATTAGTTTGATCTTGCGAGTTGAAGTGCTAGACACAATGCGCCTCGTTTACAAAACAACTGACGAGTCTAATCATCCAATACTACGAAGTATTATCAATTATCATCCAATAGGAATTGAGTCTTTTTAAAAGGGAGTTTCGTAGCGGCAAGCCACTAATCATGAGACAGCATTTTCTTGAAGAACAGCCCCCTGATGGATCAACTTGAAGGTCTGCGATGGAAAAAAAATTGACTAATTCAAAAACGGCTACCCTTTCAATGTTATCCATGTTACTCATCTCTACATTGTTAGTGTTACTTTTGAGTTGGATGCATTTCCATAAATATATGCTTTTGATAAAAATTTAAAATGTTATTTATGATTACTTTTAAAGGTAAAACATTTTTTATTTTGCTTCAATTACTAATTATAAAAAGATATTTTTTAAAAAAATATTTATCCAAATGCACCTAAAAAGCATAAAGACAACATGAAGTCAAAATCGTTAATTAGATGGGTTATATATGATCCCCAGGCATATTATATTATGCATACTTGCGCCAAACTAATTTATAGATGAAGTTGTTACGGGTCAGTTCGATTAATATGATTGAGTTAACTATAAGTTCTTGAGTTCGATTCAAGTATTATTTTATCTTTTGTTGAGACTTGTTTTACCTATTGAACTTTAACATTCATAGGATTATGCATTTTTTTTCGTCACATGGGCTAAAAAAATGAAAATACTTCAATTTTTCTTATATTGTTTCATTTTTCAGTGAGAAGAGAATTATCTATTGTGAAAAAAGAAAATTCTTACACTCATCATAAATGACTCAACCAACGTTAAGAAAACACCTATTCATTAGTATTATACTTGTTTTTTTTATGATAATTTGTATGATACCCACCCAAATTAAAAGGGTTTCAAACCTTCCTTAAGTGGCCCCATAAATATATAGCTGCTAATCACCCTACCACCCAGCCATCACAGTCGATGGTAGCCACCGAGCAGGTATTATGTTTAAATTCATATCCCTTAGCCCTCATCTTTTCAAGCAGGATGATGTAGAATGATGAAAGAAATGTCACAATCTTCTTGCCATGAGTTAAACTTGGTAGGCTGATAAGCTCATAAGCTCACACATACATCAGAAGACTAATCGCTTCATTTTAAACTTATCAAATCAAGTACTATGATGCAAAATTTTCATGTTGTGGCCAATAGCCAGGTGTCCTGTAACGTGGCATTACTAGGCTCCAGGGATCACATTAAACTAGTTTGTGACGGGAAGCAAACCTTCCCCAGTTCATGCATCGCATAACGCCGATTCACCATAGGCATATATTGACGGCTATGGCTAGGTGATAGGGTGGTTGGCGGCAAGGGTTCTTCAGGGTTAGGGATTAAGGTCCTTGATTTTTTAAACTTCTTCGAGTGGTTGAATTGATTTAAAAGAGTTTAATGAAAATGTTTTTAACATTTTAAAATATGTTAATTGGAGTTAATTTTATAATTAGAAATTTGAAGCACTAAAAAATAAAAATGATGATGGTTGACATATTGGCAATGACTTGGACAAATATTAAATATTTGGTTAATATTTATTGGGCACTTAAGAAGGGTTTTAAACCCCTTCAATTTAGATGTATATTAGAGAAATCACCTTTTCTTATTTCAGAAAGAGATATTATTATGTGAAAAAAAAAAAACAGTGTAATACAGACTCACAATTGCGTGTGTTTGAAATATGAATACATATATAGTATAGTATGACCCTTAAGCAAATGAAGCTCGTGTGTGTATATTTCTTTCAATTTGTCATTTCTATCTAGATCCACGACACTTCAATTCTCGGGCCATATTAGGTTGGTACAATAAGACGGGGGAGTTTAGTCAGGTGAAGTTGGAATTTAGTTTTATATGGAGGCCATGGTGATGAAGCCCACGTGAGCATGGCAAACGAAGTCACAGAGATCAAAATAGATTATGCTTATTCACTCATCTTCTAATTACGTGCAAATAATTTAATTAAAGTTCATGTTATTATCCCTTGTCAAAGGCAGATATATTGCCAGTTACATGTTACGATATGGCAAATAAAATCACACCAAGTGACCAAAGCGATCAGTTACAACTACTCAGAAAATTGAAGGTGCAAATAACTATATATAAACGTCACATCAAACTTGATTTTGGTTCAATTAACAACCACAACGTGGAGCATAAAATTTAAAATATTCTGCAAATTAGCCGCCTAAAATCTTTTATTACTGGAGTTTTACTAATGGATTATAAGAACATGACTACTTGCCACAATAATATTTTAATTAAGAAGTTAATCACTCATAAAAACAAAAAAACATCTAACATGCCGGCAACACTGAGATTTGAATATGACCAATAAAATATATCTCGATTAAAGGTAGTTATGTAATATTATACAACAAACTGAGTTAAGATTCATCGCCCGAGTTGTACTTTTCGCACGCCAATTTGTGGGCTTGAATTGTATCCCACCACGTTGTTCTTATTTTTTTTCTCATATCAATTCAAATTACTTATACATCTGTGGCGTCAAAAGAGCAATAAGTTTATAGCGTATCTTCCATTGTAATTTTTTAGCAGCATTAGAAGTAATTACTTGGTGTAGGCCACAATAGGATTTCAAAATAGCTATATATGTTTTTTAAGAATAGAAAAATTACTGAAAAAGAAAAACAATTTATGACTCGCAAATAACAATTTGAGTGGGAATTCAATTTTTCTACATGGTCATGATTCACGAAAGACAAATACCTGAGCTATTGAACAGCAACAAAAATTACTTGTGGCTACTAAGTTCCCAAATCTTGTGTGTGAGACCAGCAGATGCTGCTCTCCTAATTTGGTGGTTCATGGACATTGCATGGGACCAAGACGCGAATTTATAAATAGGCCTAAAAGGCATAATGGGGAAAGTGGGGAAGTGAAGTCCTAAGGATCTTTCTTAGGTTCAGCAATAATCACATGTGATAGTGTGTTATATAAACACAACTTAGGTAGTGGGAGGCTTTTGAGTGTGTATGACTTATAAGTAGGAGGGGCATGTGTGTGTGGCATGAACCCCAAGGCAACCCCTTCATTGTGTACATAAAAAGAATGGCTCTCAGCAATAAAAATAGAAAAATAGTTTAACAAAGAAATAATTCAGAATAAGGAAAGGGAAGCAACAAAAATGTGTGGAAGGGTTCAATTTCAAACCCCCCTCCACCCCAGTGGGACAACTTGTATTGGTACTTTGCATATGCCCTTTTTCCAGTTAAGTCACAGGTTAACAATTGGCACAGTACCAATGCTTTGTAATTTGATTGGTCAGAAAACACAGTAAAAGAAATGGAAACAAGATTGGGCCCCTTCAATAAATTCTTGGCAACTAATTGAGCATCTTGTTCTTGCTTTATAATTGAATATCACTATTTCCACACATGGGTTGCTGCTTAATTTTTCTCAAATTGTATTTTGTGTGGTGGAGTTGCTCTATGTTAGGTAATACAAATATGCCAGCAAAAGTAATCTGTTTTCTTCCTTTATTATTATTATTTTTTTTTTCAAAAGTGGTTGCTAGATTGTAACAAACATCATGAAAGAAATATATAGGAGGAAGAAGGTCATAATTTATGTTTGACTTTTTTGTTTCCTCAATGTGTTATACAATTGTCAACACCCGAAGGAGCAGGCTAGCTCACTACTACAGCTGACACAAACCAGAAAGAAACTTGAGCTTATCAAATGTGTTAGACTTTTACTTCCCTTTGACAGCATCATTTATTCTGAAAGGTTCTACATGAACTATAATGCTGTAATTTTTCTCAACTTTTGTTCCATCAGGGTAGGGTTTAGTATTCAAATTGGATGAGCTAAACAAGTTCTAGTTGCTCATATAATTCTAACATTAGCCATTTGACACAACAATTTGAAAAGTTTGGCAGTCTCCTAACCATTCACGTGCTTAGAATTGAATCCCATGCTGTGTGTGCTTTGCTTGACTTGTAAAACAAGTTTGGCTCTCCTTTCTACCTCTCTAAAAGGAAAATGATCCTGAATTCAACTTGTGGGGAGGCTTTAAAAGGGGAAGGTTAGCTCATTCCTGAATAAAATTAGTCAAATTAATGTACCGAAATAAAAATAGTCAAATTATGATTAAAAGTCACATAATGTATAATTTTAAAAAAGATACCAAAGTTTAATCTAGATTAGAGATCAATCATATCAGATTTTAGCTCATAGGCTTCTTTTCCAAGTAGGCATGCGTTTGATGAAACCAAAATAAGTGTTCACACAAAAAGTTAGTAAACAATTAACCTAATGAATGTAGAACTTCGAAAATTTCATACAACCAATCCTTGTTCACCATGTACCTACCAAGAAAACTATCTTGTGGTAGTGATAAAGGGTAGCCTTTCATGAACAAGATGGTTATATGTCGTGGGGTTTTGATTTTTAATGTTTGATGTGGAAGGTCCCTCGCTTATCATACCCAAAACCTTAGAAAATCTCAAGTTTGTACTAATTTCCCTTGAAGGGAATTTCTCACTTGATTTGTCCAAAAGCACAAGCAATTCTCACATTGGCACAAAGATAGCAAATATACCATACTATTTTACACTTTATATGAAGCCAAGGTCCTATAATTTATGACCAAATTTTGAAACCTTGCCAAAATCAGGTGCATAGTGGCATTGCTCCAATCAGTGTCCTCAATGAAATTAGCACTATTCCTACTACATATGTAATAATAGGTGCCAAATTCGATGATTTGAAACGGCCCTCGGGAAAGCGATTTTCAATTACGATAATGATGATGATGTAGCATTGGTTAGACCTTTGACAAGGAAAATGAAAGCCAGTGGAAAAGGATCACTTTGTTGACTCTGTCTTTTAGGGAACCTTTTGAAGTCGTACCTCATATAACCAATGCAAAATTTTTGTCTCTTTCTCTATTTGTCAATGCGCAATATTACATAATCAACAACAAAAATTGCATCAAATAGAGATAATTATTAGGTAAAATAAAATAATTTGACTCATTAATCTATTTAAAAATTAACAAGTATATCAAATTATCAATAAATAAATTTGAACAAATATTCTAACTCTATAACAACTTTTTTTTTCAATTCAATCTTTCTTCAAATATCTCCATCATCATCATCATCATCATCACCACCACCACCACCACCACCACCACCACCACCACCACCACGTGCTGTGCGAGAACATGAAGTGGCACTCACTCTCACAAGTCAAGAAGACACAAAACACAACCTTACTCTTGTTTTGCTCCTCCTTTTGATGTCTCCTACCCCCTTTTTCTTTATTTTCAATGGGTGGTACAGAACCGACCCACCGACTTGTATGGCCCTCTTAGCTCCCAACCATCAAGGCCAGCCAACCCAAGCTGTCGTTAGTCCTGCTGATTTTGCATTATCCTTTAGCTGATGTTGTTGTTATTATTATTATTATTATTTTGAGCATGAACTATTAGTATTTAAAATTTTCTAGACTTTAATTAATTTGATTTCAATTGGATCAATCTATTAAAGAAATAAAACTCTTATAACACTATTTTTTTTTTTATTTACACAGCTCAAATCTAAGATTTTATTTAAGAAAATAAGTGCCGAATTATTGAACCGCCAAGAGTTGGTTTATCCTTCAATTATCTAATATGTTGTGGTCTGCTACCTGATTATGTCAGCATGAAAGCAAAGTACCATAAAAAGTGTAACAAAATTGTTATGGCTATGATTTTTGGTGTTTTTTTTTCGACAAATATGTGCTCTTTAAAGGGTCGAAAGGCTCATCCTTCAAGAGGTCATTTCCCTTTGAAAATATTGGACATAAAAAAGAGGAAAGATAAGACGGAGATGGGTGGTTTGATTGGAAGCTCATAATCAACTTAAGCATGAAATAGGAACAAGAAAGCACGGCTATAAACTAAGGGGGAAAAGCTAAAATCAGTTTATTCTATTTTTTGGCACATTCAGATCTTTTATTTTCTACCATCTGATTATTATTTTTTCACCCTCCTTCGCAATTGGTTAATTTTGAAAACCAAAACCATTTTTTCTTCAATATTATAGTTAGATGATGTCTACATCCATGGTAATTTACCTCTTTAATTCGGTCAAAATAAGTCGTGTAAATTGAGATTTTAAAAATTGACAGATATTTCTTATAATTTAACTTTAAATAATTGATATAGTTAGAATGTTGTCATACAACTTTTAAAGCATAATATACTGCACACTATTTATCCTTGTATTGTGGTAACTTTTCATCAAAGCTGTGAAATTGGATGTTGAAACTAGATAATTCGAGTGATTGTGCACAAGAATACATATACTAATACTGGTACTCCGTGCAATTGGGCTAATGGTGAGAAACTTTGACAGTTATGAGGATATAAGTTCAAATCTTAATGTCATTTATGTATTTAAAAAATACTCATTCAGTGAATAAATAACTTTAAAGAATTAGTTTAGCAATAGATTGGTATGCTATAAAGAAGTATGTACGTGGTAACAAAATTAAGTCCTAACTATGTCAATTAGTTAAAATTAAGTTGTAAGAAATAATTATAGCCTCTAAAGGCCCACAACATCTCACCATGATGCTAAAATATTTATAGATTATCTCATGTAAAAATTTTATAAGATCTGATTATGTATAAGCTTTTATTATTAATTATATTCTTTTGTCGGCCTTAGATTAGGCTCCATTATACTAATCAATGATAAAATTTTACACACGTGTAAAAATTTACATGTAATCAAATCATGTGAAGTTTTCATACAAGAGAATTCACTCTCTAAAAATAATATAATATACTAGTCAAATTAATAGAGACTTTTGCTTCCAAAAGTAATTATGGCATGAAATTATTCCAAGAATTAAGCATTTAAAAAAACAAACAAATTACAATATCACTAAAGTTCATGGCCCATAAATTATTAAATAATATGAAATAATCAAATCTTTTATCCGAATAACTTAATGAATTTGATAAAACATTTGCAGAGGATAAACAGAAATAAAGTCATGGGTTTGGTTTTTATTGATGATGGGCTTCTGCTACTACAATGTCTATAAATATCGCTGTAAGTCCTTGTATCGTGGCATGTGGTATGCTTCGACCATAAAATGAGATAACTTTTCTTTTTCTTAAACTTTATTTCTTAAAAAATATTGTTTAAATTAATTGTTCATAATGTCAATAGAATGTGCAATATTCCATGTTTTAAACTTTAGAACCAAAATGTTATTGAGCCCAAATAATTTAAATTCAAAACTTTAAGGTTATCAATTGCATTATATATAATGATTTTGGATTTTCTCTTCCATTAACAAATACTTCTTGATAATTGTTACCTAACGAATTCCTATTTTAAATAAAAGAAATCTAATATGTCTATGGATTGGCACAAGTATGTATTTTAATTGAAGTATATATAGAAAAAACATAGAAACAGATTTATTTTATCAAATTAGTCTATGTACCAAGAATTAGTACTTAACTGGATTATAATTATCTCTCTTATTTTTTATTTGACAAAATTACAAGGTATCATCATAACTAATAAATGTCATGCATTTAAACTGTCGCTGAGATTAATATTTCATAATTATTATGTAGTTTTTTCAAAAAATAATTTTCATAAGATTTTAAAAAAAATTATCTGAAACAATTAAGATAACTTGCAAATTAACCCACCAATCCCAAATATATCTCTCATAGTTATATCTTGATGTATGAGATAAAGATTTTTTTTAACATTTCTTCCGGCTTTCCCTTTCTGTTTTACTTGTTTAATGTTCATTTATGAATTAAAACACTAACAATTATTTGTGAACAACAGAATTTTCAAAATGACTTTTAACCTAAAAGATTCTGAACTTATTTTACATCATGCACTGCATCTTTTCTTTCAAGTTGTGCTGTTTAGAAAATTAAAGTAAAAGGAAAAAGGGAAAAACAGGTTTTTTTTTTTTGGTCCTGAAAAAGCTAATTGGATTGGAATCATCCATGGACAACTCTCTTTTTTTTCACAGATCCATCGACATTTTCTTGGCTTACCTGTTTGTGAATCATTTTTAAAATGACACCGGAATATATATTGGCATGGTACAGGCCACAGAGAATATTTGTTCCATAATTTTAACCAAACGTAGCAAAAAGTATGGTTGACATGGATAATATGAAAAGAATAATTAATGCTCTTATTCCAAGTATCTGTTACACTATTGAGTAATTTTTTATATATCTTTTTTTTTTTGGTAAAACACATCATTGGATTAGAAATTATACATCCTGTCTATAAAATTTTAGATCAATATGAAATCGTTTAACATATATTATATTTTAAAATTCATATAATATATATGTTTAAAATATACATAAATAAGAGATACTTGATTATATTCTTATTGATTTTCAATTTTCATAAAATTTGGCACAAATAATTTTCATAATATGTAATTATAATTCAATGATTGGATTGATTAAACTGATATTTTTTAGAATTGTTAAGTGATATAACTATGCTTAAAATTATATTGGTGTAACTTGATATATATATATATATAAAGAAGGGTTTTCTAAATTGCTTATCAGTTCAGATTAAAAAAAAATTACTTATTAGTTGATATTCATGGATTTAGACAAAATACTTTGAGTCTGAACCCATTAATAAATGTCTGTATTCACATAAATCTTTATATAGAAGTTGGATATGATATATATTTTTTAATTTAATTTTAATATATTATTAATAATTAAAACTTTTTTTCACCATCATTTAATCATATATTATTATACTATTTTTGTTTGGTTTTTCACAGGATTTTAATCTAGTGATAGTGTTTGAATCATAATATAACTACATTAAAAGTCATAAAAAGAAAATAAGATAACATTAATTGATAATATAAAATACTTTATATTGGTGGTGTATTAAAATTAATTTTTATATTATTTTGATGATTTTTTTGACATGGTATCTTATGCTATTAAATAATAATAAATATAAGTCCATACTTCTAGTAAGTTATACGATCATGATAAAATATTAACATATAATTATAAAAAAATATAAAATATTATACAAAAAAGTGATAAAAATTCTTCTAAAATTAAATGATCTGAGATATCGTCGTTCATTTCAGCACTTTTACCACAGTGAATTTTATCAATTATATAATTTAATTATAAACTATTAACTAAATGAAAAAATGCAAACTCGCTACTTAACATGCCCACAAGCTAATTAATACGCACTTTATTGCCAGAAGCAGATGGTATCAGAGTGAGGAATATTAGTACTATACATCAATGAGAATTTCCGCGAGACCTCCAAACCTAAAAGCAAATGATATTATAATTAATTCGTGATTATTGAGAATTATTTGGTATTGATCCCATCAAGTTGAAACTTACGAACATTTGCTCTTCCATTCGTGCCAAAGCACTTGTAGATGTTCTGCTTGATTTGTAAATTTCTAAAAATATTCTTAGAATTTTAGGCAAGAAATCTCTATTCATGGTTTGTGGATGTAAAAGTGAGCTTGATTATCCCACAGGAAAAGAGGCAAAAAAAAAAAAAAAAAAGAAGCGTGTAGCAAATACTCAGAGTCAAGACCGTGTTTGTGATTAAGTCACTGTTCTTGTGGATGATCAAATTCAAAAGATTAATTACCTACTAAACATGAAAAAGTTTATGTTGAGTAATGGAAACAGTTTATCACTTTAGGGTGAAAAATTAATTTCATCATTAATGTCAGATCTTTACATTGTGCTTGTTTGTTCATTAAAATATTGTTTTACTCTTTTCTTTTCAAGGAAAGAGTTCTGTATTTCTTCTCCTACACACTTTGCGTCATACGTATATCTCTCTACACGGAGGGGAAAAAAATGGTAAAATGAAATAGAAGAAAATACATCAGCCGATGAAATTAATAGGGAAATCTTAGTATGGCAAAATTTTGTTATCTTCTTTAATGGCGATTTCAATTTAGATTTGTTTTCTTCTTAATAATTTTTCACATAATTTGGCGTGAGAGGGTAGCATTTAAATAGTTACGGTACTCGAAATCTTGACATTAAAGGTAAAATCCACTATCTACTCCCATTTTCAATTAATTTTGTGTTTAATTTAGATTTTGATTGCATTTTTAAATACATAGTATATTTTTCTTTAATTTGCCTAAAACTATCTTTTTTTTCACAATTTGTGCACAAGCAAAGTGATTGAACCAAAAAATATTGTTAATTTTATTTAGCTAGTGTCACTTTTAAGATTTGATAAATTTAACATCTCAATTCATGACATCTCTAATGAATGTAGAATATTAAATAGGGTTATGAGTAAGTATATGAAATAAAGTTACATTTTTACTATTGGCTATAACTGTGATCCTATTAGTTTGTATTTGATCCACAACACATTCATTAGAGGGACGATGATGAAAATAACATAGGTTTTAGTATTTGAGAAGAAATGGTTGTATAAACTTTTTACTCTTTGCTTTTCAAAATCAACCAAATATTTGCGCAATTTACCACCCGTCGTCAAACTACGTAATTTAATATTACTTCTTAACTACAAATACTCCTTCATGGCTTCATCTATATGAGTGACGGTATTCAAGAAAGGGATAAAGAACTGTTGATTATCTTCGAAGCCGCACCTACTGTTAGGAGTGTAACGAAGGAGTAACCAAAATCGTTCAAAAGAAACTGAAATTCAATTTTAATCCGATGGCTTATATAGACACAATATGAGAATGTAAATTAGTAGCATATTTGGTTTCCTGTTTGAAAATCTCCGGATCATAATTTAGGAAAAATCATTCTTCCTTGTAACTTTTACCCAAACCACAGTTATGGAATTCCAAATCAAAATTCAAACATGCTATTGAACTATGATAGTACGTACAGCAAAAAGAAGTGTCATGGTTGAGATAGCTAATTAGCTAGGAGATAGTGTGCTACATTGTAAAGGCAATTACTTGGTAGTTCAATCAAAGCACCCAACTTCTCACTTTCTGGTTTCTTTTCTAATTTGGTTTAGTTGTTAACCAGTCAGATTTTTTTCAAGTGAAATCTCAGCATTGTAGCTGCCAAAGTCTAAATCATAAATAGTGCAACCCATCATCTACTAATTGACCAAAGCCCAATAAAATAATATCTAATAAAAAAACAAGTGCATGAAATGAATCATATGTCATTTATTACAAATTTAATGAGGGTGACTGAAAGTTTGCCATAAAGAACCAAAAGGCCTGCCTCAGCTAGATACCTTGAGTCACGCCCAACTAAGCCAAATTAATCAATCAGCAAAGAGTGAAATAAGGGATCTGCTTGCTTTGTTATTTTCTCAGCACCAACTTCACAGATTTCCCAAAAATGGAAAAAGAAAATTTAATGAAAATCAGACTCAATCACCAGGCTCTTGCTGCCATTAAAATTTTCTGATTCACTTAGCAATCTCCACTACTAGTCATGAAGATCTGTGTGAAAAAGCTGGAAGTAGCCTCAAACAGAAAAAGAAGGGAAAAAATGATGAGAGGCAGAAAAGTTTCCTTTTTGCCAAAAGAATTTTTTTTTTACCAAAAAAAAAAAAAAGAAAAGTTATGGAACTTCTTAATTGTCTTGGGAAAAAAAAAGGAGAAAATAAAAGAAAAAAGGAGGAACATGAAGAAACATATTCCTCTTCATGAACTGTACAATGCCGGTGGTCAGAAGTGGGAGTTACTTTTCTATTAATAAAATAATCAGGTTGATCAACTTCCTGTGAGAATGACTTTGTTAATGTTAATTTAATATTCACAAGCAATGAATGGTAGAACAGTTATTTGGTACTCGCTTGGAAGCTGAAACACAGCCCACTAAAACACGCATGCTTTGCCAATTCTTCCCCATAACAAAGGACAAGAAAAATTAAAAAGAACCACCTCCAAAAAAAATCCCAGAAATTCTACTAGTAATTCAAAAGAGGGGAAAAAAAAATTAAACCAGAAGTTTAAATTAAATATGACTAACAGAATAAGCATAAAGAAAGAAGTTCAGTTCTTCCATTAATGGATGCTCTAACCCTAAAATCATATCTTACACAAACAAAGCCAGAACAATCCAGAAGAACTAACCTACAGTTAGAATCTGAGAAGAATAATTAAAATTATTATGTAAATAATAACTATAGAGCAACACCATATTACCCGATTGGCTGAACTGAACAAATCTAAAAATTGTACTTAAAAAAAAAAAGAAGAAAAAACTGAACCAAAATTTTGAACCTTTGGATCAATAAACAACCAACTAGTCCCACCGAAAACAATAAAAAAGAAAAGCTTTTCACCTAGGAAGAACCTTCACCGGTTTCACAAATTCCGCATCTGAAACAGCAGAGTCCTCGAATTGGCTCACATCATCATCATCAACAGGGGCAGGGAGGTTAAGATCTATCAAACTCTCTCTTCCAAACTTCGTGGAACTCACAACCTTCGATGTTGCAACTTCTGCTTCCACTCTTGCTCCTGTTGCTCTTGTTGTTGAGGTTGTTGTAATAACGTGTGTTCTCTTGTGTCCACCGAGGGCTTGACCCGAAGCGAAAACCCGAAAGCAAACGGGGCATTCATGGATCTTCTTATTATTGTTACTGTTATCCACCACGGTAGGAACAGCAACAGAAGAAGAAGCAACAACCCCATTATTGATATTGTGATTAACATTCTCATCATCGTGCTCCAATTCAGGTTCATGATGATGATGATCCACCTTGATCTTCTTGTGACTCGCTCTATGTCCACCCAACGCTTGATAAGACCTAAACACCTTGTTACACGTCTCGCATTTGTACCTCCCTCCTCGTACCCTATTC
Source organism: Pterocarpus santalinus (assembly GCA_031439595.1). Classification (NCBI taxonomy): domain Eukaryota; kingdom Viridiplantae; phylum Streptophyta; class Magnoliopsida; order Fabales; family Fabaceae; genus Pterocarpus; species Pterocarpus santalinus. The sequence goes on from CM062523.1 coordinate 8,513,810, forward strand.
GTTTTCGCCTTGTTCTTCATCATCTCCTCGTACTCATCACTCTCTTCACCTTCATCGTCCTCATCATCTTCATCTTCTTCTTCATGTTCTTCTTCGAGTTCTTCATCCTCTTGCTGTAATTGCTCTTGTTCTTCTATGCTGTTGTTGTTGTTGCTGTGATTCTTCCACATGTTGTCACGTGACAGCATCATGAGGCAGAATGCAACATCCTCCTCCGTGGTTGTATCAGAAGCCGAACTCGCTGACTCGTTCCTCTGGCTCAGTTTCATCTTCTTGTTAAAGTTACCGAGTTTCCATGCTCTCTTGGATCGCCTCCGAGTTATGTTCTTCGACGACTCGGTCTCGCTCTCTCGATCCTCCTGGAGTATAACTGATCCTGTGTCCGCTGCCGCAGCGAATGAAAACGCGGGATTCGCGATTCGGAAGCTCCTCTTCGGGTTCTCCCTGAGGCCGTAGCATAAACTCTTGTTGTCCTCTTCTTCCCCTGAAGACGGTGATGGTGATGACTCGGCCTCGAAGCTGAGTTGAATCGTTGGCGGCGACTCGTTCGGCTTCGGAGGGAGGTGGAGGTTCATCATGTGAGACCTCATGTGACCCCCTAAGGCTCTTCCGTTAGAGAAATTCCTGAAGCAAAGCTTGCACTTGTGCTTCTCCATGGAAAAGAAAAAAAGGCAGAGTAGAACAGAGGAAAAAACAGAGAGGTGTTTTTTGTGTTTGTGACTCTTGTTCTGTTTCTTGTGTTGTTTATATAAACGCTTTTCGATCTCTTTGTTCCGTTTTTATGGTGTGGGGAGTGTTGTGTTTGTGCGTGTAAAAGGAGTAGGTGCAAAGCATTCTTCCACTAAGGGAGATATATACAAAAACGGGGTCACAGGTTGCAATTTTTCGTTTTTGAAAAAAAAAAAAGGGAAAACCAAATTAAATTTTGATTTTATGATTTTGTGATTTATTCATCCTCGCTCTTTTAGGAAGTGGTTTCATTTTGTTACCCTCTCTTCAACGAAAAAACGCCACCATGAATTGATGATTTAAAACCTTTTTTTTTTTTTTTGGAAGACATGTGACATGCGCTGATGCGAGACTTGCCGGTTTTCTATGTATTTTACTTTATTTTATATTTTACATTTTTATTTATTCCTCTCACTCGATCTCTCTTTTGTACCTTCAAGCCTTCAACTTTTTTGTGGTCATTTTCCAAAATACCCTTTTGTACCAATTCAAGATAAATTTTTTTAGATGATAGCTTTTTCCAAAAAGAAAATATCGGAATGTCGATCTTTTTCGGGATGAGATATCTTCTTGAAATCAAATTTGAATTTTGCTTTTCTCAAATTTGTTGAAAATACTATAATTGAGTGTGATTTTTTTCAAAAAATGGAAAGGGTATTTTTAGAAATTCGCAGTGGTTTTGCAGCTTAAACCGGTGGCTTGCTTGTCCAAGTGAAGGAAAGAAAACTGCTTATTGTGTGTTTGTTGTAACGACGAAGCTTGATAAAATAGCGGAAAGAGAAGGGCAGGGGTACGCTTCGCAGTGCAACCTTTTTTTTTTTTAAACGTCACCTGGCTGTGATGGCAAAGTCAAGTGACAAACAATAGCCATCAAATTGATGCGTTACACGTAACTCTCATCACGTACCTCTGTGTTTTTCAGTTGGTAACCACTGGTTAATGCCATGGTTTAATTATGAAATTGAGCTCAATAAATAAGCGAAAAACCGATTCGGTTGTGTGTGCGTTTTTATTAATTAATTTTTCTCCGTTTTGATTCTGTAATCTGTTATGTTTGTGGCGGTGACGAGAGAGCCAATTGTCCGCGTGGTAGTTTTAGCATGCCGGCAGGTACTTTACTCAGTTTTTCTAACAAAAAAAATGAAAATTATAAAATTAAAGTGATATTGGTGCGTTTGTTTTAATTTTAAAAAAATATTTTTGAGATTTAAATTTTATATATAATTAAAAAATTAAAAATTAATTTTTTCATAAATTACTCTTTTCAATTTTAAAAAATTTAAAATAGATTATTTTAAAATTCTAATTATTTTTAAAAAATTATCCACATATTTAAAAGCTGATTTATCAATAAAAAAATATTTTTTTATCCAAAAAATCCTAAATAAATATAGTCATTGGTACTTATCAACAAAAATTTTAAATTTGATCATGTTTTGGTCTCATCACTATCCGATATTAATAGTGTTGTTAAATTTAATGTTGATAAATTATCTGTTTAAGAGTTATCTAATCATATATTATTATATTAATAAAAATATTTAACTTTCATATTCATTATATTAAAAATATCACATATAATAACAAATAATTTAATAATAATATAAAAAAATTTTTATACTCACAATATATCCAAATTAATCTTAATGTAACAGTTATCATATGGTTATGGAAAACTTTTATGGGACTTTTTTCTTTTAATATAGGGTGGGTGTGGTGTGGTGGATGATAATGGTTTTTGCCCTTCAATTTTGGATCTTGGTTTGAAATGTGTGATGGGAATGAAGGGTGGGGAAATGGGGTAGGAAAACTAACTGTCCTACCTTTGAGAATGGAGTATTGTATGGGATTGGGGAAGTAAATGCCGTTTTGTTAGGGTTCAAAAGACCCAGTCCCTCCATGCTCCTCATATAAGTCTGCTTCCTAGCGCTTACCCACACACTCTCCCATCACACACAAGATCCCCTTTGCTTTCTTTTTTCTTTCTTTTCTACCAAAGGACGCGGTCCTTTTATTCTGTTTTTTTTTTTTTCTTTTTTGGCTTCAACCAATTGCAACTTGTTAATTTTAAGAAAGAAAATGCACCTTGGTCATGAGTCATGAGGGTGAAGAGTGCCGTATGTATTGTGTCCAACCTCTCCACTCTTTTTCTTTTCTTTCCTTTTCTTTTAGGGTTTGCATAAATAACTTGGATAAGTGTTTAATTAAGAAGATTTTATTAGATGAGAACCCAAAAAAGTGGAGTTTATTTGAAAAGTTCTTGTGATGAAAAAATTGAGAAGTGTTAGACATTTAAAAAAATTAATTAATAAAACTTTCATAATAGTTTAAATTTAGTGTAGTAAAAGATATGTTGTACACCCAAAAAAAAAAAGGAAAAAAAAAAACCATGTATCTTATGCAAAGCTGCTAGTTAAACTGTCTTCAATACCACAAAACTTCAATCAAAAGCTGCATCTAAATAGGAATTCATTGCCTTTGTAAATATCAACATATTTCCAATGTATAGTCATTTAGTATACATTGTGATAATGAATTTTATGGTTTTAAACATGTTCGCTTGACCAGAATGCAAAAATCATCATCTGCGTGACTGCCTCAAAGATCAAGAAGAAAGTTGGGAGTTGGAACTTGTGACTTTGAGAAGACTGACCACTGAGAAACGGATAGAAAAACTTGTCTTTACCTTAATAATTTATAGATATATGCATATAAAATGCAAGATTATTTTTTAAATAATTTCATCTTGAACATTCAAAAGTAAATTTAATTAACATTATTTGAATAAAATTATTTATTTTTTATTATACGTAAAGTGTAAATATAGCAAAGGAGAAAGGTGAATCAATAAAAAGTTGGAACTACGGACAATATCATCACATCGAAGTTAAAAACTTTGAGTGCTGTCAGTTGAATTATAAAATTGTTCGCAAAATAAAACTTATTCTCATAACTTTTTAGTAAGTATTTTCAAACATAAAAACTCCTTTAAAGTTGCAACTGAGAAGTGTCAATATATGCTTGTAGCGCTTGAGAGCACCTGCAGTAATATGGGAGCAATCGAAGAGAATTGGTAAAAGTCTTAGGTTTGACATTTTTGGTAAAGGAAAATTTAGATAATCAAAATTTTTATTAAAATTTATTTAATAAGATGATGTCGCATGTATATGCTTTAAGTTTTATACCTGACCTTTGACTTACATGGAACCATTAATTAAGAGTAATTTAACACTTTTCTCTTCTTATATTTTTGCCGTCAAGCTTATTAATTGTTTTTAAACATATTTTAATTATTATTATTATCATTTTTTTATATTTTTGGTCTTACATATTTTAATTATTTGACAGAAGTGGTCCATTGCTAGTTGGGCTATAGCCCAATTGGTAACTAATCTGCACATAGGCAGCAGAACTGTGAATGGAGGTGCAAAGCGAGGAAGAAGAAACAAAGTGGTCCATTATTCCATCCATTCCCGTGCACCCGTGTTTCAAGTTGCAACAATTTGCACCCGAGACCTTGGTTTGGCTGGTCATGATAATGGCCTTAAAGTAGGTGCACTGAAGGGGCGGGTCTTCGAGTCGCAGGGGTAGAGCCCCGTAGCCCCCAAACCCCCCCTAATGACCAAAAAAAATAAAAAAAAAGTTGCAACAATTTAGTTTTGAAATTAATTATTTGTGAAGTAATGAATAATTAGTAGTAGTTATAAAAAGATTACATGCTCATACCACGTGCTAACAATATTAACATTAAATGGAATCAATGATAAGATCAATAAAATATATATTATGCGCATGCAGCTATCAGAAATTTGGATCTACTCAACCTAAAATTTTGTTTCATGATGAAGCTAAGCTTGGCTTGATAAGGATGGAGATTCTGCAATTTGTTCTAGATAGTTGATATGTTGGTTTTTGCTTCTACATTCTGAAAAGAAAGAGAAGTATCTCCTTTGCCATGTCTAAGGTGAGTAGAAAAGCAACATTGAGCTAGGCACCTAATGCTCTTATAACAAAACTTTCACAACTATTATTTATATATTTTATTTCCTTTAGATGAAACCTAACGATTATTCTTATAGTTGCGTAGGTGTTGGATCGGTTGTTGTATTCTATAAAATGTCCAAATGAATTGTTCTAGTGCTTAAATATTGAGTAGCCTATAAGGTTAGTAGATGCTAAATATTGGACTTCTCTTCTGTAAGGTTTTGAAGGGAAGATACCTGTCGATCATTTTTTAAACTAAACTACTAAACTAGAATTATGGTCAGAGATTCGGTAGCATTTATTTTCAAGATTAAAACGCACACAAATAGAATGCAAGACGAAATAAAAGTTTCAATTAATAAGCATTTTGATAAATAAATGCCAAGCTTTTCTTTTTCTTTTGTTCATTGAGCATCTTGCACCCTACAGAAAAAAAAGATAAAGTACTCTTGCAAGTGTGATTGTCAAGCTAATGCTACAAATATAGCCATGACCAGTTACTAAATGACCATAAGCAAAATGAATAAAATAACAAATTAAGTAAATAATAAAAATAAACAAGAAATTAAAAAATATATCAAAGGAAAAAACATTTAAAACTCAACATTATGAATTTATTATTAAGTTTAAGTAATTAATAATTTAATAAATGATGTTAAATCTTTTTAGTGTTTGCTTAAGACAATTGTCAACAACATCTACACATTGAAAAATTTGTAAGAGACTCTTCGAGCAAGAGAAAAGTTTTGTTATGCTCTGTTTATAGTACATTTGGTCTCTCTTTTAGAACCTCAAAATTATAGTATGAAGAAAAGTTGCAAAGGAGTAATTTTTGCCAAACCATGATTTTGGAATTTTTTAAATGGAAAATCAAACATATTATTACTATTATTTGACATTCAATTTGTGGATTATTTGGTGTTTCTCATCTTTACCACATTTTTAATGAAATTGTTAAGATGTCAAATGATAAATAAAATAGAATAAGATTTTTTTTATAAGTTTTGAAAAGGCTCAAAAACTCTCAATAGGAAGAGGGGAGCCAAAAACAAAGCAAAACATATACATTTGCTACAAAGACACAAAAAGGCTATATCATATGACACCAAACTAGAGAAGAAACCGTAAAACAAAACAAGATTTGATCCATAGAGAAAAGATTTTCACACCAAAAGCTTGATCACTTTCCATTTTTGGGTTGAACTTTATCAAGTTAAGTTAGATTCGGACTAGTAAAATGCTAACCCAGCCCAATCCTTAGTAGGTTGCAGGTTAGATATCGAGCTAACCTAATAATTTTTATTTTTATTTTTTAAATTGGAAACTTAGGCACAACACATATATATAATATACAAGGTTTGATAGAGACACATTAATTTTTCATTTCCATATAACTAATATCAAATAGAGCTGTCAAAATAGATCGGGCCACTTTGAGCTAGGTCATTTTCAAGTTGAGTTTGATCGGGTTAAGTTAGATTCGGGCTAATAAAATGCTAGCTCAACCCAATCTTTAGTGAGCTACAAGCTAGATTTTGAGCCGACTTAATAATTTTTAATTTTTTTAAAATTTGAAACTTAGGCACAACACGTATAATATGAAAGATTTGATAAACACACATCAATTATTAATTTCCATATAATTAATCTCAAGCTAGTAAAATAACATAACCAAGACCACACAGCTAGACAATAACATGTACCCTCAATAATATTTACAGGAACAAACGATACTCTACGACATACATCAAGATGAGCAATAATGCAAATTGGGGTCACCATGGATTAGCAAGAAAGTTTAATAAAAATCAAGGAAATGTTAATAAAAAAAAAGCATTAAATTGGGGAGTCACTTTGCATGGGTTATTCGTTTTGATTTTGAAAACAATAAAAATGGTAGAGGCAAGCCACTTTAGAGTGAAAAAAAGGGGGCCAAAGCTGTAATTATTTTCTTTTCAAATTATAGTAGCTAATTTTTTCAATATATATATATATATATATATATTCGAGTAATCAGGCTACCCCAATTCAAGTTGAGTCAAATCAGGTCAAGCCAGATTAAGCTAAAATAATTTTTTACCCTTATTTTTATAATCTAGCCCATGTATTTTTCGGGCCAATCAGATTGACCAATCGGGCTTGACCTATTTCGATAGCTCTAATCTCAAGCTAGCAAAATAACATAATCAAGATTACACAACTTGACAATAATATGTACGGGAGCAAATGATACTCTGCGACATACATCAACATGAGCAATATGCAATTTTGGGTCACCATGGATTAGCAAGAAAGCTTAAAAGTCAAGGAAATGTTACTAGGGAAAAAAATCAAGCATTAAATCTAGGATTCACTCTATATGGCTGCTGGAATCAAAACATACCCAGTCGGCCAAAAATGTAGCGAAAAGCCACTTTAGGGTTGACAAACGGGCCAAAGTTGTAGCTTTTTTTTCTGTAAATTATAGTAGCTACGTTTTTAAAACAAAACATGTTCGGGTAATCAGGTTGGTCCAGTCCATAGTGGGTTGACGTAATTCGGGCCATACCAAATCAAGTTGGGCTAAAACAATTTTTACTCATATTTTTATATTCTAATCCACAAAATTTTCCAGGCCAATCGGGCCGACCCATCGAGCTTGCTCCATTTCATAACTCTAATTTAACTCAACCATTGTGGCTGGCCCAACAAATACTTAGAAAAATATGGCAAAGTTGGACCATATCTGTACCACTCATATCAAACTGGTGACCCAAGGTTCTAAATAGCCTATTGTTCACCCTATCTCCATTATACTTTTTCTCAGCCCAACCACCAATCTTACCAGATTTTCACCATTCTTTTACTGCGGACAAGGAATAAAACCAAAACCAGCATCTTACACCATGAACATGATTCCAAGTCAGCTCAAAAGAAACAAAAGCAACTATGATTTCAGTGAGGCGAACCTAACAAAACCACAACATAAACAATCAAAAACTATGAGAATTGACTATACAGAGAACATAAGAAAATACCATGGAAGCTGCCTCCTATAAAAATGTCTTCGACAAAGTCAAGCGTTCGTGAAAGTCATCTTCCACTGTCTCTAGCGATCATGGAGACCCGAAGAGCCCTGGGCCCATGGTTGACTCTTTCCAAGTTTCCATACCCAACTTTGAAGAAAAAACCTTTCACGCCGATGCATTCTGCCTATTTAAATGCTCTCACAACATCGCCACCTACTGAATCTTCCACTTCTCAAAACATGAATTTTTTTTTCACCTAAAATTTTTTCTTAAGGATGTTTTTGATTTGGAGGTAAAAATAAGGGATAAATTTTTGTAGATCCCACATACAATTTTACACATGAATAGGATCTATAAAAATTTACCTTCCATTTATACCCGCAAACCAAACATATCCTAAACATTAACTCTCTTCGTTCTGTCACACCAACAGCCAATATACAGATGAAAAACATTCCATTATTGGGCATAATTGCATCTGTCTACAGTCTACAGATGGTGAAATAATCGCTAATAGAATGAACTCAAGCAAGCAGTGATTAAACCAAATTAATTTTTAAGATCTTGGTTTTTTTTTACTGTAAATTTTTATTTCTTTTAATGATTTCAAACACAACGCGTAACTGATTATGGATGAAGCTTCGAAAGCAGAGGATCAAGCATCAAACGTGCCACTACACATCACAAAATGTATTGGATTAGGACCAAGTTTGTTCAATAGATTAGAACCCTTGTTTATTTTGGGGTCGTCTGAGATTAGAACCCTTGTTTATTCTGTTCAATAGATTAGAACCTAGACCTAATAAATATGAATCAAAGCTGGGCTCATTGAATTGGGCTTTGGAGTCAATTGATCACACTGCTTGAACTATACTTGACGTCATTGTGGGCTCTAAATAAAAAAGACATGGATTGAGCAAATAAAAAATGTTTTGCTTTAAATTTATTGTCTCGGAAAAAATTAGCTACAAGCTGATACGTAAAAAAATTAAGTGCTAAAACAATTCTTTTCTTAAAATCAAAGAAGTGCCCACGAAGGCGAATGATTGATTTTATTCGAGGCATGAATGAGACTATCAACAAGAAATTAGTGTTGCTATGAAACTATCAGTTCTTCTCGTGAAGTTGTCGAAAGCATTTTGGAAGCTTCAACTACCTCTGAAACTATATATAACGAGGAATTGTTATAATGACTTGAATTTATTATTTTTTACCAAAATCTTCACCCTACCCATTGCCTAAAGCCGAAGTGGCTTATGTAAATATATTATGTGACTGTGACAATCTTGATTGTGATCGTGACTCGACATGCTTCTGCCCTTTCTCAGTTTCAGATCGATATTATGTTCTAGGTTCTATAGTTCTGCACTAGTATCCTTGGATCCATTCTAGGCTAACCTTGCAGTAATGAGTTGCACCCTCACTAGCGAAACACAAGCAAATCATAGTCCTACGTTTTATTCAAAGCAACAGCCAATGTGAGGAACTTCGCCATTTTTAGAAATGCTTTCACGAATATCATTTGTGAAGACAAAGTTGAGGCTAGAAAATCAATAAAATAATTTATTACCTTTGTACAAAATATTTATGTTAGAAGGGTAATGCTATGTGTACGTCATTTTTATTATACAATCTTTTCTCTTTTTCCTTATGATTTTTTAACGATAAAACAAGAAATTCATTCATGAAATTCTTATATGCTATGAAAATAAGAGTGTGTTTGTTTGGGGTTTTTTGGGCAAAAAATTATTTTTTTTACTGAAAAAAATAAATTTTCATATGTTTGGATAATTTTTAAAAAATAATCAAAATCTAAAAAAAAAATTTTGTTTTCAATTTTTTTTGTAAAAGATGAAAAGAGTAATTTTTGAAAAAAAAAATTAATTTTCAATTTTTTCATCTATATATAAAATTTAAGTTTTAAAATTATTTTTTTTTTTAAATTTAAAACAAATGCACCCTAAGAATTATCTATTACTCTATTTTATTTAAAGCATGACAAATCAACATGATGGTTGTTAAAAAAGACATAGTGGGTGGTTACGGAACTAAAAATGATCTTCGATTTATACTGATTTGTCAAGGTCTGAATGGAATAAAGCAAGAGAAAAGTTTTGCTCTTAGATCGAGCATACAATGATTTTTCAAATCATATATTATGATACATTCTCTGGTTCCTTTTTTCCCCAAAATTACATAAGTATATATGAAGATAAAGTAAAATTTTTTATGTATAAATGATATTTTTATTTTGTGAATACAGAAGTAATACTAAAAAGGGCATATTTTCATTTAGTAAAGAAACAATAAAAATTAAGCAGCTGGGTGGATTCAATCCAAGGAATAACACTCGGCAGCTAGCACAAACAACGGTGGGGCCACATAAACCATTGATCTGCCTTTGTCTGCGTAGGTCAACTAAAGGATGAGCCTGTTATGTCTGAGGAACTAACAAATCGTGGTAGGGCGTGAAATATGGGAATACACACCAATTCTCAATTCTCTACTTTCTGAACTAAGTAAACGTTTTCAGGCAATTATATTTTTGTGTAAGAATTTAAGAATAAAAAATTGATTTACACAATTACTATTTTCAATAAGAATCACATAATGATTATTGATTTAACTATTCAAGGGTTATATTTAAAGATACATATAAAATAGTCAGAATTTTTGTCAAAATTAGATAGCACAATTATTGATCCTTAGATTAATAAGTAGATTAATTGTACTATATTATTTTATTCAATGACCATTTCATTTTTTTTTTCACAAGAATAACAATTTTTTTTTCTCCCCAGATTATATAACTATCCTAAACTTTCACTTATAAGTAACCACCGTCAATTATTAAATTTGTCAATTAAATTGAGAAACTACAATGACACTCACAATTAGGCCTTCGATGTAATTTTTCATGAGTTGACTAACGAAGCACCATTAGTGAATGACACAAGAAAATCTATAAGTGTCATAAGTCAAAATCTTTACATTTTTCCCCCCTAATATTCTCTTTTATTATCCCATCTAATATTATTTTAAAATATATTAAAATATTAAAAAAAAAAGAGAAAAAGCACTTCCCCTCTTAACTATATAGGCCATGTACACTTTACTATCAGCATTTTAAAAAGGAGCATTTAATTCTTTACCTTTTTTAAATGTATAATTCAGTCCTTTTATTAAATTTTTATCCATTATTAACAAGAGAAAAGTGCATGTCACTCCTTGAGCTTTGGGTCATGCACACCTTAATTACTAAATTATAAAATAGCACGCAACCCAATGTCCTAAAATTTTTTGAACGTATGTTATTTTCATTAATAGTAAATAAAAAAGTTAACAAAATAGTCAATTTGAATATTGAAAAAAGTTTAGGAATGTGATTTGCATTTTTTTAAAATGTAAAGGAATAAAACACACATAACCTATAATTGAGGGAGTAAAGTACTTTTTTCCTTAAAAAAATTAAAATATGTTCTAAAAATAGATTTAAAATAATTGTATACACTTCTTCCAGACCAAATGGGCAAAGGTCATCTCAATGAAATTAAATCAAATTAAACTATTTTTTCATAATCTTTTATAATTTTTTTAAAATAAATTAATATGCTTTTTTAGCAATATTAGATGGAGAAATAAAGGAGAAAGTTAAAGAGAATATCATGGTGGGGATTTTGATCATGCAATACTCATAAATCTTGTCACGTCATTTACCAACAGTACTGTTCTGATAGTAAGCTTAGTTAAATTTAACAAAAGATGTAAGTATGACGGTTATTATGATTTAAATATTTAATTGAAGGTTTAATCAAGTTTTTGGTCCGTGCAGTTTCCACTGATTTTCGTTTTAATTTTAATATTTTTTTTGTTTAGGTTTTTGTCCTCATAGTGTAAAAAATTTGGTTTTTGATCCCTGAAATTTATTATTGGTCCTCATAGTTTTTACCCTCTTAAGTTTTAGTTCCTCAAGGATCAAAATTCAAATAGTAAAAAATTATAGGGACCTATACCAAAAGAAAAATATTACAGGGACTAAGAGCCTATTAGGTAAATAACTTATTTAAACACTTATATAAAAGTAATTTCTAAAAATTAACTTATGAATAAGTTATTTTGTGTTAGAATATATAGTAATAGAAGTGCTTATTTAGAGTATATTGATAAATACTTATTAAGAAGTTAGATATTTTAATTTCTCAAAAAACACTAAAAATGAATTTTGAAAAAATAATAAATTGTATAACCAAATAAGATAAAAAGTTAAAAATGTGACTCTTGACTTTTAAAAAGTTGAAAAAAATTATAAGTGATGTTATCTAAATGGGCCCTAAGACCAAAATCTAATGCAATTATAAGGACCAAAATGGTACTCAAACCTTAATTGAAAAATTTAATAATTGGTGGTAGTTATTACTAAGTGGATGAAGATAAAATGATATTAATTAAAAAATTTATATGTAAGCGAGTGAAAGTTTTAGACCTTAATCAGAGGACTTAACACATGTCAAAAAAAGAATTAGAGGATTTAATAATTAATAACAGCTATTTATTAATAAATGAAAGTTTAGAGGGTTAGATGCTCTTTTCCCCTTATTTATGATTGTCTAGCATTGCTCTTTAGTTAAATACTTAAATTATGCAGATATAATGATATATATAACCAAACAGCACATTTCTCGGGCAAATTGTGCAAGTCACATTTATGACGGGTAAAAATGATTATTCTAATGATCACAACTTGCCAAGACACGTCCTATTCAATTAGAATAGTACACAGAAAAAGGAAACATGCTTTCCAGAATATAACAACAAAAAATGAACAACAAGAAATTGTGCAAAAATTAATCTTTTAATTTATTCGTTTAAATGTAACTTCAGATCATGAAAATGTACAGACCAAAGAAGAAAAAAAATATGAAAACTGTAAAGTTCAAATAAAAATATTGAACTCTGGTCATGTCTGTATAATTAATTACAGTTTCGTAGTTTAAATAAAGAAAAAAAAGAAAAAGAAAAAGAAAAAGATTACTCCATACCAATCACCAATCGCGATCATCACAATGCTTTACCCAAAAAAGAAAGTTATGTATCAGTGATCGGTCCCCACATCAGCTGTTGAACCGATTCCAACCTGCAACCATGGTGAAGAACTGCCACCAATGTTCATGTCCTTTAGCTCACTAAGTTTTGCTAGCTTGATCTTACTATCAGCTCCATTATCCACATTTTGCATCAAATCAATGCTGGGGTTATTATTTTTGTCCCCATCGACATTATCATTATGATCAATTTGGTTATGGTTGCGGTGGTGACTTTGACACTGGCTATTACTATTATCATCTTTAATAGCAGTATTGTCCTTTGTTCCTTCAACCCATGGCGGCAAGAAGATTTCCGTGGACACATTCCTTCTAGCAAGGTCATTGGCCGGTGCTGGAAGGTTAAGATCTAGCTTGAGATCAAGTGGCTCAGAAGATCCATCAAACTTTGGTATTTGATCCAAATGTTCCTGAAATTGTTGAAATCTAGCCAGTGTTGAAGTGTCCGGTGCATTTGATGTGATCCAATGGCACCTCTTGTGTCCCCCCAGTGCTTGTCCAGAAGAGAAGCTCCTATGACATATGGAGCACTCATGCACCTTTGATTTCCTTTTGGATGAAGAAGCATGATGATCAAATTGGAGGGTGGAGTTTGATTTTGTAGGGAAGAACTCTTCATGTGTGATGACATCATCCTCGGCTATGTTGTCTTCAAGGTTGTCTAGTCTTGCGGCGAAGCAGCCCTTAACCTTCTTGTGGCTAGCTCTATGGCCACCCAATGCTTGGTGTGAGTTGAAGACCTTCTTGCATGCTTTGCATTCAAACAAGCCCTTTGCAACCCCTTTGGCCTTGTTATTGTTGTTGTTGTCAATGGGGGCTTTGTATGATGAGAATGGTGCAATGAAGTTCATGGGGTTTCTTCTTTCCTCATCTTTGCTAGCTGAGGCACAAGACTCTTCGGGCTCGGCCACAAGAGGGTCAACAATGGCGTTGGACAACATCATCAAACAGTTTGCTAGGTCTTCTTCCTCGCTTGAAGGGCAATTATAGTTGAAGCTACCAACTTTGGCTCTCAATGACCTTTTCCTTTTGGACCAACCACATCCTCTCCGGCCTCCGATGCCGTCATCTGCAGTATCAGATCCCGGAGAGGATACGAGAGACTCGGCATCCTCAGAGGTGCATTTCCCATGCTCAAGGAAAGATTTCCAAGACAAGAACTCCTTGCCACAATTCTCACATACCCTACAACTCTTTAGCCTATTAGGGTTTGTTCTTAGGGCATACATACGTTTGTTGCTTGGTGGAACATTGCCACCAAGCCTATCTTCCCAATCACTTGCAGGGTCATCATCTTCCATGTGCCCGGTTTCATCTCCTATGCCATGTGCCCTCATGTGTCCTCCTAGAGCTCTTCCACAAACAAAGCCTTTTTTGCAAATTTTACAAAAGTGTTTGAAGTTTGATTGTTGATCCACAATCAAAGCCATAAAATTTAGAAAAATATGATTAAAAAAATTGAAAGGAAAAAAGGGAAAAAAAAAAAAAGAAAAGAAAGAAGAAGGAGGAGGAAGAGGAGGGGGGGAGGGAGGGGGAGAGAGAGAGAGACAGACAGACAGATAGATGGGAAGGAGAAGAGTGGGATAAGAATGAAAGAAGGGGGTGGAGTTAATTTGTTCTTGTAGTGATAGTTGTTGTGGGGTTGTACGGTGAAAATTAAGGGGTAGTAGTCCTAGTTTTTAGTTGGAGTTATGGTTGGATTGATTTGTGGATGAGAGAGAAATGTTAAGAGTCCTTTGACAGCAAGAGAGTGTGGTGACAAGTGGAAGGAGGGTGAGAGGGTTAGAGACTTTTTCCACGACTTTGTTGTGGTAAGTGTCATCGCTTGTCAAAGGTGTTTGTGTATGTGCTAGAGAGAGAAGCAGTGTGAGTTTATTTCTCATAATTTTTTTTTTGGGTACTTTATTTTTCGTAATTCTGTGTTGTGTGTCTATGCAAGGAAGTGAGTGGAATGAGAAGAGAGTGGTTCTAACTACCATATCTATTCATATCCCTTCAACTCCAAACCAAGAAAAATATTCATGCTTCTCCTTGTTTGTCGGTTGGTTCATGTTGCTTTTCCATCCAATTATATATTTCAGTTTTCATCTTTATAGTAATTACAATTTGTAATATCAAAGATAGTTTTGGTCCATACTTTTGACTGGATTTCCTTCATTTTGTTTTAAAAGTAAACATGTTTAGTTTCTTAATATATTCTATTGATTTTACTCCTTTTTTATCTTTTGTATAATTAGTATTTGAAATGTACTATGTGCGGATCTTGAATGACTTTATTTTTTTCTATACCTACAAAGATAGCAAATTTGTGACCTTATGTTCTTGTAAAAGCTCGTGCATGAGTCAAAGATAAAGCCCTATATTTATCTTGAGTATGACAATGGAGGAAAACAGCCGAAACATTAGGATCTACGATGAGTCTTGGAAAATGATGTTCTCATTTTAAGTCCATTTTTCTTCTAAATCAACTCCAATGTTACTTGTGTGGTTTTTTCGTATCTTTGACGCATTCTTCTAACTAAATTTTCAGGCAGTCCACTTAGAATTCAATTGTTAAGCTCTTTCTATTAATTACTGTCGAAGGATTTTTTTTTTAAAAAAAAAACAGCGGTGAAAATAGATCGCTTCAAAACTACAGTTGAAAATCTATTAAGTACTGTCCAAGGATCTTTTTTTTTTTTTTTTTGTGGAAAAAACGAGCAGTGAAAATACATTGCTTCAAGACTAACCGTTGAAAAAAGGATTCAAGGCAATATCTACTAAATCTTTTTTTTTTTTAATTAAGCATAAATATACTATATAAATCTTTGTCCGTTTAATGTTTGAGTTTTTTAATTAACACGTACATATTTAAATTGAAAGAAATACATTTATTCTCATAAGTAAGTTTTTTATAACTAACAAATTGTTAGATGAGGGGTAAGCAATTTGGTATCAGTAAGAATAAGGATATGAGTTTGAATATCAGGAAGCACACTTATTGGGAGGGGGAGTAATTGTAAATACTTCATCCCCCAAAATTCCGAGAGCAATGTCTCCCATGATTTTATCCACCAAAAAAATAAAAATAAAAATTTAAGTTTTTTATTTTATATTATTTTATTGCACCTAGAAGTAAGCCTTTTATATTTACTCTATTGAAGAATTTTTTATAAATAATAAATTTCATTAATTTAATCATTGAATCATGTGATGTTATTTTGCGCATACTAAATTTCAGAAAAAAAAAAAAAATCAACATTGATATGGGTATGTAATCAATTAGTTGACATGTACTTATATCTTCAAAAAAAAAAAAAAACAAATATGTTACATGTCAAAATAAAATAGGATAATGAAGTATCTAAAATTGTATAAGAATTGATACATTTGATCTATTTAGTAAAAATTTTTAATTCAACGGTTATATTGATGAAATTCAATTTTTACAAGAAATTATTTAATAAAATAAATAAGTCAAAATTTACGCTTTGAGTAATTATATGCTCAACCATTTAAATTTTTGTAAGCGAAAAATAAATGACTGTACTAGAACAATAAAAAGATAATTAAACTTTTTCAGGGTTTCACCTCTTTAGATATCTTCCTCAGTTCTAGACAGCGGACAACGTCACATACATAATCAATTAAAGTTTAAGATATTAAAATGCAAAATTAGTGCCATAAAGTTGAGCTCACTACTTCAGTGTAACAGTGAACTCCAAGTTAAGCAAACACTTGCAGTGGGTTTAGTCTCTAATCAATCATTAGTCATTGCTTTTGCTTTGGCCCAAAGCATAAACAAGACTGAGCGATAGTGATTTTGTGAAGGGCACTCATTTTCAGCATAGTGTGTTACAAATTTGTTTTTAAAAGGCTCAAATAGAGTATAATAAAACTCATGTGATCAACTGGACTAAGACATGCAACTACCTAAACCTTTAGAATATTCATCATTCTTCTGCACGTAGTTGAGCCAAGCTGTAACTCATGAAGAATGATTAATTTACTTGCACTGGCATTTATACCTATGTGATGCACATGTCATACATAATAAGTTTATTTAAAATAGTTTTTAAAATAAAAATTAATATTCATAAAAATAAAAAATCATATTGAATAATAATTTTATAATAATTAGTCATTTAACAGGCATATAAGTATAAATTCATATTTTTATTTATTATTATTTTACATTAATTAATTTAATTTAAAATAAATAAATTATAATTGTTTAGAAAATGAATCATTTAAATTTTATAATTTATTATAATTTAAATTTTTTATTTTTATGCATATTTTTGTGTATAAGTTTTTATAATGATAAAAAAATTATTTTTAAAATTTTAAAGTTGATATCTGCTAGCATAAGAAAAAGTATGACTCCTAAGCAATTTTCAAAAAATAATATAGATAAAACATAAGTGGTCATTGTTAATATATTTAAAAAATTAGTATAAAAAAGGTAGTCTCCTTTATTATTAATTATAATACATAGAAATGTAAATGAATAAGAAAAGCAAAATAGGAAAAAATGTAACCAATTAAGAAAGGCAGGGAGAGTGCCTAGAACCTTTAAGTAAGGTACATAGAAAATTTAGTTTGAAAATCTCACCAATTTATAGATGATTCACAACCTAAATAACATGAGGGGGAAGGTTGTGGTATAGTAAGTGTGTAAGGGAATAAGATGCTAGAACCTTCCACACTAGCTTTCATAATATTTAAAAGACTTATAAAATATTTAGGATATATAAAGTTGGTATCAATGTCTGTTTGGACCTCAACACTTATTTTCTTTATGTAAAATCTTAAAATTGAGTCTTGTAAATAGAAAAAACTATAATGCTGAGGGAACTTTAGTGGGCCGACCTAGATCAAACCAAATTAATCAGGGTTCAATAGATTTTAAATACTAGTGGTTCAAGTGAAAAAGATATATGTATAAAACCTATATTATATTTATATGCTTCTTAGATCCTAATTATTATTCAATAATCTATACTATTGTTGAATCTCCATGAATTTTATAAGCATCATTCTTAGTTAAAAAGTAAGAATATAATAATAGCAAATTCTCATTAATAAAAGTTCTCCTTCCTTTAGGGTTGGAGCGATGAAGAAATTCTATGGGGAATTAGAAGACCTTAGGGGGGCGTTTGGTAAAGGGGCATTTTTTTTTTTTTTACTTGAGAATGTGAAAGCATTTTCAGGAGGTTTGACACAAAATTTCCTGGAATATTATATCTCTAGGAAGGAAAATCACTTCCAAAATATTACCACCCCATGTGGGAATCCAACATTTCCATGAGAAAAGAATATTTGCTTTTATAAAAAGATCAAAATATCCCTATTACCACTCAAAGCCACTTGTTGCCTATGACCACCCACCATCGCCATCGGCCACTGTCCGCTGCTATTGCCATTAGCCACCCCTGCCACCTCTATCAAGAGTATTTTTAAAAATTTATCAAATATTTTCAAGAAGTCAATTTACATACTAAACACGTTTAAAATATCATACCTGGAAAAATTACTCCTGAAAATAGTATTCTTAGGAATATTATTCCTAAGAATGAAAATTCATTTTGTTTACTAAATGCGCCTTAGAAGAGAGGTCATGGCTATCAAGGAAGGGTTGCTTTTAGCTCAAAATTTGGGGATTAGGGCTCTAATTCTTGAGGGTGATGCCAAGACTGTGCTAGAAAACTTTGAACATAATTTGGTTAGTCTATCCCACAATTGGATTATATTAACATAAGCTTATGGTATTGCCTCTAATTTTAGTTTCTTTAAGACCCAAATTGTCCTTAGATATTGTAATTTAGTTGTTAATAAGTTAGCAAGCTTAGCTAGAGTTACAGATAATCAAATTTGGACTAATGAGCCTTCTAGCTGCATTATAGATGTTCTGGCCCTTGAGGCTTGCCTTTAAATAAATTCACCTTTTCCATCCAAAAAAAAAAAATTCTCCCTCCTTGATTAAAATATTATTGAATTTATCCTTCATTGATACGAGAGATACGAGACATTAGATGTCGTGTTGTGCTTAACTCAACCGCAACGCTCCTTCACCTTGTTGCTTGTGGTGTCTTGCCCTCCTCAACCCTCCCTTGCCTTGCTAGTGATGTAGGCCAGCCCTTGAGCTTGCGAATTTATGCAAGGTAGACTTAGAGCTAGGCTAGATTATTTTAGTCCATTTAAAATGCAAACAAACTCAATTTGGTCCATTCATCCTTAATCTGTTGCATAATGGGTCAGTGCAGATCAGACTGGCATGTGCACCACCATCAACTAGCCGCATGTTATTATATGTGCGACTCCAAAGTTCATTATTTTGAGAGTTGAATATTTTTAATGACGTGTTAATATATAATTAATTGATAGTATAAAAAAATTATGCTAATAATATATCGAAATTAAATCATATAATGATCTATGGTGTATTAGGGATCAAAGTTTGGATATTTGTAAACAAAGAATAATCAAATTCTCCTTTTCTTTCTCTTTAAGACAAATATAAATAAAAAATCAGACTAAATAAAAAATAAATAAAGAATTGGACAATAATAATTCAATCATTTGAAATGCATCTTTTATAATATCAAATATAATTAAACAAAAGAATTAGTATTTTCACCAACAGGAGTTGGCTTCATTGGTTTAAGAGAATAGGATATGGCTTTGTACTTCTCAAGTACATAAGTTCAATATGTAGTACTCATTTCTTATAAACATCTTTCATAGTTGAGTTTAGTCTTAAAAACTTGAATTTAATTAGTAAAAATTAAAAATTAAAGTAAGATAATGATAATCAACGGATATATTTAAAATTATAATTTAACTGGAATTAAGACAATCAATAAACAGAAATAAAAGTTTAGTAAAAAAAAATGAGTCAAAATGTCAGGTAAAAATATAATAATAATTAATGAAGGTTAATGCTAACAAACTGATTAGCCTTTTTTTTTTTTTTAAACCCCAGTTCAAGCTTGATATTAACCTTAAAAGCATAATTTTAATTTAAAAAAATAACGCACAACAGTGATATTGAGTTTTATTAATTTATTTTACAAACAACATCAACTTAATAAAAATATTCATGCATCATATTATTTTTTAGTAAGGTACATTTAGAAGACTCATGAAAAAAATTATCGAACTAAGAAACTGAACTATCATATAAAATTTCAACTAAAAGAGAACCAAATTAATTGAAAGTATGAAAATAATACTTTTAACAATTTTTCTATTTCATATTAAAATTCACTTTATGGAACGAAGCAAGACCAACAAAATTGTTTATATAACTCACTAAAACTAGTTTCCTACATTGATAGCTAAACGGAATATCATGAAACGTGATTATTACTACTGGCATGCTCCTAAAAGGAGCACGCAAAAGTGGTTGGTCAAATTGAACAAAAGCAATACTTTTGTATAGTTAGTAATTTTGTTACATAATTTTGGGATATTAAAATATAATATCTTCTTACAAAAATGTATAATATATTATTTTATTTCGATATATATGTATTTTGATATTTATTCACAATTACATTGATATAAGATGTCCTATATTATGTTTATATATATTATATTAAAAAAAATCCCATTTTGTTTTTAGCAAAGCCATAACTGGAGTGTTCATGGCTTTGTCTAGCCCAATACCCATCCCAACCTAAAGCTTCTTAAGCCAGGATTGGATTTTGAAATTTTGATCCAATGCATTTTTGGACTAGATTCGAGTCATACTTCGATTGATCCGATTCAACCTAAAGTTATATAATTTTTTAAAGGTTATTTTTTTTAATAAAATTAGTGATAACTTATGAAAGTTTTATACTTCAATTAATATCATAATATATTTTACATGAGATGATATTATTTTTGTATTGAAATGATTTGTTTTAAGATATGTATAGTGAAATATTTCTTGAATTTTGTTCTAACTTTTAAAATTTTATAATTTTACTATATATAATATTTAAATTCGTATACATTATCTAAATGCTGTATTAATTTGATCATTTTTCGAGTAATTATTGAATCAAGTTTGGCCTTAAAAAATGGCTTGATCAAACAATCGGGTTGGGTTCGGATCCAATTTAACCCAAGCCCAACCCAGCCCTTGTACGTCCCTAGCTAGAATATAGGTTGATTGAAACTTGTGACTGATTCAAAGTTCTTATTATTATTATTATTATTATTATTATTTTAAAAAAAATCAAGGTTATTCATCTAAAAGTACTAGTTGTAGAAGAAAATTACAATACAAATTTTAGTTATAATATTAAGGTTTGAATTTTAAAATTGTTATTTAAAAAATTACCTAATTATTATTTTCGACCTAAAATTATAAGAAGCGTTATAAAAATTTCTAAAAAAAGTCCAAAATACTTAAAGGCCGAACCGACTAGCGGGAAGGAAAATTGGACCGTTGGCTATAGACGAATCCAATTTGAAATATTGGGCCTCATGAAAATCGTTATTCAGCATCTTGTTTGGTAACTCGTTTGCCCCATCCCCACTCTAATAATTTTTGCGCTAATGCTACGGTTTATACGACCAACGTCCTCAACTTCCGACATTAGAGCTCATGTTGACTGAAAAATTAGAAGTCAATCACCCAAAAATAAGAGAGAGAGAGAGAGAGAGAGAGAGAGAGGGGCGGGGGGGAAGAGAGAAACCTATCATAAATTGTTACGTATCAGTCACATCAATAAAAAAAAACTTGGTAATTCGTTAAAGAATTAATTGTTGATTGTCATTTCAATATATTGGATGTGGGAGAACATCTTTGTTTTTTTTGTTTTTGGTATCCAATATAATAAGGTTTGAGCTTAAGACTTTCCATTTTTTTTCAAAAATAAAACACTTAAATTTTCTATTGATATCTTAGCTATTGAATTTTCACTTTTCATTTGCATTAGTTTTTGTTGAAGAATGCATTCTTTTTGTCGCTATTATTATTTAGCTGAAAAAAAAATAATTTTTCTCTATTGATTGATTATTTGTTATGTTTTGAGGAATATCTGGACTTTTGTATTAGAATTTAGGTCTTCTATTTATATGAATTTTCACTCTAATAGTTTATATGCTGTGGTTTGGAAACCACCTTCAGTGGGTTGTGTTAAACTTAACACAGATGGTAGCGTTTGGATGCAAACGAGTGTTAGTGGGTGTGGAGGAGTTATTAGAGATGCTGAGGGGAACTGGCTAATAGGTTTTTCAGCACAAGGTGTGTCCATTGATGTGTTACACGTTAAGCTACAAGCAATTTTGCATGGCTTCAAGTTGGCTTGAGACGAGTAATCATGTGATTTGCTATGAAATAGATAGCTATGAAGTTTACTGCATCCTGTCTACAACTAATTCTGCCAACAGAGATGATTTGGGGGCTTTATGCCAAGAAATTAGAGATTGACTTAATAGAGACTAGTCTGTGCAACTTAAACATGTTTATAGATCAGCCAATATAGTTGCGGATGGGATGGCAAAGCTGGGTATTAGCGAGTAGGAACCTCTTCAGGTCTAGCAGGCTCCTCCGACTTGTGTGATGCATTTGTTAACAGCTGAATTGGTTGCTTTCTAGTTTTTGTTGTTTGCTTTGTGCTCCTTTTCTTTGTTTACCAAAAAAAAAAAATTAAAAAAAAATTCTCATAGCTATTTCATTTGTTCTTCAATTCGAGTGTCATTTTTAAATAAAGAAAAACAAAAACATAAAAAAAAAGTCCATAACTTGTGTATATACACGTGCAAAGATTTGTTGAACAAATTATTATTATGCATACGAACTCTTTCCTAGTACTGCATATAAGGTAAGATTATTTATATTCTTCTCAATTTTTTTCCCCTGCGTTTTCATGTTTCCAGAATCTTATATAGAGACTCTAGAAATTGATCAGTGATCGAT
The DNA here is from genome assembly GCA_031439595.1 of Pterocarpus santalinus. NCBI lineage: Eukaryota > Viridiplantae > Streptophyta > Magnoliopsida > Fabales > Fabaceae > Pterocarpus > Pterocarpus santalinus. The sequence goes on from CM062523.1 coordinate 8,536,528, forward strand.
AAACTTGGCCAGGTTTCCAATCAATTGGAATGACACTGTTAGCTACAATGGTCTTGTTGGTGCCATTCCCAACTTGTGTGAGCTTAATGGAGAATGGAGGTTGCAACCCAAAACTTGAGGACAAAGCCCATCTTGCACCCCAAGAATGCTGCATTGGGAGCCATGTCTCTCTTTCATGATCTTGTTTCAATTGTATATCTACAAGGTCTCCATCCCCATTTTCATATTCAATTGCGGTTGCAAAGTAGTATGGATTAGCCCCAGCATCTATGGTAAAGACTATAGGCTCCCCAAAGGAGCATTTAACCCTGCAAAGTCCAAAAGGGACAATGAAAATATAGAAATGTTATTTGTATACAACATTTAAAAATCTTTGTATCGGCATCATAAGTTGTCATATAATTAGTGATAGACATATATTATTGTGGGTCCAATTTGTTTTTCAACTCTTCTCTTTTTCTATATGTCCTTTTACGATGTCGAACTTGATATATACAAATAACATCACTCTTGAAAATAATATCATGTTGAAGTTGACCCAAAACAATAGTTCATGTTCACATGTACCTTCTATATTGAACATTTAGTTGTCCACAGTTCCGAAGATTATCTGCTTGCCCTAGATTTGCCATGTAACCTAAAGCAGTGCCACTTAAATCAAAATGGAGTGGTGGACAGCCAGGGCATTCATCAGCTATCATCACGAAAACTGGATTTCCTGAGCATGCAGCATTATCTGTGCATTTCACCTTAAATTTGAAGGACCAGTTCACTTGATATGTTAGAATTTTTGTGATTAATTGAAAATGAAAAGTGCTTAGAAGTCATAATTTTTGTCAAAATTTATTTGTCAGAATACTATAACATATTTATTGATCTTTAGATGAGTTAATAAATCATGTTATTTTGTTCTATCCAATAATTACTTTTAAAATTTAGGTAGATAATTTCTCTTTTTTGCTACTAGGAGTACTCATTGAAAATTGATGCCGTCCATGTACCATGAACGAAAATGAAAGCTAATAAAAGAAGTTCTAAGAGGAAGTTGACATATCATAATAGTAGATTTATTAATGTTTGTTCATTTTTCATTAACATTATATATAAAATTGAAAAACAACAAGAAGGATATTTTATTATGCGCAAAGCATTGATAACCCATGTGTTGCATGCACCTCATAACAAGCACCACATCCTTGGCCGTGATTGAAAAGAGAAGGGCCCCCAGCTGACACCATTTTCGAGAGTGGAGGATTCTCCACACTGTCACCATACCCACAAGCACCCCCTACACATACACAGCGTCAAAAGAATAGCAGATTAATCTTCAACTTAATCCTTACCCAAAACAAATTAACGATAATAGCTCAACTAGAATATCAACTAGCATAATGTGAATTAATATATATGTATATCGAAAATACTAAATGGTACGAAAAAATTCTTTAAACAACATACGAATATATCAAATTAAACCCATCTTCATGCGTTTTGATGATTAATCGATTTTCTCTTTCTTCAATTTCACATTCACACTGCTCCATGATTGGTTATGCGCAAGTTCGTGATACAAGTACGAAAACTTATTCATACTCACCAGCATTGCCCTGTGTATATATACTCACACATATACATATACACACTCACCATCCGATCCAGCACCGTCTGGCGCTCCATACCATGTAGCTGATGCTGGTTGCCATTGTTCCTCGTTTTGAATTTTGGAAGCATTAAACAACTTGAGGTTGAAGCAATAGCAAGTGTTTAAGAGCATAGAATAAAGGACAACTAGAGAAAAGGTATAGACGTCCATAATGGGATTTGGAAATAACAACAATGAGCTTGGGATTAATTGTTTTGATGCAATTGTGGCCCAGCACATGCTCTTGTGGTATTTATACCAAAATATTTTCATGGATGGTAATATTCTTTTCTAATATAAAGCTATATACTTCCCCGAAATTGTGTGAGTACGTTTTCATCGTTTTACTGAAAGTGGCAAAACTATATCGCGCTTGCATATGTGATTTAATGCCAAATGTGCAAGAACAAAAACCATACCATGATTTTTTTATGGTTTTGTGTCATTTCACCGCACCCCTTTTGGCGCTAACAAGAATTATTTCACATTATCTTTTGGGAAACTTAATTGAATTCTATTGCGAGATATCCAGAAATAAAAGGATGTGAACAAGCTTAGCTCAGCAAGTAAGTGTAAAATGATTTTTTTTCTTAAAACCGTTAATATCTAGAGTCCGCTATATGCTACAATGAATCGGTACTCCGAGTTGGATCAGCATTTTATGGGAATAAAACTTTCTAAACTTTAATATTATTAATTCATAATACTTAAATCTAAAACTTTGTTCGAAAAGAATAAGTGCTAAAAAAAACTTAAACAAATCAAATGTTGGTAATTGTAGTGTAAAATTATGTTTCTTGTACGAGACAATCACACTGATTAAGGACTCCCCCAAGATTCAGCTGGTAGTAACTACCCTTTTACTGATAATGGCATTTACTTACAGATATTAGGATGACTCAATTTTCCATTAGCCATTTATGATTTTGCCAGTTGCTAACTAGAGAGATCCTATCCTTGGTGGCAGAGCTTGAAAAAAATAATTTTAGGGGGATCAAAAAGTTTAACATATCAAGTTAAAATTAATTGCACACTACATATATACATTTTAAAGTAAATAATTAACATGGCAAAATAATTTTAAAGAGAATGACTGAAAATATTTTATAGTTAATATATATATATATATATATATATATATATATATATATATATATATATATATAACTTTTTTAATGACCTAAAATTATCAATAATTAAATCAGAATTAAAACCTTTAAGAATCTTCTTTTCAATATAAATAATTATATTATTTATAAGAAACTCATCTTCTATTTTATTTCTCAACCTTATCTTTGTTATTTTCATTATTGAAAATGATTATTTTATATTAGTTTTAGAGTCTGGAAAAGTTAAGATAAGGTAAATTAACTATTAATTAAGTAACAATTTTTTTTTTTTAACCAAATATATACACAATTCATGAACAATTGATAAATTTTTCAAAGCTGATTGTTAATAGGGATCAAGAATAAAATACTTAAGTTGAAAAGGTAAATTAATCTTCTTACATTTAGTAAAGTACATAATATCGTATTTATTAACAAGAGTATGAATACTAGTGTAAAATATTTTGTAAGCATCTTTAAAATTAAAGTAGAGCTTAAAATTAACAAATCTATTACTTTATCATTGAATATACTGTTCAACTCTTTGCTTATTTAGTGTAATAAAAAATATTTTCACTAAAATGATACTCAATTGTGATATGATTTCTTTTATTTTTAGTTTCTTTATTACAAAAACAAGATAATAAGCTTTTAAATTGAAGAAGTCCATTTATATAAAGTAACATATAAAAATTTAAGTTTATTTATATACACACAATCCATGAATAATTGGTAAATTTTACAATTTTGGTTGTTAATAGTGATCAAGAATAAAATACCAAAATTGAAAAGGCATATTAATCTTCTTATATTAAGTAAAGCTCATAGTATAGTATTTATTAACAAGAGTACAAATACTAGTATAAAAAATTTTGTAAGCATCCTTAAAAAATCAAAATAGAGCTTAAAATTAATAAATTCATTACTTGATCATTGAATATACTATTCAACTCTTTGCTTGTCTAGTGTAATAAAAAATATTTTTGCTGAATTGATGCTTAATTATGATATTAATTTTTTTTTATTTTTAGTTTTTTATTACAAAAATAAGATAATAAGTTTTTAAGTTGGAGAAGTTTATTTATATAAAGTAGCATATTAAAATTTAAGTTTATTTATCAATCAAAGCTTATATATAATTTTTGAAAAAAATTTCCCGGGGGGAGGCCCCCATTATCTATATTAGGCTCCGCCCCTACCTATCCTAATGGTTTGTTTCGCCAACCTGAACAAGCTATTATACTAGATTATAGATAGGCAACTAATATATCAAGTGAAATTGTTAAGTACAGCACCAGTTGGACAATCTCTTATTTATAAATAAATGGAGTATTTTTTAGTATCATATGTCAACTCTTAATTACAATTAAAGAAAAATTATTCTCAAAACTTCATTCTATTTCTTTATTTCTTAAATCTTTCCTCTACTCTCTATTATCTTTAACTAAATAGTTTAACTTTAAGTGGCACATAACAACTTCTAGTTACAATATAATTACCATCCATTTGGAAATTAGAACTAGAATTGTAACATAAAATTTCAATTTCAATTCCAATTCCTTTGGAATTGCAATTAACTTAGAATTTTAAATTTTATATTTGTATTCGCTAGAAAATTGGAGCATGAATCATAATTTTGGGTTTGATTTTAGTTTTATTATTTAAATGTATGATTCAAAATTTAAAATTAATAAAAATACTAGTAAACAACAAATTTGCACTATACTAATTTTTTATGAAAATTATTTATATATAATTTCTTTTTGAATTTCGATGTATAAAATAATAAGTTAAAATTTAAGAAACTTTTTATATTATTATTTTCTATATATATTTTAATAAATATAAAGCCTTGGAATTGGCTGTTCATATGATATAAGTTAAGAATTAGAAAGAGTTCATCTTAATTATTTTTCAATTCTATGGAATTGGATTATAGAATTATAATTCCAATTCTATATGTTATTCCAAATATAAAAATTGAAATTGAGGAGCACAATTTCAATTCCAACCTTTAATTTCATGTCAATTCCACCTAAAATTTTTACTTTCTTTCCTTCTTTCTAGAGACCTTTTTTTCTTCACCTGCCCACTTCATCGCTCTCTATCAATCCCTCACCTTTTCCTTCTCCACCACCATCTGCTCCCTTCACTCCTCCTCCAACCATTGGAGGTCTCCCCTCAATCTTTGCTCTCAAATCATAGCCACTAGCCCCATCCTCTATTGTTATGTGGTGCCCTTTGCTCATCCTACTGAGAGGAGAGCAAAGCTATATATGGCTCTTTTGATGCTATTGGATGCTAGTGTCGCTATTTTCAATTATAGTTGTGACTCAAAAAATTCTTTTTTCAGCATTTTTATTTGTGCAATTAAAAATTTAAAATCTCTTATATCAAAATTTTTCTTCTGCCCTATACATAATTTTACTAATTTTCAATCCTATTCTTTTTTTTTTTTTCGATGGTTCAAAAAAGCACTCAAGACCATTCACAATGAAGAGGAACTAACAGAAACAGAGGCAAACAAGAAGCCAGGACAAAACAGAACAAAGAAGAAAATGACTAACACACACACACACACACACACACACACACACACACTCTAAACACCTAAAACATAAGCACCAATAAAGCACCCAAAGAAACTCGATCTGATGAAGCCACCTGCAATCAAGCCAACACCACTTGCCACCCACTGTCAAAAGCCACAACACCACCACCATTGGAAGAAAGGCACCTGGGCGTTAATGCACTGCAAGGCTTGATTGAAAGCAAAGGATCAACCAACCTAATAGGCCACCAGACTATGACTAGATCAACGAACACTACACAAGAATAAAACTAGAGCTTGCAATTACCAAATCCCAACTCCAACCATTCACACATCAGCAATCAAACAACCCCGAAAAACTTGTAAAATTCTGACTAGCTCCTCTAGATCTACCTAATAATTGGCCGCAAAATGAGAGAAGAATTTCCCTAATAACAAACCTGTTTTATCATGCCTACACCATGAATAACATCATCAACAAGCTATGGCAACACGAGAATTATGGACCCCACCCAAATCTCCATGCATGCAGTCAGCAAAAGGGAACACTTAAGCTTTCGTACGACCCTTTTGCTTCTTGGGTTGTCCCCTCTTTCTTGGTAAAGCAAAACCCTGTACCTCACGAACCTTTAACATCACAGCAATCGTGGCTCTTTCATTTTCTTTAAACCCCATGTTACATGCGCTTCCACGAGATCCTCTTCATTCAAAAACCCTTCTTCTTCCTTATCAGATCGCAAGAGGAGTACTTGCAGCCTCACAACTTCTTGTTAGATTATATTCCAAATCAAAAGTAGGGTCATAGCCATTATTGGAAGGATTGAAATCATCTTGGCCTCAGTGCATCATTGATTGAATTAGCCGCACTTCCAAATCTGCCCTTGTCCGATCATCCATCTCTCTCCTCCGCGCCGTTTCACATCCTAACCTGCATGCATGAGCCTTCATTCATGTCATTCTCATCCCTAATGACCATATTTAGAGCTTTTACCCCAACTAGTTCGATCTTCCTCCTCACCTCTTCAAGATTGATTGGCTTAAAGACTTCAACAATTAGGCTACTCACCTCCCTCTCAAGGTATTCCGTACTAGGATGCCTTGCGCCATAACAGAATCTGGGGATTTTGGTTTGCAAAATCCATTCACCTCCCTATCAACACCATTAAAATACTGAGACTTTCCTCCCACCACATCTTTATAATTCCTACCATCTCTAGCTTCTCTGAAACCCTTCGCCCTCCCCATAGACTCAGCATTTTTAACTTCTTCATTTGGTACTTGACTAGACCATATCTAGCTATTTGTCATATTTGGCAAAGGAGACCTTCAAAACCTTTCCTCCAACCTTGATACCATTAAGCTTCCTCTTGCAGCATTCTTTGCTTCCTCCATCCTCTTGTACAAGACAAAACCACACCGGCTTCCACTATTTTTTTTGCCTCTTATGAGAAACAAACACGTCATCTACTCTCCCTTTCAATTTTGAATGTCTATAAGAGCCAATCCCATGTATCCAATGGGAGCTCATCTATGAATAAGGATACTTCATCATTCGAATCCATTTGATTATTAGGCTTCCTTTCTCTGCAACCACAAATACTTCGACGTGCTTCTCTTTTCTACGTGCCTCTCCATCTTCCGTAACCCTCCATCTCTCAATTTACGCTCAAAAAATTCTAAAGTTACCATCAAGAAAGCATGGAATATTTCAATGTAAAGAAGCTTATTTTGGTTTCATAATAAACGATATAATATATACTTTATTTTTAAAAAAATAATGACAAAAATAATAAGAAATATCAAATAAAGAAATGAGGAAGTCAAAATAAACCTACAAAATCACGAGCATAACTACTAGCTTATATTATATTTACGTGCCATTAACTATATACGAGGCACCATTATATCATGCAGCTAGTTGGATTGAACTGGCACTACTACATGTATAATACATGGCAACTCTTGAGTAATAACACATAAACGTTGTAAATGATATATATATATATATATATATATATATATATATATGAAAATTAATGATTAAAAAAATGAAGAACACTCATTTAAAGTGAACTTATATGTAAAGTAAACAAACAATATTTTAATCCACTGTTGATTTAATCTAGAGTGTATTTTATCTTAGTCCATTAAATGGTTTAAGAATAGATATATCCTTACTTGCTTATCTTAAAAGAGTTTTGTATTTAAAAACAATATAGACATAAAGAATATATTGATTTTAAAATTGTTTACATATTAAAGTAATATTCAGTTTTTAAGTGTAGATATAATTGTAATAAAGTTGTTAAGTCTCCGCTTGTTAAAATTGAATTTCTAATATCAATAGAATTTTTATAAAAAAATATTAATTGTTGAAGTATACTTAGGAAACTGCTAGCACCCAAACTCAAAATTTATTTTTTTAACTAAAATAATGAATTCGCTTTACTTTTGCATGCGTTAAACCTATATGTAGGAAGAATTAAATAATTTTGGATATCATTGCAAAAACTGTGTTTTTTGTCGGTCGACTTGTAAAAAAATCTTTGAAGTATTAGTAAATTAGAGGCTCCTAGGAGTGCTTTGTTTTTTTTTTTTTTCTGGGGCCAAATGGGTGTGTTGTTTTTTTTGTTTAGATGATAGGCCTTTTTTTTTGGGTCGTAAGTTGCTTCAAGGAAGCCTGGTACAGCACATTTATTATGCGTCGGTCCAATTCACGGTGTCGGCCCTATAAACATAACCAATTCAGTTCTTGTCTTGCTTAGACACATGACCAAAAAAAGAAAGGAATCTCGCTTAGACATAAAAGAGATCGTTTGACCGAAAAATAAAGGACACAACGGACTGAATCGTGACCATGAAAAAGGACAAATGGGCACAACTGTACCAACTTGCTTGTAGCTATTTAGCTACTCTTGTTTAGCTTTTAACTGAATTGTCTAGTATATCCGTTAGCGCAACCAACACAATTAGACATGAAAGAAAGCAAATTAACTTTTACGGGCAAATATAAGGGAATGGATTTTCTTATATGTGAAACAATGAAAAATTGTTACATGAGTGGATCTATTTTCACTAACATATAAGTGGTAATTTGCTAAAAAATTGTCTACTGTCCACAATAAGAGAATTGCTAAATGGTAAGGAGATTTTTAGTACAGATGTGTATAGAATCAATTTGAATGGTGGAAATCAGCAGATCTAATGAAAAGCATGGGATTTGACTGAAATCATGAGGAACGTGCTGATAAATGTTACTCCATTTAATTTGTTATTGGTTTTTGTCTCGTACCATTTAGCTGTTCATCATGTAGGAGTGGAATTAGGACATACAATTTGTTAGAGGCTTTATGACTTGACTTGTATTTGATCTGACTTATTAAAAACATAAGATCAGACTTAAGCTTATTTAAAGTCCTATTTACCTTAACAAATTGGGTCTAAGTTTGCTGCAAGACCTATCAAATTTATTTATTTATAAAATATTAAAGCTGAATTCCGAACCAGCAACCCCTTTCACAAGAAACTCCCCACTTACCGCTAAACTACCTCGATTGATTGGTTATTATAGGCATAGTTTATATCTTTAAACGTTATTCTATTTTAAAATTAATTTCAAAACTTATCAGTAGCATGTTTAAGAGTCCATTAGGGAGCCTCAGAATTGATTTTGGCCTTGGGATTTTTTAATGATATTTGATTGTTAATTCTCATAATCAATTTTGGTCTCTAGAATTGATTTTGGAAAAAGTAAAATTTTTTTACTTTCTGTCAGAATCATTTTTAGAGGAATTATCAAATATAAATCACTTTACGTCAAAATCAATTCTATATAGAATCAATTCTATAAAAGTAGAATTCTCTATGTGCTTATCACTCCACATCCCTCACTCTAACCTTTGTTTTTTATTTCTTTCGCCACCGCTATTCATATATCAAACCCAAACCCTCTCCATTAACTCATCCTCTCTCAAGAGTCAAGACCATTGTCTGCCAGCTGCATGCTCAAGACCACCACTCAACCCTCAACCCTCTCCATTTGGCTGCCACCATCAACCTTCTCCTTCTCTTTTTGTTATTGTCGACAACCACGTACCACTATCCTTTCCCTCTCTCTCACACAATTGCCAAGTTCTGCCTCAAGTCTTCAACCTGTGAAAGCAGCCACCCTTGTGTTGTGTCTTTTCTTTGTATTTTTTCTAATGTGTATTCTTTGTTGTGCTTGTTCATTCTAAATGTGTTGAAACTTATTTTTGTGTGCACATTTTGATTGAAAATTATATTATCTACATATTCATGATTTGCTGAAAATTTTTATACTAATAATGTGATATGATAAAACTTTGGACATTTTCCATCTGTGCAAAGAAGCACGGCCAACAATTTCTTGTTTTGGCTTGTTTTGGCTTGTGATATGATAAAACTTAAATGCATGATTAGTGTCTTCCTAGGTGGTTTTGAAAAAAGAAGAATATACTTCTTTTATATGTATCTAATCCATCTTTCTTTCTCTAGAATGAGGGGAATTGAATTTAGTTTTAATTTGACCTAGATAAGTAATGTTGAATTTGTTTCCTCATTGTAGCATAATTTTCGGGCTTTTTAAATAAGTTTCAAGTCGGGTTAGACTTTTAAATAGGCTAGGTTTAGGCTTAAAAGTTGCATTATAGACCTAGCCTATTAAGGATAGAGATGGTCAAACGGGCTTAACCCGCCAGATTGGCCCGTAAAGAATAATGGGTTGAGTTGATATATTTGGCTCGCCTAACTTGCGAGCTTTGGCGGGTCGGGGTGGGTTGGTCCGCTTGGCCAAGGGTGGCTCCTTTTTTTTAGGTATAAGAGTATTTTTAAAAAAAAATTTAGGTTTTTATTGTAGATTATATTGTTATTATACTTTATTAATTTGTGAACTTTATACTATAAACTTTATATTTTAAATTTATAGTTAATTATTATTTATGAACTTATTTATATATTCTAAATAGTTTATTACATTTGTATTTGAGTTAAATTTGGTTATAAATTATGTAGTTTAATTATTTTGTTCTATTTTATTTAAGTAGATTTTTCATTCAATATATTTTTTGATTTTTTAAAATTTTTAATGAAATTTAACTCATAAAAAATATTAAAATAAATCTATTTATATATTTTTTTATATTTTTGGCAACTCGCCTTTAAACGGGGCTAGCTAGAATATTGAGTCCGCTTTCGTACTTCGGCCCGCTCTGCCCTGCCCCGTTTTTGGTGGATTTTTGGTAGATTGGGGCAGCCGATCTGCTTTGCCAACACTAATTAAGGAGAAGCCTAACCTATTTCCACACCTACTCTCCTGATATAATTATTGCAAATTTAATTATAATACTACTAATCTTTTGGTAGATAATAATACTACTAAATGGGTACAAAATATTAATTTTTATCAAATATGTTTATACATATGCTATTATGAAATTAATTTCTTAAATATTATTATAATTAAAAGGCTCTTTTAACAATTACTTTTTAAGATTTAAATTTTAATTATTTTCTTAAGATTATGAGCCGGTGACTATTACTATGCCGCCCAGCTTTTATTAATTGTCGAACATATGGTGTATAAGTTGGAAGTGCACCATCTTATGAAAGCTTGAACTATAATGGCTTTCTGGAAGAATAATTTTATATGCGTGTAAAGTAAAAAAGAACAATTTCATGTTTGAACTATTCTAATAATTCACTTAATTATAAAAACAATCTTAATTAATCTAAAGTAGAGATTTTTTCTAGCTAATGTTTCCAAGTAATCTCAAGTGGCATAGACTCTATGTGACATGGCTCTCTTAAGTGCTTACTTAGATGTAAGTGGAGGCTTTTTCAATAGCCTTAATTGTAAACTATTACTATTTAGAGTGTATTTGGTTAGACAGTAAAAATAAGGAGAAAATTTGTATGGATAAGTTTCATTTTACATATAAAACTCATTAATAAAAAATTTCATATCATATTTATCCCCCAACCAAATACAATCTTAAAGTTCATTTTTCAACTAATTTAATTTATGCTGGATTAGTTCATTATAAAAGTAAAACTTTCTTTGCTCTATGTTCTTTTATATTAAGACCCAAATCTGGAACTTAGTTTAGTTTAAAATAACAAGTATAAAATTACTTGAATCAATGTGATAATAATACGTCCATCTTAAAATATGTAAAGTTGATAAAGATAAAATTTATATATCATTCTTCATTACATATTAATTATGCTAAGCTAGCGGGTAAATGAGGCATGTGCCGGTGCGGACCTAAGCACTATGATTTCCACCAGCCCACTTACAATTTAATTAATCATTAACAAACTTATGATTCATGAACATGATATCCCTTCGATGGACATTATTTATTTTTCTACGGATTATTTATCAATAGCATGAAAAGAATCATATCGTTAGGTGAATGCTGATGAACATGGCAGCAAACACATCATATATAGTTAAATTCGACTAGCTAGTTTAACTAATGACATGAAAGCAGAAATGAGAGGCTTAATCCTATTTTATATACTCCTTGTATCTTCCGTATCTTCTGCAAAATATTAAAGAAACTCATAATTTAAAACAAAAATCTAATGATAAAATAAACAAGGATATAACATAATCATTGCCTGTGATTAATACATTTCCCCTGATTCAACAAAAAATAAAAAGTCAAAAAGCGATATGTTTCCTTATGTTTATACTTTCTCTTTCCAAAAAATATATATTTCAATGAAGCAAGCAAGTTTGATTAATCACAAAATTATTTGCAAATCGAAATTCAAAATAAAGAGACTGTTTCTTTCTCACGTAGGCCATGGGATTTGCTCCCATTTCTATATTCAATGATTGACATGGAGGGTGGTACACAGCTAAAACTTCTTCACTTTTTTTTTTATTCTTCTCATTTGTATTATTTACCCACTTTTGTTTTCTTTGTTGTTTTTCTCCCATAGTCCTTTACATGTTTAGATAGTTTATTAGGATAGAGACATTCGTTTTCGGTGGTTATATGCACATATATAGCTCAAAAGATTATGGTATGGGTAACACATATTGTCAACCTGCTAGAATGTACGATAAGGTCCACGAACTGGCTTGTTTGTGGTGTGTGTGTGTGTGTGTGTGTGTGTGTGTGTGTGTATATGCAACATTGAAGTTTTGTTTATTTTTAAAATTCGTGAGAGCATCCGTACATAAAGTCCACCCATACTTAAGAGTCTCGCAGTCCACCACGAGTGATGTTGATTCAACCAATTGAAAAGAACTGACTGCGTAACTTACCAATAAAATTTCAATGTTGAGGCAGTGGTTGGGAAAAGTATTTTTCAAATTGATGATTTTAAAATTATAGTTATGTTCCATTTAGCATCTACAGTTAGTATAGAATTAGAGTTTGAAATTAAAATTGGAATGCTCAATTCTTTTTATGTTTATAGTAATATATAGAATTAAAATTATAATTCCATATTTGAATTTCATGAAATTGAAAAATAATTAAAATGAGCTCCTTTTAATTGTTAATCCATAACAAAAGAATTGCCAATTCCAAAATTTATTAAATATCTCTCTCTTCATTAAAGTTTATATGTTTTGTTTATCTTCTTTATTTATTTGCTAACTATCATTTTTATTGAAATATAATATTTTATGAAAAATATAATATAAAAATTCTATACTCTGATTTATTGTTTTATATATGAATATTTTCACAAAAAATTATAATAAAAATTACTATAGCACAAAATTATTGTTTATTAATATTTTTATTAATTTAAAATTTTAAACCATGCATACATTCAAATAATAACATTGGAATTAAACTTATAATTATAATTCATGTTCTAATTCTTTAATAAAACTATAAAAACGTAAAATTTAAGGTGGTGTTTGGTTTGATGATTTTCATTTTCATTTTCACTAAAAATGGAAATAAAGGCTGAAAATATGTTTGATGTTACATGATTGAAAATATTTTCATTGAAAACAATGTTAAAAATGCATACAAATTGAAAATGCTGAATTCACGTTTTCAGCATTTTCAAACTATTTGATTCTGAAAGTTGGAAATATTTTCATCAAAAACGCGGTGGCATAGTGATAAAGAAGTGGAACTCTACTATTTTCACTCTGCACAACCCGCCTTCGATTCTCACGGAGGATTTTCTGGTTTTTTTAAACGCAATTTCGAAGGGACTTTGTTATATATTATTGATGACGAAAGTTGACATCTTCGCGTTGGCAGTGCAGCGGCTTGCATGTTGGCTTGCATGCTCAAGGGTGAGGGTTCGAATCCCTCTTCAGACAATTTTCACAATTTTGTCTATTATTCAATTTTTTAAAAAGATAAAAGAAACAAAAAGGACAAAATGTACAAAAAGAAATTGGTAGCTTAGTTGGCTCTATGTTGAGCCTAGAAACCTTGTGGTATGTGTTCAAAATCTATTACTCATTTTTTTACTTTTACCAATCATTTAATTTTTTTTCAAAAGGAAAAAAAGAAAAAAAAAAAGAACAAAATAAGAGAGGAAAAAGGTACTATATATTTATATTTGTATTATTCTTAAAGTAATGAATCAAATATTTTTGTTAATATGATAATATATAATTAAATACCTATACTTTATATTAACAGTATATATAATAAAATAATATTAACTATAATATTTAAATATTATCTATGTACAAACCAAAATATAATAATTGATAATAATAAAAAAATAACTTAAAAAGTAAGTAACTTATTTTATTCTTAATATTTTATAGAGTTATTTATTATTTTAATAAATATTTTTAATAGATGAACAAAATACTAATATCAAATATAAATATCAATTTCATTATTTAATAATAAATATAATTTTATTATCTCAAATTTGATTTTAAAAATATATTTTGAAAACAGGCAAACCAAACGTATTTTCATTATTTTTTCTTTTTGGAAACAGACAAACCAAACGTATTTCTTAAATCCATAAAATCTGAAAATGAAAATCCTTTTCAGAAAATGAAAACAAGAAATATTTTCACAAACCAAACACACCCTAAGATTTTAATTCAATTCCAATTCTTAAAGAATTATAATTGAAATTGAAATTCTATACTACAATTCTAATTCTAGTATTTAAACGGACCATTAGATTAATTCTTTTTCTAAGTGACAATTTTAAAATTTAAATCACTAACATTATAAATAAAGTTTGTCAAATGATTAGATACAACACCAATTGCTAGTTAGGAATTAGTTAGTTATCTAGAGAATATTCGCATATTAGCAAGATATAAATAGAGAATAATGTCTTGTGTAATATCAATAAAGTTGTGGAGTTTTTCCCTAACTCAAATAGGGGTGCTATGAAATGGTGCTTTCAACGAGAACCTCCTCCAATGGAAGACAGAACTTAATGTTGTCAAGGCATAAAAACAAAACAAAACAAAGAATATTAGTAAATTTTAAAAGCATGAGGATCCAAGCCCAACTTTTACCAAGTTTGTCCAAGAAGATGCTAACCAAAAGTAGGAGAGGATCAAACATCAAAGATTGGTGGAGTTAGGGTTTCAAAAAGGGGGAACTTTAGAATCATGCACAAACATGATTTCTACATCGGAATCTAGATAGCAAAAATAAGAAGAGGGACAAATTTCCCATGAAGAATAATTGCAAAGAATTTTGCAATCTTTAAAAAATATTGACAAAATGTTAAAGCAGATCAACAACATCAACAATAAATCATAATCAATGACAGCAACACACCAAAAATCAAAAACAGATCAAGAATCAACAAGTATGGGAGTTCAGTAACAACAAAGAAATATAAAAAAATCTCCATAGTTTTGAAAAGCAAGGAATCATGGAAGATGCATAGAAGAAAAGGGAAAGCCATGAAAGAGATGCAATCTACAATGGTGACATTAAAATCAAACATTAATACTTTCATTGAGAGGCCGATATATGGAAAGGTGACTTATGATGACCCGAGAAAAGGCTACTTGAAAAAGCTAGAGTGAAATTGCTCGAAGTAGATAGCTTAGAGTGGGTCACATAGTTGTTGACCTTTAAATGAGGTTGGTAATATTACAAATCTCATATCAGGGAGTCCATGCTATCTAAGTGTGATATTCAAACTTAGGAGCTCTCTCACCCAATAGATTAATCTTCTGGGTTGAGCTTTTTCTTGAGCTTGAATCCACAATACAATTGAAGTTCAATTTTATTACAATCAACCATTTTAACTTTAGGGAATACAAGATCTAAATCCAACTAGAGATGATTTATTTAGATTATAATTTTTTTATTCACATATTTCAAGTGTTCAACGCTTCGAAAGTAGGGGTGAGCAAAGGATAGATTGGGTCGGGTTAGACCGGACCCAAACCCAACTTGACTTTGAGATCGAACCATTTTCTTGTAACCAAACCCGATCCGATAATAACTTGATTAATGATCGAGTTAAACCGAGTCAATCCGGCATGTACATACCATATACAAATTTAGACATTATATATAGTAAAATCATAAACTTCTAAAAATAAAAAACAAAATTCAAGAAATATTTTATAATCCATATTTTAAAATAAATTATATCAAGATAAAAATAGCATCATATTACATAAAATATATTAATTGAAGTATAAAAAATTATAATTTATCACTAATTTTTTAAAAAATAAGACTTTTAAAAAATTATTTAACTTCGGGCCGGATTGAATCAATCTGAAACATAACTCAAATTTGACTCGAAAAATTCACCAAGTCAAATTTTACAACTCAACTCCGATCAAATAAATTTCAGTCCAGGACTAATTAGCAGGTCGGGTAAGGTCAATGGCGGATATATATATGTATATATATGGAGAGAGAGAGAGAGAGAGAGAGAGAGAGAGAGAGAGAGAGAGAGAGAGAGAGAGAGAGAGAGAAATAAATTTATGTTTGAATATGTTAATTTACATAAATAATACTACTATGCAAAAAGAGGCTTCTTTAATTTAAAAGCTCATTAGTTTATTTTTAGATTACGTTACAATTGAGTATCATTTTAGAGTGAAAATATTTTTTGTTACAATAGACAAGTAATTACAAGAATTGAACAGTATATTTAATAATCAAATAATAGATTTGTTAACTCTAAACTCTGCTTTAGTTTCTACGGATGCTTACAACATATTTGATATTGTTAGATATATGTTTGGAAATGTAAGAAAACAAGTTTTTTAAAAAATAAAAGTTGTGTTTTTAAATAATTTTACATGTTTGAATAAAATGTTTGAATGAATTATAAACAAAAAATTATAATTTTAAGTGTATATGTGAAAGAGGTTTTTGAAACTTTTTAATTATAAGTAAAAGTTGATTATTTTTTAATTATAATATTTTTACCAAAATAACCAAAGTATCAAATATAATAAAATATAGATAAATTAGTTCATACCCTTTTTAACAAGTTATCATACAAAAATAATTATTTTTACTCGAGTCAAATAAAATATATTACTTTAAAATTATTTTTAAATTAATACATTCAATACTATAATGTATTAATTTTTCGGTCTTTCTCTATAAAATTAATAATTAATTTTAGTTATTTGCTTTAAAATTCATATGATACCTTACTGATTTTAATTTGATTATTATCATCTAATTTACATTTTAAATTATTTGGCCTCTAATAATTTTTTTAAAGCGCCACTGGGTATGGTGATAAACACCCTTAATCTAAAGCCTAAATATTTTGCTTTCTATTACTAGTCTCGCCTTCGTCCTTTTCCTTCTCAAAGTACGTAAAAAGAAAGAAAGGAGGAATAGTGGCTCAATGCCCTTTAATCACTTTAAAATGAAGATGCTCTGTCCTTCCTCCATGCACCGGTGGAAGCTGTCATCGGTAGGTAAGGCATCATAATCGAATAAATAGCCATGCTATTATTGGTATGCTAATTCGTACACAAAGATAACCAATCATGTGGCAGAGGATGGTCAACTTCCAGAAAAGCCAAAGCTTTTTCGTATATACTTTACCTCCTTTAACCTTTTTTTTTTTTTTTGGGGGGGGGGGGGGGGCCATGTTGGTTTCTCATATAATGATTATAATTGAAAATACGAACAACACCGATCTTTAAGTAATGCTGGGCCAATATTTGCTACGCTCCTTTCAAACAACTAACCCTTAATATGCATAGAAACTATGTTTTCTAAATTTGTGTTATTTTAAGTATTCAAATGTTTAAGTTTCAATAATTTTACTAACTGAAATTAATATTTAGTTGATTCAAATAATTTGACACTTTTTTTGAAATAAAATTTTAAATTTGAGTCTTATAAATAAAATAAAACTAATATTAGGAGAATTTTACCATTATAATGGGTCAGTCCAGCCCAAGTCAGATTAATTAAAGTTTAATAAATTTTGAATATTGATAGTTTATACACGAAATAAAAAGAGTTTAATTATTAAGCACTAACATTGTAAAAGAGTTTTATATTATTATCCAATCAAATATTTGGATTTGTAAAATTTTTAAAATAATGGATAATTGAGTCAAATATTTTCGTTAATGTGGTAATATATGATTGAATGTCTGTGTAAAAATTTTTTATATTGACAGTGCATATAAATTAAATTCAATAAATAAACTAATTTACTAACTGAAAATAAAATTATCTTCTATTTATAAATAGTCAAGGGTATGCTTTTGTGAAATCAGCTAAATGGCCATGGATGGATAGGATTATCAATTCATCATCAAATTATGTGATCCTGATTCTTGTTTAAAATTCGAAAGAAAACTCCGCTGTAATTTTTCATAATTTGAAATTATTCAGATATTTAAGTTTGATGCGAAAAAGTGAAATTTAAATTAAAATGAAATTTACTATTGATTTAATTAAGATGATAATGACATAACATGATTTAGCTTTGTAAGGGGCCTTTCCCAAACGCTGGGTCAATGACAAGCATATTCAACTTACTAACATTCCACAAATTTATGATCAAGTTCTCATTTAACTTAAACAACCATTCAACATTTGTACTCCCATCATGCATTATACCAATAATCATGCATCATAATTAATCAGTTTATCTTTCCAAATCCAATTTTGACCAAAAAGTTGGCGCTTATAATTGAGCTCTAAATATATCCCCAAAAAAAATAAAAAAAATTGAGCTCTAAAACGACCTCCTGTCATGTGATCATATTTACCAATAATCTCATGATTACACAAGTCTTTTAGCCACTTACTGCACCATTTGAAGAATCAAGTATTGCTATAATGCTCCACAGCTCACAGAATGCATTACCACCTAGTTGATTTGCTTAAAGTTTAAGGAAGTTTGTTAAGATCACTATAATGCCTTTCTGAATCTGAAGTAGCTCTCAATTTTTCGCTCGTCGTTTACAATCAAAATATATGAAGGGAATATATGAGTAAGAGTACTAATATATTTGTATTCACAAATTGGGATTTACTGATCAATATACCTTCATAAAAAATTGTGAGATCCACTTTCAGACAGTGTTTCATGCATTTTTATTCAATAATTCTTTCTTTTTGTGTGAGTCAGGCGAAAAAATATGTTCAAACATCATTTTTATAATGGTAATATCGATTATGAACAATGAACATATTTTGACACTGTCAATTTGCATTTCTTTTTCGTTTCTTGCTCTTCTTCTGTGATTGACAAGACTTGAAAGCATGTAGCTCCAAAACTTTTTACTGCAACCTCCCCTTTGCTTTTTTAAACTATCATTTACACACGTTAGTGACTCGTTTTTACACCAAGATTTTCTTTTGGTGCATATAAGTTTAAGTTTAGAGGAAAGTTTATCCCACTCTAAGATCATAATAGATTTTGAAATTCATTAAGTATTTATAAAAGTACTTATAAATTACCCAATAATAGATGAATCTAGGAATTGAATTTAAATTATAACGATATATTAATAAAAAACTGATCAAGTGAGTTAATCCTGTTTATATATATACATAAGATTTGAAGAAAAAAAGAGGGGCAGCTTACTGCATGAGACTTCTACCTGATAAGATTTGTGAAGGGGAAATATACATATTCTTACCCTTACAAGCGAAAAGGTTATTTTTAATATTTAAATTTATGTTTGGCACGTCACAAGTCACCAACTTTACTGTTGTACTAAATCTTACCCTCCAGGCATTAAGATAACGTTGTAAGAAATTATTTATGAAACTAGCATTTCTCAATATTTTTGAGTTTAACTAAACCAGTACAGAACACATATCAAGACCACATAAGCCCATTTTTTCCTTCATATTAGTCCACCATATGGGGGTCGAATAGTCACTTGCCGATGAACAAATATCAAGATAGTGGCACCTACATTTTCAATCCCATTAAGGCATATCAAATATTAAAGTTCAAGGGATCGAAAATATGCACACATAAATAAAGAGAGAAGTAAAATCTAACAATCTTCATATCACAAAAGAAAATCACAAAGCCCATTTGAGAAAAATTCACTGTTTCCCTTGTGATGAAACAAAACAAATTTGTACATCGCTCTCAGCTTAGCCTTACCTGTTGACTCTTGTCCTTAAATCTCAAATCTCCTAACAAACATTTAGATTTACACTGATCTGTACACATAAACCACCTTTCTTTATTTGCGGGTGATAAAGAAACCTTGCAAAGCAAAATATTAATTCCCCTAACCACTCTACAACATCACACGTGCAATTTGTGAGTAACCCCTTTCCTCTTTATGTCTTGCTTTGATTTCTTCAGCACACCTTAGGGTCCTCTCAATGTGGTACCCTCCTCCAATGCTGACTTCCCTCTCTAAATGGCAACAATAGCTCTCAAACACACTCACATTCACGTGCAACTTGAAACCCATCAAGAATAGAAACTCAAGCTCCAACTCATTCAATTCATTTGTTGTCAACCCACCAACTCTTGCAAAGTATGAATTTCTGTAATTCCTGTCAAAATAAGAAGAACCCCACTTTAGAATCACATGATGCACTGCATTCAATCCAAGAAATTGGAAAGTAGGAAAATAAAAATTGACCCATTATCATCCATCATACATTAACAACAACAACAACAACATCCACCAAAAACTTGGTGACCTAACAAAACTGTCCATTTCCTCAGTAGTTAGCAAGTAGTGTCAATGATTGAGATTGAAACAAACAAATTTTGTCTCAATTCAACAAAAGCTAAATGAGATAATTAGTATTAAGAAAAGTTTAACAATTGAATTAATGTAGTTTTTATCTCTTCAATTGATTTGACACTTATTTCACAAAACCATCGAGTCAGATTAGATGAAATTCAGTGCATTCCAAAAACTAATAATTTAGACCAAAAATGAATTCTGCAAATAAAATAAACAAGGAGGGAGGAGAGTACTCACATGTCTTCCACATACTTAGAAGCCACCATTATAGTTGTTATGAGAAGCCTATGCACATTTCTGGCATTGATCCGGAACCCAGGATTGTTCTGGCAGAACCTGTCAATATAGACATAGGCCACAACATACACAGAGGGTCCTGCTCTAGTGTACCTGAAGATCCTCTCTAGATAGGATTGGATGGTCATGTCAGGGATCTCCCTGCAGTCAAAGATGTTTGTGCTTATGGATTTGGACAAAGCAGAAGAAGAAGAAGAAGAAGAAGAAGAAGAAGAAGAAGAACGGTAGTTCTTCACAATCCTTTGTGTTCTGGCCATGCTCCTCTCAATCAGTGAAGCCAGAACGTTTATCACCAATGGGGTGTTGGAATCCTCTTGGTATGAATAGGAGTACACATCATAGCGCAGCTTCCTTGGTGAAATTGTCAAAGAAGAAGAAGCCATTGAGAAAAGGGAAAAATGTTGTTTTTTGAAAGGGATTGGAATAAGCTTCAATTGGGGTCTGTTGTTGATGTTGTTAAGCAATAAGGACTAAGTAATAATGGGGATGTGTTAGTGTGCGAGAAGTTTTTAGAAGTGGGGATTTTATATAAAGGAGAATGGAGTTGGCACTTGAGGGAGTGAGGGACTTGGGAATTGGAAGAGGGTGAATAAAATAAAGAAAGAGGCAAATGAATAGCAATTGGTTAAGGTTTTGGCCTCTTCGAATTTTTCGGATGGTGGGTGGAAGCTTAATGATATGAAAAAAAAATTGAGAAATGAAAACTTTATAATAAGATATGAGTGCCTTGTCTTTGTGATGGCAAAGTACAAACAGCACCAGCTAAGCTTTCTCTCTACAATGCATAAAATAACAATGTGGCATTCTTTCCTTATTTCCATGAAACTGCGGTCCCGCCGACAGTGTGGTGAAGGGTAGGAAGGGAAATAGAAGAGATAATACGTACACAGTTGGTAGGTTATTGGGTCGGTGTTTGGACCTACAAAATTAAAGGACATTCAAATGAAATCACACTATTTTTATATTATTTGGTATTTTTATGCAAGTTGCTATATAATATCTCAACAACGAACTTGTTAATACATGTTTTAAAAAGACATTGACAAAGAAATTGAAATAAAAAACATTAAATACAAAAACATTAGTTTTAATATATTGCCAATATAAAATATTTTATTTTATCAATCAGTTATATAAGATTATATGTATTACTTATGAGAAAATTATACAAGATTTAATTATTTTTAATAAAAATAATATCTAATTGGATTATTAAATATTTGTGTAAAAAACTTTTATGTTGATAGTATATCAAAACTAAATCAAAATAAAAAATATTTAATATATTAAAATTGTTTTTTTTTTTTGAGAAGTAATACATTAAAATTGTTAAAAAATTTACTTTTTAAATTAGATATTCTAAGAGCATTTGTTAATAGAATTACATAATGTATAATTCACACCTTGAGTATTGAGTATTGAGTATTGACCCTTGCTGTGGAGATTTGTGCAGTTTGCAATTCCCAATGGCTGAAGAGGACTTTCTAGTACAGCTCTAGAGTGTTGAAGTGTTGGTACTAACACACGTGCAATGGGCTTGACTCATACTAATTAATCGTACAGTCTTGGCTTTGCAGAACTAAGCTTGTACCACGTGCACTATCTTTGTAGTCTTCTTCCTTGATGCTTCCTGCTTGCTTCATAGGGGAAAAACCAGAGAATTCTGCGGCATAGTGCCTCTGCTTCGCTGTTAATTCTACTAATAAGTTATTGTTACAAGGAAAATGTAATAGCTAAATGTTAAACATTGACCCATTTAAGAATTGGAATGGCACCCCACAGGCAATGGCCACCTAATAAGATGAGATTGACCGATTGCAGCTTTTAAATCTTTTAAGAAAATAATTTTGAAATGTGAAATCTCTAGTATATTAATTAATGAAGAGGGGGAAAAAAAAACTTCAAACACAGTAAAAGGGCGTGGAGCAGGCTTATCGCAATAATATTTTCTTAGAAAAAATGCTACTGAATAAGAGATTTTTTTTTATTGGAATTTAATTATTAGATTGGCGTGGACGTTTGTGAAGGTGTGGCATTACTTTTCCTTTTTCCTACCTGATTGTATTTTGAGACTAATTATGAGGTTTGATGCAATGCAATAAAATCACATTTAAAAAATGAGCTGTAGATCTTCAGGAAAAAGGAGAAAAGATACATTTCTTTGAGCGGGGTTCGTACAAGTTGTCATAGCCTTTTTGATACAAGTTGCAACATTATTTGAAATTAATAAAAGGCTGCTGAAATAGAAATAATTATGATACTTGATATTGTCTAATAAATAATATATAAAAATGATTATAAAATTTTAAATTTAAATTTAAATTTTATAAATAATTTAAAAAGCTTCAAACTAATTTTTTTAAAATATACTTTTTTTAGTTTCTAAAAAAAATAAAAATAATTTTTTTATATTTTAATTATTTTTAAAAAGTATCTAAATATATAAAAATGGATTTTTTTAATATAAAAATAATTTTTTGCCCAAAAGAAAAAAACTAACAAACAAACACACCCTTGTATATGAGATTGGCATGCCTCTAATCATGTCCAATTAGTTAACTCATGAGGTCATGACAGATCAACCTCTTATGAACATGATTGGATGGGATATAGTAGCATGCAATGAGTAGGAGCAATATAAAAACACTAAAAACATGGATATGTACAATACAGAGGATTTTTACTAGTAACCTATCTAAGTATTATTAGGTATCAGGTTTGACCAATCATGCCAATGTATTATTCACTCTCTAGAACAAAAAACAATCCTCTACTTAAGACCTGCATCGGATATTCAAGCTAACATGCGGAGTAAGAGACAGAGTCTGTTTTCAGAAACATTCCATGAATATAAGATCCCACCCTTTCTTGATTGACAGAAGCAATTCATCACCGAATTGCAACTAGAACAATTAATGGCCACACAAAAGGCGATTGCATACCTTTTACGTTTAAATAAGTTATTTATCTGAAAACACTAGATTCAGAAATCCCTCAGTTTGATTTTTTGCTTTTTATGTAAAATCCTTATTTTAAAGTAACAATTTGAAAATTTATAGCAATATGAAATACTTAATCTATATGTATAGACATATATTGTATGTAACTTAATCAATATCTGTCTCACTTCTCACCACTTTACAGATTGTTTATCTTTATTAACTTTGAATTTTTTTTTTTTAATTTTTACATGAAATGTGTAATTATGAAAACATGTGAGTGCCATAGACTAAAGCTTGAAATATACAGTTCACACACAAGAAGTTAAAACAACAAGCAAAGTTGTTGTGTTACATCATGGATAAAGTTCACAATTAGTGCCTTTTTTCTTTCCCTTTGCAATTGAGATCTGCACTCTCATTGGAGGCATTGGAGTTCTTGTCCATAAAAGCACCATAAAAGAGAAATGAACAGGGTCCGTATTCCTCACCGTTCGATTTCTTCTATCTACTATATATCTAGTACCGGGGACTAGCTAGTGAATTGGGATGATGAGGGTAGCTGTTATACTTTATATTAAATTAAAATGTTATTACATGCTTTCCATCAGGTGTCAAAGGATATATATATTTTTTCCCCAACCATGTTGACATTTGTCATCTAATACAATTATTCTCCAAATCAAATATATTACACGGCAAGATGTTATGTACTTGTTATACAACAAGTAATCATCATCATTATTGTATTAAAATTCAAGATCAAGTTCATCTTTAGCTGCTATATAATAAGGACTATATTAAAACAACTAAAGAAAAAAATACTAGCACGTGTGTCTACAAATTCTGCAGAACGTCAATTTTTTTATATGCTAAAGTCATTTTGGTAAATTTTCAATTTAATTTTTTCCAGTAAAGTACTTTAAATACTGGAAACCTCGACATTGCACTTTAATTTCTTTAGTTATGTTATTACCTATCTTCCATCGATTGGCGGTAGTGTCCAGGTTACCCTTTATCCAAATGGTAGAAAGGACAAGGTAAAAGCGTCCAATCCAACCTAAAATCTTTGTGGGGTCCTAGGGATTAAAGAAATATGAAGAAATAATTATCATTTCTCTCTTTCTTCATGCAAACAAGAAAAGAAGTTAAAGCAGTTGGTTCAAAGAACCTTGGACTATGAATATAACTCAAATCTCAGATGTGTCTACAATTGTTAATTGATCTAAAGTTTAAGGGTACGCATAAAGTACCCATATGAAAACAGTGAGAAATGGGTACCATTCCATTACAATAATTGAGGCTTTGATTTCATTGTCTCCTGCAAAATCAATTTGTGTATCAAGTACAAGATTAGGAACCGACACGCATAATTGATTTTATGAGTAAATTACTTCTAAAGTAACTAATGCAACAAAAGAACAAAACAGAAATGAAGAAGATAGAGGGGTATGAATCTGCCAGTTAGATGTCTTAGCAGGATTTTTGTGGCCAGAATATCAAGCATAGCAGGCTTTAGTCCCATCCCATGTCTATAAGTTGGCCATAGGAGACACAATCTTCAATCACGCTGAGAAAATTAGGATTGGAAGTATTCTATTGAAGCTTCCTAGGACCTTACTTCACTTTATTATATTGGATATGGAATGATATTATCTGCAATTTGCTAAGGAGTAATAAAATCAAGGTTACAAACAGCGTACCTTTGTAGTATTGCTCAGTAGAAGTTTCATTATAACTTTGCCATTTCGTATGCCTCTTATGTCTTAACACAATTAATTTGAGTGCACAAGTTTGCTATATGTATAAAATATGATACACCATATGTCACTTCCTGGCATCATGATGGCAAGACTTTTTTTATGGTGCTGTAGGCGGGAATTGGTTCACCCTTTGCACTGTTGCTGAGATAACTTGATAACAAATTAACTATTCTTAGAAGTCTAAGATTTAATCTTTGAAATTCTTACTTCTCAGAAAAGTTGAATGTCTTTCAAGAAAATTGGAAATGGCTCCTTAAAAAGTTACAGACACATAAAAAGAAAAATAATTAAGTGATTGAAGCTTTCGGTTTGGCAGCAAGTGCTCAAGGAAGGATCACCTGTTTTTGTATACATCAGGACTCAGACCAAGGATATGTACGCAACTATCCCCTCCCCATTCAAGTTCAAGCTTATCTGATTATTTGGAGGAGCTCGCACTAACATGCTGCATTTTGTGTCTTACACTACATTACATTCACGCTCATGGGTGGACTAGCACAATTAGTTAAGAAAAATATTTGGTGGGAAAATTTCCTGTCATAATTTGGGAGATACAGCTAATTATGTATGGTTCATTTCAGCTTGTAAATTTACCTCAGTTCTCCCATGGAGTGTTGTAAACAAAGTGTAGGAAATGTATACATTAATGAGCCAACATGAGCAGAAACAGGACACTAATAGCGGGTAAGGTAAGCTTGGGTATAGAATTGAAATTGTGGAACGAAGAAATTATAATGATCTGCATTTGGCTATGATGACATCAGAGTACATGAGAAGGGGATTGAACCAAATGTTTAGATAATCCAAAACTCTTTTTGCACCATAGCATACCAATCAAAACGTTCTGGACACCAGATATCTAATAGCTAAGTAATAGGTATCTAACAAGTGTATAATAGGATTTCCCACTATTCAAGGGTACTGTTTACAACATTATTCTCCCAACTCATATTTTCAAGCTCGCAAATTTGATTACCCTATTCTCACAACTAAGATCTTTCATATTGGTTTCTTATACTTAGGTAGCTCATAAGATTTTCTCTCTTCTAACTTCACTCACAAATAGAATACAATATTTTCAAAAGATAGACTGAAGGAGTGGAAGAACAATGTAAGCACATAGCTCAGATGATGATCACCAAGATCTCTGGCTACTAAGTGTTTTAACACTTGTACATATAAGGACTTTGAAGCTTTCTCTCTCTTCTTGCATGCCACTAGTTTTGACTATTCAGGAGGTTTCCCTTGGCAGTTTGCTATGTCATTAGTTGCTAAAGCACATTTGTTATTGTGCCAATTGATTTTTCTCTTTTCATAGTACAAGGCATCTTTGTCTTTTACCAACTTTATGGAGTTCATTTTTTGGATATTCTTTCTTTTCTATCAAAATGATTAAACATAGGACTTAATTAAGTGTGCCTTTCAACTTTTCACTCAAATTTTATTCTATTATAGCCATTGGTGTCTCTGCACAATCAAAGGTCAACTCTTCATTTTTTGAGCTTTGTAGTTTCATCTTCATTTTTTGAGCTTTGCAGTTTTATATTCTTTTAAAAAGCTCTGTCTTCTCTCACTTTGTTAGATTGTCCATTGCCTTGGTCTCAGCTTAGTTTGATGCTTGGTCCTATAAAAGGCAAACTATACCAACTTCTCTAATGTTTGGTGAAATTTATGATGACCTCCCTCGATTTATGAAAATATACATTGACCTCTCTTAAATTTTAGACAATATTATATCCGATATTCTTATATTTTGTAAAATATAATATTAAACACATTTGTAAACATAATACTAACATCTCCTAAAGGGAGATTAGTGTTGCCTCGACAAATAGAGGGTAGTTACAATGAA
This sequence comes from Pterocarpus santalinus, assembly GCA_031439595.1. Taxonomy (NCBI): domain Eukaryota; kingdom Viridiplantae; phylum Streptophyta; class Magnoliopsida; order Fabales; family Fabaceae; genus Pterocarpus; species Pterocarpus santalinus. Next base: position 8,563,850 of record CM062523.1, read on the forward strand.
TTTTTCCAACCTCAGTGAAGATCAGTATAATTTGCCCTATTTTTTTCCAATCATTCTTCTGCATACACAAATACACCTTTTCAAGACCAAGATTCAACCAGTAGCTTGTAATCATCATTTACTTACTACTGTCAACATGCTATTGCACATCAAAGTCGCAGAGAACAACATGTTGCTAGGGGAGGGGAGATAATGCTTAAGCTCGGAGAAAATGAAGGTTAGGTCTACATCAATTACAATTAGGATAGGGTAACGTACTCTCAATCAAGTGTAAAATATTTATTTCAGAGGCGTTTCAATTCATTGGCTTGATGACCCAATTTCTGACGGCTAGAAACATTCAAAAGATGCAGAATTTGGATATCGAAAAGTGAAAGACTTAAGCGACAACAGAAATTTGGCAGCAAAGGCTTTTTTTACAAATGTTTTTCTCAACATGTTTAGCAAAGGTTGTTATTAGCACACCAGTTTTCCATAATAACATATAAAGCTAAAATTATACATTTCTCTATAATCTATCCAAATCTTTCGTTCCCTGATCATAATACTGTTGAGTCTCGCCGTGTTAAACACTTATGCTCTTGTTCACTTGACATACCCTACATCAAGGATCTTTGCATCCTCAGGTGGCTGCAGCATCAATTTCATAAAAGATGCAGTATACTTATGAAGTTATGGTCTAAAATTGCACATTCATGTGTTTTATTAGCATCAATTATGCCGTTATTCTTGATTGTCGTTAATGCTGCCTGGTTATCACAAACATGTTCACGGGCATGTGTTGGATTTCATCCACCTTTAATTCATGCAATGTATTCAGATTTCATGGTTGAGTCACCAACACAAGCTAACTTTTTAGTACGCCAGACACAGTTTACAACCTAGCTTAAGTACTAATAATATACATATCGTGTTGTGGATTTTCTATCATCTATATATCACCTGCAAAATCAGGGGCACAACTCAGATTATCCTTCAAGTAATACAATATTACTTTAATACACTAATTTATAATCTTTTGGTACTCTGGTTGGAGCCAATTATACGTTTTTATGGCCAACCGATGGCCCATTGTAAACAATTCTGTGCATAAATGGTTTTATTTACAATTCTAATTTTTCCTCATCATTTGTTGGTGGCTTCCGTGAGTTTATAACATTCCATTTTTAATTTCCTTAGAGTTGCGTAGCTGATTCTAGATTAGCTTAACAAACAGCTTGCTTTCCTCGCAAAACCCAAAAATATACTATAGTGAAGCCCAAAATCAGAACATACCCCAGGCATGGGCTTCAAGGAATGACCAAGAGAATTGCCTGGATCGCGCCCAAACTCATAATATACCATGCTTGCATGGGTCCTTTTGGAGATTTACACTATCAACCAGCGGAAAAAAAATAAAAAAGAGTCATAAACTTAACCAATGAAGACCACATTGATTATCCATTGGTTGACCAGTAATTGGGCAAAAGAAATAATGAGAGCTTAAGCTAAACGTCAAACTGATTCGATACTGATCATGGCCCAAACTAGACAAACAATGGCCCTGTGGGTTGTGTGTGGGCGATTAACATGCTCTAATGATTGCATCCGAGGCCATGGGGATTGGCAAATACTGTTGGCCTTAAGAAGTAGATGCATGACTTTAAGGCGCGACTTCGAATCGTAAGGCATAGTTACGCTGCCCCCAAAATATCCCCCCTCTCTTGACATAAAAAAAAAAAAAACAATGCTTTAATGATTTGACCCCTTTGGAATCAAAAAATAATTTGATCCAAAAAAAAAAAAGCTATGATGAGAGGTGCTCACAGTTTAGTTTACATTAGTTTTAAGTGAAAAATTCAACTTATATAAATAATATAATTTACATAATTTAATTGAATCAATTTGTTTAGATTTTAATTCAATTTAATTCAAATCAATTTTATCGGTTGAAATTAGATTGGTTTAATTGATTTTTGGCAGAAAAAATTAAGTTTAGATTATTATAAATCAAAAGTAACTTAAATTAAAAATATAAATAAATAAAAAATTTACTGGATAGATATAAAATATTATTAAATAAAAAAATAAAACAAATAAAAAAACTATACAATAAGTTAAAATTCTCATGAAAAAAGTATATTTTTAATAATAAAAAATTATATTGCATAATATTTTATTTATTTTAGATTTTTTTATTTGGATATTATTCATTTTAGATTGAATCAAATCTTTTTAAAAATTAAATCTAAAATCCAATAAAATCCAACCAATTTTTCGGAAAACAAAGGCCTATCTAATCCAAATTGTTATGATTTTAATTAATTTTTATTTTTTTTATCAGTTTAACAATTTTAATTGAATTTGATGGAATTTAAATAACATTGGATCTTACTTCCAAGCTCCAACACAAAGCACCCAAGGTTGGTTAGATATGTTTTAGCGCTGACGTGGCAAATCGCTATTGGTTGTTTTCGCGTGGACTTGGTTGCGCATCGAAGTCGAACTCTCCCTCTCTTATAAAACGACGTTAGATAGCAAACGCAGCCGTTTAAACCTCAGAACGCACACAAGAAGAAGAATCACCGTTTTCTCCGGTGAGTTCTCCGTTTCAGATCTCCGACGCCGACGAACCTCGCTCACCGGAATTCCGCATCCAGGTTCGTTCTCTGTCTTCTGTTTTGATTCCCTTTTTCTGATTGACTCATATTCATAGCGCTGATCGCAGATCTGTGTCCTTTTTTTTTTTCCTCACCTGCAATTTTCCGTTACTCAGACGTTAGGGTTCGGAATTCGATTATTGATATGCATGATTTGTTCTTTCTTTATTGATATTTCGGGATCTGAGATTTTGTTTTTTTTTTTTCGATTTGATTTTTTTTCCGATTTATTTGCTTGGATTTAGATTGAATAATGATTGATTTCCGAGTTTCGGATGCTGCATGGTACTGCACGGTTTAATTCTAATTGATAGGAATTTTGTGGATCCAATTTTGTTTTCAATTTGTTCTTGGATGAGGTTTCTCTAAATCTCTCCGAATTTGGTTGAGGGTTTGTAATTGTTTGATGATGTAGGAGGAAACCGACTAGCGCACCAGTTAGTCAAAATTGATTGTTTTTTGATCCTGTGCTATAAAGATCTTAAGGTTCAGCGGATCTTGAATTTTGCTCGTAGAATCAGGGTTTTGAATTGCATTCCATTGCAACAGCATCAGTTGCAATTTTTTTTTTTAATAAATTTTTTGCAATCACAGAATTCGCAACGCAATCACAAAAACCATGGTTCTAGTTTTCGAACTTACAAATGACTTGCTCATGCCATCATGTCAGATGTAGTAGTGCATGACTGGATCAAAGTTTCTAAAATTAATGAACTTGAAGGAGAAGACGGATAAGAAATCAATATCAATATTTATCTGTCAAATCTTGATTTTTGTTAGTTATATGGTTAACTGAATTACGTTATTCATTACTTTATCATTCATTTTAGGGTTAAGTTTTGCTCTTCCATTGCATAGCAGTAATTGTTTTCAAATTGTTCTCAAGGGGCGGTAGTGTGTGAGTTATGAGAAGCTGAAGTCATGTCCATGATTCTGAGAAGGTATCTGTGTGTAGATGTTAGTTTAAAATTTTTATTGTTTGAATGTGTGTTTCAGAAAATGGCTTTAGGTGGAACAGCTCCCCCAAGAGGAAGTGCGGCAGCTGCTGCTAGCTTGAGGAGAAGGAGAACGACCAGTGGTGGGGCCTCTGGAGGAGCAGCTGGAACCATGCTTCAATTCTACACTGATGATGCCCCCGGACTCAAGATCTCCCCAAATGTGGTCCTTGTAATGAGCATTGGCTTTATTGCATTTGTTGCCATCCTTCATGTGATGGGCAAGCTGTATTTTGTGCGTAGGGAGGCTTAAGGGATATGACAAGTAGTTAAGTTCATTTTTTGTATTTTACATGCTCAGTCTCTGTTTTGGAATTTAGATTTTCTGTTGCTGGATTCACCCCTACTTATGCTATAGATTTTAACATTAACGAACAATAGTGGTCTCAAGAGTTAAGAAGAAACATTTCTGTTATATCTTGTGTTTCTACGTTTTCTTAAACTTACTGTTTAGTCATTTCTTATTACTTGAAAGTGAATTCTTAGAAAGCATTGTTGGAATTAGATGGTTAGTTCGGTTGCTCTTACGTGCTATTTTCTGGAACCATATAGGACACTCATCTTGACTTCTATAGAGTTTGCTTCTTGATATCTTACTAGTTGTCACAAACTTCACTTCTAGTTATTAGGCTGGAACGGATTCCTCCTGAGAATGAATTGAGGCTGGTTTGATGATCTTATCTCTAGAAAGTATCATATGTTGTTGCCACTTCTTCTGTGGTGAACACTGAACAGTTAGAACAGAGGCCACTACTCTCTGGCTAAAGCAATATTAAGTAGTAGGCGTAAACTCGATAACACTTTCAAATCAGTAACGTTTGCCCTTTATAGTTCTCACTTATGCGGATCTTGCCATTTGCATAAGCAAAATTTTAATTCTGGTAGGTGATGCAGCATCTAACATGCTGATCCGTGCACCTGGTGAATCTGTCAATTCAAGGCATAAATTGTGTAGACTTTACTTGACAATTGGCATACTTTTGGGAGGAATTTGGAAAGAAGATTAAGGAAATTAGGGGTTGGAAAACCCAAGGGAAATAAGTATCTGTTATGCAAAAGTTGCCATTGCACACCTGCGTGGGGTTCTTAACATCGCAATCCTAAAGAAAGCAAACTAAACTAAGAGGCAAGTGGTAAATGAAATTGTAAGTAACATGGGGCAATGTACCCAAGCTCTTCGTTAGTGAGGATGATTTGATTTCCTTTCATCCAAATGCTTGGCCATACCAAAATCATTCACATGAGCAAATATATCTTCATCCAAGAACACATTACTAGGCCTCACATCACAGTGGACCACTATATTTCGATGCAGATGCCGCATCTATCATAATATTCAACCTCTACATGAAATCTAAAAGATAGTTACGAGATTATAATCATTTTTCAACAGTTCCATTTGGCATGTACTCTGTAACCAAAGATTTAAATTCAACATTTGAACAATTATTGATGATCTTAACCAGATTGATGGTGCAGATTGCGCATGTGCAGATTGTGCATTGCATTGCATTCCATTTTATACTTCTTTGATGTTGTTTCAATTTTTTTTTTTTTTTCTGTAGTGGTCGGATGCTGTTTCAATGTTCAAATTAAGTAGTTTGACTGCAACCATCACCCCATTTGAAAGTGTATACACAGTGCCAAAACTACCACTTCCTAGTACATTACTCTTATCAAATCCATTATGGCTTGAAATAGTTCATAATAGGAAATCCTTCTTGGTGCTCCTAAGTTTGATAAATCACTTGTACTTGGAACACCAACATCTTTTCTTCTATATCTTCGAAGGATTAAGCATTGGGAAATATTTTTCTTTGATTGCTTATATTTTTCTTTTGTAACATTTTGGTAGAACTCTCCCTTGTACCAAATAGTATTACTGTTAAATTTTTTTATAAATTGAATTAATCATAGATTATCATGTTAGATTAATGGGATATGATTTTGATGAAACAATGTAAGGAAAAATGCTTAAAAAATCACTGTATTATACCAATGCTTTGTGTTGACAAAAAATATCAGCCCTTTATTGATTAAATAAATTACATTAACCTCCCTTAAAATTTGGTGATATTACATATACCATTCCCCAACTTTTCATGCCTACAAGAGTGTTAAAGGTCAGTATCATATTTATAGGGGTGTTTAATATCACATTTTAGAAGATACAAGAGTGTCCTATATAACATTACCTATATCTTAAGGAAGTTAATATATATTTTTATAAATCAAGAGATGTTGTATATAATATCACCTAATTTTAAAAAAAAAATTGGTGTAATTTACCTTTATTGATTTAAATTTAAGTAGTTACATATTTCGTCATCTTAAATATTATCACAAATTCAACTTTGGTAAATATAAAAAATTAACACAAAGAATTTTATTCTCATAGTAGGTTGATTAAATTTGAACCAGATTAATTATGGTTCAATACTTCACCAAGTAAAATTTATGGTCTAATAGACTTTATATATCAATAATTTAGAAAAAAAAAATTCTTTATTATCGGCTTTGGGCTGCATCATTTGTTTGTTCGTTGCTATTCTTTTCATGTTTTTCCTTGTCTCCCAGGGCAATAAGTACATTCCATGAGGCATCAATGTGCTCTGATTTTAATTTGACTCGAGGAAGATAACACTGCACAATACAGTGAGGGAAGGAACTGGATCCTCTGCAGTCCAAAAAAAAAAAGAGATTGCATGAGAAGCAGTTCCGTATCCAACAGTTTATAAGTTAAATCTATAATATTTTCTTTTGTTATAAAATATAGCATTTTCAGTGGTTCAGATTGTGTGCAGTTCTTAGAAAACTTCAACAATCGTGATCCGTGAGGGAGAACCATATTTTCTTCTATTGACGAGACATTTTAAATTACAATGGTCCTAATGGTCACAAATGTGAAACCAAAAAGTAACACAAGCTAACTAAAATTACTGTAAAATTTGATTGTAGTAACCAATAAAATCACAATCAATAAAACTACCCAAGTACACTTACACATATACTTACATTATGATTTTTGCGACCTGTGCAGGAATGTGAATAGTTGTACATCAAAATAAAATTTGGCTTTTCTAAAATATATTTTACACTATAAAAAGTAAATTACATAAAATTATAATTGTTGATAAAAAAAAATAATTTAAAATTTAATAAAGCACATACACATGCGTAACAAATTATGAAGTTGCATTAATTACTCTTCTATTTTTTTTTTATCATGCACGTTAAACAAAAGCATTAGTATTTTTTTTAAGAGGAACAATTGTCTAATTAATGCTTTGTTAACCCAAAAAAAGGAAAAAAACAAACTATTTGATTCCAACTAATGCTTTGTTCCATTGAAATCATGGATCTTCTATTTGTAAAATGTTATTTTTACCATTTATCTCATTTTAGTTTTCATCAATTAGATACTGAAAAAGCAACCAAACTCAAAGAACCAAACTTAATACACACCATTTCGTGCACATGCTAAATAGCACGAATTATATTAATAATATATGAGAGTAATTCTTCTGCATTTGATAGCATATAACATGAAATTTATATTACCAATGTAGTTAAAAATTCTTCCGCTAGAAGCTATTAGGACTGATAATAATAAAAAATTTTAGTAAGTTACACAGAATTATAAATTCAAATTTCATTGTTAATAATATATAAAAAAAAATTCCTCTTCCAAAAATGGAATAGTGTGAGAATGGTTTTGAACCACGTCACATGAAAAGGTTGTCCCAAAAGCACCAACCTGGATCACACATAGGATTCATGTTTGACCCAATAAACCAGACGCCACGCCATGCACAACTTCCCCACGCCCCACATGTAGGCCATAGCATAGCATACTGTAGAAAAAGCTTCACTAACACACTCTCTCAATGTGTCTTTGCCGTTAGAAGCTTTAAATGCCACACTTTAATGCCTCACTTTAATGGCTTCTCTACCTCTGAGGTTTCCTCCAGTTAGTTTCTTGTATTAGTCTCTTCCCTCTCTGTGTCAAATCAAAATCTTCTTTTGAATTCCAACTTCACTTCACAAGGCTCAAGCACACCCCGTGATATAACTATTTGATTCATATATATGGATCTTTCACTCTGAATAAGGCTTCCCCATTTTCCCTTATGGTGTGAGCCTTTGTTTCTCATTTGCTTTCAGAATTTGATTTCACTTGTGTCCACAAACTCTGTGTATTCTTTCTGTGAACACATTGTGTCGTTCACAACTTTGCTAGTTTTCTTAAATACTTCAAAAACTTTGCTTTTCCGGGAGCAATGGAAATTCTGAACTTTGAAAAAGTGGAAAGTGAGTTTGCTGAAGTTGCTTTACTTTGTTCTCTCTTTTTTTCTTTCATCCTCACATGATCATTGTCTAGTCTAATCCTTTGTTTGTTTCTTCGTTTGTTTGCACTCTTTCCCTTTTTGTTTATATCCACTGAAACTTGGATACTTGCTATATCTCTATTTTCTGTCCTTTCTGCCGCTACTGTTCCTTGAACCTGTAGCTAGCACTAGTTCTAGCACCTTTGTTCCTCTCTCTCTCTCATTACCTTTGCTTGCATTTGAAACTTTCTTGGTGTGTGAGAAAGTGGTGGTTGTTGTTGTTGTTGTCTGGTTCATATGCTTTGCTTTGTTGGGACCCGCCAACCTTTTTTTCTACCATATTCATGCAAATGAAATGACAGTGTTCTTGTTAGGAGACATCTTTCTGCAAATTCATGAGTTGAATCTCTAAATACTCCCTTGCATTCTAGATTATCACTGTGATGATGCAAGTGCTATTCACCCTATCACTTTTTCTAGTTCTTGGTCTAGTGATCTCAACAGACACAGTTTTCAATGATGATGTCTTGGGGTTAATTGTGTTCAAGGCTGGTCTACGAGACCCAAAAGGGAAACTCTCTACTTGGAATGAAGATGATTATAGTCCTTGCAATTGGGTTGGTGTGAAATGTGACCCTTCAACCAATAGGGCCAATGCCCTTGTCCTTGATGGATTCTCTCTCTCTGGGCACATTGATAGAGGGCTATTGAGATTGCAATTCCTTCAGATTTTGTCACTTTCTAGGAACAACTTCACAGGGACCATAAACCCTGATCTTTCCGGCCTTAGCAATTTGCAAGTTGTTGATTTGAGTGAGAACAATCTCTCTGGACCCATCCCACATGGGTTTTTCCAGCAATGTTGGTCTCTCAGAGCAGTTTCATTTGCAAAGAACAACCTCACAGGTAAGATTCCTGAGTCTTTGAGCTCTTGCTCCTCATTGGAAACTCTTAACTTTTCCTCTAATCAACTACATGGTGAATTGCCATCTGGGATATGGTTTTTGAGGGGGCTGCAGTCACTTGATCTGTCAAGCAACTTGCTGGAGGGAGAGATTCCTGAAGGAATTCAGAATCTGTATGATTTGAAGGAGTTAAGGCTTGGCAAGAACCGCTTCACCGGCCGGCTTCCTGGGGATATTGGAGGGTGCTTGCTTCTGAAATTGATTGATTTCAGTGGTAATTTTCTCTCTGGCAAAATTCCTGAGTCAATGCAAAGGCTCATCTCATGCACATCCCTCAGTTTGCAGGGAAATTCATTCACAGGAGGTGTTCCAGATTGGATTGGAGAATTGAAGAGTCTAGAGATATTGGATCTTTCTGCAAATAGATTTTCTGGTTGGATTCCAGAATCAATTGGAAATCTGGACTCACTAAGTATGTTAAATTTGTCGAGGAATGAGATCACAGGGAACCTGCCAGATTCAATGGTAAACTGCATTAAGCTTTTGGTTCTTGACATTAGTCACAATCACATGGCAGGGCTTCTTCCTTCATGGATATTTAAGATGGGTTTACAAAGTATCTCACTTTCTGGAAATAGCTTCAGTAAATCCACACCCATATCTTATCATGGTCTTCAGGTTTTGGATTTGTCATCAAATGCATTTTCTGGCAAACTTCCATTTGGCATTGGAGGTCTTAGTAGTTTGCAAATCTTAAATTTGTCCGCCAACAATATCTCTGGTACTATTCCAGTGAGTATAGGAGAACTTAAATCTTTGTACATTCTTGACTTAAGTGGCAACAAGCTCAATGGAAGCGTTCCTAGTGAAATAGAAGGGGTAGTTTCTCTCAGTGAACTGAGGCTACAAAAGAACTTGTTAGGTGGGAAAATTCCAGCACAAATTGAGAAGTGTTCATCCTTAACATCCTTGTAAGTTCTCTATCATAGCTGCCATCTTTCATGCTTATTCTTCATAATTTAATATGGCTGAATATTGTTCATACAAATGAAAAGCCATTACTTGGTTCTGTTAAATATGATTGTGATAATTCAAACTCTTGAGTTGAAGAGTCTACAATTTTTTCTAATTATTTTTGTCTTTTTACAATTCAATGGAATGCTGCAGGAATCTTTCTCACAACAAGCTTATTGGTTCAATCCCTGCACCAATTGCAAACCTAACCAATCTTCAACATGTAGATTTGTCATGGAATGAACTCTCTGGAAGCTTACCAAAGGAGCTGACAAATCTTTCCCAACTTTTCTCATTTAATGTGTCACACAATCACCTTCAAGGAGAACTACCAGTGGGTGGTTTCTTCAATACAATCTCTCCCTCATCTGTCACTGGTAATCCATTGTTATGTGGTTCTGTTGTCAATCACTCCTGCCCTTCTGACCATCCAAAGCCTATTGTCCTAAATCCCAATTCTTCTTACTCCAACTCAGGAGCTTCCTTACAAAACCGCCATCATAAGATCATCTTCAGTATATCTGCCCTTATTGCTATTGGTGCAGCTGTTTTTATTGCTGTTGGTGTGGTGGCTGTTACTGTCCTAAACATCCATGTGAGGTCTTCCATGTCGCGTTCTGCAGCTCCATTTGCATTCTCCGGTGGTGGAAAGGACTATACTTGTTCGCCCGCAAACGATCCAAACTATGGCAAGCTTGTGACGTTTTCTGGTGATGCTGAATTTGCTGATGGGGCCAACAATCTTCTTAACAAAGACAATGAAATTGGCCGCGGCGGATTTGGAGTTGTTTATTGCACTGTCCTTAGAGATGGGCATTCTGTTGCAATCAAGAAACTCATGGTCTCCGGTTTGGTCAAGTCCCAAGAGGAATTTGAGAGGGAAGTTAAGAAGCTTGGGAAGATCAGGCACCAGAATCTTGTGGCACTTGAAGGTTATTACTGGACTTCATCCTTGCAGCTCCTTATTTATGAGTATTTAGCTGGAGGGAGTTTGCATAAGCTTCTACATGATGATGATAGTAAAAATGTCCTTTCTTGGCAACAAAGGTTCAAGATTATTCTTGGCATGGCAAGAGGGTTGGCCTATTTGCACCAAATGAACATAATCCATTATAATCTAAAATCAACCAATGTTCTGATTGATTGTTATGATGAGCCAAAGATAGGAGATTTTGGCTTGGTGAGGCTATTGCCAATGCTAGACCATTGTGTCTTGAGCAGCAAAATCCAAAGTGCACTTGGATACATGGCTCCTGAGTTCGCTTGCCGCACGGTTAGGATAACCGAGAAGTGTGACATATATGGTTTTGGAATCCTGGTTCTGGAAGTTGTGACAGGAAAAAGGCCTGTGGAATATATGGAGGATGATGTAGTTGTTCTTTGTGACATGGTGAGGAGTGCATTGGAGGAAAACAAGTTGGAGAAATGTGTTGATGAGAGGCTTTTGGGTAATTTTTCTGCAGAGGAAGCAATTCCTGTGTTGAAATTGGGGTTAGTTTGTGCATCACAAGTGCCATCAAACCGTCCAGATATGGCTGAGGTAGTCAAAATACTAGAGTTGATCCAATCCCCTTCAGAAGGACATGAGGAAATACAATGAAGTTTTTAAGTTATAAAGATTGAGAAACAGCATATAGTATTTCAATGCCTGGTGGAGAACAATCCAGTTTGCTTGCTTTAAAGCTGTACATGCAAAGAGAACATTCAGTCAATTCCTTTGCCAACTTTTGTTTGTTGTTTGTTGTTTTTACTTGCAAGTTTTACTATATTTTTCTCCATTTTCTTTTATTTTTGTTGATATCAAATCAAGGTGTAACTACTGGATTTTTCTTCCCCAGTTTGGCGGCTAATACAGTGGTTTCATTATCATAATCTTTCCCCTACAAAGCACGAATTACATTTTTTGAATCAGTAGTGTTGTTTAAACATAGTTTTTGTAGGCACTTATTTCGAGACATGGGAAATAATGTATAAATAATTGAAGAATTACTAAAAAGAATTGAGTGTAGTAGGAAGTGAATTACACTTTTAAGGAAGGAGTTAAGGTTCAAACTCTAATTAAGATAATTATTGAAAAAGTATCTCATAACAATATTTATAGAGACATCTTAAAGATAACAAACAAAAAAGTGGGTTTTATTTACCCTATTGGCAAATGTGTTTACGTAAAAATATGAAGAACTATATGCTGATAATTGGGTATTTTAGTTATCTAACTAATAAATTCGATAAAAGAATTTTTCATCCATTATTAATTACTTTGCTAAATCCACTATTTTCACCAAAAATGTAATTAAAATTCATAGTTATTTATGCATTGGTACCCATATATTTAAAGTGCTCTCTAAATCATATGATCAAAAAAAATTCCTCTTTCTGAATTTAAATATTTATTGCATTTATGTGATTTCTGCTCTTGCTGGAACATACCGTGCTCCATGTTGTTAGGAGCCCCACAGCGTATAATTAATGCACCCCACTAAATATCATCCAATTATTTCTGACTGTCAGAAAAAGGTTCAATCAATTAAATATTCCTTAGTTTAGAAGGGAAGTTCTAATATGTTTATGCTTTAAAAGAGATATACATCCCAATAGACCATATAACATCTGGTATTTGTAGTTAAATATGGATTATTAATATTATTTCAAAAAACTAACCATTGTTATCATCATTAGGTGCAATACATCAAAGAACTATTTGTTTTTAGAGGGAAATATGAATATGGGAGACATAGGAGAGAAACAAGGGATAAACAACTTAGCTTTAAATTTCCCTTTCCTTATAAAACCAAAACTTTGAGATTCAGAAAAAAGGTAATGAAATGGGGAACAAAGCAAGGCTACGGCGCATAGTAATTAGATCAAAGTATGAGCCACCACTACAAATGATGCATCAAAGAGGGAACGGGAAAGAAAAAGGAAAAGAAAAAAAAAAAAGGGAAAAGGGAAAAGCACTAGCTTGCTTTATTGACACTTAGAAGCTCGATCTAGAATTTTTGTTTTCTCATAAAATGTGGCTCACTATAAAAACATAATAATTTACTTGCCTTGATTGTCATGTCAGTTTGTGCTAGTAAACTTAATAATCAACTCTTGAATGTGAAGTAAATAGACTGTCTCTTTGCTTGAAAAGAATGGATGCAGGACTAGCACAGCACAACCTTATCAAATATGCTTCTACGACATCATAAAAGCGCATCACGAAGAGTCCTTAAAAGCACCACCAACTAACAAAAGCTTTTTCAAATGGCAACATTTTGGTGCAGTGCCATGATAATCATGGCCATGTTCCAACTATGTGCACTGTTTCTGATTGCTGTCTAATTGAAAGAGAAAAAAATAATGCATGACACACCTTAATAATCAGATATACTGTTCGGGAGCAGCTTATTGATTTACATTCACGCTACCCCATACTAAGATCAAAGATCATCCTGTGTACACGTAAAAGACATAAAAATATGTAGAACATTAGCATTAACATTGAAAGAAAAATCGATACCTCCAAAATTCATCTAAGAACACTACTTAGGCCCCTATTTAGCAACAGATTATTTCATAAAAATAATCACCTTATTTTAAAAGTTATGCCAGAAAATTTCGTATTATAAATTGTTTTAAACCTAAAATAAGTTAATCCAAACATATATATATATATATATATATATATATATATATATATATATATACACAAAACTAAGTAGTTGGTCACAATAAGAGTAGATTGTGATCTTAGATGAATTTTACTTGTAATGTCAAAAATTTTAATTCTGGAATCATCACTTTGGAGAGAACTTTACCTAACTATTACCTCTAGTCTAAAATTGAGTGAATGATTCCAAAGACCAGAAAATTGAAATATACACCCGTTGTTTTGCTTTAGGCAATAAAAAAGGGGGTCGTCTCATTGAATGTTTCAATATATATAATTTTTTGGAATATTGTTCAATTAAAATAACTTGTGTACTATCATTAATATGAAGTTTGATATACAAGTTTGATGTAGAAGTTTTCTATAGCTAGGAAATCAAATGTGCGCAATAAAATAAGTTGTGAGTTGATCCCATCCGGCTCCTCCCACCTTTGGGTTCACTTTGTGGAGACACAATGATGCTCAAGCCATAGCCTCAATAAGCAGGAACATGGCAAATAGTGCATCAAAAACTGAACAAAGCCACTCCTGGCCTTTGGAGAAGAGTACCCTAGAGCACGTAACCGCATTAATTCTTGGGTGCCTATGCTTTTTTGCCTACCCACGCGTATGTGAGATAAAGAAGAGCCAAAGTGTGACATGAATGCATGAGCTTTCAAATGATATATGAATATGATTCTCTGTACGTTATAAACCATTAGTAGATCTGAGATTTTTCATTATTTTTTTTTTTGAATAACATTTTATAATGATGAATTTGCATCGGAGCATGTACAAAAGTAGTTGATTGAAGTGAAAACAAAATATGACTTAAGATAAATTTTACGTGTAATTTCATGCAAGCAGAAAATTTTAAGTCTAATACGCATTCGTAATTAGACAAATAATTAAGCACATGATGCCTACTTATAATGAATTATGATCGAGTGTTTCTTTAAATATCAGATAGCTTAAATAATACTGAAAGGAAATATGATTGAGCGTTTCTTTAAATAATAATGTATGGCTTGAATGATATTTAAAAGGGCATAAATTCCTTTGTACATATATTCAAATTCAAGGAAAATAAAGAAGCATGACCAACGAGGCACTACGACAACAACATAATTAACATCCACCATACTCTTGAGAGGTGAAGCCCTATCTTATGAACTTAAATCTCAAGTGTGGCAAAGAGAAATCACTTGTTACATAGTGTATATACACCCAAATTAATATATGGTGATCGTTATTTGAAAAATTGTGGATTTCAGTTATATAAATATTAAATACAACGTTAACTGAAAATAAGTTTACACTATAAGTGACAAAAAATGTCAATTTGACATATTTGGTTTGTTCTATGGTCGAAACTGGTGAATCTGAATTCGTAGTTGGAGGTGCAAAAAATATAGTTTTAGACTTGGGTTTTGTGCCAAAGGATGGTCCTCCTTATTTCCTTTCTCCCTCAAAGTTTTGGTGTCTATTTTTTGCTTTTTGTGTGTTTCTGCTGCCATCTCACTTTTTGATCTTATTTTGTATTTGTGTGTCTTTATAGCTCATTCCTGTTAGTGTTGAGCTCTTGTTATCTATAGAAAAAGAAAGTTCATAAATGATTGCTTGATGCAGGGGGAGTGTCTAAGGAGGATACTTGATGTAGATAAGTTTCAAATGGTTTCTTTTGGAAGTTAGGATATTGTGATTTTTGTTGGGATCTGCAGAAAATAGTAAGATACATGAATATTGTTATTGAAAGAAGCAGGTTTAGCAATTATGGGGTGAGGCAGGGAGAAGTTCTTAAATAGGCAGCTGTGGATCAGAGTGCAAATGGTGTTATTTTATTTTGATATGCAGATGTAATACTGAGGAGGTGTTCTTAGGCCAATTAAATAGGTAGCAAGTTTTGGGGGTTTTTTTTTTTTTTTTTTTTGACCTCCACTAGTGTATGTTGGTGTAAACTTTCCTCATCTCTCTCTCACGTTAAACTTTTGTAAGTTATTTGGATATTATTTAAAAAAATTCTTAGAAATACAATTGAGAAGGTAAGAATTACTTATGATAAAATTAATTTTAAAAAATAAATTCTGAATTCTGTCTCACTATTTTTTAAAGTTTATCCAAACACATCCTAAAGAAACAAACAAATAACAGAAAAGAAAATAAATACAATGGTAGAGGAACACAATAGTGTTCGTTTAATTTTGTATTTGCAAATTTGATTTTTGATAACCTAAATTTTGTCAAAATTAATTTTACATAAAAGTGATTTTAAAATAAAATGATCTATATTTAATATTTTCATCTAAAAAGTAATTTTGACAAAATTTTATTTGGATAATATTGATTAAAATCACTTTTAAAAATATAATTATAAAAAATGGGCACAAATTTCATATTATTTTATCTACATTATCTTTCTATTTATTTCATTGTTTTTAGGATATACATTTAAAAATGAAATAAATACTTTTATATTTTTTTTGTTTCATAAATTTATTAAATTGAAGATAAAAATCATGAAATAGGATTGTAGAAGAAAAGTATCATAGAATTATGGAGAAAACATGTCATAGAATAAGAGTGAGTGCAGAGGGCATACAAGAAAAGTTAGTGTTGAGAAAATTAAACTCCAATAAATGTGGTGAAGCAACCATAGAAGCAACTACATGTTGCTTTGGGTGAAATGGTGCTTTGGTATGAACAAACAAGAGGGCTCCAAACCTCACTGGTCAGAAATGGAGTGATCAAATCAAAACAAAATTTTCACTCCTGGGTCAAGAAGAGCAATAGTAAAAACAAGGATTGATAAAGCCCATAAATAACCAGACCAAAAAAAAGCCCAAAAATAAAGGCCACCTCTACATTTCATTTACAGTTTCCTTTTTCTCTCGGCATAGGACCTTGGCTACTAGATTTCTACATAAGCAAAACTCAATGTGTGTTAAAACTATTACTCTACTCTTTTTCCTCCTTCCTGTCCCTTATTTGGACATAAAGCAAGCCACAACACAATCACATTTGTCATCTCCCTTCTCCTATTGATTCTCTTTGCTTTCTGCTTCCATTTCCACCTTTGAGGTTAATATCCCTTCCGGTTTAAGATCTTATAAAGTGAGATTCCTTATAAAATAAGAAAGTAAGATGTTATCCACTTTTGGATCAATATATTATATGTGTATGGATCCCATCAAATAATCTAGAGGTGAATAATCCCTTATTTTTTACTTTACAAGGGATTTCATGAGGTATGCTTGGTATGGGATAAAAATGGGATGAAAAATTTTATGGAGTAGCTTCAAGTGTAATTTTATACACTTGAAGCTACTTCATGAAATTTTACACCTCATTTTTACTTCCATATCAAACACACCCTTAAGAGGATCCTAATCCATCGTTTCCCATTTATATTTGGCTGTTGATAACTAACTAATCATCCCAGTTATCTTCCCATCGATCTCTATTGGAAGATCTAGAAGTGAGTCCATTTGCTGAGAAGCTTCCTGAATGATGTGCTGCTGGTGACTTCACAGCTGCATCTTCATTCCAGTCATCATCCCAAACCTGATCCCAAGCTTCAGCGGTTTCCAGATCAGGAGCTGAAAAGGACTCAGGCAATGCCATTTCAAGCTCTTGATAAGGGACCCCATCATGCTGCTTCCTGCTGAACTTGCAGCAAGCACAGGTCCCTCCAAGGACTAGCACTGCCAATATGAGAAAGTAGGCACCATTTGCTGGGGTTAAAATTTGGTCATACTTAGGAGGATATACAAAAATATTCCCTTTAGTATCCATGGGAAGCACACATTCCCCTTTTCCAGCATTTAAAATCAGTTGGGTGCTTTCACTGCTTATTAGCGAGATATTGACCTGAAAATGAATGCAGTATCAAACATTTGGGTGATCAACATATTTATGATGAAACTACTGAAACCAAACTTGTAAAACAAATTTATATGCAGGGTAACAAAACAATGCCTAGAACCCTCATAGCTATGGTCTGTGTCATTATTGTCTCATAAACTTAGCTGGACGAGAATCATTAACAGCAAGTTTAGTGGATTGAACAAAATGAACTGAAATGGAAAATAAAGAAGGAATAATTAGCTCCTTGTTTGAATGTATTATAATAATAGATCGAAAGAAAACAGATGGAGTGTTGAGTTCTCATGAACATGATAGTTTCGAGCTGTAAGCTTCTGGAATTTCATACTTCAATGAGCCCAAGAAATTATGAAATTGATTCGATCCAAAAGTAATGATGATATATTTGTTAAATATTTGATAACATGTTTTTGACAAATAAGCATTTGCTAATTAATGTTCTTTGACACATTGGTAGTTATTTAATTAGATTCCCAATGAAAAAAAAAAGTTCCCATATGGTGCTGAGCTATGTTCTGTCGCCTCAAAATAAGACAATTGAGTTCCAGAAAACGGCCTGCATGCAATGCACAAGGAGGCCTTTGCTTCAGATTGAACGAAGAGGAGGAATAAAGAGAGAAAAGCACCTTTATGCATAAAATAACTAGCATCAAATGGAAGATAATAATTTCAGCTTAAGATAAAATGACTGCTACCTTTTTCGTGTGGTGTTTGGCGACTTCTATGTCTTCAAGATTGCTGTCCATAAAAATCTTCACTTTGATAGTGTTATCTTCACCATTATGAATGAGAACAACCATGTATTTAGAACCTGGTAGTTTGTACGAGGAATATTAATACAAATGAGTTCATATAGTCTAGCTATGTGAAACCAAGTAATACAACATTAATAACGAATTGCTGACCAAGAAGTTTATACTAAATCAATCAGCATTTAGGAAGCCTGATACTCCCATGCACTGTTGCTTACTAAATCAATCAACATTTATATGAAACCATGCACTGTTGCATGAACCATTCATAGTAATCCTGAATCCTGATCTCACCAGTTTACCAGAGATGTCTGTTCAAGAAATGACTCTACCCACCTTGTCATTATAACTTATAAGACCCAAAAGGCCACATCCCAAAAAAGGCCCAGAAGCTTGAATGCAAGAAGATGATGGATTTTTAGGAGAGACCAGCTTCATATTTTTGTCATTTTTTTATACACTACAGAATACAGGGGAAATAGCCACTTAAAAAACATACATCTAATTAATGCTAAGCCAATAATACCTGAAACAAGAAGGTCTCAGCCTGAGAAGTTCCCCCTAGATAGTTTAAGTTTCAAGAAGACATATTTCGACGGAAAATGATACATAGAAGGAATTTAATGAATGATATGGAGCAACTATATGACAGCTAAATTAGCAGTTTAATACGTTCTTCTTGAAATTAAGGAAACATCCTTGATTTCCATATGATCAGTATTTCCATTTCACATATACATACAAGCTTCTATTAAGAGTTAGCATTTAGTACAAATAACAAACAACAAACACCAACATTAAACATTAAACATGAAAAAAAAAAAATGAAACAAATCATGGGGTGCACTTGTTTATATTTTTTATAAGAAAAATACTTCTTTTGGATAAAAAGGTGCTTTTTAAGTTTGTGTAGAAGGATGAGCTTCTTAAAAAAGGCAAAAAAAAAATTACTTCTGTTTCTACTTATACTGTGGAGTATCATCTTAAAAGTATTTTTTTTCAAAAGCTTATCCAAATGCACCATAGTCTAAAGTGAGGGGATATAGTGAAATGAATCAAAACCAAATGCAAGCTGAATTACCAGTTTCAGAAATGCAAGCAATCATCCCCCCACGGTCTGTGCACACGTTCAACACATCACAACTCTCACTGGTATCAAATTGTGAGACAACTCTCCCTTGGCCCTCCATCTTCCCTTCTTCACCTCCACCCTTCTCACCACCCCTTCTGCTTACAACAGAAGCTGGTGAGCTTGCATGAGTTTTATCACTAGACACATTTACACTCACTCTCTCATAGCCCCATTTGGTCAAAGGAGAAGGAGCTGGTGATTCAGCATCGCCAACATTGTTTGAATCCATTTTGTTGTCATCGTGAACGGGCATTGGCACAGGAGAGCCCTAAACACAAGAAGTTAAATTCAACAGATTGAAATCTTTATGAAGAACAAAAGAGAAATTCCTTTTTTTTTTTTTTTGTGGACAGCACAAGATACCTTTACAAGTTTAACTCATTTTAACTATTTATAAGACTAATCCTCATTCGACTGTAGAAGCACAAAGATTTTGCAGCCTCCACAAGAAATTCTTAGCTAGTCTAAATCAATCACCTCATTTTTTAAGCACATAAATCATTGTTTAATTGTAAAAAACATTTTTAAACACAGCTGCACTTGTATTATGGTCTTACGACCATGCCTAAGACTAACAAGAAACCATTAGGTGTTATAAGAAAAAGTTATGCTCTAAACATTTCAGCTTCGTATTTTTCAATACAATAGCTAAAATATTGATACATGATTGTAATGAAGCACCACTTTTTTCTTGTTACATAAGCATCTAAACATTTCTCATACTTAACTAAGAACTACTCGGCACAAAAGCACCATGTAAGTGATTCAAAACGAGAAAACACCAAAATCACATAGAGAGAAAAACAGAAAGAAGAGAGTTACATTTAATGCTGAATTTGCAGTCCCATTGTTGTCTTCTGGATTCAAAGCAACGAGCTTTCTGAGTTCCCAAGCAAGGGAAGTGTTGGAACCATGGAAGAGGAAGAGGGAGAGCCATAACGTTGTTGCCAGTAACAAGCGTAAGCACATTGCGATTTGGCGTGCGAGAAACTCTCGTCAAAATTGAAACGTTCGATTGAAAACGTTAAAGGATCGTCGATTTGGAGAAACCCATTTTCCGGCCAAATCACGGGGCAGCGTACGAGGTGGGAAAATTGGATTCGGCGAGTTTGAGCAGACATGCTGATGCGTGCGGAGTTTTTTCAGTTTCTTTTGCAAATGTTTTGAAAAATAACAACAACAATAATAATAATAATAATAATAATAATAATTTGTTATAATTCAAAACAAATTTATAATTATTATCTGATATTTAATTTTGATACAAACAATATATGATACTTTGTCATATCAAATATTAAGGAATCGAAAAAAGGAAAATTTTAAAATTCTCAATATATTAATTATATTAAAAACTTAAAAATTATATTTTTTTTTAATGTAAAATTTTCTTTCCTGGTTCCCTAACCAGTACATGCTAAAGGCACTGGTTAGATAAACTTTTAAAATAATCATATATTTCTTTTTGGGTAAAACATAGGTCTAAATTTGTGTACTTGGTTATTATAAAAAAAAAATTGCGTACTCGCACAGAGAAGGAGTAAAGTTAATTTAGCAATTATCTTCATATGTCTTTCATTTTTATTAATTACTGTTGAGTTATATTAACACAGAAACCAATAATCATGCTTTCATTCTGGTTTATTATCTTTTTTCATTTAAATTGCATATATTATACTTAAAATTAGTTGATCACAGTAAAAGTAAATTACGCTTCTAGATAAATTTTAAAAAGAAAGGTATTTGTACATAGTTTTTTTTTTTTAATACATCTACAGAGATATCTATGAAAAAGAGTGACGAGAAATGTAGAAAGAGAAGAAATTGAAAAAACTAATAATAATAGAATGTTGAGGCTCTCTCTTTCCTCATCCTCTTCTTTCTCCTCCCATTCTTCATCGCACAGAATTCCTCGTACCTCTTCTTCGCTTCCTTCACATCAACCTTCTTCCTCCTCTCACTCTCCATTGCCCTCTGCAAAATGACCATGCTGTCCCTCCCCATCACGTGCCTCCCCTCCAAGTGCTCCATCGTCAGGCTCACCTTCCTCACGTGCATCTGCCCGCCTGCCTTCCCGTAGCACGTGACCTTCACGGCGCACTGCGCACCCCCTTCCTCCACCGCAACCGCGTACACCACCTCCGCCTCCCCCGTCACCAAGTGCCGCTGTGCCGACACCGCCCTCCCGCTCGACACGTTCGCCGCGCGTTTCTGGGTCGGGTCCATCACGATCCAGCTCAGACCCAGATTCTCCTCCAAGTGCCTCAGCCATTCTTTGTCGTAGTAGCTTCGTGCGAACTTCAACGACGTCGGAACCGTCTCGTTGCGTTCGAGGAGGTCGATCCAGAGAGGGGAGCATAGGAACCAGCCCTTGCGCGTTTCGGTACGGTGGACGCGGGAAAAGACGGGTTTGCCCTTGTAGTAGATGTCGACGGCGGAGATGAGTTCCGGCGAAGGTGGTGGCGGTGGGGAGTGGTGGTGGTGGGTTGGGGAGGAGGGGTGGAGGGAGGGGAAGGAGTCGGAGAAGATGGAGCGGTGGGCGTTGGGAAAGGTGGAGATGGTGGCGGCGGCGAGAGGGTGGTCGAGGGAGGGCCACGTGGCTGTGCAGATGGTTTGCCAGAGGTGGTGCTGGGTGCAGAGGCGGCGGAGGTGGGAGGAGGAGGCGGCAGCGCAGGCGAGGGCGGGGCCGTCGAGGCGGTTGAGGATGTGGGAGTTGATGATGTCGGGATGGAGGGCGGTGATCATGGCTGACGAACTTAAATTATGATCAGCACAGGTGTTATCGATCTCATCAGTGTAAGATGATGAGGCCATGGGTGATATCATATGGAATAAATTGAAACTGATTTTTTCTTTCTTTTCTTTTTTTGGGGACTTGATTGTATTGGTTTGGTTATGAGGGGAGTGGGTTTATATACAGCTGCATTGACAATGGTCCAAACCAAAATCTGGACACCAATAATCTCGTGAATTATAGCCGTACAGATAATAATATTATAAAGGGAATGGTTGAGATTTAAAAAATAAATATAATGTAGTATGATGTATTATAAAAGTATGGATAGATATTCGATTTTGTTATTTTTGATTTAAAAAATAATATTTTTAGCTTGTTGAAATATCTAAAAGGGACAAGCAATGATTAGTTTTGTTATGCACCGATTTTTGGCTTGTTGGACGAAATGTTTATAGTATAAAATTATATTAATAGTATAAAATAATTTTATATTATTAATATAATAAAAAAATTTTATTAATATAATTTTATTTTATCAGTATAAAATTATATTGATAGAGTAAAATTATACTGATAAAATTTTTTATTATATTAATAGTATAAAATTATTTTATATTATTAGTATAATTTTATATTATTATTATTATATAAAAATTAATTTTTAAAAATTATAAAAAAAATTTTAATATAATTTTATTCTATTAATATAATATCTAATTTTAAAAAAATTTAAAAATATAAAATATTATAAAATTATTTTATACTATTAATATAATTTTATATTATTAATATATAAAAATTAACTTTTAAAAATTATAAAAATTTTATCAATATAATTTTACTTTATTAATATAATTTTATACATACTATAGAGTAGTTGAGTGGTTGCCGACTTGCAGTAGGACTCCCGGGCAGGAAAGAAAGAATGAGAAAAAAACTATAGTGTATCATGCTATGATTGGTTTCACCGATAGACCTTTATATCCTCACCACAATGGCAAGGTGCGTGTTGCACCTTTAATCCTAAGATGCACTATGGCATCTACTCAACCTTGCCTAATTTCGTCCTTCCGCTGTTGATAACTGGGGGGTCACCGCCTATTTTCTCGATCATTGATGTCTAGATTTTTGCTTGGACCATTGTAACCGTAGCCTATCAAATATTATTGTGGGCTGATTTGTATATTTAAGAACACTTATAATTCTTTCTATTAACCAATATTTGGAAAAGAAAGTAAATATACTATATTTGCATATAGTGGTAGCCTTGACTAAATTTTTAATAATTAGTTCACAAAATATTGGTAATTCACTAAATATATTGGTAACTTTTCATGTGGCTTAAATTTTATCCAAATACATTTGTGCACTGGTTTCTTTGTTTGGGAATTCAAATAATTCCTCCTAATAACCATCAAGATTTGAAGAAAAAATCAAATATACTACAACTGTATATATTGGTAACTTTAGCCAAATTATTGATAACTAGTTCATAAAATATTGGTAACTGATCGAAAATATTGGTAACTTTTAATTGAAATTTTAATTCAAATGTACTTTGGCTAATTTGTGAATTTTAAAACTCTAATAAATTATCCTAATAACAAAAATTTGAAGAAGAAAATCAATCTACTTCACCTAAATATGTTGGATACTAGGGCCAAATTGTTGTTAGTAACTTTTCAATTTTTAAATTTTCTTTTAGATTTACTTGTGAACTAATTTGTGTGTTTGAGAACTGTAATAATTTCTCCTAGTAATCAAAATTTTAAGAAGAAAGCAAATTTACTATACTATATGTGTTGGTAACTTTGGCCAATTTGTTTATAACTCATTTATAAAATGCTGATAACTGATTGAATATGTTGATAACTTTTTAATTTGTTTATTTTTTATCCAAATATACTTGTGGACTAATTTGTGTATATGGGAACACCCATAATTCCTCCTAATAGCCAAGATTTGGATAAGAAAGCAAATCTACTATACTTAGTGAGTTGGTAACCTTGGCAAAATTATTGGCAATTTATTCACAAAATATTGATAACCAGTCGAATATGTTGGTAAGTTTTTCAGTTTATTTATTTTTCATCCAAATGTTTTGGTAGGTTGATTTGTCTATTTGAGAACATTCATAATTCCTTTTAATAACTAAAATTTGGAGAAGAAAGCAAATCTACGATACTTGTATGTGTTGGTAACTTTGGTCAAAATATTGGTAACTAATCTTCAGAATATTGGTAATTGACAAAATACGTTGGTAATTTTTTAGTTTGCTTATTTTTCACCCAAATATACTTGTAAGTTGATTTATATATTTAAGAACACTCAATTCTTCCTAATAACCAAGAATTGGAGATTGAAGCAAATCTATTGTCCTTGCGTACATTGGTAACTTTGGCCAAATTATTAGTAACTAGTTTATAAAATATTGGTAACTGATTAGGTATGTTGACAACTTTTCAATTGATTTAATTTTCATCCAAATATACTTATAAGTTAATTTATGTATTTAAGAATTCAAATAATTTCCTCATAATCACGAGGATTTGGAAATAAAAGCAAATTTATTATATTTACATGTGTTGGTAACTTCAACCAAATACTAATTTTACATAATTTTAATAATCGGCTAAATATATTGGTAACTTTTTATTTATCACATATCATTTCCCGGTGCTAATGCTACCATCGAGACAAATTTCCATACTGCCACCCTACTCTCTTCTGCTGAAAGGGACAAAATAAACCTTACCATGGAAAATGGAATATACGAATCAATCAGTATATATGTTCTTTTCCGCAACTTGTTCGACACATAAGTCTCACAAAAGAGAGAAGCATGTGAAGGTGAAACATTATTTATTTCTTTCAAGCAAGAATGAATAAAGTGATGTACAACATTCGCTTCTGGATCACATATTTGTCGTTTCTGACATACCCCACGTACTCTTTTTTCTCTTTCTGAATTAAATTTCGTAATAAAATGGTTAAAAAGAAAGCACCCATCTTGGTTCCTCAGATATATACACGATACCATGCTACTCATTTGTTTACCAGCAACATTAAATTGGTCTTTTAAATAATGTTAATGTTATCAATTTCATAAATTAAAAAAATCTGATCAATTTCATTTTACCGTTAATGATACACAATTTAATGTTATGTAAAAGAAATTTGATGGCAAAAATATTGGATTGAAGGACCGATTCAATGTTGTAAGTATCTTAGGAAGGCCAACATACTTGATTTATTTATCAGTAAAGAAGAAATGTGATGTCACAACTCAAATTATTAAAATAGATAATTTACTCTTTAAAAAAGTTTTATATCTGGATTCCTAATTACTTGTCAATTATGTTATATAGGCACTATTTAAACGTGTGAAACTATTTATAATGTGATATATTAATTTCGAGATCCAAGTTCCATAAATTAGTAGATTGGTAGTTAGATATTTCATAATATTGTCACCTTAGCTTCCTATTAAAGTGTTATTATTTCATGTATTCTTTTTAATTTTATAAAGCCATATTTTCTCATGGGAAATTTGACCACATCAAACTAAATCGAATTGAACCGAACTAAACTAAACCAGATCGGATTGAACCAAACGGGATTAGGCCTAACCGAATCAAATCGAACTGAACCAAATCGAACTGTACCGAACCAAACAAAACTAAATCGGACCGAACAAACCCAAACCAAATCAAATTAGACTGGACCGAACCGAACAGAGCCAAAACTGGATCGGACCGAATAAAGCCAAACTGGATCGGATTGAACCAAACTAGACCAGACTGAACCAACCCAAACCAAATCATACCGGACCAAACCAAATCGGATCTGATCAAACCGAACCAAACAAGACCAGACTAAACTAAACTAGACTGGACCGAACAAACCCAAATCAAACCAGACCGAACTAAATCAGATCGGACTAGATCGAACAGAATCAAATCAAACCATACTAGACCGGACCTTACCATATCAGATCGAATTGAAGTGAACTGGATCTTACTAGAGTGGACCGAATCGAGCTAGATAGACAAAAAAAAAAAAAAACTTAAGCTCAATTTTTACATTCTTATTATCTGATTCTTAAGTTTCATATTTTAATTAAAGAACTGAAGTGTAAGCTATGACATTAACACTTTATTTATCTCTCATCTTATATATTGCCATGTCATCCTATTATACAAATTTTTACTTAACTATTCCAATATTCAGTTCTTATTACTTAATTATAACAAGATGCACTAAGCTACTAATATTAATAAAATTAAGAGTGAATTACACTAATCTCCCCTACTTAGTATATTATCTATAAACAGAGCAGTATCGAGTGTAATTACACTGAACCTCAGAAGAGGTCAATGTAATTCACTTTAAAATTAATTACATATATAGTTTAAACTAATATGGGGGTGTTTGTTGTGATTTTTGGCAAAAAATTATTTTTTTATTGGAAAAAATAGTTTTCATATATTTAGATACTATTTTAAAAATAATCATAATTTCTATTTTCAGCTTTTTTGGTAGAAGCTGAAAAGAGTAATTTCTAAAAAAAAAATTCAGTTTTCAGTTTTTTTTAGTTATATATCATTAACTCCTTACTCAAAATTATTCAAAGTTGATATTTTCAAAATTCTATTTTCTAATGATTCTTCAACAAACCAAAAAAAAAAATTAAATATTTATTTTTTAAATACTAAAAAATAATATTTTATAAAAATATCAACCTCTTACTGACAATTAATCAATTGTTTAACATATTCCTCTTAATCTTATTATCCTTTTAACAATCTTATAACTAAATATGAAAAAAAAATTCTATAGAACATCACAAATAAGTATAACATAAGTTATGATATTGACACTTCATTTATCTTTTATCCTGTAATACTGTCATGTCATTTTATTATGTAAGTTGTCATTCAATTATGCTGACCTTTAGTATCCTACTATTTAATTATGTTAAGTTGCACTAAGTCGCCAATATTAACAAAATTAATTATATACTTTAAATTAATTATATACCATTAACTCTTTACTCAAAATTATTGAAAGTCAATATTTTCTAAATTTTAATTTATAATAATTTTTCATTAAGCCAAAAAAAATACTACAATTAAATATTTATTTTTAGTATTAAAAAATAATTTTACAAAAATATTAACCTCCTACGAATTGTTAATAAACTGTTTAACATTTTCCTCTTAACCTTATTATCCTTTTAATGGTCTCACTACAAATAAGAAAAAAATAAGTTCATAGAATATCACAAGACAGTAAAATTACAACTTTAAATAAATAAGAAATATTATATAAATTAACTTTGATATACCATCAATATTATAAAATCTTTATGCTTATATTCTAAATAAAGACGAACAAGTACAATTTGAAAGAGCTATACTATCACAAAAACTTTTGTTTTAAACCACATCTTCGAACCCTAACTTTTCTTTGTTATTCCAAAATAACAAAATAAAAGAAAAATTGGAAAACATATCATTGCTTTAATAAAAAATAAACAAATCTTTAGCTCTTAATATTTATTTTTAATATAATTTAGAAATATTTATCAATAGTAATATCATATGAAGAAGAGCCCATATTTATACAAATATAGAGAAAAAAGCATCACAAGCAAAAATAAGACACAATATCTTTGTATGGAAACGATATTTATAAAGGAACAAGAAAGGTATCAATAAAAATAAAGTACACATTATCTAATCTTAAATAAAGAATAAAGACAAAGATAACACCAAAAAAAATAAAACTCATTTGAATACCATACATATATATAATTTCATTGTGTTTAAAAGAATCATAATAGACGAATAATTTTATTTTACTTATATTACCAAACTATCACCTAATCCTGAATAAAGAATATTTTCCTTCTATTCAACTTCAAATCATTAAGACAAGTCTCCTAAATCATTTTTATATTAGTCTAATTAATATCACTTGTAAATTTTTCCTACCAAAAAAACATATTCATTTTGATGTTGGATCTAAATCTAGTTAGTAAGTAATTAGTGAACAAGTTATTTGCACATTGGTCTTTAGCTTAAAAGCGATGTGCAAAAATTGATGTACAAATTAGTTTGGATTAGTTATTGCAATCTAGAAGTTGGTAGAGACCATAGGATCCTTTGAATTAACTGGTAGCTACACATGTTCTTGTGTTACGCATTATTACATGTGGAGTTCACGGTTTCTGCAAAGAAATAATTTGTCTTTAACATGACACTGTTATATTTTTAAGGAAAACGAGGTGTTCCAAGTTCATTATTTTTGAAGAAACTGGAAGAGTTCAATATTTTTGGCAGCTTTTGTCACTTGCCAATACTTTTGTGACCACTGATATTGTATCTGATACCTTCCTTAGACAAGAAATCCTCTCATTTTGCACTCATCATGTACCTCTTCAAAAAGAGAAATATTATAAGAGAGATGGTTGGATAAGAGCAAGAACATATTGCTTTATACCATTTAATGTTTAAACTTTAGAAATTATATTAAAAGTATAAATAAATTAGTGAGAGACCAAAATAACTTGTAAAAGATTTCAGTTTTAACAATAAATGATACAAACAAATTCTAAAAGCATTTAAGAATTTTCTCTAACCAAACCACTTTAAGCCTCCAATACCAATAGTCCAATGCCACATTATGGTGTATAAAGATATCATCTAGTGACAAAGATATTGTTGCAACAACAACTACTGCTAGAAAAGCAATAAGCCAATAACCAACATAATGGAGGAAATAGCAATGATTCGAAAGAGGTTTGGGGATGAGCAAAGCACTCTATTGGACCAGTTTGAGAGGCTTTCCTTTGAGGCACACCTCAACAAGGCCATGCTGCAGAGGACCCTATCAGAGCCAGGGTTGCCAAGGTCAGTGTCCAAGCCCTCAAGGCTCTTCAGTGTGGCCCCAACAATGCCACTTGTGACTCAGGGGAAGCAAGGTCGTCGTGGTGGTTCAGCATTCCACAAGGTCCTCAAGAAATTGCTCAAACCCTTTAGTGGAAGAAAGAATGGTGCAAATAAACAGGCTCCAGATGATCCAAAGAATCCACTTTCTTGGAAGGCCTTCAGCAGGTCACTAAGGTTCTAATTTAGTGCTAAAGTTTTTTGAGCTCTTCTTTAATTTCACTCCTTTTTTTTCTTGTATTTTTCTTTATGATTAAACTTAGTGCCATATGTATCTGACTATACTCAAATAGTGCTATCAAATGATTACAATGAATAATGAAAGAAGCATGCGCTTTCAAAATGGCTAGAACTTGTTTCTGAATTTGCTAAGTTCAACCACAAAAAGGGTTCTTCTTACTTCTACAACCAGGGATATAGTAGAAGGCTACCTTCTTCACTATTAGTTTTTGAGTATTCCATCTTTACAGTGGATGTAAAATTTTTTTAGTCCAAGATGTTTCACTCTAGAACCATGTAAATAAATCGAAGAAATTCAGTTTAGTTTAATAGCGGAGAGTGAAAGATTATTTCTCCTAATTTATTTATTTATTATTATATAATTGGGGATCTACGTGTTATCTTATCAAAATTTCAGTATATTAATAGGAATTTAAATTGTCACTCTTTACTTTTTTATGTGTATTCGTATTTCGTATACTTATGAAATTCTCACTGACACACTAAAATCTTCAAAATATAACAATAAGATATCTAGTGATTTCATATCAGGAAAATAAAAATAAAAAAAAAATAGAGAGAGACTACTTGTCATTTTTCCACTAATAAATTGAATTCCTTACATTTTCCTTTAGGAAAATGCTTATTGGTACGAAAATTATCCTTTGTATCTGTGATACGAAAATTTTGATTGGGCAATCACCCATAATTTCCGCTCCATACCTCTTTTCTCTCTTTTTTTTTTTTCATTTTACCTATTTTCTAATTGGTTGGATCTGCCCTTCGCACTATTTACACGAAAAAAGTTTCGTACCAAATAACATTGCTGTTTCCTTTATGGTTCTCCCATAAAACTAGTTTCGCTAGAAAAAGCATCGATTGCGAGTATTGAAATCTCCATGTTTTGATAGTGAGGGCCAAGACAAGTCTAAGGGTACATTACTATTCCGTTCAAGGAGTTACTTACCATGTTCCATTTGCTTAAGATGATTAATGCTTTGAAGATCAAACATGATACGATCTACGCCATATTCAAGTACTATTAAATAACCTTTTAAGAGTCATGTTAGATAGTTAAAATCATTTGTTAAAATTATTGTTATAATTAATTTGACAAGATTCAAAAAGTTGATTAGACAAATTTAATAATAATAAAAAACCAAGATTACTTATTCATCTGAAAAGTTAAAAATAATGTAGCATTGTTCTAACAAAAATTTTAGTTTCGCATCAAAATTCAGAGTGCTTAATATTTTCTTTTGTTGATAAAATGATTAAATTTGATTCCCCCCCGAATGCGTAAAGTTTAAACACCGAAAGGCACCCGAGTGTCAATCATATCAAGGGTTAAGGAACGCATCCAGAATCTTTTCCTATGATATTTATTTCTTTCGGTCAAAAAATTTGTCTTTGTATGATGTGATCGTATCAACGACATTGGTAAGCATTGAATAATGTGCTTGATTGCTACTCAAATGTTGGTGAGAGTGGAAACTGGAAAAGCATTCCAGCAAAGCCAAACAATGTACCACATTATGAAGGGGCGTAATTTCCACGGTATCGGTGCACACTGATGCTTATGCGTGGCACCATAGATACCAAATACCTTGAGTAAGGAAATTACTCTGTTTTATTTCTGTTTTCATTTTTTGTATTTTCTATTTTTAAGATTTTGTTTAAAAAAAAAAGTGAAGATAATAAAATTCCCATAAAATGAGTCAAGGACAGGAGCTAAATTTCAACAAACAAATAAAGCATTTCATTACCAAAATTCCTATTAGCTTCAATCTACCTCATCAACTAAGTATCGTTTGTCAACCTCATTCGCTTTTTCCTGGCAACTCTCCTTCTATTGAAACATTCTTACCACAAACACGTACCCTCAAGTTCATGAAACAAAGATACTCGGGGTCAAAAATTTGTCAGTCACAAAGCAATCGTCCTCCATGTGGACCACAATGGAAATCTTCATTTTTGCTGAAACAAAAACACACATATGTCATCATTTCAACAATAAACCCGGGGAAAAAAAAAACCCGGAAAACTTAAAGCTTAAAATCATACCTTGAAAAGTTGTCCACACCAGTTCCTTTAAGAGCGAAAGCAAGTTCCTTTGTGCACATGCAGCAGAGCAAATCTCAGGACCTTGAGCTTGTAAATCCGAACCCAGATTTCTTCTCTGGTTGATGGTCTTGCTCTCTCTGTTCGTGGGAGTGGCGGTGAAGATGTTGAGTTTATCCCACG
Source organism: Pterocarpus santalinus (assembly GCA_031439595.1). Lineage (NCBI taxonomy): Eukaryota > Viridiplantae > Streptophyta > Magnoliopsida > Fabales > Fabaceae > Pterocarpus > Pterocarpus santalinus. The sequence goes on from CM062523.1 coordinate 8,595,281, forward strand.
TCCCGCGTATATGGTAAGTAACCCAAGGCATGTGAGGTTTGGGGTTAATTTCACTCTTGTGTAATTCTTATTGGATTAAACTTAGGTTAGTGAGATAGGAGTTGGGTAACAACGATAACCGAGTGTTAGTAAATTGAGGAGGATTGTAAATTTTATAAATTAATCGAATGAAATGTTATTTTTTTGATATTTGAAGGCAGTTAAGTTTATTTTATTTTATTTTTATTAAAATAATGGGCACTACTTCTAAAAATAATTAAGCTAAGAGGCAAACAACAAATAGTAGAACAGCTCTCTCTCTCTCTCTCTCTCTCTCTCTCTCTCTCTCTCTCTCTCTCTATATATATATATATATATATATATATATATTGAAAATGAGTCAATTGAAACCAATAAAATCGAAATCTATAGGTGAAGTATACTTTGGAGTCTAGACTTTTTGTTATAAACTGTTTAAAGGACTAAATTTTTAATATTATCAATTAAGGACCTCAACTACTTAATTAATAATATATTTTCATTAATAAAGATGTTGAAAAGACAAAAATAACCAAATTACTAAAGAAAAAAAATTGATACGACAAAACATATAACAAATATGTCTTAAGTTCCTTGCAAAAAAAAAAAATGTCTTAAATTTCTTTATTTTTATGGGATATCTTAAATTTATTTTATCAATTATTAAATATTAATAAAATATTTATAATTTAAGTTAAGATCTGAATATCAAAACAAAATTGAAATCTTTAATTCATAAATTTTAAAGTTGATGTCCTCAATTGATTATCACATTAATATTGAGATCGTTTTAATATTATTCTCCATATTAGCCCTATTACCATCCTTTTTCTTTTCGGTAACCAAATCCCATTAATACTTCTATTTTCGTCTACTATTTTTTATTCCAATTCTTGAACATTTTTAATAATAAAAATATTTAAAATATTCCTCAAATATTATGAGAAGACATAGACCAAAACCAGCTTTTTAGATAAGAATTATAATATTAACGGAATTTTTAGTTTCAAGTATTTTATTTTGGGTTATAAAATTCAAAGACACCTTAATACTGGTTTTTTTTAAAACAAAAAATACAAATTTTCTAAATACCCTAAATGAACAAAAATTTCAAAATTGTCATAAAATCTGTATGTGAAACAAATTGGTCTAGGCTGCCCGATTTGCAATTGCATAAAAATTGGTTTATCTTAGGCTGATTTATATATAAATTTTAATATGAGAGTCAAACACGACTCCCTAAGATTACTTAGATGCAGATTTATAAGAGATAATGCCATTTACTAACTGAGCTAACCTCCAACTACGGGTAGTTTGCGTTTTAAACAATCTATTAAAAATATTAGCTAATATTGTTGGCATGCAAATTGGCTGCTAATTTAATTAATTTTAGAGTTTTTCTTTTTTGAATAATAAAAAAGCTTAAGGTCTTTTTAATTATTGCAATCATCAGAGTAATATGAACTTATTTTTTTATTAGATAAGAGGCCAAGTAAAACAAAGTTAAAATAGTATTTTTTTTCCAAAAAATAAATGTTTAGCAAATTAATAAATTAGCTACAGATCGACGAACGTGTAAAATATTTAATACCAACCTAAAATTTGTTAACGTCTGATTATCAATTTCAATAAAATTTGTTTTAATTAAAAAACTACATAACATTAAAAAGTAGCTGAAAGATACATAGGTATAGAAATAAAATGCACATTTATATTTATAAATAAATTATTTTTCATAATAAGTGTGCTAATTAAATTTTTTTATGGTCGTTATTTAAAATATCTATATTATTGAAATTTAATAAATAAATTCTTTAAAAATATTCACTAATAAGAGACCAGTGTGCAAACTGAGAGAAAAGAAAAGAAAAAAAAAAACGCCCGTGTGAATTTATGCCATTAGGGAGATATCATGTAAAGGAAATACTAATTTTGATCTATGAAGGCGGAAAAAGGCAGGACTTGGCGCAGATTCTGCTTTGATATTTCAAAAAGGACATAGTTTACATCAAGTTTGTTATATCCATTTTAATCAAATTTTCAATTAAATAATAATATATGTACAATTGATTTGAAATAAATAATTTAAAAATTTAAAATATATATTCATCTCAAAAAAAATATTCACGTATCATTCTTTGATTTGATAAATGGATGAAATAAATACAAAAAACTTAATCTAAGTTTTTTTCTTTCAAAAATCAGGTTAAACTGTTGCTGTCAACACGTTTGATAAATTATTTAAATTTATTATTAAAATGTGATCAAGTTGTAATTAAATTAAAAATATCTAAATAAAAAATAATTGGCTCATAGTCTAATTTGTTCAACCTCACAATTCGGTTTGATTTTTAAAAGAATAGTCAGTTTCAACCTTCAAGATGCTGTGATTTCGTTGCCTATATAATTTCACTAGAAAATGTTATTTTTTTTCCGTCTAAATTACCAATATTTAAAGTTTACTATACTCTAACTAATATGACACAAGTCCATAAAATTCAAACCGGAGATATTATTGAAGGGGAACAAATATCAAACCACTTGTACCAATCACGTATTGATAAAAGAAAATGTTATTTGAAACAATATTAATTGTATAGATATGGTATGTTAAGGTGAATGTAAATGAGTATTGAGATATAAATGTGTGGAGTTAAAAACGATGTTATTAATATTTAGCTGAGAGAAGTGTTATATTTAATATTGAATTTTGATGCTTCATTGGTTGATGATCGTGCAATGCATGTGGAAGAATACCCGAAGTCAAAACTATATGAAAAATAATTCAGTCACCAGTTCACAAATCACAAGGCGTTGAAGATAGAGGGGGAAAAAAAGCAGTTCGATTTAAAAGCAAAAGAGTTTGTTAGAAATCAACTGGTCAATTAAACAAGATCAAAGCAATGAAGTTCCAGCATCCAAGAAACCTCCATTGTTGAATAATGTTTAAGACGCGTTGACCCGTTGATGCAAAAAAAGAGTTTGTTTCATGCTATTCAGGTAATCAATTAAGATCAATCTTAACAAGTTCATTTGTTGCTGTGGGTGTGTTCTTGTGTTGTGCAGTAAAATTATGGCAGCATCTCTATTAGGAGGAGCTGCTGTGGGAGCTGTATTTGGAGAACTGCTGAAGGCAGTCTTGGAAATGAAAGACAAGGCCGTTATGTTCAAACCAACCTTGGCCTATCTCCAAACCACCTTAATAGCAATAGATCCTGTTATCAAAGAGATAGAACAACACAACAATGAATTGGGTCGCCCAGAGAAAGAACTAGAATTGTTGATTAGAGAAATGGAAGAGGGCACGAAGCTTGTTTACAAGTGTTCAAAAATCCACAAGTTAAATTTCCCCGCCAGGATCCGTTACCAAGAACAATTGGTAGCACTGGTAGAGTCCATGGTGAGGTTCTTTATGATTGATATGCAAGCTCAAACTGCAAGAGATTTGAAAGAGACATTGCTCAAGGTTAGAAGAATACATAGGGTGGTTAATAAACTGCCGTTAGTTAGCACTGAAGATGGAACAGGTTCAGCTTCTGAGTCCTATTCTGCCACTGCACCTGTGGAGTTAAGAGTCAAATAGATATACATGATGAATCTATGGCAATGCAGCCAAATGATGAAAATGCAATGGAAACCGATTCTATTGAGGAAGCCATTGAGCCAGAGACCCTTCAGTCAATGTCAACGCAGCCAGCTGAAGATGCAGCTGGGACTGATTCTGCTGAGCTAGTCATGGAAGATGTCAGTAGCCTCTCGCACAATGTTTGCCAGGTAGGTTGGTATATTCTTGTTCCGTTCATTTGCAAAAGGAAATAGGGTATTTACTTGGAAGCCAAAGTTAATACTATAAAATAATAATTCTATGTAGTAGTCCTGCTTCTTTGTATCATGCAACTTTGTTGATTAGTTCCTTATATGTTTCATTTTACTTACATATAGTTGGTAGGAAGAGAGTTGATGTGTACCAGTCGAATAAAATCTTGCATTAATTTGGGAGAATTGAGGTGAGATCAGTTATAATAAGATGAATTGCTTCCTCATAACTATATAAAATAATAAAAATTTCTGACCAAATGCAAGAACAGTGTTAGATGGAATAACGCGATAGAAATTACTTATTCATTTAATAGTCAACAATTATGGCACATCATTTGAAAGAAAAAAAGGTATGGCAACCATTTTGATCGTTTACCATTTTTTCAGTAAAAGTTGCCAGACACATGTTTTTAGCTTGCTGCTTTGAATCAAAGGCTTGAAATAGTTCCATGAAGTTTCGACTTAACAATATTGTTTTTCTGCTAATTTTTATTAATTCATTAATAGTACTTTTTGCAGAACAATAATTAATTTTTTTCCATATTCATGTTTTGTTTTCTTGTGTACATAGACCGAAGAAAAAACAAAGAATAGTCAAGAAGCGAAGCATTTGATGAGTGTCAAATCCTTTGATCAATCATATACAGATGAGAAAAGATTCATAGATATCTGTCTGCCTAAGATAACACCGATTCTATAGGTGGATTCAACCCTTTTGAACCATCCTCTGTTTATTGCATACCATGTGGTACTTGCATTAAGCAAAATGTTAAGTTGTACGCTAAAGGTCTATTGAAAATAAGTTATTCTTATTGTAATCAACGCCATAATGAGCGAATTCCTGGGAAAATCATTCCTTATGAAGGGTGCCCTTATAATTTTGATCTTGAGGATTTGTTAAGTGCTTCGGCTGAAGTGCTTGGGAAGACAGGTTATGGTACTACTTACAAAGTCATCTTGAAGAATGGTACAACATTAGTTATGAAGAGGTTAAAAAATGTGGTGGTAGAGAAGAAAGAATTTGAAGAGCAAATGCAGATTGTGCAAAGAGTCTCTCAGCACCCAAATGTTATGCCCCTTCTTGCCTGCTATTATTCTAAGGATGAAAAACTACTGATTTATGACTACATGGCAGCGGGCAGCTTTTCCAAGTTATTGCATGGTAAATTGGTAATTACTGTTATTTCAAACATAAGTAATATTATTTGTACATTGCTATATTACAAGTAAATATAATAGTAGACATTTAAGGAGAGAGACTGATATAAAGCATCTTGTGGTAATTGGTGATATCAAAACTTTATATTTTTCTCTTTTTATGTATATCTACCACTATATCCACTCATTATATATAAATAACATTACTCAATGCTTGAAGAGCAAATGTCAACATATCTTTGTAGAATTGAATAGAAGGAATATAAGAAATTGGATAAATTACACTGCTAATCTCCCTTGAGATTAAGTGATACTACACATGGGTGCAACACTCCTCGATTTGTTGTGCTTATTTTGACACCCCCTAAGAGGTGTTTAGTGTCATATTTATAGGAATATTTAATGTCATATTTTATAAAATATAATGGTATCAAATATAATATTATCTAAACCTCAGGGGAGATTAGTATATATTTCTGCAAATTAAAGGTTGCCGTGTGTAATATCACTTAACTGCAGTATCAAAACTCGCGAACATACCCTAAGAAATTTGATGTAAGTCTTTTGTTAAGCTTATTTTCATTGCTGGTTTGCTGCGTATTCTTACTATACCTTTGAAACATGATGACAGGAACAAGGAAAGATAGACAGAGCCAACTAGACTGGAATTCCAGAATGAAGATTTCACTTGGAGTTGCCAAGGTTATTGCTCATATCCACACTCTCCAAGGAGGAACATATGTCCATGGCAATATAAGTTCATACAATGTACTTGTCACAAATGATTGTCAAGGGTGAATATCAGATCTATCCATAACTTCTTCAGTCAGTAACTCCTTCAACCGCTTTGGAAAAACAGGCTACCAAGCACCAGAGGTTATTGAAACTAGAAAAGCAAAACTGACTCAGAAATCTGATGTGTATAGCTTTGGTATTCTCCTTCTTGAGATGCTAACTGGAAACTTGCCATCAGAGTATGATCATCTTTCCAGTTGGGTTCAGGTTTATGCTATGGACGGCCTTTTGCATGCAGTGTTTGATGGTGCAATTCATCATGAGAATAGGCATGTCAGGCAGATGCTGTATCTGGCACAGAAATGTGCGGCAATTGCACCTAGTTATAGACCTTCCATGGATGAGGTTGTTAGGAAAATGGAAGAAATAAGAGCATCCCAATCCAGTTAATGCAAGTGGTCATGGCGCGTGCAAGTTTGAACCTTTTACTAGGGACCATAACTTCAAGTGATTATTACACTTTTTTGTACTATGATCTGTCGCAAGTCCTGGACAACAATCGTGAAATGAAAGGTGCTTGCTCACATGAATCTCGCTTTTGAAGATTTATAGTGAATCTCAAAGCTAGTCCAATAAGAAAAAGATTATCTTATTGTGTAAAATTATTTTGTGTGGGCCATCCTTAGTTTTCCGATTGATTGAACGTAATCACATAATTAGATTAATCTCATATGAATCTAAGGAGGGCCCACATAAAATAACTGTACACAATAAGACAAATCTCCTCATTGGACCAACTTTGAGATTCATTGTGAATTTTCAAAAGTGAGATTCATGTGAGCAAGCACCGAAATGAAATTCTCATGTTTTAATTCTTGTAATTTGATCATCAAAATCAAGCTTAATTAAAAATATCAAAACTAATTAATTTCAGTGTTTTTCTTATAGATCAAATTTGATTCTTATTAGTTTGTCTCTTACTAGTCTAGGATCTTTTTATCTTATTGGACATAATTCAACCTTAAAAACTAACTTGGAGGAGAAAGGTTGTATAAGTACTTATAAAAGTCATTTAAATCATATCCTTAAATTAATATGTTCAATTTATATCAATAAAAAAAAAACTATAGAGGTAGCAATGTGTTATAGGCGGTCATTTGGAGCGTTCAACTAAAATAATATGATTAGCTGTATACCATATAATAAATAATAACAAGGCTTTTCCAGCTCAAAATAAAAAATAATAATAATAACAAGGCTTTTTTGAATCACAACTTGTAGGTAATGATTTCAGAAGCAGAACTATATACTATACATAATAAGATATTTGATAGATGGAATAAAATTTTATTTTTGTGGATATTATTTTTAGGAATACTATTTTTGAAATAATTTTTTTGGATATGATATTTTAGACATATATGATATATAAATTAAATTCTTTGAAATATTTAATATATTTTTAAAAATACCCCTAACATAGGTGGCCACTAGTGGCAGTGGGTGGTATTGGATAATAATAAGAATATTTTGACTTTTTTACTATGATAAATATTTTTTTTATAGAAATATAAAATTTAATAAATGAAAATATTTTTAGAGTATTTTTGTTTCCAAAAATACAATATTTCCATAATATTACTTTAAATCTTATACCAAATATAAAAATATTTTCATATTTTCGAGATCGTGAAAATAGTCGCATGTATCAAATGCCCCCAATACGTATCGGACGGCGAATATCCAATAATAAGCCAAAGATGGGTACATGAAAGGTACAAACTACATTATCATTTCAGTTGAAAAGGCACGCAAAAATATACCCTGAAAGGAAGAGATGAAAAATGCGTGAGAAAAAGTTAGTTTAATAATTAATTATGATAAAATAAAATTACAAAATGACTCATATCATAAATTTAATTTAGAACAAAGAGGGGTGAGTTTTTTTTTTTTTTTTTTTTACAAATAAAATCTAAAGCTTGCTCAAAAGAGTTGATGTTAAAAAAAATTATTTAACATTTGTAATATTTGAAAAGTTATTTTAACGGAATTAATTTTATTTGGATGTTACAAAGAAAAATAAATTTATTTATGAAATTGATTCACTCTTGTCTATTAATTCTATTTAGTTAGAAGTAGATTAATGTTTTATTACTTTCTCTCAAATATTACAAGTCATTTTTAATTTCTATTTTTTAAAAATTAAAATACAATTTTTTTTTTATAATTATGCATACTTTCTTTTTCAAAAAACATTTTATCTCTTTCAAATTATATATTTTTAAATTTTACATTAATTTTGGAATAGGTTGTCTCAAATATTATTTTTTTTTCAAAATTTAAAATTTAATTTTCTGTTAGAATACAATTCACCTACCATTACACTTATCTCTTATTCATAATTTTATTATATTATTCAAGTGGTGTTTGCTTATATTTAAAACGCAATAATGAAGTTTAAATATATAACTTTTCATGCATTCTTTATTATGAAAGTATGCTCTAAAAGGAGCAAAATCAATTAGTTTTAGTATTTGATACTTGAAGCACAAGAAAATAAGCATTGAACATGAAAATCTCGTTCTCGAATTTTCCTCAAGGTCCGTGGCTGATCGTACTAGAAGGCAGTGTAATAATTGCTTGAAGTTCTCGTGGCCGGGTAAACACATGCCATGACCAGTTGCATTAATCAATTCGATTTCGGGTGCGCTTATTTCTTCCAGTTTCCTAACTATATACATCAAAAAGGCCGTGGTGATTTGCCAGTCAGCATCTCAAAAAGGAGAACAGCAAAGCTATATACATCAGACTTTGTGGTCAATTTTCTGGTTCTAACAACCTCTTTGGTGCTTCCAGAGAATTTGAAGGAGTAACTTACTGAAGAAGTTAAGCCCAAATCTGATATGCAAATTTGAAGATCAGACGTGACAAGTACATTGGATGAGTTTATATTGCTATGGACAAATTTCCCTTTATTAGCAGAGTGGGTATGAGCATTGAGCAACACCCTTGGCAACTTCAAGTGAAATCTCGAGTTTGGAAGCCCCATTCATTTGGAGTTGTTAAGGGTATTGCTCATATTCACTCTACAAGCGAAGGGAAATTAATCCCTGGCAATATAAGCTCATCCAATGTATTTGTCACAACTGATGTTTAGATTTCCATATCAGATTTGGGTTTAGCTTCTTTAGTTAGTGACCCCTTCAAATTCTCTAGAAGAGAAAGCTACCCAGCACCAGAGAGGTTGTTAGAACCGGAAAATTGACCACAAAGTCTGATTCTGGCGTATATAGCTTTGGTGTTCTCCTTTACCAGATGCTGACGGCTAAATCACCCGGCGAGTTTTATGCTGCAACTCGAGAAGTTTCAGGCAGGGACCAATGATGGACCTGGCAGCGGCACGTGTGAGATGCGAACCTAACTCCAGACCTTCCATGGATGAGATAGTAAAGAGACTCGGAAAAATAAGCGCATCCGAAATCCAGTTAGTTAATGCAAATGGTCACAGTTTCAAGGCATTTTCCCAGCAGCCGGAACTTCAAGCAATTACACAATACCAAAATACAAAAAAGAGGGAACTCCAAGCAATTATTACCCTGTTTACAGAATTTCTAAACCAGGAAAGGTATATATATAAACCGCCTCATTTCCTTCCTATCCCTCCTAAGGTAATGTTTGGATGGATGACTAGTACTGTCATGGCATGGCATGAAAGGGGAGGACAAATTTTTAATAATAGAGATATTTTATGATGGAATAACATGATTAAGGAGGGTGAGGGAGTCCCCTCTTTTGCTATTCATCTTGTCTATTTTGTTGTCCCCACAATTTGGGAGGTCTAGGAGGGATAAGTTGAAAAAAAATCTATATATAATTTAATTATTATTTTACCCTTAAAAGTAATAAATCTATCATTTATAATATTAAGCTAGAGGGTAAAATTGGTAAACTAAATTTATATCCTTTCCATTTTGTTCATTTATTTTACAATTATTAAACAAAGGTAAAAAGATTATCTTTCATCCCTCCATTAAACTCTCAAACAATATAATATCATGCAACTAACCATTCCACTTCTCACCTTTCTTTTCCATTCCATTAATAGTTATTCCCTTCCATCATATATAAAACTCTCAAACATATTCTAAATCTATCTCACATCGACACCCTACGTCTAGTTCTACCAGGATCCTACAATGGGGTGGCTGATCTATCTCCATCTGCACAAATTGTGGATCCAGGCACATGACTAGAGGAAGTTCCTAGTTGTATTTGTATTTTGGAACTATTATCTCATGATTCCTAAATGGTTGTGGTACTTGTATCGGACCCGTCATCGATACCTGTTGAGTACTTATAGGTATTTGTTGATCAAATATTACAATAAACAAATATTATCTCAATACAAATAAATCTTTATAATATATCAAATTTTATAGTTAAATTATTTGATTTGCTTTTAAATAAATTAAATTATTATTATTATATCCTTTCAAATCTTGTATTTCTTTAGATATTTTTATTTGAATATTATAAAAATTATATTAATTTTATAATTTAATTACTTTATTATTTATAATTTTATATTTTTATATAATATACCCTCACATACCTTTATATCTTAGCTTTTACAAAACGTTCGTATCTGATACTCGTACTTGCACCTGATACCGGTACCGATAGGTTCAGATTAGTTTGATTAAGATTCAGATTTCCCATAAAAAGGAAATGTTGATTTCGATACATTAAGGCTGAAGACTTGACACAAATTCTGCTTTAATGTTCCAAAATTCAGGTTAAACTGTTAACATTTTTGATAAATGATTTAATTGGTTTAGTTATTAAATTTATTTTTAAATTGTAATAGGTAGTAATTATATTAAATATATTTAAATAAAAAGTGGCCAGTTGATAATCTAATTGGTTCAGCCTCACAATTTGGTTTGATTTTTAGTCTGTTTCAACCTTTTTCTTTTTCTTTTTCTTTTTCTTTTTTTTTTTTTTTTTTTAGGCACTGGTCTGTTTCAACCTTCAAGTTGCCGTCTGTCAGTTGCTTTTTTCCAATCATGCTTGATGCTTCACCGGTTGATGATGCTATACATATAAAATAACCTAAGAGAAAGTCAAAACTATAAGAAAAATAGTTTAGCCACCATTTCACAAGGCGTTGGAGATAATAAAGAAAGGAAAGAAAAGCAGTTTGATTTTTTTTTTTTTTTGAAAAAAGAGTTTGCTAGCAAGCAACGTATCAATTAAACAAGGAAACCTCCATTAATGTTGAGTACGTAAAAGAGTTATACAATTTTAAAATGATTTAATTAAAAATCAACGGGTCCATTCAACAAACTAGCAATGAAGTTCAAAGAAACTTCCACCTTGTTTCAGACGCGCTGAATTATTGACCAAAGAAGTTGTTTAATACCATAAGGTAATCAAGATTGGTCTCAACAAATTCGTCTATTTTTGTGGGTACTCTTGTTCTGTACATTATGGCAGCGTCTCTAGTAGGAGGAGCAGCTGTGGGAGCTGTATTTGGGGAACTGCTCAAGGCGGTTTTGGAAATTAAAGACAGGGCCATTATGTTCAAGCAAACCTTGGCATACCTCAGAACAACCTTAATAGCAATAGTTCCCGTGATCAAAGAGATAGAAGAACACAACAATGAATTGGGCCGTGCAAAGGAAGAACTAGAGTCGTTGATTAAAGAAATGGAAGAGGGCAAAAAGCTTGTTTACAAGTGCTCAAAAATCCACAAGTTAAATTTCCCTGCCAGGATCCGTTACCAAGAGCAACTGGCAGCACTGATGGAGTCTCTGGTAAGGTTCTTTATGATTGATATGCAGGCTCAAACTGCAAGAGATTTGAAAGAGACCTTGGTCAAAGTTAGAAGAATACATAGTGCTGTTAATAAGCTGCCCTTGGTTAGCACCGAAAATTCAAGGGGTTCATCTTCAGATTCTGACCCTGTAACCATGGAAATAGACATGTGTGAGTCTTTGGTGATGCAGCCAAATGATGAAGATGCAATGAGAACCGATTCTACTGATGAGGAAGCCATTGAGCCGAAGACTTGTCAGTCAAAGTCAACGCAGCCGGCTAAAGATCCCGCTGGGACTAATTTTGCTGTGCAAGACAAAGATATGACTAGCCACTTGCACGAGGTTAGCCAAGTAAGTTCCTATATTGTTCTGCCAAATATTTACTTTAATTTAAATGGTTTTGAGCGGAAATTTTTTTCTTATTATGAGAGGATAAATTTTTTTCTTGCCATGAGAACACCTAAAAATGTCTCTTACTTTAAAGCCACACTTCAAGTTGATAATTGAATGTAGTAACACTAGTTTTTGAGCTGTTCGTTTCGTATCTTTCATTTCACATATAGTCGTTAAAAGGAGAAGTAGTGAATCTTGATATGAAGATTAAGTATCTTTGAGTAAATATTGTTTTGTATTAAGGAAAATGATGAATGGTACGAATGACCATTTCTTAAATGATGCACAAATGAAAAAGTATAAAAGAAGGAAGTTCATTTTTGGTCTTGTAAAATTTTCTCTCTCCTCTCATTCCATTTTAACTTTGTGGTGATTGGTTCTTTAATCATTCGTTGCATTTGTACAAAAATAATTTTATACTACTAACACTGCTCTTTGTATTAATTTTAGGGGACTAAGGTCAGATTCGTGATTAGAATGATAAATTATGTCCTTTACTTACATAATTAAAAAAAGTCAAATTTTTTAACAAAATTATAGGAATGATAGTTGACATAAAGAGGCAAGAATTGTTTATTCCTCTAAAAGTTAACAAGCATGCCTCATAAAAACTTCTGTCAAATATTATAACTCTCTAGGACTTGTCTTATTCTTTTAGTTTGTTTTTGAAGCAAAGGCTAGGAAATAATTATGTGAAATAATGACTTAAGAATATTGTTTATCCGCTAATTGTCATTCTTCAGGCTAGTAGTACTTCTTGCAAAACATTAATTTTCTACCATGTTCACATTTAATTTTCTAGTCGCGTATATAGATCAAAGCAAATGCATATAATAGTCAAGCAACGCAGTATTTGATGATTAAGAAATTCTACGACCAGTTATATACAGATGAGAAGAGAACCATAGGTATCCGACTACCTAAACTTATATCGATTCTTCATAAGATAGGCGAATTCAACCATCGGAAGGATCATTTTCAACCAAGAAAAATCATTAATTTTGAAGGGTGTCCTAATAATTTTGAGCTGGAGGATGTATTAAGAGCTGACGCTGAGGTGCTTGGAAAGACAAGTTATGGAACTTGTTACAAAGCCACCTTGGAGGACAGGACAACACTACTTGTGATGAGGCTAAAAGATGTGGTGGTAAATGAGGAAGAATTTGAACAGCAGATACAGATCGTGCAAAGGCTTTCTCGGCACCCAAATATTATGCCCCTTCTCGCATACTATTATTCCACGGATGAAAAACTGCTGATTTACGACTACATATCAAGCCACAGATTTTCCGAGTTATTGCATGGTAACTACTGTCACTTTGAACATTTTTCTGATTCCATGAGGTTCAAGGTTGGGATTGTCATAGCATTCTTTCATTCATTATCGTTGAATAACTTTACAAAAATGCTCGAGGGACGCACTTTTTGCGACGCACTACGTGACGCATACAGGAAAGAAGAGGAAAACGACAAAAATGTTTGGATGATGGGTCCAACACAAGCATTACTATTTTTATTTAATCTTTTTTTTTATTTAGAAACTTACCAGCATAAACACTATAAACGTTATTAAGTTTTGTATATATTATACAAAACTTATCAGCATCTACGCTGTTCATGCTACAAAAGACACAAGTAAGTTTTTTTTTTTTACAAAATTTACCAGCATCTGCACTGGTCGTGCTACAAAAGATGCTGGTAAGTTTTCTTTTTCTTTTTTTACAAAACTTATTAGTGTGTGCACTATTCACGTTACAAAAGACGCTAATAAGTTTTTTTTAACAAAATTTACTAGCATGAATAGTGCACATACTGATTAGTTTTTTTTTTTTTTTACAAAACATGCTGGTAAGTTATTGTTATTATTTTTTTTTTTTACAAAACTTACCAGCGTGAACAATATACATGTTGATAAGTTTTTTTTTTTATACAAACTTTACCAGCGTGTGCACTGTTCACGCTAGTAAGTTTCTAAATTAAAAAAATAAATTGAACAAAAGTAACAATGATTATATGGGACCTATCATTCAAGCATTTTTGTCGTTTTTCTCACTTTTCAGTATGTATCACGTATGTGTCTACTACTTATACGTCCTCCTATCAATTCTCATAATTTTAAGAAGTTGCTCATGGTGTGTGTGCCTATGTAAAAGGGTGTATCAAGTGAAAGAAATATTTTTATGCGAAAGGAGAGAGGAACAAATTTTAATCATTAAATTATATGTAGATAATTAAGATTAAAAAGTTATTTGAAAGTTATATGATCACTTAAAACAATCACATGATTTTATGTTCTAAATTCTCTTGACTAATTATGTTGCATCAGTACTCCCTCACGGAGCTCTTGGGCCATAACGTACTGTCTGTCTCATAATTCTTGCATTTCAATGATTATAACTTCGTTTGATATGTTTAGTAACTTCATTTATTGTGTTTGTTTTCAACCATTTACTCTAGTTTCATGTTTAAAGAATATTATCATTAGAATAAAAACCTATATATTGCTGTACACATTAATAATTAATCATACAAAGTATATGTATAGCTGATCTTTCTCTATATAGTATATTAGTGTTTAGTTAGCTTGATCAAGATATTTATGTATGCTTTGGGATGCGTAAATATGCTATGTCAGTTAAGCTCTCTTTACAGGAAAAAAAAAATAAAGACAAATTTATTTTGGTGGTTTTTCGGAAGAAATTTGAAGCTTTTTCTATGTGGCCTAATGAGGCTTTTTATGTATTTAAAATAAAAAAATGATATTTATGGATATATCCTATTTTAATTTTTTTTATCAAAATATCCTATTTATGGTATGATGGTGAATTCGATTGAAGTTGGATCAAATTCAATATTATTTGAGTGAATAATGTTGAATTAGATCCAACACTATTATAAGTTGAATTCGATCCAACACTTTTTTATTTTAAATACATAAAAAAGCCGAATTGTTGACTCCACCAGATTAATCATATATAGATTATTATAAGTTGTGCTTCCATTTTGATGATTAGTTTAATAATAGGTGCTTTTGGTTTAAGTTACTAATTAAACGACTTGGACGTAGCAAGACTAACTTATTTACCTACGATTTAACCTTAAAATCAAATAATTTATAAAGAGATTATCTTAAACTAATCAAAATAATTCAAAACCTAATTTATTAGATGTTTCAATAATATGATATCATTTAATTTAATTAAGTAATTTAAAAGGAATTCTTATATATTTATATTATTTAGTATTTAACACTTAATTATATTTAAAAAATATACATAAAATTTAAAATGATAATAAAGTATATAACTAAATTATGCGTTTAAAAATTATGAATATTAAATAAAATGAAAAAGTAAATAATACATATATTAAAATTTCTCTTAACTTATTTGATTGAATCACTTATCTCATAAAATTCTATCCAATCTAGTATTGAATTCTATCCAATCTGAATTGAATTTAATACTATTCACTTGAATAGTATTAAATTCAATTCAGATTGGGTAAAATTTAACACTGTTCACCTAAATAGTGTTGAATTCTATCTATCCTAGATCGAATTTTTTGTATTTCGAAAAAATTTGAACAGTTATAAATTCGATTCAACTTCAATCGAATTCACCACCATTTCACAAACAAGATATTTTAGTAAAAAAAAGTTGAAATAGGATATATCCGTAAATATTATTTTTTTAATTTTAAATACGTAAAAAGTCCGGTCTAACGGCATTCAAGTAAAAAGTAAGTAACTAATCACATGGACAATGACATGATAATATCTTAAAAATTTATATTTATGCCCTTTAACTTTTCTGTTGCAATTTCTCCGCATGATCTCTTCAGAAATCAAAGACTTCTCAACTTCAAACATCTAATCTGTTTGTTTATTCTGACTCTGTAATATATATATTAGCATGCTATAAACAGGGTATCCATATTGCTGGTTTGTTGGCTTGTCGCATGTTCTTACTAGAGAAAATTTTGCTTGTGAACTTCACACTTTAGGCAAACAAATCAACATGATACGCATAACCCAACTCATGTCAAAGATTTAATTTACATTTGTACCCCATGAATCACACATTCTTATGTGAAATATGATGACAGACACAAGGGAAAATGAAGGGCCAGTAGACTGGAGTTCCACACTGAAGATTTCACTTGGCGTTGCCAAGGGTGCTGCTCATATCCACTCTGCCAATGAAGGACAATTTGTGCATGGCAACATAAATTCGTCCAATATACTTGTCACAGCTAATCTTCAAGGTTGCATATCATATTTCCACTTACATTCTTTATTCGGTGGCTCCTTCAGCCGTTCTAGGAGAAATGTAGGATACGAAGCACCAGAGGCTATTAAAACTGGAACACTGACCCAGAAAGGTGATGTGTATAGCTTCGGTGTTCTGCTCTTTGAGATGCTGACTGGCAAATTGCCATTAGAGTATTCTAACGAAGGGCTATCGTTTGAAGCGTTTAATTATGTACTCTGGGATGCCAAGCACGATCGCATGCCGAGGCAGATGATGCGACTAGCAAAGGCATGTATGGGAATAGAACCTGAATTGAGACCTTCCATGGACGAGGTAGTTAGGAGAATGGATATAATAAGAGCACTTGCTGATGTTCCACTTTAACTCACGAGAATGGACTTCCGTTTGAACAATTTTCCCCATTGATCCACGAGAACTTCAAATGGTTTTACACTTTCTTCTACTATGATCAGTTGTTGAAGTATCTTGACAAATATAAGAAAATGAAATATTCTCATCTTCAATTTATACTCCTAAGTATCAAAACTAAACTTGATTAAAAATGTTAAAGCTAATTGATTTTGATCCTTGTAGCTTTACTTCCATGTTAAAAATATTACTCTTTAAAAATTTTGATATGCTGGTAATGTAAAATTACTTAGATATGCATTTAATTATATATTATTTTTAAAAAAAATTGACTTTTATTATAGATTCCTTGAAAGTCACTCATATAATGAGACTTTTTTTAATTCAAAATTAATTTCTATATTCAAATTTCATCATTGCACTTCAAAAGTGAACAGACTCTTTTTCTCTAATGTTGGATGAAAATGCAATCGGCTAAATTCCTTAGAAGAAACTTATCCAAAAAGCAACATTCCAAAGATTACCAATGTTCAAACGATTAACACTAAGGAGAATACTCTACCTCTTAGTAACTGGACTTCTCGAATGGCTCACGGGAGCAAGCCTTTAAGCAAGATCGATCAACGAAGAATTGGAATAGAAGTATGATTTCTATTAATCAACCATGAGTTCATACAAAACCTTGAAGATGAACAATGAAACTAAAGAAATAACATAAAGCTAAAAGGAAACTAACAAAGAGAAATAAAAGTTGATAATTAAAATGACATGATGTCTTGTGATTTGAGTGATGCCTTTCTTCTCTGTGCATGAGCCTTTTATAGTCTTCCTTGACTCTCATTACTTTCTTATTTCATGCATGTAGTGGTCATCCATACACCCACATTCTTAGTAGTGGTAACCGCTGCTTTATCATGGTTTCAGTCTCCAACTACTCTTCTATCATCAACCATTGGGTTCAATCATTTTTCTTAGTCTAACATTCCATTCAGCCGATGCAGCACTTTTCAGTCTACCATTACTTTTCAGTTGATGAACATTTACCTTGGACCCAATTGCTTTTCTTGGCCCATTTCAGTATCTAACCAAGCCCCATTTCAGGTCATTTGTCAGCCTAATTTATGGTGCCAACATATGCCCCCTGCATCTTTCAGCTAAGTGACAAGCAATGAAGTTGAAATGATGCATTTTCCAGGGATTGTCAATTCTTCTATCTTTCTTTTTCCTTTGCGGCTTTCGTAGATTCATCCTCCGCCAGCTAATTAGTTCAAGAACGTTTCATGAATTGTCTCTTGCTAAACTTTTGGTCTGGTAGAATTAAGCTTGACTAGATCCGGCCTCTACTCTTCCTTTTTGGCTCGCTCCTCCAAGCACATTATTCTTTTATTCTGCCTCGGCTCTAAAGAGAGATAGCCTTTGCAAGATATCCTTCAAAGTCTTACCCGGCTGACCTATGAGCTGGGCAACTATATTGCCTTCTTCTTGAAAATTGCAGCTGTCAGTATCTCGGCTGACATTGAGCCTTCAACCATTTCTTCTTCAGCCGAGTCATAATCATCAGCTAAGATTAACTATGGTCCTAGGCCTCCTATTTTGTTGGACCTCTTCTGCTCTTTTTTTGTGATAAACTACTCAATTTTAAAGGCCTTGGTTATTAGTTGCTTAAGATTTGCATATTCCAGAGCAATCAGTCTTTTCCTTAGCCGACGATACATGCTCTCTGTAGCAATGATGGCATAATCAGCTTTTGGAAATTTGATATTGCATCTACTCCTCAGCTGAAGAAATCTTTCTATAAAATTAGCTACGATCTCGCCATCCTATTACTTAAGGCTCATGAGATCGGCTACCGTGCCTTCTGGCTCAGACCAATAAAAGCGATCATGGAATAACCATTCCAAGTCTGCCCAATTTTGCACAGAATTGGGAGGCAAAAATGAGTACCAAATAAAAGTTGTAGCAATTAAAGACAAAGGAAACAGTTGCAGTTTATGATACTCATTTTGGTTTACCTTTCTACATTGAGCAATGAATCGACTAATGTGCTCTACAGTAAGCCTCTTATCTTTGCCTGAGAAAATAGTGAAATCCAAAACTTCAAATTCTCTTGGCAAAGGCATTGTTTTCTCTATCTATTCGGGATACAACTTTCGGTAGATAGGCTAGTTGAGTGGCCTCGGTTGCGCACTAAAATACCTTTTGATAGTCTCAGCTATCATATTTGGATCTGTACTCACTTGTTAGTTAGCTGGTTGCATAGATGCGGCTACTTGGCAAGCCTACTATTGTGATGCAAGAATCGACTGAAACGCCGGCAGTTGATTGCCTAGTGGTTGAGCATTTAGCCGTTGAGAAGCAAACTGTAAACTACTCTGCTGATAGCTCGGTTGTTGAGTCATCGAATGATGCATCAATAGTTGAGGATTCGGTTGTTGGTCAACAAACTGCGAACTATTTTGGTAATAGATTGGCTACTATACCATCAACTGAAACACCGGAGGTCGAGAGCTCGATAGCCGAGCAACAAACTGCAAACAATTTTGCTGACTATTCGGCTGATTAACTAATTGAGCTCTCGGCTGCACAATTTGCCGTTGAGCAACTGGCTACTGCGATGGAATGATGTACACAGGTTGACTTATTGCTTGAGGTTGAGATGATCCCCATGGCTGTTCTATAACAAAATCTTCCTGTGCTTTGCATTTATTTCTCCGAGGTAGGAGAGTTGAGTTTGCCTAAGTAAGTATGTATTTTAATGCTTTTTATTTTAAGCTTGAAATCAACTTGAACTAATAGATCAGCCAAACATTGGATTTACCCTTGTCTCCAATCGGCCTATACTCTCGGCTGATAGTTGATCATCTTTTTCTATAGTATTAACATTATGTATCATGAGTTTATATCTAGAGGCATGCTATGCTTTTTTTTTTTTTTTGGTGAAGTTGGTTATCTCCATATTAGTCTCTTTAGGACCTTTCTGAGTCTTGCCTAACTTCCTTAAGATTCCGAACGATATATCATTAATGATGGCACCACTATCTACCAATACTCGGCTGATTGGCTTACCATCAATATAAGCCTTTTTCTTCATTAACTACTTCCCCATCGGCTGAATCACAATCGACTAAGGTGACCAACTGAAAACCTCTAGGTCCTGCTTTATTGGATCTCTACTCTGTTTCTATTATGAATTGCTCAACTCAATCTGCTTTCCATGATAACTGAGCCAAATCACAATATTCAGAAGCAATAAGCTTTTTTCTCAGGTGAAGATTCGTATTATTCACAGCAATAAAAGCGCATTCAGCATCTGGTAATTGTACATTGCATTTCCCTTTAACCTTTCTGAATCTTTCCACTAATTCGGTCACAGGCTTATTTGC
Organism: Pterocarpus santalinus; assembly: GCA_031439595.1. Taxonomy (NCBI): domain Eukaryota; kingdom Viridiplantae; phylum Streptophyta; class Magnoliopsida; order Fabales; family Fabaceae; genus Pterocarpus; species Pterocarpus santalinus. The sequence continues at coordinate 8,615,228 of CM062523.1, forward strand.
TCGTTGTTTGATTCCTATCAAATCCAGCACAGAGGCCTCTGGCTATGGCTTATAAAATTTATCATGGAATAGTCGTTCCATATCAGCCCAGCTTTGTACCAAATTTGGGAGCAATGCTAAGTACTAAGTGAATACGGCCCTAGTTAAGGATAAAGCGAACAATTGTAGCCTTGGAAAATCATTTTGACTAGTCTCAGCACATTGAGCTATAAATCAGTTGATATGTTCCATAGTCGATTTGCATCTTCCCCAAAAAATGTTGTAAAATCTGGGTTCTAAAATCTCTTGGGAATTGGACCTATCTACCCAATCTAGGTATGGTTTCCTATAAAACGGCCTCTCTAAAGTCTCAGTTATACTCCAAAATGCCTTCTCATAGCCTTAGCGATCATGTTTGGATCAATCAGCTGAGGCCCAGCCCCCCTCGACTTAACACAAGGTTGAGGCTGAACGAGTGCTACCTGCTGATTGACTCCTTGTTCAGCTCCTTGAGGGATTCCATGTAGCGGTTGCATGTGCAGTAGGGGATACATCGGCTGTTGGGGTACATTCATTGGCTGAGATACATAGTTTGGTGGTTGCACATACATCAGCTGTGTCGATCCCCTAGGTTAGATGGGATATCTACTAATCGGCTGAACATTTAGCCCTAGATTATAAGAACTCCCTTGATTATCTCCCTGGGGCCAACTTGTTTGACCTACTGGATCAACCGTATGTATGGGACTTATGTGAATAGGATATTCCTAATTGCTATTGAAACCATTTCAAAACCCCGTATTACTCAATGGCAATTCCAAATTTGCTGGTGCATTCGAAGGCCTTTTTATTATCTATACTTGGCCAAGTTGGGGCCTGTGGTGCCCTCTAGCATAGGCCATTGTTTCATTATTGGTCTCATGTGCATTTGCATGGATAGACTCAGCTAATTGACCATGAGTTTGCAACATTTCCTTCTATTGTTGTTGAGATGTCTGCAACTCATTTTGCACCATTGGCTTTATTATTTCAACCAATTGTTTGGATACTTCCTGCATCAGATCGTTTACTCCTACTTCAATTTGTTGCCGAATAAAGGATTTAGACATCACTAACGGCTTCCTCTCCTCGCGTCTAGTCTGCGTGGAGCTAGTCACATCCGAAGAGGCTAGGAGGTAACAGTTGTATTTGACTACTCTGAAATCACCACTTGGGGTGTAGTCGAGGCTGTCATATACGTAGTCAATTACCCTCTTGCTTTCTGCCTTGAGGTAGAACTTCAATCCCTTGGCGACTGAGAGGTAGTAATTGTATTCGGCTACTCTGAAATTACCCCTTGGGTGTAGTCAAGGCTACTACATACGTAGCTGATTACCCCCTGCTTTCTACCTTGGGGCGGTACTTGGATTTTGGTTTATTGAACTCATGTTGATTACCTTCCCATATCTCAAATTCATACGCCAAGTATGATCTAGCCCCGGAATAGAAAACTTTTGCTGACCTGATCCTGATGGTCCCACCAGGCGTGCTAATTTTATGTTGGATGAAAAATGCAATCGGCTAACTTTCTTAGAAGAAAACCTATCTGAAAAGTAATATCCCAAAGATTACCAATATTCAGACGATTTACGCTAACGAGGGTACTCTGCCCCTTAGTAATGGACTCCTCCAAACAGCTCATGGGAGTAAGCCTTTGAGCAAGATCGGTCAACGAAAAATTGGAATAGAAGTGTAATTTATATTAATCAACCATGAGTTCATACAAAACTTTAAAGACGAACAATGAAACTAAAGAAATGACAAAAAGTTAAAAGGAAACTAACAAAGAGAAATGAAAGTTGATAATTAAAATGAGATGATATCTTGTGATCTAAATGATGCCTTTCTTCTCTGTGCATGAGCCTTTGATAGTTTTCCTTGACTCTCACCACTTCCTTATTTCATGCATGTAATGGTCATCCATGCACCCACGTTCTTAGTAGTGGTAACCGCTGCTTTATCATGGCTTCAGTCTCCAACTACTTTTCTATCATCAACCATTAGGCTTAATCATTTTTCTTAGCCCAATATTCCATTCAGCTGATGCAGCACTTTTAAGTCTACCATTACTTTTCAGGTGATGAACATTTGCCTTGGACCCAATTGTTTTTCTTGATCCATTTCAGCATCTAACCAGGCCCCATTTTGGATCATTTGTCAGCCTAGTTTATGGTACCAACACTAATATGCTAATATTTATTTATTTATTGTTAATAAGGGCCAAGTAATAAGCGCATTTTATGAAAAATCAAAGTTGAAAGAAAATAGTTGTGAGCGAAAGCCCTTTTTTATGGTAATTAATGTAAACATTTTAAGAGAACTGGTAAGGTTAAAGATGATTTAAAAAATTAAAGAAATGAATATTAAATAGTTTTAAATAATAGTTTTTTAATATGAAAATACTTGAAAATTTCCTGTAATTATGTTGGGACATTAGAAAATTAATTAATCGAGTAAACTCCCACATTAATCCCTGAGTTGGTGGATACGTTCGTCGCTAATAAAAAAATAATTAATCCTATAATACTTGATAATCGTAAAAATTGGACACTTATAGTGTTTGACTCACTTGTAGTAAAAAATCTGATATTGAGATAAAATTATGAATATAATTTCTCTAACCTTATCTCATGTGTACCATCTAAATATATAATTTGCATAAATTGAAAAAATCCAACCCCCAACTACACTATTTTAATCTATTACATCCAACTCTAACTTTTTTATAATGGTGCTTTTGGATTTTTTTTTTAAAGTTATGCAAACTGTGTGTTTAGAAAATATCATATAAGATAGAGTTAAGGAAGTTCTAATCATTAATTTACCTCTATATATCATATTTTTTATCGATTGTAAGTGAATTAGGCAATAAAAATATTCAACTTTAGCAATTATGAAGAATTACATGTGTCTAATCTTTACAATTATTAATAATTATAAAGCCAATTATTTTTTTGTTAAACTAATATATCCACCGCGAGAATATTATCATGAGCTGATATGAGCAATATTTACTCCTAATTAATCTCAACCAAAATAAGGGGTAGGGTGAAAGAGAGGGTATTACTTCGTGCGGTTGCTATTTCTACTTTGAGGTGGATAATAACGGGAACTTCATTCTGTGCCAATCCTATTTTTGATAGGTCTTGTCAAAAATAAATGCTAGGCTGAGTTAGCTTGGGTTTTAAATAATCTATTAAAAATATTAACTCGGGCCATGCTGTATGTGGGATGCAAGTTGGCCGCTAACTTAGGAATTGTTTGGAAGTGTTTTTATACTTTAGTTTTGTAAAATTATTTTAAAAAATAAGTTTAAGTTTAATTTTAAAAAATAAAAGAACAAAAAAATTTGTTTGATAATTTTATTCTCAAAATAATTTTTTAAAGATAAAAACCAAAAAATTTGTTTGGTAAGTATTTTCTTAAAAGTAGCAAATATATAATAACATAATTTAATATAATAATAAATTTGATACATTTTTATATGACACTGCAGCTTCATCATTTAATCTTACTATCTTATTATTATTAAAATCCACCTCCAAATCTGTGTTGCCATTTTAAGTTTCAATTTCAAAAGGATTAATTAGCTTTAAACATATATTAGTTAGCTATGAACAAGTTTTAAACCCAAAAAAAAAGTTTAAGACATATATTTCATGCAATATCCACTTCTTTACTCCACTTCCTTATTCCTCCCCTTTGTTTACAATACAAACCATTTTGTATATAAGACAACCTTGAACTCTATTTCAGTCCAAAGGTAAGAACCACACCTAAAAAAGTCAGTAGGAAAAACTATCAATGCACTAATACAATACATAAAAATTATCACTCGGTCTAATTCCAGCAAGAAAAACCTTGCATTAATGCAACTTAAGAGTATATACCAGTCCAATTCCACACAACTTCAACTTTAACAAAAATCATATACCAATCCAATTCCTATATTGTACATAAATCTTCCAACCATCAAAACAAATTACCAATAGTGCTTAGGGTTTGATTTGGGAAGGAGAAAAATCCAGAGATGGAAACAGAGAGAGCAACAGAAAGAGTAGCCACCACCGCAAAAGGACGGGGATGAAACACAAGGCAGAGAGAGACAGAATGCGAGGTGGAGAGAGGGAGACAGAGATAGAACATGATGGCGAGGACGACGAAGAGAAATAGAGACAGAACGCGATGGCGATGACGACGGCGATGGAGATGGAGAGAAATAGAGACAGATCTAGCGATGCACAGAGAGAGAGAGAGAGAGAGAGAGAGCGACATGGTGACTGAGGGAAGGACAATGCAATGCGAACGGTGGTAGTGGTGGTGGTGAGGACGGTGGTAGGTGGTGGTGAACGTGATCTGCTAGAGGAAGAAAGGGAATGGGAAAAAGGAGGAGAAGAAGAAGTAGGGGGGAGAAGAAGAAAGGAAAAAAGAATGGTGGTGTAGGTGATGAACAATAAAAACATAAAATTACAAGTATGCCACCGCACAAATGAGTGTTTTTAAAAATAAAACATCTCAAAAATGTTCTTCAATTTCAATTTTAAAAAATCACAATCAGTTTTTTATTTTTTAAAACTAATATGAAAAAACAATCTTTCAATTTTTCAATGGTGGCTCACATGTTGTATGGCCCCTTCATTTTTTCAAAACAAAAGAGAAAGCACACGTGGGATTGGGGTGGCTATCCAACTATAAGGGTAGCTGGGTGTGGTGAAATAAGAAGAATTAATTGATTTAAAAAATGTTAGTTAATATCTACTGCTATAATATTTCATAGGTATTATTTGAAAATTATTGCCAAGTGTTAGCTTCAGGTGCTCTTGATACTGTACAAACTTAAAAAATTTCTATTTTAAGAAAATATACAAATTTAATTTTAAATAAAATATATTAAATTTGAATCAACCAATCACTTCAATTCCTTTTATATTATACCATAATAATGATGGTTGACATGTATAATTAATGTAAAAAATTCAAATTGACCAATCAATGATGGTCCATAATCCATGATATGTGAGTAATTAAAATCAGATATTAAAAGATTATTGGAGAAGATTTATTAAGACCATTCACTAAAAATGAAAAGGCCATTTTGGTTATTAAGAAAATGTGAAGGCATTAAAAACTTATTGCATAAGCTTTTGGAATTCAAGAATAGGTAAAAATAGAAGAAAGAGAAATTTTAAAAAAATTAAAAAGAATATATAAAAGAGAGATCAATATTATAAGCTATGGTCAAAAACCAAATTTTCATGTAAATTTCCCAATTATCTCAAAAATATAATGTAGAAGCGGATAGTTTTGAATCAATTTTTAAAAAATGAAGTTATCTGTATACATGAATATTGCTATGAAAAAAAAAATTAGAGGTATAAGATCTCACACCATTCATGTAGTTAAATTTGACCTCAATATTATTATCAAGCATCATAAAAAAATTGTGATTTGCTTAGAAATAAGAAAATACTACTTCTCTAATATTCGAAGGTATTATGCTTTTCTTTTTATTTATTTATTTTATATTTTATTCTTTGTTTTTATTATTTTTTGATAAGTAGTAAAAGATATTTTATGAAAATTAGTAATATTAATATTCTATAGCATTTTGATACTTTTACATATATGTTGTATTTTTTTAATATTTTCAAAAGAAAATATTGATGTTAACAAAATATTGATGAGGACTATTTGCTGCCATTCTTCTCTCTCCAAAATTTCGACTATTTGCCGCCATTCTTCCACGAACAAACCTGCCATAGAAGATCAACTTAATTCAATGCGTTGAGATTTATTATATACTCTCAAAATATTAACTAATCTATTGCATTAAGTTTCCACTAAAAGCAATATACAAATCAGGAAAAAAAAGAAAAACTATAAACTTTGTAGACCCTCAAAACCCCACCCCATGCCCGTTTCCATGTTTTTCTAAACAAGTATAGCTGAGTTCACAACACAAAACCCTCCTCAATGTTCCTTTTTGCATAAACCTCCAATTAGAAATGCCCTTTACCTCAATTTTTTCAACTGTCGCGAAGTTCTTTGGCAAGTTTCACCTCTCGCCGATCCAAACGGAAGTGAAGGCGTCCTATTTTCGCCAAGGCCAAAGGTAAAGTTGCAATCACTTTTTTCATGGACAAAAGAACAGTGAACAAGACGGTAAGAGACTTGATAGTGTAAGTGTGTGAAGCAATGCATTAGTTACAAGGGTAAAATTGTCTTCTTGTATACTCACTCCTGACAAACTTGTCTTTTTAACACCAAAAAAAAAAAAAATCTTGGTTACCGGACAAAAATGGAGCATCACTATTCAGATTTATAATTGGAGCATTGTAAACGTCACCAATATTTGGTGTTTGCTTTTTCAATGGTGAGGTGTGGAGGGGGTAATTCCAAATGACTTGAAATTGCTATTTCAGTCTTGGACTTGCATGCAAGGGATTGAGTAAGGTAAAGTGGGACATTCTGTTCTTTGTTGTGGTTTGGTCGTTATGGAATTACAGGAACATCATTTTTTATAAGGTGACACTCAACCAATCAGAATTAGTGGAGAAAATAAAATATCACTGGGGTGGAGTGGTCTACTATGAGAAGCAGAGCTAGCGCAGACAGTTTTAAAAGTGGTCAGCGACAGGAAATTCAACAAAGGAATAGAGAAGTTCTGCAGAAGCATAATTGGTGGACTTGTGTTCAGTTTGACGCATCAAAGAATATCTATGTTGTTGGTAGAGTTCTCACAATCAATGATAGGCAACCAATTTGCTATCTTTACGGGTTTTGTCATGCTGATTCAACTATTGCAGCGAAGATAAATGCAGTTGATATCTCGTTACAATTTGTTGTGGAAGATAAGGGAGCATCAAGTGCAATTTACAATTCACTCCCAGGCGTTATACAAATGGTTGAATGGAGACACACAAGTAGGATGGGAGTTGCGTTTCGCAAGGAACAAGTTTCTCAATAGCAGCAGATGGCTTCAAAATCTGCATACTGACCTCTCGAACAGGAAAAGAAGCAAATGGGTTAAGGAATGGTGTAACATGATCCCCCAGTCAGAAGAGCGAAAAATTATTTGGCAAGAGAATAGGGAATGGCTTTGAGGATTGGTGATTTGCAATAGGGGTCTCATCCAAGGAGCTTACTATTATAATTAGCCCCAAGTTTTTCTGTCTCTGGTGTGGTTCTGTCTCGGTTTTTGATTTTTTCGTTTGTCCTTTTTGATGTTTTCACTGCTATTTTGCTCCTCTCCTTGAGGGTCGAGCTTCAATTATGAATAATAAAAAAAAAAATCATGTGACTTGGTTGTTAATGTGGAGAATGAATATCGAGATTGCATCAACTAAAAGGAAGTGTTGTACATGAGAATTATAATTTGTTTCACAAGGCCATCTACCCAATCTATAGTAACCGAAAGATAAGAATATAGTTGATTGCTTGTTACAAGCTGTTACAAGTTGTTTTGAGTTTGTTTCAATTTGATTTTGTTAAGCCACTGGTTTCTCTATGGAGTGGCTACACCTACACGGCCCCGCAAGACGGTGAAGGGGCAATGAACACCAATCTTGTCTAAAAGAAAGGAATGCCGAGATGAAGATAATGACTTGTTTAGTAGATAGGCAAGTTGATGACTTGAGGGGACACAAGAGACGAGCAGCTCCTTGTTGGCAATGAGATTGTGGGCAAAGTGGTGGTCAATAGCAAGATGTTTCATGCGCGCCTGAAAGACCGGATTGGCACAAAGATAGGTGGCCCCAATATTGCCTAAGAATAGTGAAAGCGTTTTGGTAAAAGAAAACAAAGCTCTTTGAGAAGTTGTTGAAGCCAAAGTAATTCAGCTGAAGTGGAAGCTATGCACCAATATTCAGCTAGTGGAGGGGAGTTTATTCATGGCAATATAAGTTCATCCAATGTACTTGTCACAGCTGATTTTCAAGGTCGCATATCAAATCTTAGCATAACTCCTTCAGTTAGTGACTCCTTTCACCACTTTGGGAAATAGGCTACCAAGCACCACGTGTTAAAACCCGAAAATTGACCCAGAAGTCTGATGGGTATAACTTTGGTATTCTCCTTCTTGATATGCTGACTGGCGAATCGCCATTATACATCCCCGTAGATGGTAATAGTTGTTGAGCCGTTGCCAATAATTGTTGTTCACTGCAGTGGTTGATCATGATCAACGTGCGGAATAGTCAAAGAAAAAGCCTAAAATATACCAAAAGGATTTGGGCAACGTTACACAACTCGCTGGAGATGGAAATTAATAAAACCAGAAAAAAGAAAAATAAAAAACAGCTTTATTTAAAAGATAATAATAAAAAAAGAGTTATACAATTTTGAAATAATTTAATTAAAAATCAACTGGTCCACTCAACAAACTAGCAATAAAGTTTCAAGAAACTTCCACCTTGTTTCAGACGCGTTGAACTATTGACCAAAGAAGTTGTTTAATACCATAAGGTAATCAAGATTGGCCTCAACAAATTCTTCTGTTTTTGTGGGTGTTCTAGTTCTGTACACATTATGGCAGCGTCTCTAGTAGGAGGAGCAGCTGTGGCAGCTGTACTTGGGGAACTGCTCAAGGCGGTTTTGGGAATTAAAGACAGGGCCATTATGTTCAAGCAAACCTTGGCATACCTCAGAACAACCTTAATAGCAATAGTTCCCGTGATCAAAGAGATAGAACAACACAACAATGAATTGGGCCGTGCAAAGGAAGAACTAGATTCGTTGATTAAAGAAATGGAAGAGGGCACAAAGCTTGTTTACAAGTGTTCAAAAATCCACAAGTTAAATTTCCCTGCCAGGATCCGTTACCAAGAGCAACTGATAGCACTGGTGGAGTCTCTGGTAAGGTTCTTTATGATCGATATGCAAGCTCAAACTGCAAGAGATTTGAAAGAGACATTGGTCAAGGTTAGAAGACATAGCGCTGTTAATAAGCTGCCCTTGGTTAGCACCGAAAATTCAAGGGGTTCATCTTCAGATTCTGACCTCGTAACCATGGCAATAGATATGTGTGACTCTTTGGTGATGCAGCCAAATGCTGAAAAATGCAATGAGAACCGATTCTACTGATGAGGAAGCCATTGAGCCGAAGACTAAGCAGTCAAAGTCAACGCAGCCAGCTAAAGATCCAGCTGGGACTAATTTTGCTGTGCAAGTCAAAGATATGACTAGCCACTTGCACGAGGTTAGCCAAGTAAGTTCCTATATTGTTCTGCAATATATTTGCTTTAATTTAAATGATTTTGAGCAGAAATTTTTTCTTATCATGAGAGTATAATTTTTTTTCTTGTCGTGAGAACACCTAAAAATGTCTCTTACTTTAAAGCCACACTTATATTTGATAATTGAAAATACGTGTAACACTAGTCTTTGAACGGTTCGTTATCTATCTTCATTTCACATATAGTTGTAAAAACGAGAACTAGTAAATCTTGTTATGAAGATTACGTATCTTTGAGTAAATTTGTTTTGTATTAATTTTAGGGGACTGAGGTGAGATTAGTGATTGGAATGATAAATTGTATCCTTTACTCACATAACTGAAAAAAAAAAATGTCAAATTTTTTAACAAAATCATACGAATGATAGTTGACATAAAGAGGTAAGAATTATTTATTCCTCTAAAAGTTGACAAGCACGTCTCATAAAAACTTCTGTCAAATATTATAACACTTTAGGACTTGTCTTATTCTTTTAGCATGTTGTTTTGAAGCAAAGGCTAGGAAATAATTATGTGAAATAATGACTTAAGAATATTGTTTATCCGCTAATTGTCATTCTTCCAGCTAGTAGTACTTCTTGCAAAGCATTAATTTTCTACCATGTTCACATTTAATTTTCTTGTGGTGTATATAGATCAAAGCAAATGCATATAATAGTCAAGTAACACAGTATTTGATAATTGAGAAAATTCTACGACCAGTTATATACAGATGAGAAGAGATCCATAGGTATCCGTCTACCTAAACTAAATCGATTCTTCATATGATAGGCGAATTCAACCATTGGAAGGATAATTTTCAACCAAGAAAAATCATTACTTTTGAAGGGTGTCCTAATAAATCTGATCTGGAGGATTTATTAAAGTGCTTCGGCTGAAGTGCTTGGGGAGACAAGTTATGGAACTACTTACAAAGCCATCTTGGAAGATGGGACAACACTAGTTATGAAGAAGTTTAAAGGTGTGGTAGTTCTGAAGGAAAAATTTGAACGCCTTATTAAGATTGTGCAAAGGCTTTCTCAACACCCAAATGTTATGCCCCTTCTTTCTGGCTTTTATTCTATTGATGAAAAACTACTGATCTGCGACTACATGGCGGCCAGCAGCTTTTCCAAGTTATTGCATGGTAAATTTTAGTAATTTCTGTTAATTTGAAATTTGAATATTGCGGGTAATTATTTCATGGTAAACTTGGCTATCTTCATCACCTTTTTGTCTGGTCCAATATATAAAAATTTAGATTAATTTATTCCTATATTCTTGTTATTCAATTCTCAAATCATATATATATATATATATATATATATATATAGGGAATGCATTGAGTTAGAATGACTTTTTTGTGTGAGAATAAACGTTTTAACTACTGGATAAAAATAAGTGGCTGATATAAAATTACCAATTTAAAAGAAAAAAAAAAAAAAAACTCAAACTCACTCCTAACTTTCTCTTAACCTTCCCCAGCTCCTCTCTCTTAACCTTACCCAGGAAACTCAACCAACGATTCATTCAAGTAGCAGCGAAGGACGATGAAGACAGGGGCAAGAGTTTGGAACAATATCAGACCCTCTGTACAGATATTGCTGTGACCTGCAGGTTTTCTTAACTTTAGCTCCGTTTATTTAAATGGAAAGATCAATAATCGAATATTTAGGCTGTTGATCTCATCATGTCATATCCATAGTTCCTTGATCCCACCGCATCAACCAATTTTCACAAAACCATGACTTTCTTTGTCACTTTAGTTAATGACTACGTTGGTCCGTTCTAGGTTGCTCGCTCTGAACAGTTTCATTTTGCCCTTTTAGATAGTCTTTTCCTAGGTCACCTTTTTTTTGTATTAGCCTCTTAATAAAAGCACTAATATTATGGACTCAAATTTAAGAGATAGTCAGTCCAAAAGACTAGTCTATTAAATGGGAAAGCTCCTAAACTTAAATATTATATTTGAATGATATGATTCTCAAATATAGGACTTGTAACACCCAAATTATAAAATCTGGGTTTGTTCCAAAAACTAATATTTCCATAAGATTACTTATATTTGAAATGCAATTTATAGTATGGGGGTGGGGAGGCAAAGATTTAGGAAAGAGGAAATGTAACGAGTGGAGCAAAAAAAAATGGGGGTGATTAAGTGGGGGTGATGAGGATAGAAAGTCATGTGAGTTTTAAAATTGAGAGTTAATCTTAGCTGCTCATCTAATTTAAAGATTAAAAAGTCTTTTTCTCACTTCTCATTTAAAAAAATCATTCTCATTTATTGTGTGTGTGGATCTATATCTATATATAAAACTTCTAAATGATTTATTTTAAAGAAAATATCAACATGTCATTAATTTCAAAATTAAAGAACAGAAGACAAATAAAAGTTAATGTAAGGCTCGCCCTAATCATATTATCCATTGTTGGTTTGTTGCCTACTCGTATTATATATTGTGTGAAATGATGATAGGAACAAGGGAAGCTGGATGGACCCCACTAGACTGGAATTCAAGAATGAAGATTTTACTTGGAGTTGCTAAGGGTATTGCTCACATGCACTCTATCATGGGAAGGGAAACTTTCCATGGCAATATAAGTTCATCCAATGTTCTTATCACAACTGATCTTCAAGGTCGAATATCAGATTTTGCCATAACTTCCTTTTTCAATGGCTTCTTTATGTTCTTTGAAAAAGGGTACCAACCACCAGAGGTGATTGAAAGCAGAAAATTGACCCAAAAATCTGATGTGTATAGCTTTGGTATTCTCCATTTTGAGATGTTAACCGGCAAATCGCCATTAGAATGTAAAGATCTTCCAAGCTGGGTTAGGTTTCAAGCCATGGATCGCGTTCCTATTGTAGTGTTTGATTATGCAATTCGAGATATTGCAACTGGCAAAGGCATGAGTTGCAATTGCACCTGACAAGAGACCTTCCATAGATGAGGTAGTTCGGGCGAGGGACAAAATAAATGCATCCAAATCCAGTTAGTGCAATCTGCATGGCTTGGAAAGGAAAAAACTTAGATAAGATTTGTTATTATCCATTCTATTCAATCTACAAATCAAAGAATTGATTAGTAGACATTTTCTCTTGAAAAGAGTATATAACTTTAACTTTTAAGTCACTCATTCATTCCAATAAAAATATCCATATATTATTATTTAATTTAAAAATTAATTCAAATAAATATAAAAAACTTGATATAATTGCCCACTTCTACATTATTTGAAGCCTTTTCCCGATGTTCAATTCTTTTACTCTATGCATCAAAATCAAATTGAATATACGAAAGTTTGGTTGGATCCAATTGATATAATATTTATTATTTTCATAAGTTTTAAATTTGAGTTTTGTAAATTTAATGTTATCACAATTTTATTCTCATATTGAGCTTATTTATCTCACATCAGATTAGTCAAGATTTAATAAACTATAAATACAGGGGATTTAAACAAAAAGATCAAGTTTAACTAAAAAAATTTTAAAACTAATAAATTTTCCTTTTCTTTACGACAAAACACGATAGCATAATTTGATTTCGGGTTCTGCTAATCAGTAGTAGAAAGTTTTTGAAGTTTTTAATATATTTCATACATTGAAATTTAAAAATCCTACCTTATAATAAAAAATTTTCCATTAGTTCCTTAACCCATAAAACTCTTTCGATTTATATAGCCGACTTTTTTTTTTCTGCTACATATCGCCGACTTCAATTAATACAAGAAAATTTTGTTATTGTAATTTGTTTTGCTCCCTTTAGCATTACCTTTATATTATTAAAATATGCATCAAACGTTATGTGTGTAAACTTCATCACTGTATTTGAAAAATAAACAAATACCAAATACCTTTTCCAATAATATGATGAAATTTTTTTTATTATCAACTAGAAGTATAAGTGAGCGATATTTAAAGAGAGAGAATAAATTAAGTCATTATGATTGGTCTAGCAATGAAGGGTTATGATTAATTGCATAAAGTCATAAGTTTAAATCTCATAATTGACAATATAACCAAAAAGCAAAAAGAGAGAATAAATTCAAAAAATAATTGGTGAGAGGGCTTCCTTTTAAAATTAATTAACGTGAATTTTTTAGATCATAATTAATTAAGGTAAATTTTGAAAATGTAAAAATTGAAAGATATAGAATATTTTTAATAAAAAAAGTGTGCATATTTATATCAAAAGAAATATGTAATTAAATTTAAAAAATGAAATATGTTATTTTTTTGGAAAAAAAAAAAGTAATAAGAAATTAACACTAGATTCCATGGATGCTCGAGGCAGGGACCTCATGGCAACGAATTGGGAGGGAATTTGGCCATAGTGAAATCAAGCCTGGTTGGGGAAACAAGTAGAGGCTCCTAGTCAAGTTTTCTTACAAACAACAACAAATCTGAGAAGCTTTGAAAGAGCCCAAAGCAAGGAGTGTACAAGGATGCCTAGTGAACTCACTCGTGACAAATGGGAAGTTTTGCCCCCTGGAGTCTTCAAGGTGAACACCGACGTTGCACTATTTGCAGAAGGCGAAGAATATGGGGTTGGCATGATTGTGAAGGACTAGAACTACTGGTATTGCGGCAGTCATTAAGAATTTTCAAGGGCTAGTGGAGGCACATAGAGTGGAGGTATAGGCTGCAAGAGAAGGAGTGACCTTTGCTAGGGATTTGGGGCTTCGATCGATAATCCTAGAGGGAGATGCAAAAATCATATTTGATGCATTCAATAACAGTGATGAAGACCTCTCATACACTAGGTCTATTATTTCTGAGACTTGTTTTGTAGGCTATAGATTTAATTTTTTTCAAGGTCCAATTTGTTCCTAGGGATTGTAACTCAATTGCAGATAGATTAGCCGAGTTAGCTACAAATCAGAATAGCCAAATATGGATAATGAGGCCCTAGATTGTATAAGGCATGTACTATCTTTTGATGTTTGTTTCCAAATAAATTCATACTTCATATAAAAAAAAAGTAATAAGAAATAAAGTTATGGTTTCATCTTAAATGCACCTGAGAAACTAAGTTGCATGACGCACCTTGAGGTGCACGATTGATTTGGGCCTTCATTGGATGATTAGAAAATATGGAGGGTGGGGACTTGTTGATGGGTACTTGTAATTCCAATTTCCAAATATGTGGAATTGTTGAGTAAAATAAAGGAACGTTGGAAAGGGACAAAAAAGTAAAAAGCGATGTCAAAGAAAAATGCCCCCTCCTCTGCCAGTGCCACCTCTTCCCCTGCATCCTCCTCCGCAGCCTCCTCCAAACCCCTTGGCTCTACCTCCTCCACCGCCGTTGGCATGTCCCTCACCGAGGAGCAGAACATCGACAACCTCATCCTCCCAAAACAAGAGGTCATCCGCCGCCTCCACTTCCTCAAGCAGTTGGTCACTCTATTCGGAGAAGATGATGCTGCCAGGTTGGATCGGCTGAAATACGTTCTCAAAGCAGGTTTGTTCGAAGTTGACAGTGACATGATGAAAGGACAAACTAACGATTTCTTGCACGTCATCACAGAGTTGAGGAAGCAGTAGAAGGTAAAGGACAGCGCCGTCGACAATGGGGAAGGCAACGCGGGCAATGATGACCTGAGCGAGGGTGAGTCCAGTGGTGTTGCCATAGACAAGGACTCGAAGCGAATGAAAAGAGTTTTGCACAAACATCAAGATCCCGTTCACATTCAAAAAGAGCTTTGCACTGTAGTAAATTAGTAAACAACTAGTAGTAACCAGCAGAAAAAAAGACTCCAACCTCTTATGGTAGGTTGCATAATACCAGAAGCCCATTTTATTCCATGGTGCAACATGCACCGTACAAAAAAACGAACCTAAAGTTAGTACTCTCTACTAACTTTTCAAACTTAGTAGATAGGAGTAGATAAATTTGAAAAGTGATTTTACTTTACAACGTTTAAATAGAATTAATTCTTTTAAATTTATATTTCAAATAAAATATTAATATTACCAAATGTAAATAAATTGTTTAACATTAAATTTTTTTACAATAAATTTTTTAACATAAATTCATCTAAATTCATAAAAAAAAATAAAAATAAATTCCTCTAAGGTCTGATCCAACTTATATGTCTTATATGTCTTTGACACGGTTTACATTTTATATTTGGTAATATTAATTTCACATTGAACTTTTTCACATAACAACTCTCGCTTTTTTTTTTTTTAACAAAATAATAACTCTTGTTATTGTTATATGTGTTGTATTCTATTTATCCATTATGGGTGGCTCCGGTACTGCCACTCTTCTTTCACATATGAATAAATGTCACTACAGACTCAGACGTAATGAATTTGTCATGGATTAAGTAAAACTTGTTTAATTAGTTTTAATTATGATATTTAGCCCGCAAAAGTGTTTGTTTGTGGTGTGTGGTTCGCGGAATGTTTATATATTCTCAAGAATCTAAGTTTGGAAATACAACATACCCATGTTTGGTTTGTATTCTAGGCAAATTATATTTTCGGAAATGAAAAATGTCTAAATTTTATTCCTACCCTCCCTCGTGGAAAAGTTGAATTTCAATAGAAATTGAATGTTTTTGAAAATAAAAAAAAAAACTAAATTACCTTTAGAT
This sequence comes from Pterocarpus santalinus, assembly GCA_031439595.1. Taxonomy (NCBI): domain Eukaryota; kingdom Viridiplantae; phylum Streptophyta; class Magnoliopsida; order Fabales; family Fabaceae; genus Pterocarpus; species Pterocarpus santalinus. Next base: position 8,631,063 of record CM062523.1, read on the forward strand.
CCTTAATTTTGAAAAACCATCACAACTATCAGACCACCACCGGCCCACTCTCAGACCACTATCGGCCACCGCTAGACCACCATGAAATGTCGTCGGTGCCATTTTGTCATGGGTATTGTTGGAAAAAAAATACTGTGTTATCAAGAATACTTTTCCATATCAAACGCCTTTAAAATGCATTCAAGAAAAAGCTTTTCCACAAGTAGTATTCCTAAAAATGAAAAATCATTTCACAAACCCCACGACCATGACGAATGACAAATCCTAAAACTATAATGGATCTATTTATATTATATTTTCTCTTAACTATAATGGACCTCTTTGATATAATTTATTTCGGCGTAGGGTTTATATTTAAGCTTTTTGTTTTTTTAATCTTGCTAAGTCTGTTTTTCTTTCTTGTTTATTATTAAAATAAAATTATGGCACTTTCCTTTTATCAAGAAGTTGTTTTGAGTGTTGAAAAGGAACGAAAAAAAACAAAAAAAAACCAATGAATCAGTGTAGCTCAACTGGCAAGGGCCTGTGTTAATTTAATTAGAGGTCTTATATTCGAATTGCAAGTATATAACCACTCGAATAGTAATACCTTTTATAAGAGGGGTTTCGACAAAAGATAAAAAAATAAAAATAAAAAATCTCTTGATGAGATCGTTTGCCACACATGCGTGCTTTGATCAAAAGGTAATGATGGCGGATAAAAAAAAAAAAAAAAAGGATATATCCAAGAGCAATAGCCGATAAGTACCAACATGGCAACATCGTAAATGGGATGTCCTTTTACGATCATAAGGATGTTGAGGACAGCACTGTCTGCCTTCCTCTCTAATTCAACTCCAATTACAATCCGATAAATCCAACAAGATCTTTTTGGATGAACACAACATGGTTCATACGAAAATGTCATGTCACGAGAAAAAGGAAATTACAAATTTGCCGAGAAATGATTTGTATGTTTATCCTTTTCATAATATATTAGCGTTATATTATTAATGGAGATGAGAAGAAATACACTAATTTATGATGGGATGCTCATTGACTGGGTTTAACTTAACCAAGTCGTGGTAGAATATTTTTAATTAGGCCAGTTTTACAGAATTAATTTTAATTATTAGTTATAACTACACTAATGACTGAATTAAAATAACACAAAAGCTAGATAGAATTAAAAATTTTAAAAACTATATATAATTCATTTATTAAATTATATATAAAATAAAATTAAGAGATAAGATGTAAATTTTCAAATAAATTATATGAACATGCAAGTATTATTACGTTATGCATAAAGTATTAAATTAAGTTGATTAATTTTATAATTTATTCTTAAAATTCTTTGGTTGCAAGTTTATTCTTAACTTTAATAAAAATTAAAAAATTTCAAATCATGCTAGGCCATCATTTCTTGAGCCCACTTAGTTTATAACACACACTAATGAAAATCTTATTTATTTGATAAGCTTATAACATAAAGACACTTACTAAGGCTTCTAAAAGTAAATTCTTTCAATAAAAAGTCATTTTTAAATTTATCGAATCTTTTTTGAAAAATACTTCTTATATAGTGTTTTTAAAGTGGTTTTATACAATATTTTAAATCTTTAGCAAGTGTTATGGAGATCCTTTCTAACCAAATCCATATAATAAAGAATTTAATTTTATTATATTATTAACAAAATATTATACAATAAGTTTTTCATCCCATATTTTCTTTTATCTTACATTCATTTTAGTCCACATATTTTTTCATTCATTTTAATCTTTTAATTTATTAATTATGAGTAATAATATCCTTAAATGAATTTTGTCCAAATGATGACATGTCTAACTGGAATTAATGTCATAATTTTAAATTAAAAATTTTTAATATTGAATTCACGATTTTATGTTAAATACAATCTTGTTTCCCTCTTATTCTCATATGAATTTATGTTTAGAGTGACTCTTTATTGCTCGGACCCATTGCAACCCAATTTTATGTTATTTTCATCTAGTCCAGTTTTGGTCTCCATAGTCTGTAGCACCGCTTGGTAATCAGCAATTGACCAAAAAAAAGGGGTACAATGTGCTACAATATGGCAATATTTCCTTTTTTAGTGGCGTAAAGGCAATAATATTTTCTTGTTTTATTGTTTTTACTTCGAAAAAATTTTACAGTTCTTTCATAACACAAATTCTCATTAATTAGAACGGTAGAAATTTGATGATTATAAGCTTTGTGGATTAAAGTTTGCTGTACACAGTATAAAATACTTTTTATTTTACATGCTAAAAATTGTCATTTTCTATTTAAAACCATGGTACCAATTTCTCTTTGATATGTTGTCACTAGGGCTGTCTATGGGTTAGGCAGGATGAGTTTGAGGAGCTTTTTTTTTTTGAGTAAATTATATTTATTTCTCTTGAGGTCTTTTAATATTATATTTGCTTTCCTCTAGTTTTTAACTTGAATTTGGCTCCCCTAACAGATATTAACTGTGTTAACATTTCAATTAAAATATTCATTTTACCCCTTTTTATTAAAACCCTCATTCTTAAATTCTTTCCCATATTCACTAATTATTTTCCTCACCCTTTCTTCTCCACCTGCTTCTCCCCCCCCCCCCCGGCCAACAATAGTTGTGTTGTGGTTCTCTGTGGCAAAGCCATCAAAATGAGAAGATAAAGAGATCCCAAGCTTGCGCACTCTCTTCAGAGCATCAATCACAACCCAGATCTTCCTACCATGAATGCCCACCAAAACACCCTTCGCCAGGAGCTCAACGTTTAGAGCGGGAACAAACTAGGACGCATCATGCACGTCACCCCAGAACGAAGGACACCTTCTAGAACTGTTTCGAGATCTTGGAGCTTGCCATGGTGGTTTTTGGGGGGGGGGGTTTGAAGGGTGCAAGAGATAGAGGATTGTCAGGGAGAAGGAGTGGGCTTTGAAATAGAAGGCTTGTTGTGGTGTTTCATGGGGTGGCAGTGGTGGTGGTGGTGGTGGGAGGAGGGTTGGAATTGAGTCAATTTATCTCATGAGTTCATGAGTCAAGTTTGAAATAAAGATTTCAACTCATTTATTAAATGAGCCAAACTTAAGCTTTATTATATTAGTATTTTTGACCTCTATGATGCACGAGTTATAAAAAAAATTAAAATTAATATATATAAATTTTTAAGAATATTAGATAAAAGTAGTTTAAAATTTTTTATAAATATCTAAGTTTTTTTAATATTCACATAATGAGATTCATATAGTGATAATTTTTTAAAAAAATTATGTTATATCATTGTATTATATATTATTAAATATAATTTATTAAATCAAAGTGAAAAGAATATATACAAATTAAAATATTTGAAATTTAATTTAGAATATATTCTTACAATATTTAAGGGGAATTCAATAAATAAATAAATAATTGATATTTTTTCACCCTTTTATGTCTTTGATTAAAACTAAACTTCATGATATTTATTTAATAATTTTTACATAGGGATTTAATATAATCTTATTTTGATAAGATATATAAAAATTCAATTTTTTTAATCTAACCGTAATTTAATTATATTTTATATAATATTTTCAACCATACGTATAATAATAGAAATAATTATATATATTTTACAATAAAATATAAAACTTTATAGAATATTACATACAACATTTTTATGTGTACAATTAGCTGAAAATGAAATACTTTAGAAATAAAAAGTATAAATAAGAAATTATTTTTGAAAAAATAATTTATATTAAAAAATTGTATAAATTCATTTTATATAACATCTCATTATTTATAGCATAATTTGTTTAATAAGTTTTTTTTTTTTTGCAATTTTAAAGTGAGAATTGAATAATTGAAAAGAAAAATTAATTAATTTTCCCTATCCCTCCTCCTTATTAAAAAAAACTCATTCCATTTATTCTACCTATCTTTTTATTTAACCTATAATTAAGGATTTGTTAAATCTTAACCGAATAGAATATATATATATATATATATATATATATATATATATATATATATATATATATATATATATATATATATATATATATATTCTTGCAAAAGCCAAATAAAAATCAAGAATTAAAAGAAAAAATCCATATACTTTTTCCACCCACCACATCCTTTAATATCACAATAAGAGCATAAATTTGATCTTTATATCAACTTATTATTGAAAGTATTATACGTTTAATAATAAATTTATTTATAAATTTTTAGTAAGGTAAAACAACTATTAAAAATAAATTATTCCACTTTTCTCTCTATGCCCATTAATTGGCCTCATAACAATGATTTATTAAAATCAAACTAAAGAGAATATAGCTAGAAAATATTGAAGTAAAAAATTTAAAATTTTTAAAAAAATTATCCTTATTAAGTTATTAAAATTTATTTTTTAATTTTAATTTTGAGTATAAATTATACATAAAAAAAAGAATAAATCTGATTGGTTAGTTAAAAAATTTAGGATTAATTGTCATAAAGAAATATACTTTTAATTTTAAGTGAAGTCTAAACTTTTTTCCCTCAAATTTCTTTAGCTTCATAATAAAGTAATTTTAAAGAACAAATTTCACATAAACATTTTGAATAACAACTCATTATTGAAAATAAAACTCCACATATTTTTAAAATTTTTAAGTAATAATTAATCAATTAAAAAAATATTCCATTTCTGATTGCCTCCCATTCCTTCAATCTCCAAGAATAGAAGCTTTGCACTAAAAAGGAATATCATTCAATATTAATTTAAAATAAATTAATCCCAACTTTTTGTGCCTAATAATAAACCATATAAGACAAATTAAATAGTTAAGTATTTAAAATTGTTTAGTGGAGAATAAGTTGGTAAAATTATTTGAGAGAAGAGTTAATAGAGTAGAATATTGAGATAATGAGTGGAAAAGTAATAGCTTCCTATTGGACACACTTGTGGTAGTGGATTAAGTACTTTTAATTAAAAATAAAAAATAAAATCTCAAAATAACTTTCTTTATATAGTAAATTTTTTATAGTGTCTTATGGAAGTTTTTGTTCTTTATTTGATACTTGTTAAAACTTTCCTTGTAATACTTTTGAAATATTATAGTAATAGATTATAGTAGTAGATTCGACTTATTAGCTCATGAGTTGGCTCAGTTATATATATATATATATATATATATATATATATATATATATATATATATATATATGTTGTTGTGGTTGTTGTTGTTATTATTATTGTTATTGTTGTTAAAACTATATTCTTATTACTAAATATTCTATAGTTTATTAAGCTAAAAAGACTTAATTTATGTCTACCTTAAGCTATCTCATTAGGTTTGAGCAGCTCATAAGTTAACTCAAGTTGGATGAGCTTTTGGTGAGTTGAGCTCAAACCTGATAATTAGGCTCACTTTCAGCTTGAGTTTGGCCTACTATTAATGAGCCGAGTCTGAGCTATGTCAAACTCGAGCTCGACTCACTTCCAACCCTAGGTAGGAGGGAGAAGGAGCGTGCAATGATGATGATGATGCGGTGGGAGAAGTGCCAATGGAGGAGCCAAGGATCACAAAATCTCTCGTTCTATGTTGTGGTCCTGTGTTGTTATCAATATTTGGGTTTCATTAGTGTTGGAATAGAAGAATGGAAGGGAGATGGAAAAATATAAGGATAAGATGAGAACATTTTAGTATTTTCACATATAATTTTATGTTTAAAAAATGAAAAAAGTATGCTTCAGTCACATGAGACTAACAGAGCAAACGGTCTTACACTATTGAGGGAGATGGCTCTTCTATCTTCAAAATAATTAGGGGAGTCAAGTGTTATCTTGAAAACTAAAAGGGGCAAAGTGTAATGTTGGAAGACATCAAAGGAGATAAATATAATTTGGTTTTTTTTTTTTTTTGGGTTAGGGGGCAAGGATGGTGGAAGGGGATTTGGAGGATGGGGAAGATTCCTAACCACTATAAGCTCTACTAGCTTAAACCCAGGTGCACTTCTTTAGAGACAGATATATCCTTTATTAGACCAGTGCCTCAAGTGCAGTTTGAGAAGCTTTTTTAACCCAACTTGATCCAACTCATTAATGAGTGGATTGGGTTAGATCAAACCTATAGTTTTGATATATATTTTTGTTAAAAAAAGATTCCTATTAAAACTTGTCAAAATGTATATATATATATATATATATATATATATATATATATATATAACTAAGTTATTATATACATATCGAATCTTTTAACAAGCATGGCATATATAAATTTCAATATGTATAAATTTTGAAAAACATTCATAGACCTTAGAAGTTGTTACGAAAGTGTATATAAGTTATAAAAGCTTTCAAGAAAACATAGATAAATCTTGAGAGTTTTTAAGAAATAATATATAAGTCCTAAAAATAATTCTTCAAGCCCAATAAGAAAAACTTATCGCATTGCATATATTTTTCACAAGTTTGATATCATTCGAAAAAAAAAAAAAAAGATAGGTTGGATTGGGTTATATAGGTTAAAAATTTTCAAATCCACAGCCCGACATATAACTCATAAGTTAGAGAATTTTCAACTCAATTTAACTTATTGACCTAACCCAATTCAACCCTATTTTTATGAGTTGGGTGGGTTTAAATCCATGGATTTGTGGATTTACCCAACCCAATGGACACCCCTAGTCATCACTATCAACAATCTAAATGGCTTTTTATTTAAGGATAATATTATATGTGTTCAAATCTGGGTTATCTGAGAAGTCTCCGAACCAAGAATGGGATCTCAAGCTACTTGAAGGAGCGTTTCCACGGCGGTGAAGGGTGTACCTGCAAGGACTCCGACGTTCAAGTTAGTGAGTGCAGGAATATGTGAGAGGTGGGTCAGAAAAGATACTTATAGCTCGAAATTGTACCCATTTTTATACTGATGAGTAGTTGATAAGAAAGGAGGATTTGATCCCACCTTTGTAGGAGATAACCCTAGACATCTGATATCTAGGGATATCGGATGGGTCCGAGTTTTCTGGCCGTACGAGTGAAAGTCATTCCGTGATACCAGGGCACGAAGGATTTAGCCCAAGTTTGGGCTCCAACTCGGATGGACGGTCAGGGTCAATCTCGGATTATAAATTCGTTACCTATTTGGTTCTAGCCATTGGACCAAGTTGGACCTTTGCGTTGTAGTCCGGAACAATATGTAATTCATAAATAAATAGATTAAAATGAGTAAATTAAAATATAAGAACAAATTGAATGCAAAACTCATCAATATCCAAAATTTATTCGATCTTGAAGCTTAATTAATTTGACTTAAGTTGAAATTATTTTTACTTTATATAAAGATTTTCTAATATTAATTTAAAATTTAAAACTTTGCTTAAAAGAATAAATATCTCACCACTTAAATTAATTATTATTGGTATGCTTGAAGATATTATTAGAAGTTATTTCTAAGGTATTATTGTAAAACTCACCGTGTACTAAGCATTTCGCTCTGATGTATTATATTGGAAATGACCTCATATAATAACATCAAACTTATATAATAACAAGATAGAAATACAATTTTGAAATATGACATCATAAATTTTTGTGGTTGGTGGGTGGAAAGCGAACCCGGAAACCAAGAAAGAAGCAGCTGGTTACCGTTTTATTCTGAGTTTTCTTCTGACTGTTCCCAGTAGCACCGATGATCACGCGTGCCACTGCCATCGGCACTACGAAATTCGGAATGAGATGGAGATGCCAACGTCCTTGTCCTTCACCTGTCGACCTGAAAATGACTCTCCTCCCTCCCCATTCTCAATCTCATTTTCCCTCGTCATCATCCCCATACCATGACGTCATTATATTCTACATTATTAAATAATAAATTAAATTTTATCCGCAAATAACACTTTTACTTTATTAGGCATTTGCCTTTCTACAAATAAAATTTTAAATTTGAGTTTTACAAGAAATTTTAACCAAATTAACTAAAATTTGGTAAACTTTAAATGTAGGTGAATAATGCTAATTTATTATTTGGCATTGACATTTGAATTTGGGCATATAATTAGAGTAAAAATTAGAATTGGACTCATTAATTCTAATTTTTATAATTTTTAAAATATTTTTATTTTCGAATATTGTTGCTCTCTAATTTTTATATATAAAGTGTTATATATTGAAATTATAATAAAAAAGTAAAAAATTATTTAATTTTAAATTAATAAAATAATATTAATACTTAATTAATTTAATTCATTCGATATTTATTTATCCTAATTAAAGTCTTGTATTCAAGTTATATATATATATATATATATATATATATATATATATATGTTGGCCTAAAATCAAAAGTATTAGGAGAATTTTATTCTCATCATGAATTGATTTGATTTAAATCAAATTATTTAAATTTTAATAAATTTTAAATAGTAATAATTTTTAAAAATTACTGAAATTTACTGCAGTCATAACTTTCTAAATTATCTAAGTGTGGATACTACTCATTTTTTTTTCTACAATTCACCTTCTTTTTTTAAAAAAATCTTATTCCATTAATAATATATGTATTATTCATGGTATTTATATTAAAAAAATGCGGCCAACAAAAGCTTCCAAATTCCGATGCTACCATTGCACGATCGTTGACCAACGTCAAATTGGGTCCACATTCGATTTGAAATTTGACGAATGGACGAAAAAGGACAAACCTAATACAGCGGTCAATACGAGCTCTCCCACCGTTGGTATTGACTTCTCATTGCGGCGAATGGAGGACAATATAGTAATTCCATTGCAAAGGAACTGTATCTCAGTGGCGCATTTTGCGGTATAGCCGTCGCAATTTCACTTTACACGCTTTATTTCTACGTACTTATCCGTTAATTTGGAATTTGTAGTATTTGTTTTTTTTGACCGCGTTTGGTGTAGTCTGTAGTATTTTTTTTTTATTTAATTTTGATAAACTAGTTAATATTCAATAACAAAAATGAAATAAGAAATTAAGAACTGAGCTCGTTCCAAAATATTTTCTTTCGTTTAAGAAAAGCCATTGTAGACCTTTGGTATACATCATTTTCTGCCTTTGCAATTTTTCATTTAGATTTTAGAATTATTCAATTCTATGAGTTGCAATTTCGATTCCATTTCATAGTTCAACGGCAATATTCTCAATCACATTTTTTCCAACTTCAATATTTTCATTTCGTTCATGTAGCTCTCGAAAGTAAACTTTAAGAATTTTAACTCTAATTCCGTTTTACAATTCAAAGGAATTAATTTCAATCATTATTTGCCAACTCCAATCTTTTCATTCAGTTTATATAAGAAATATTCACTAGATTAATTTGTCTCTATTTCACACAAAAATATTGACTAGTCGAATAGGTTGAGAGTCAAGATGAGGCAGGAAACTATTTTAAGATAACTAAAAGGCTCAGCTAATATAAAACATAACCGATTCTAATAATCAGGCGATTACTACCAAGAGAGGAACTTCGTTCCTCAGCAAATGGATTCTCAAATTACTCTAAAGAACATTTGACAGACAGATCAGCAAATCAGGTCACCAAAAGGATATTGACAAATAATTGAAGGCTAATGAAATGGATTGAAGCTTAAACAAGCTGAAAGTAAATGAAATACTATAAATGAAATGCAGTAAAGTACTGGAAAGTAAAAGTAAGGAATGTAAAATACAGAAAATATAAAGATAAATGTAAAAAAAATTTGTGTTTGATCCATTTGTTTGGAGGATGATTCTACAGATAATGCTCAATGCTATTTATACACGTACAGAACTTAACAATTATCCCAAGGCCTCTATGAATCACATTCTCACACAAATATGTTCAGCAAACTTTCTCTTAGTAACCGCCCTGTAATCGTTTTTCATGTTTTCCTTGAGTGTACTCTGCTCAACATAGTGGTAACTGCTTAAAACATTTTCTAAACCAGAGACCACCTACCTCAGTTACTCCTACTTTCAAGGGAATGGTCACGGACTTGATCAAACTCTTATCCTCTGTTGAGGCACATTCTTTCTGCAACCAAAGCCCAGAACTGGTTTGCAGATTACAAGTTATTAGAAAGGCCCAAAGCCTAACAAGAAACTCATGCGGTCGGCTAATCGGCTAATGTCACTTATTCAACTGTTAGCCATTGGCTATCAATTGTTGGCTAAATCAGCTGTTGAATATCGGCTGAAACCCATATCAGCTGTTATGCCTCAAAATATGCAAGTAAGCGTTCCTATAAGCAACTACAATTAGTTAGAATCGTAATCACAAAAAAAAGGTAAATCAGCCAAGATAAAATAGAAAAATAGTCGAAATGATATTGAAACAGCATTTTTCTAGGCTTGAGACGGCCTCAATTGAGCCTTCCCATTGCCACGTTGACGCTCTTGTCTTAGGTTTTTCATAGATATGCAATAATAGTTATTTCGACACCTAGATTTCAGCCGGAGGCTAATTGAAGTTTGGTTGAGGGTCTTGTCCTATTTCAATTAATTTAAGCCAAGCAACACGTTCCACGCCGACTGTCTGTCATCACCTATTATTCAGCTAACTACTTTTCGGCTATCAGCTAAATTTGACTAAATATTGTCTTATCCGGCTGTTTCTCCTCAGCTGATGTCCATCTTCGGTTAGCCGCAATTTTTTGGTACCAACAATCTTAAAACAAATTGTAATAAGATTTATGAATGTAAATGTGAAAAAAGTATAATAACATTTATTAATATGTTATTATATTATTTAATAAGTGTTTAAGTTAGATTATTTTATTACATGAGGTAAAATTTTTTTAATATTAATTTTCTTGATATACAAGATTTAAACTTAATATCTAAAAGAAAAAGTATCGAGGATCACTCAAACTAATAAAGCATTATTATATTTTATTAGTTTAATATCATCAATATTAAATAATATACTAATATGTCATTACATGATGCTATAACTTTTTTTCATATTAACTATATATATATTAATTAAGAATTTAATTTAAATGTGTTGATAGTATAAATTTTTTTTTGTATTATCATTTAATTATTTCTTATCATATTAGTAAGTATAGTTAAATTTTATACCTATTACTTAAATGATCATATAAATAAAAAGATATAATTGATTGATTATGTAAATTTTTTTTATATTATCAATACATTCAAATTAAACTCGTTAGTTAAAATCCACATGATTGAAGATGAGAAAGAGAACAAAGCTCATTTCAATGGTAAGTAAAACTTATTACACATTATTATCCAAGTTTCTAGTTGAATGTAACATTTACATAAAAGAAACCAAAACAATATAAATAACAATAATAATATCTACAATAAAATTGGGATGAGAGAATTTTGATTATTTATAGAGATCCTACTCAATTTAAGGAGAATTGATGCCAATAAGAGAGTATTTATGATTTTGACTAAAGTAAGCAATAGTAAGAGCTGCTAAAAAAAAATAATGATAATAATAATGAAATTTGAAACTTTTACCAAATTAATAATTATAACAATGATGATAAAATTAAAAAAATAAAAAAAAAAGAAAGAAAGAGAAGCAAGTGGGAGAGTTGGCCGAGTCTTGAAGTATAATCATCGTGCATGCATTTTTGTGTGCCTCTCTTTCTTTCTCTTCCCTTTCTTATTCTGCATGCACACGCCTTCCCTCTCTCTTTCTCTCTCTCTCTCTCTCTCTCTCTCCCCGGTCGCCGTTGATTCAACTCTCGGACGCGATTATCCTTCGCCGGCAAGATTCCGACGACTCTGCGACCACACCAAACCTCACCTTATTGAATGCGAATCCATAACCGTAGAACCTGCTTCTCCGCCTTATTCTCTTCCTAGCACCCGCCGAAGCACGAAACCTTGCTTCTCGCGAGCTTCCAGTAACGAATTCTTGCAACTTGACCTCCATTTCTTCGGTTTAATTTCGGTATTAACGCTTCTCAGTTGCTAGATTTCGCGTTGTTGTTGATTTTCTCGAGCTTGGTGAGTTCGGTGAGGTTTTTCTTTCCACTGAAATCGAAGTAATTGTTAGGGTTTCTGATTTTGATTAATCTCGAATCTTTCTATTCTTTTGTGGTGTGATTGGATGCAGTGAAAGTGTGGAGGTTGTGGAATTGAGGTTGAAAAATTAATGGAGTCAAGGAGCTGCATGAACGTGGCATGCGCCACCTTGACGTCGATTCGGTCGCGCAAAGGTTGGGCCCTGCGATCCGGTGAATTCGCCGATCTCTGTGATAAGTGCGGGTAATAATTTCACTTCTAGATTTCAATTTATCACGCGCGATGAGTTGATAATATCAGAATCAGATTGTACGGAACTCAACAGTGGGATTAGGAGTAATTACAAATATTTGATTTTCGCCTTTATTGTTCTCAATTGTTCCTTTTTTTTCCCCCCCGTTTGGGGATTACTATTTTTAATTTTTAAATTTGCTTTGAAAATGTTAAATTTCATTCTCTATTAATCAAAGTTTTGACCTTTGGCTACTTTGTTTCGTTAGCTTTCTTCTTTTTTTTTTTTTTCTCTCTCTCTCTCTCTCTCTCTCTCTGGATTTTCCAAAGTTGGTGTGCTGGTGTTTACCCACCTTTTTTTTTTTTTTTAACAAAAAGGAAATTGTATAGTCGGTTGTGATCTCAGCATAGGTGAAATTGGGTCGGTGAACCGTAATTGCGGCAGTGCACCACAATTTAAAACGTGGTTTATGGCATATATTCATGTTTTTTACTGTATTAATTGTCCTGATAATTCGAAAGAATGACAAAAATAAAATAAAATTACTGGTGATATATTAAATATGAATTAACATAAGATTTTCCAAATAAATGGGGAACGAGATTTAAAAAAATCGCAAGAGAAAAAAAGATAATTATATAACCAGATTCTATGATTATGTAGCTTGTGTCAGATATACAGGAACATTTTTTTCTCCTGGTTTAGATCTTATTGTCGAAATAATGTTGAATTTGAGCCAAGCCTGATATCATTATCTGGTTAGGAAAGAGATAATGAGCATGGGATGACGCCATGTTACAATTTCAGACTATAAATTGAAATTTGAAAGGTTTCACTGATGTGTCTCATGACAAAATTTTCAAAGCAATTACTGAGTGAAAATATCATGACACGTTGCTTTTATAATTTTGATTTCCACACTCGAGTTATGGCCATATAAGTTGTTAACAATGTGATCTAAGTAACATGTGCGTTTTGGATTACATAATGACTTTAATCAATAAAAACCTTATTTACTTAATGGAAATTTGGACATTACCAAGAGGCAACTTATGTTTAGATTCTTACAATGGATTTTTATTTTTATTTTTTATTTTTTCCCTACTCTAGTTCTGCTTATGAGCAATCAACATTTTGTGAGATGTTCCACTCAAATGAATCTGGTTGGAGAGAGTGTGTTTCATGTGGCAAGGTAGAGTATATTATACTCAGCCTTATAACTTCCTTTACCCCCGCCACCCTTCTGCACTTTTACATGCTACCCTATGGTTAATGATCCAGTATGTTCTATTATCTGCAGCGTCTACATTGCGGATGCGTTGCCTCTAGGTCTCAACTCGAGTTACTAGATTCTGGTGGTGTAAGCTGTATAAACTGTGCAAGAAATTCAGGACATCAACCTGTAAGATAACATTACCATTTCACTTATAAACTATAATTTATCTTTGCAAATACAGAAACAGATAATTTACCTTTATTTTCTTCCCGACATCCTCAAATAGATTAGCATTTATGATGTGTTAGATTGTAGGTCTTAATTTTCAGGTTAAGTTTTGACTGAATCCTGTTTTGTCATAAAGTTGGTAAGTTAATTATGTATTAGAATTTAGGAGGTAAACTGAATACACAATGATTTACGAAAAAATAGCAAACTGTGTTATGTGAGCTCTGCAATTCAAATATGGTCTGCCATTTATACTTTGTTGCTTCTCACATAAATGGTTATTTTTTTTTTTTTTATGCTTGAATTTTCAAGACTAAATGGACATTACAATAATTATTTGACAGATTGCAAGTACTGAAAAGCCTACTGGATCTGGGACGTCAAAGGTTAAAAATGTCAGTGAACAGCTGTGTCCATCTCTGGCTAGCCAATTAAATGTGAGGGGTATGCAAGTAGGGCATTATGCAGAGAGTGATGGGCTGAGATGCTGGCTCAAACCTCATAATGTTGATACAAATGGGCCTTCTACAGAAATAAAAGTGGAAGAAGTTTTTCCTTCTACTGCAGAACTTGGAAGCACTTTGATATCACAATTTCATTCTGAGACTAATGGATCATCTAGGGTTGCCAAAGCAGACAACTGTCAGGCAGAAATGGAAATGCGAGACATATATGAATCACTGGCGCAGACAAATTTGAGTATGACCCTTGCCGCTCCTTTAGGAAATTCAAATCCCTTTCATAGTGCTGTTGTTGATGAAAGGGAACAAAGTAAAACATCACCTTCACTTCTACCAGGGTCCAGGTCTCGCCATCTTTTACCAAAGCCCCCTAGGTCAACTCTTGGCGTAGGCTTAGAAACAAATGTAGGCATGGTGTCCCAGATTCGAGTGGCAAGGCCTCCTGCTGAAGGACGGGGAAGGAATCAGCTACTTCCGCGTTATTGGCCTAGGATTACAGATCAAGAGTTGCAGCAAATATCTGGAGAGTATCCAATGTTATAATTACTTCTATGAATTGTTACTATTGGCAGGATATTTTATGCCAGGTGATAAACTTGTTATTGTTTTGATTATTACCCTTTACCTTAGAAAAGCATTTCCTTAACCATGATTCATGATATGTTCAAGTTCAAATTCCACCATCGTGCCACTCTTTGAAAAGATGCTTAGTGCAAGTGATGCTGGTCGAATTGGTCGCTTGGTTTTACCAAAGGCATGTGCTGAAGTAAGTTTTCTTAACTTAGAAGTTGAACTCATGTCTATTTTTGTCATTTTGTATTAACCAATGATTCCACTAAATCTCTTTTTTCCTTGATGAGTCTAGTAATTTGTTAGAACTGAGAGTACGGCATTGTGCAGGCATATTTTCCTCCTATCTCTCAACCAGAGGGCCTTCCTTTACGAATCCAAGACGTGAAAGGAAAAGAATGGGTGTTTCAATTTAGATTTTGGCCAAATAATAACAGCAGGATGTACGTTTTAGAAGGTGTAACCCCCTGCATTCAATCTATGCAATTGCAAGCTGGAGATACTGGTATATTTTACTAAGAATTACTTAATTTGTTAAGTTTCCAATTCCAAGAATAGATACACAACATGGAGCTGATTTTTTTCCTTGGCTTTTATAATTATATTTCCGTGCTGCAACATTGGCTAAATTTGGAGAATATTATATTTCTTCTGCATTTGTCTTTTACAAACATTAATGAGAACCTATGCAAATTTCTGGCAAAATGTGTTAACAATAATCATACCAACAGGCAACAAACAACAATAAGCAACAACTAAGTCATTGTGTCCTATCATAAACCATGTTTGTAGATGAACTATTAAAATTTAGGTCATTGTTAATGGTTTTGTCTGTACTCTAGTTTTTGTTGGTTGTCAATAATCATACCAAGCAGACATGCTGCTTTAAGATACAGACTGCAAATAATTTTGATTTCTTTATCTTCTGAGAAAGTTTATGAATTTTCTATAACTTGTACTGCTACTTTTTTTTTTTAGGCAAAATAGTCTTTTTGTCTGTCATCTTTATTTGTTTTTTCAAGATGGTCATCTATCTTTAAATTTTTTTTCAATTTGATCCCTTATGTTACAAATTCTCTAGTGTCCACCGATATGGTTTTTGGACACTTTTCCATTATAAAATTAACGGAAAATGCTGATGTGGCACCAATGTGTCACATCCATGTGTACACCACATCATCACTGTTTGTACCATGCTATCTTTTTCCGTTAGTTATACAATGGAAAAACGACTAGGGACCACAGTAGGCAATTTGTAATATAAGGGATCAAATTGGAAAAAAATTAAAGATCAGGACCACATTGAACAAGCAAGATCAGGGACCTTTTTTGGCCGTTTATTACAGTTTATCAACATCATTGAACTAAATGTTGATCATTTTCTGAGTTTCTGAGATATAGTCAACTGGTTTCTCTGCAATGAAAACTTGAAAAGCTATTGATTTCTGTACCATTTATATTGCAACATGTAGCTGTTCCCTTTTTTCAAATAAAGAAGTTCTATCTAGGATTCACATTTGGTTAGATAAATGTTTAAACTTTTTCTCAAAATGCTGCAGTAACATTTAGCCGAATGGACCCTGAGGGGAAACTTATAATGGGGTTTAGGAAGGCAACAAATTCTGCTGCAGTACAGGTAACATCCACTTTTAGTTCATATAACAAACTCAAACTGTTAGAATTGATATTTAGTCACCTATTAAGCAGGAAACTCATCAGTCTAATATGCCCAATGGCTCTCATTCAAGTGAAACTTCCTATTCTGGTGTTTATGAGAATCTACCTATATTAAGTGGTTACTCTGGCCTTCTTCAGTCACAAAGGGGAAGTTCAGAATCCCCCCTAAATGTGCTGTCTAAAAAATGGAATCCAGCTGGTGGTGACATGAATTGGCATAATATTGAAATGCCCGACAGTAGGAAAAGAGAGGGGCTGCTTTTGCCACCTATGCTGGTTCCTGAGAAGAAAAGAACCCGGAACATTGGGTCAAAAAGTAAGAGGTTGCTTATTGATAGCCAGGATGCACTGGAGCTGAAACTTACATGGGAAGAGGCTCAGGATTTGCTTCGTCCACCTCCAACTGTTAAACCAAGCATTGTCATGATTGAGGATCATGTATTTGAAGAATATGAAGTAAGTAAACCATTTATAAGCAGCAATTTTTATGCAATTCCCTGTGAATTGCATCCAGATCTAAAGTATATCAAATTGGTTTCTGGTTAATAATGCACAAACTTGTGAAGTGAAGCCTCAACTCAGATTTCATAAATAAGATTAAATTTTGTTATTAATCCTATTTAAGATCTTGCATAGGAGTTGACTTCAATTCATGCAGGAACCTCCTGTCTTTGGAAAGAGGAGTATATTTGTAGTCCGCTCTACTGGGTAAGATGGACGTGTACGTTAGTGTCTTTTCTGTTTATTGCATTCCTCTCTTGCCATCCCTCATATTTTCTTTTATATTTTGTGTTGAACTTTACGGTTTCTTTTCCAAGTTCTATAATACATAAGCTTATATATTTTGATTGATCATTTTAATTTGTATTTGATTGGACCTCAGGATAAATGAGCAGTGGACACAGTGTGATAGTTGCTCAAAATGGCGGAAGTTGCCAATTGATGTTCTTCTTCCCCCTAAGTGGACGTGTGCCGAGAATTTATGGGATCAAAGCAGGTGAGCAGTAAGACTTTCTAGAGCAATGCAGTTGTTAACAAAACATATTCTTTGTAAGACATTTATACTTTTGCAATGCTTTCAACAGACGTTCATGTTCTGCTCCCAATGAATTGAACCCAAGGGAGCTGGATAATCTTCTGAGACTGAACAAGGGTATATCTACATTTCTTGAATTCCTTTAAATACACATTTCTTTCTAGTCAGTGCATATCAATAAATACTGTTAGAGAATGGTTTCATCTTCAAAAGTTCATATTGTTAATGAAGCTATGCTTCTTTCCGACAAGATGTTTGCATTCCAGGGCATACTACTTAGTCTTTGTTTTGATCAATGAATTCGTATTTGTGATTTAATATAGATGCAATTCGAAGATTTAAGTTTTGAACGGTATTGAGAAATAGATTTTCTTAGGGTAGGTTGGGGCAAGTTTGGAAATATAGGGTTTCTTCTTATCATGGTAGAAATTGAATTAGTGATGAATTCCGTGAACTGGGATTAGTATGAGGATGCTGTTGTTGATGAGTATCCCTATTAAGCTATTTCCTTGTTTCTAGCATCATCTTTCTCTTTCTTCCCTTTCTGTCTCTATAAAAGGGAGAAAAACACGGCTGAAAGTGTAAAAGCCTTCAAGCATCTTTTTCACTTATTTAGTCCATAAATTATAGTCCAAATTGGTCAAGCTGTATATTTACTGTATTAATTGGACACAACAGGGAAATTTCAATTCATCATACAAGCCCATCCATACCCATAAATCCATAATCATTGAGGACAGGGATATCTGCATGTGTTTGCATGTCTGGGTATTAATCTCCTATTATGTCAGTATAAACATTTTGAAGCCATTTGGCATAATAATATAAAAATATTTATCATAACATGTAGGAGAATTGAAGAGCCCTACAATTGGTATGGCAATCAAAATTAGTTTAGAATATGCAGTTATGCACAGGATGGTTAAAAACATTGGATTCTTTAAGAATCTTACTTTCTATCTTCCACTCTGACTGTTGGCATACCAATCATAAGCCATACTTAGATATTTTAAATAATCACTTGAAAGTGCTGTTATGGTGCCTCTTTACACATTCTTTATATGATTGGTCTTGATTCTTGAGCCACCAATTGAAAGAACTGGATTTTTGTGCCAGTATAGGATGACTTTTAAAATGACTTTAAAATGCGGTTATGTTATCTGTATGTAAATATTCTTTGTATAACTGATCTTGAGCCACTAATTGCAAGAACTGACTTTTTGTGCCAGTCTAGGATGACAAAAATGTGCTGGACAGTATTGATTTGTCCTATGGAGTTGCTACCATACAGTTGGTGCTTGTATTAACCACTTCTATCTTGCTACTTTGGTTTTGTGCCTTGCCATTTTATTCAAATTATGTATGTGATGAAGAAACTGAACAATCTGTAATCCCGAAGTATGCTGCATGTCAAAGGGTGGTGATTTTGTGATTATTATATATGCTCTCAACAATTTTTTTGTACATCTAAGACACTTCAATTCGTATTTTTGGAATAGAATTCAAGAAACAAAGAATGGCAGCAAGCCAAAGACCGACCCTGGAACGTGAATCTTCTGGACTGGATGCTTTGGCAAATGCTGCAATACTTGGAGATGATGCAGGCGGCTCTAGCAGGACACCAGTCGCTACCACTACAAAACATCCTCGGCATAGACCTGGGTGTTCCTGCATTGTTTGTATCCAGCCACCAAGTGGGAAGGGCAAACACAAACCTACATGCAACTGTAATGTGTGCATGACAGTCAAACGTCGGTTTAAAACCCTTATGATGCGAAAGAAGAAGCGGCAATCTGAACGCGAAGCAGAGATTGCTCAGAGAAATCAACAATCATGGGGGACCAAGGATGAATCAGAAGTAGACAGCACCTCTCGACATGTAACTCCAGGTGATGGTTCAGAGAATGAAGCAAGGGTGCCAAATGAGTCGGATTCAAGGAGTCAAGACCATGTGGCCGAAGCTGCCAAGGGACACTTAGATTTGAATTGCCAACCTGACCGTGAAGACGTGCAAGCCGGGCCAAACAGTGTGAGCATGATGAGTCTCCTTGAAGAAGCAAATCTGCCGCTGGAGACCTACCTGAAGCAAAATGGTCTTACTAGCTTGATGGCGGAGCAGCAAACAATTTCAGCCTCAAATGTCCAGGCACAGACAACCAATGACAGTGAGGGAAGACAAAATGAGGATTGCTGTACTGCTTCTGCTGTTCAGGAGCTGGAAAGCAGTCCTGAAGAGAACAGTGGGCAAGACAAAGGCCAAAGCAATTCATGAAGTCCTTGCCACGTTCATTTTCTTTTTTGCTTCTTTTACTCCAAAGTCTTTACAAGAAACTGTCATGCGTTTATAAAATTATAGGTTCATTGGGATGTCTATACATATTACCTTTGCATTGTTTTTTTTTTGTCTTAAGGATGTGAGTTTTTCCCCCAAACTCAATAAGTTATATTTATGAGCTCTAAAGTTTGCATTTTAGGTTGTAAACTAGTGAGACGAGGAGTTGAAGTAAAGCATCTCCTTATCAAGTCATAATACACCTGTTTTTTAACCCCCTTCTGCTCGCGGCAAGTTTGAATGTGCATTGTTTGTCTCTTTCTAAAGTTACGGCGAATTGGAGAGGGCACCTATTTTTGTTTCTTCAGTACTGATAAGTTGAATAACCATTGCTTGTATTCCGTTTTTACCTTTTAGTGCTACAGGAGAAGGGAGGGGGCGGGGTTCGGTGGTTGTTTCTTCTTCTGTCATCAACCATATTTCTCTTATAATTCTTGCCTAAACTATGATTTGATATTCCTAAACAAAAAAACCAAATATGCTAAGAATATCTGAATAAATGAACGTTTGGATGAGCCACTCGATTGTTTTTGAAATTCAAAGTTGTCTTCTATAGGAATTAAAGCTTATGAAATATTTGTAAAAGCTTAAAACATTTTAGGTTGTAGTTGTGTATGTAAATACGAGACTGAAGACTCATTAACCTTAATAAATTTTAAAATCCTATTCATGCGAAAAGTATTTCTTGAAGTGCCTATTTAAAATTAGGCGTGTTTTACGGTATACTTCGCTGGTCAAAGAGTATAGTGCACCTTGCAATCTGATGGTGAGATTGTGAGATATATCAATACACCAATCACTTATGATGCATTGTAATAATATCTAATTTTAAGAAAATTTAAAAATATAATTAAATACATTTTAAAAATTAATTATTATACATTGACAGTGTAAAATTATAATGGCAGTATAAAATAATTTTACACCGTCAGTGTAATCAAAAAATTTTATCACTGTAATTTTGCTCTATCAATATAAAATAACACTGACAGTGCAAAATTATTTTATATTATTAGTGCAATTTTACAATATTAATATATAAAAATTAATTTCTAAAAATCATAAAAATTTTATCAGTATAATTTTACTCCATCAATATAATTTTATACTATTTATCAGTGTAATATTACACTGATAGTGTAAAATTATTTTATATTATCAGTATATAAAAATTAATTTCTAAAATATATTTAATCATATTTTTTAATTTTTTAAAAATTAATATATTTCTATAGTGCATCATAAATGATTAGTATATCGATATACCTCATAAATCTCTACCATCCAATGCGCTACAGTCACAAGGTGCACTAAGCACCTTGGACTACAAAGCGCATAGAAGTCGTTCCTTTTAAACTATTCCACTATTCAGACCAAAAAAGGATAAAATAAATACTATTCCACTATCAATCTGGTGGCTTAGAATTGAGTAGTTCAATTTATAGGTAAAATACAAGTTTCAAATTTCTTTTTTAGTCTTCATGATGTTTCTTCATACCTTTTTAGCGTGAGATTATTATTATTATTGTTATTGTTGTTGTTGTTGTTGTTGTTAATGTGAAACTAATTCTTATTATGTGTTCTTACTAGTAATTTCCGCGAACCTAAATTCTTAACATTGTAAAAATTTCACAATTGCTGAGTTCAATGTTCCTTACTACTTGAATCTCTTTTAACGGACTCATTTTTAACAAAAAAGATGAAGTGAGATTTATTTTTTTCAAAAAAAAATAGAATTGATAAATGATTATTATTTCACTTCATTTGTACAATTTGTGGGAGTGTCAGTTTTGTATCTTCAAATATCCTAGGTTCAATTTTCGTTTAGCTACATTACTTGTTCCATTCTATAGCAATTTAGTATGTCAAACATTTCTCATTCCTATTCCAGCAAAATAAGTTCTCCCTCCCAATTTTCATTTTTTCTTTTTATGAAGTCCACCTGTTCACCAACCCCGATTAAGGAATCTAGCTAATCCGGCTTAAGTTCTAATTTATTGCACCATGATGTACAAAAGTCAGAGTTAGTAGAAAGGAACAAAGTGTTGAGAACCATGAAAATTTTCATATAAAATGGGTTAACTAATAGAACCCAGTAAGGCCAACCTTGGCACTATATACAAAAGATTAACATCTCTGCATCACACAGAGGGATGAATAAGTTGGAACAACCACATCTTTATCTCCTACAAATTTGTGTTGATCCACACTTAAACTAATAAATGATAAAAAGAAAATAAAAAAACACTGACCATTCTAGGCCATCAACATCCTTCAACACTAGCTTTCCTATGAATTGAGGATGGTGACTTCTTAGTTTCCTGCCTAACAAGCTCCTCCACAGAGAGAGTGGATGAACAAGGGCAAGGGGGGAGCGCGATGGGCACGCCGGACCACCTAGGAGATGAAACATGTAGCCTAGCTCCTGGTGGTGATGGCGGAGAGAAACTCAATCTAGGCACATGACATGCGACACCATTAAGGCTTGGTGAACTTGACATTTGTTTTCCAGAGACTGCCACTGGCTCTTGTAGTGGGAACCTACAAGAGTATTTCATATCCTGTATCATCTTGAGATGCTTAGCGACGGTTCTCATGGTGGGTCGTATTGATGGCTCCTTCTGGAGGCATCTTTGTGCAATGTCAGCTAATGTTCTTGCTGCTTTTGGAGGATAGCGGCCTTTAAGTTGAGGATCCATTATCATTGAGAGTCGACAATCATCGGCAAGGAAGGGCCAGCTCCACTTGACCAAGTTCCTCTCTTCGCTGGGGTGGTGGCTATCGAGATTCCTTCTACCAGTGAGTAGCTCCAGAAGAATGATTCCAAAACTCCACACATTGCTCTTCGGAGTAAGCATTCCTCTTTCCAATGTTTCCATTGACAGGTTTCCAACAGCCTGTAAAATAATAATAAAATTCATGAAAATGAGAGCAAAACTTATGGAATAAATATTCACGCCAAAGTTAGAAAATATTAGGTGAATATTTTAGAATAACACATTAAAAGCACTTTTGGGTTAAAGAACTTACTTCATCAGGGATGCGTCCAACGCAGCCATACCCTGAAAGCTTTGCACTGAAATCTTTGTCAATCTGTATGTTGGCTGTTGAAAATTCATTATACATTGCCTGCACGAGATAAATAGGTATATTAGCAAAGATAGAAGCATACCACTTAATTGAAATCTAATGTAGTAAGCATACCATATGCTTATCCTATAATTGTTCAATCCATATTAAGAAACACAAAATAACTCAGGTCCCACACCAACTTATAATGAGATTAAAACTCTCACACGCAAACAGAAAAAAAGCAAACAAAGACCACACAAGGCAGCTTCAGTTCTGTATATTCGAAACAAAACTACGCTCAAAAAATCATTACCTGGAAAGGCCCTTCATCATGCAAGAAAGTAAGACCTTGTGCAGCACATATGGCAATTTTCATTCTTGAGCTCCAATCAAGTGCTGGGCCATCAGATCTACCAAATAACAGGCGGTCCAAGTTTCCATGGTATAGCCTCTCATAAACCAACATCCTCGGTTCTGAGCCATCACGAGCATGAAATCCTAGCAATCTGCAGATATTTGGATGTTGCAGAGATGCAAGAGTATTAACTTCATCAATGAATTCTTTCAAGCCCTGGAAGTAAGATATACATTTAGACCACATCAGAAAGCTCTCAGGTGCTTTCAATTTTCTTTTTAAATGCAGGGGACAATCATAAACCTCTCAACGCAAGGGTAACATTAATTCATAATTGTGTTTGAACCAGCAGCAATGCAATTGATAATAATTTTCAGCATGTGATTTCTCAACAGTTTGTAAAGTAACTTGGTTCAGGAACTATCTGCTATTAGTACAACCAGCCATCATTTACCAGGCAAGAGGACGCCACAAGATGAAAGTAATGCAAATGGATAAAAGTACCTTAGTTGATGGATGAAGGCGGGTGACAGTGGCTTCAAACTTCTTTGAACTGGAAGCATCATCACCAAAGGAAGCTTTATAAATGGTGGAAGAAAGACATTCTGACATGCATCGATCTGAAGAGAAATTATGGCAAGCAGCAGCAATTTCCTCATACAGGAAGTATCGGAGTGATCCAGTAGGTGGAAGCGGCAAAGGTCCAGAAGCACACAGAGGACCACTAGCTGTCCCAGACTTAAAGCTGCCAGTAGCCTTCAATGCACCACCACTGGGAGGACATGGAAGGGGTAAAGGCTGTGGAGTAGTTGAACAGTGCTCCTTCATTGATCCAAATTGGTATTTTGACTCTTCTTGTTCTGCATACTCAATTGAGGCCAAAGCATCTTGTTCTGCTGCACCGAGAGCTGATGGAGCAGATAATGCCCGTGTTCTGCTGTTGGTAACTATGGGGTGAACGAGTTTCGCTCTTGTCCTAAAACTAGGAGATGAGAACTGCAGTGAGCAAGTCGGTGTTTGAGGTTCAGGGAGTGGGGTAGGTACATGCTCGTTATGGTTGACACATTTTGAGAACATGATTTGATCAGGCTTCTTCTTCTTGCCCTTCAAGACAGTGAAGCACCCCATCCTGTGTACAAAATTTGGGTATAGATCAGTTTATTTCTGCACAATAAACAATAATAAATAACCAAATATGGCTCAAACAAATGTAGTGGACTTCAACATGCCATAATTTGGCTATTCACAAGAAAGCATCAGGGTTTTGCAGAGACCAATTACGTAAAGTTTCACTAAATGGATCATAGGAGAAAGATATATTAAATAATGATTTCCCTAACCAGTTTAGATTCACTTTTAAGTAAGATGAGCTTGGCAGAGTCATATTCACAAGGAGAAGCAAAACAAAGGGAAAACAGTCAACGTTTGCTTCCTCCCAGGTTTTCAGCTGCAGTTATGCCTAAGTAAGAAGATAGGTGAGGGCGTGACATCCTATAATTAATCTAACTCCGTTCCTTCTCCAGAGAACACACCTTAAAACAATAAAACCAATACAATCCCCCCCATTTTCATTTCCAATTCTCTTTCCATTCCTCTCACTTCTCTCAGTCCTTCCTCTCAGCTATTCTTAACACTACATGGTCCAATATGCACCAGTGGCTTGCAATTTAAGTGTAAAACTCTCGAAATGATAAGAAATGGTGTCCAATAAATTCTCAACAAAACAGCACAATAAATTACTTCATTTTTACAATGTCATTGGCCAACTTTCACAACAAGCATAACAGAATGCAAGTGAGCACAAAGCTTTCTAGCTAATGAACCAAATTCCTCAATTCCAATGGAAACATGAGCTTTACACACCCAGTTCACTCAGAACGCAGAAAAGGCACCCATTAATCATCATCCATTCAACTGCATGAAAAAACAATTCAGCTCCATAACATCAAAGAAACTTTACAGAAATTTATTCATTTCATTTAGTTTCAATAACTCACTGAATTTGCCATATCCAGAAACTTCAACCCCACCAGTAACTACCCAATTTTTCTTTAGGAAAAATACAAAGAGTTTTAAATTTTATAAAAAAAAAATTCCAGAAGAAATGGCTAATTAATCACACTACAATCAAGCCAAGTTTTTTAAGACAAAAAAAAGGGGAAAAAAAAAACTGAAACTCCCAGTAAAGTATGCAACACAAAAATGGGTCCAAATCACCGGCAGTTAAAGAAAAGGAAGAAACTTGAACACACCTATGATGGATTCAGCTAAATGCAACTCAGAGACTGAAGCTGTTCCCTGCAACTTTGTGGCTTTGATTTGGCCACAAAGAAGAGAAAAAAATCCCTAGTGAAGTCAAAGAAAAGCAGAAAGGAAGTGAAGATTGTTGTGAGAGAAACAAAGAGAGAGGGGGGAGAGAGAGAGAGAGAAGGGGGGGGGATATATAGCTGGAAATTTGGAACAGTGGAAAGAGAGAAGGCAAAGTTCACAAGTAGGGAAGAGAATGGAGCAATGGTCAAACATACCAAAAATCCCAGATTTTGGTTTCATGATTAAAATAATATTTTTTCATTAAAACAGAATCCAAAACAGAGGCAAATATGGGAACTCTTTTACTTGTCTTTTTGTCATCACACAAGAGATTTTGTTTTCTTTGAATAATTAATTTTGATATAAAATTAATAAAAAAAATTTATAATATCATTTAATTACACATTATTAGAAATTAATATTAATATATTATTAATATAAAAAATTTATATTATTATTTAATTTTATATTTTTATTTATAAAATTTTTAAAATAATAAATAATTAAGTTAAATATTTTTATTAATAAAATAATATATAGTTAAATATATATATATATATATATATATATATATATATACTTTTTTTATTAATAATACATCAAAATTAAATTTATATCATTATATATAAAATTTTTAAGATAATAAAAATAAAAATTAGATAATTTTTTTGTAATAATATATAATTAAATATTTATATAAAATATTTTTATATTATTATTATATTAAAATTAATTTTTTTAAAGATAGCTACCAATTTATTTTTTCAAATGTACTTTGTTTGTGTCTTTGAATGTCCATTTGACTGCTTGTCAAAGCCGTTTGTGGCATTCCACAAATAAAGTGTGTCTTATACCTTGGTTTGAATTTTGACTAGTTTTGTTTTATTTTTTTTAATACTACGTTAGGACTAAGGAGGTATCTAATATTTGTTTGAATGTGAATGAAGACAGAATATTTTGAATTTCTTAGGTTCTCTTGTTTATTTGTTTCCACTTAAACAAAAGAAGGTTTTCTTTATTTTTTAATATTTTCTTTCTAAAGTCAAACCTAGGATTAATCTCCAGTCAAAAAATTAACCAACGTAAACTTCAAAGAGACAAAATCTCAAATTTTCAAATCTACTTTAAGATGAAGGGGCATACTTGGTATTGTGTTTAATTTTTATACAATTTAGGTATGTTAATAAATTGTTACCACAATATTTTCATAATTAATAAAAGTTCTTTTTTAAATCACTAGAAGTGATTTAATGATAAAGGGTTTGAATAGTTTGTATGAAGTTTTAGATTCAAACTTTATTATCATCAATATACCAAAAAAAATAAAAGTTTTTTTTAATGGGATAATTAATAAAAGTTTAAAAAGAATAAAAATTGCATTATAAAATTAAAAAATCTATAAATCTTATAAATAATTTATTAATAACTAAATTAAACCAATTCAGTTATGCTCGTTGAATTAATTTTAATTAGCAAATTGCTAAAACATTCTATAAATCTCGATAAAAAAAATTGAGTGGTACTTATAAATAATTTATTAATAAAGAAATTAAACCAAATCAGTTATGCTTGTTTAATTAATTTTAGTTATCAAATTGTTAAAACATTCTATAAATATCAATAAAAAAATTTGAGCGATACCTCTAAATAATTTATTAATGAATGAATTAAATCAATTCAATTACACTTGTTGAATTAATTTTAATTAGAAAATTATTATTTTAATTTCAACTGATAACCTAATATAAATATCTTAGTCATTCTATTTATCTACATTACACTCAAATTATTACTTTATAAATACTCAAAAATAATCTATAAATGTTTGATTAAGGTAATAAGTAAGCTTGAGTCTCTAATATAAACAGCCAAGTTCAATTCTCACAAATAACTTATACTCTCATGAAATTTAGTTTTATGAATAATTTAAAGAAGCTTAACATGTAGAGATATATTGTAACCTTACTTAAAAATATTTAAATTACAATATTTATATCGCAATATAAATATTTTATAAATATATAATTTGAGTATAGCATAAGTTTAAATGTAGTATTATCTTCTATTCAGTACATACTCTCAACTTGAATATATTAGTGTTAACTAATTAAACAGTAAACAATACTAGATTTGTTTAAATAATTTAATATAAAAATATCAACTAAGTTGGCACAATTGATACGAAGCAATCTCGTACACCACAAAGACTCAATTTTGATTTATTAATGTAAAGATTCTTTTAATGAACAATCTTATAAATCTCTTATAAATATAGCTCGATTTTGTCTTGATCTTAATCGAATGATAGATGTTAAACAGACTTAAACTTTTTATATAAAAAATTAACTTAATAAAAAAAAATCTTAACCATCTCAAGATTTTTTTTTTTTTCGTAATTTTCTTCTAAATTTAGAATCCCACCACGCGCCGAGTCTGCGCGGGCAGGAGTTATGATTGAGACGAATGGTGAATCAGCGAAGTGGGCCCATTTGAAGAAGAATGTGGTATCTGTGGCCCAGTCAGCACGGTGGTCAAATACCATCCTTGACTCTAGCTTTTCTAATTTCATATGAAAAATAGACCAAATTTTGACCATCCGAAAATGGAAGTAGTGGAAACTATGTCCAATTTTTCTCCATTTTATGTATTTAAAATTAAATTGAAAATTCAGATAAATTATGACCAATGCGAAAATAGAAAGAGATAATAACATGCCATTGATTAAAAACAAAAAGTCACAAGACGCACCAAAAGGCATCAATTTGATAGTGAATCGAGCATACTCTTCCGTTTGTTTTTTTAAATATATTTGTTGTTTAAGATAGTTGTATATAAATTGAGATTAAATAAATTTATTATAATTAAAATAGTCATATTAAATGAGAAGTTTGAAAAACTTTGAAACGTCAAATAAAATTGAATAGAAATTGTAAATTTGATAAATGGTTAATTATTCGTTGATGGACTGTATCCTTGAATCTTTAGCATTTTTTAAAAAGAAAAGAAGAAAGCAATGCAAGCGAATGCATTTTCCAGATAAACAAGTTGTGCACAATTTATAAAAAATAATTGTATCATATATATTATTAAAAATACACGTTTCTGGGTTTCCAATTATAACTCTTACTCGTCACATTAAAAAAAATATATATATAACTCTTATTTGTAGAAAAAGTGAAAACTAAAAGTAAAGTGCATCTCATTTTTAATAATTTCCTTTTTTTTTTTTTACAATTCAAACCTAAAACAATTTCCATTCCGAAGCTTCAATTTGTTGTTCACTGTATCTTACTCTATGTACCTAAAACATTGCTTTTTACTTCATCCAAATCGGCCTACTTTTATCAGCTAGGTTTAGCTTAGGTCATTGAATATACCCGGAATGGGAAAAGCAAAACTTGTAGCAAAAGTCTTAATTCTTTATGAAATAAGAAATTCACTCGCTTTTAATTGTGAAGCAGCTCTCTTATATACATATTTTAATAATTAACCTCCTTAGATTAAAAAATTGTTGACATTAATTTGTTCTTCATCTAAAAAGCTTGTTGACTATTGTTTTTAGTATGAACTCATTGTGTTCAACGTTGAATTTTTTTTATTATGAAATCTAGTTTTAAATATTGAATTAAAAGAGCGAAAACGAGTGAAATTTCTTTGCCAGTTCAAAAAAAAAAAAAAGAGTAAAAACGAAATAGGAGAAAAATAATATGGTATTATTTGCCAAATTCTTTGTTCTATTATTTTTGTTTTAACTTTTCAGTCAATTCTTCATTTATACTTGAATAGGGCAAGCATTGACGACAATGTTATTCAAGTTACTGACAATTATTAATCTTCGTGACAAAAGGGTCGATAGATATTAATTCGTTATAATAAGATGATATATACGTAGACCGGTATTGCTGTAGGTACACTAATTAATTTTTCTAGAAATCATTGCGACATTTTAGTATATTTGGATAGAATATTCTCAAATTTTAGGAAATTTAAAATGTAAGAAAATTTAAATGATTTAATTTAATTTCCTTTATTTATAAAATACTTTATTTATATAACGAAATTATATTACATTCTTATTGGGCGATTGGTTGAGGATGATAGGTGGCAGTCGGCAGTTGTTGGTAGGTAGATTGGCGGTGGGTGGTGGGTAGTTGGGGGTCATCGGGGATGGTCTTGCTCGTAGGTAGTCACCGGTCACCGGTAGACGGTCAATTAGTGATGATAGATTTGTAAAAGGAAGGGGTTAAAAGACAATGCGTAAAAAAAAGTGAGGATTTTAGAATTATTTGTAAAAAAGTGGAAGTGAAAGTTAAAATCTACTCTTTTGAAGTTTAGAAAATACTTCTTAAAAATACTTAAAATTTTCTCATATTATTATCCAAACAAAAAATTTTATGCTAAATCAATTAAAATTATCTCAAAAAATACGTTATGTTATAAGAATATTCTATTTAAATACACTCTTAAAGAATCATATATTAATAATTCGAGATTTCAGTTGCATTATTAGTTAATCCACCTTTGGAAAAAAATATAATAATCACTAATAACTAAAGATTTCAATTATCTTATTGGTAAACCTATATTTCACATCCTTTATTATGTATGTTATTATACCCACCACATTCACCAAAAACATAATTAAAATCTCCAATTATTTATACATTGATCCCTAGATATCCAAAATGATGTCTAAAACATGAGATCAAAAACATTTACCATATGTAAACAGAAATGGAACTTCTTTAATAGATCGAAAAAAATAATTTATAGGTAGCAAGCATAGCCAAAAAACTTAAAGTGAAGCATTCCATTGCCAAGCGTCACCAAGTTTTAAAAGAAAATCGGCTATGACAATTATGGCGATTATTATTAATTGATCAACAGGAGGCTCTATTGGTTAGACCAAGTTAGATGGGAAGGAACCCTTCTAAGCTGGTCTTAGTCGCTTAGGGCGGCCATCTCTCGAGCTGAATATATTATAGCTTATAGCTACAGAGACTGAAGGAATCACTATATAGATTAGATGTTTCACATATTAGAACCTAGCTACTAGAAATTCATTAATTGATAAGTGTCAAATTGATTTTTGCCTTCTTGAATGGATTTTTTCAAGTTAATTTAGGAAGCCTACATTGATTAGACAAGACAATTAATCAATTATGACTCAGTGATATTGTGCTAAATAATGGCTAGATTGATTAAACAAATAAAATTAACGGTATTAACATCCAAAATACTTTTTCTTTACTGGTAGTGTAAAATCCAAAATACTTGAATGCACTGCCAAAAATTTGTGGACAAGTAACAATGTTTATCAATGGATTTTAATCTGCCGGTAATATCAATGGATTTTCGGGGGATAACTCATTGGTATAATTAGAAATAAAAAAAATAAAAAAAGGGACTGCTTCTCGATGGATTTAGTTATCTGTCAATAAATCTATAAATAATGTTTGGTGCTAATTGGTGCACGATTACGATTTTTTACTAATTTAAAATAAAAAATATTATTTATTGATATACATCATTTCAACTTTTTTTTATGAAAATGTCCTGTTTTATTAGACTATAGTGAGTTCAATCTAGCCTTAATCAAATTTATTACTGTTCAAAATTTTTTTTCTAGAAGAGAGGAATCTGATCCATGGTAGATAGAATTTAATACTATTCATATAAATAGTGTTGAATTCTACCTACCCTCCATCGAATTCCACTCAACTAACCTAAGCCGCTTCACTACTCTGAATCCCACCCTCCTATATAAACCCCACTCCCACTTCCATGGATCCCACGAGTATTCGATGTGAGCAAATGAGTATTGTGCCACTTCTGAGTTTAGGGTCTATGAGAGTTTTAAAAATTTGAGTTTAGTGAAAATTTTGAGAGAAATTTTAGAAAAGAGTTTTAAGAGAGGGTTTTGGAAAAAAGGTGTGAAAAAATGGCTGAAAGTTATATACTTGTTCATAACAATGATGAAATTACAAATGCAGATGAATGTGTAACTTTTTGCAACCAAAATTCTTAATTTATGGTTGTGTATTTGCCTACTACTTTGTTAGAGCTACAAAACACAATTCTGTAGAAGTTAGGCTAACAGAATAACAAGCAAATCACACAGTTTTTTTATCAGTTACTCATGGCTATTGGAAAATGTGTGCTCTACTATAGAAGTTAGCAGCTGAGTAGTGATAATAATGTTGGGCTTATGTTCACTATCCACACCCAATTTGTAGAGGTTTGCATCATCAAGTTGTTTGTCATTTTAGGGGACTCACAGTTCAGCTCTAGTGGATCTGCCCCTGATCTAGCATATATTTCTATCTCATAGCCTCTACATTGTCCAACTTTTGGTATGGCGAGTGACATACAGAATGAAAATGTTGAGAATGAAAATATGATGATTTGATGGGAGGTCTAAGCTTTCATCAGCTTGCAATGTAGATTGCAGAGCCGCTTTCACATGTTGGTCCTAATAGAAGTTATGATTTTACTATTGATGATGGAGATGATGAAAAGGAGCTTATTGAAGTTCTAGTTGACAGTGATAGTAGCGAAGATAGAGTGGTAGAGCCTATGACCTAGAGCCAACTATCTAGGACCCAATCTCAATTTCAATCCCATTAAAAGCGAGCATGTTGGCCACTATTCATCTCTAAATTTTGAAGTGATGCATACAAGAAATTTTCCAGGGTTCGACATTGCAGATGGGGGTGAAATGACGGCATTAATAAGAGAGAATAAGTTGCAAGTGGAGCAGCAATTTTGCGATAAGGAAGTTGTATTATTTGCGATAAAAAATTATAGCATCCGAAAATCAGTTGAGTATAAGGTCTTGGAGTCAGACCAAATAAAATATCATGGCAAGTGCAAATACTTTGGAAATGGGTGTAACTAGAGTATACATGTGACATATCATCGCAAAAAGGAATTGTGGGAAATTCGAAAGTATAACAGACCATATACATGTGTGTCCGCATCGCTTTTGCAAAACCATTAGTTTGATAGTAATGTTATCTGTGCCACCATATTTCCCATGGTTCAAGCCAATTCAACTATTTCCCTTAAAGTGCTGCATGGAGCAGTGGAGACTAGGTATGGCTTCAAGACATCATGTAGAAAAGTGTGAGTTGCAAGCAAAAGGCTATTGCTCGTATTTTTTGTGATTGGAAAGAGTCATACAATGAGTTTCTGAGATGAATGCAAGGTCTTTAAACATTTATGCTAAGTACAATCTTCGAATTTTTAACTTTGCTATATAATGTGTGAAATTTTGTTGATCTTTAACTCTGTGATGTTCCATCACTTGTTTTGCCAGGTACAATGTTCAAATTTTCAACTTTGCTATACTATGTGGGAAGTTTTGTTGACCATAACTTTGTGATGTTCAACAGCTTGTTTTAGACTTATCTGATGTGCATTGAAGCATTCAAATTTTGTATAAACCATTCATTTCAGTGGATGGTACACATTTATATGACAAGTATGGTGGAACATTGTTGATAGCAATTGCTCAAGATAGTAACTCAAATATCCCGCCCATTGTATTATCCGTGGTGGAGAGGGAAATAATAGAATCATGGTCGTTCTTTTTTATTAATCTTCGGTGGCATGTGACATCGCAAAAGCGTATTCTCATAATTTCTAATAAGCATGCTGCTATCAAGGCTGCTATAAATGCGGAAGGCAACGATTGGCATCCCCTGATGGCTTATCACGTATATTGCATTCATCATATCATCTCAAATTTTGCAGTAACATTCAAGAGCAAAGATGCAAAAAGAGCTCTAATGAATACGACCTATGCAAAGACTCATTGAGAGTATCTTTATTACCACAGTTTGTTAAGAGATGAGAATCCAGCCATGTATAAATGGATTGATAGAATTTCCATTGAAAAGTGGGCTTAACATGCTGATGAAGAGCATAGGCTCGAGCATATGATGACTAATTTGTCCGAGTGTATTAATGCTATTTTGAAGGGTACTCAGAACCTTCCAATTATGGCTCTGGTGAAGTCTACTTATTTCTATCTTACTGAGCTATTTGTTAGAAAAGGGAGGCAGGCGAAGACCTAACTTGCTACTGGATAAATATTTTCACAAGCCTTGCAACAAGCAATTAAGGAGAATAGCTAGTCAATTGGTACGATGATAGTGTCTAGATTTACTTGGTGAAACTCATCGTTTTTGGTAGAAGAACTCGGACTAATAGGGGGTTGGACTAAAATAAATTATAGGGTGAGATTAACAGATCAATGGTGCGATTGGTGATACTTTCAAGCATTACACTACCAATGCCGTCATGTGCTCGTTGCATGTGCATGTGCATATGCATATGCATGACTTGATTGGGCTAGTTTTGTTGATGATATATACTGCATGTAGAATGTATTTAGTGTCTATAGAATGGAGTTTGCACTTATTACAAATGAAGATTACTGGCATCCTTATAGTGGACCTAGAATACGCCCAACTCCGGATCTTCAGCAAGTCCAGTTTCAACTAGAATCTAGAATGAAATGGATGCAATTGAACTTGGGCAACCAAAACACTGTGGCCTGTGTAGGCAAGAGGGTCATACCAAACGAAGATGTCCAACCTTACATTCTTCATCCTTCAATCGGGCTAGCGAAGATAATCAATTTTATTGATTTAGTTTAATTTTCATGTTTTATTAATGTAACTTTTGAAATGTAAACCCAATTAATTAATCTAATCAAAGTATATTTTGATTGTTGTTCATGACAAATCTAATTTTTATTATGTTCCTTATACTTCTATATTGATAACTTTGATTTTTTTTCTTTGATTTTCCACAAGAAAAATAGTTAATAAAAAAGAAAATTAACAAATAATAATGCTCAGAAAAGGAAGTACTTACATAATAATGCTCAGAAAAGAAAGTACTTACATAAGTACCAAACAGTTAACAATCAAGTACATATATAAGCAACTAGCACAAAAGAAAATTAATAAAAAATAAATGTGAGAAAATGAAAACTACTCCACATCATGGCTCTCGATCATTCCTGCAAAAGGTAATGAAAATTTTCATATGACTAAACAACCAGCATTACAACCAACATAAGTAATTTAGACACACTAATTACATGTACCTAAGCTTGCTAGCATCTAATGGGCTCCTGGTTCTCGTCTAAAGGCTAGTAGATGTCCACCCAAGTAACAGTGACGACCTCAAATTTCCTGTCTCGGTCTATGTCATACTCAGTCCTACTCCTGCTTGTGCCCATGTTGTTGGTCTTAAGCAACCTCGTAAAACATGTGGTCCATAGTAAATTCAAAGGGCGTAGTCCTGCCAACAAGATCAAAGCCCAATATGTGTTGGATAGGGGGATTATGAATTGGTGACTATGACATTTGCATGGGATAAGTACTCACTGTTATGGTTGTCACATTAAGATTCATAACTAATTCATCCAACAACGGTCGGTAACAATTCGATGTTAGTGTCTAATCCATAACTATCTCCTGAATCCGTGTCTATTGATGCGTCGATGGCATAGGGTCAATGGTGCTGATTCAAGAAAGCCTAAATGTCATAAAACATTGATCTTGAACTCAAAGAACTCGAACTTAAAAAGCTAGATTCAGCATGATTAGGCATGTACAAGTTGATGGGTTGTTGGGACATGGTTGGGGCTAGGAGTTGTTGCAATCTTCATTATCAGTATCGTTCTCATCATGCTCCATATTCACTGGTTGCTAGCAGCAACTCACACGTGTCCCGACACGCTCTCGACGCCGCCGATCTGGCACGTGAGCTAGCCAAGGCATACCATCTATTGGTGGAATATGGATAGGTACATCATCTGGTAATTCGACCTACCTTGGGTTGCGAAGGGTCTTATTTATAGACAAAAACCTTTGTGCAACAGTTGAATACCATTTGCTATATTCAACTGATGGATAGTCTTAGGCCATGAAAAATCGAATAACTCGAACATGCCTTTCCTCCCACAAAGTGTGAAACTCTCAATGATAATTTGGCCACCAAACATCGTTGTGGCCGTGCCCATCAACTACATGCAACCTATTAATATTTAGTAGCTCATCTGGTATGTGCTGCTGTCCACCAAGTTGTCGGACAACACAATCTTCTTGGTGCCACTCAACAGTGGCAAAGCATATAAGTGCTGTCATAGATGGCCAACTGTCTGACTCAATATAAATCTACTCAGGTGTGATTTGGATGATGATTTAGTTGTAATATGGGGTCCACTCAAACTGTAGTAATTAATAATGATATATTAATTTTTTCCTTGAATCCATTAAATTAAAACTTCAATAATAACAAATAAATGCTACATATTTTACCTTTGTAATACCAATCTCATCAATCTGTCGCCTATGTGCCAATAATCGAGGCCCCATCCTATCAGATGTGGCCACCATTTTCGGCCATGGTAAAAGTCACAAAGCAACGTTAGCCACTTTAGATGAACTTCAAACCTTGATTTATCTAGAAACAAGAAGCCACCAAATAGAAGCATAACATATGCTCAAACTATTACTTCCTGAGTGGGATTATCATCCATAAGCAATTCATGAAATGCCCTCGACGATTCTCTGGACATAGCACAGACCCGAGCAACTCACCACATAAGTTAAGTATATCATTGCCTTCAAAATGCTCCCATGAGGACATGTATCCGCTAACTGAACCCCCATCAATATGCAACCATTGTTGAAATGTGACATCCTAAAGTGTGATGGTGCACTCTCCATACGATAGATGAAATGTGTGCATCTTTGAATGCTATCGCTCAACAAAAGCACTAATCAACACACAATCATACTCAACATGTAGAATCTGCAATGCATGCCACAAGCTTGCATCACGCAAGTACGACTCAATCAATGGATGCGGCTCAGGTATACTATAACACTTACTATTTAGGATTCGAGGTCACTATATAGTATCAATACATAAATATAAGTACAGTAATAAAATATACTAATAAGCTAAATTACTAATTAAGTACACTAGTATACCTAAGCTAATTTAATGATAATTCAAATATGTAAACTTATTTCATTACAGAAATCAAGTATCCGCTAAATCACACAAAATAACCTAAACCCTAAATTATAATTAACAAAAATTTAAACCTATAATATTTCTTAATTTATTATAATTATGATCAAAATACTACTAAATTTACTACCTAAATAAATTGACTTGTTTAACATTCAATTAACAAAATAATTTACTAGTTACATTAATAAACAAATTAAAATATAAAATATAAACTAATACTAAAAATATAAATTATAATTTTAAATTATCTCTATATTGAGATTCACTGATATATGTCCAAGTTGATCATGTCGATGTAACTAGTTATCCTCCATCTCTCTTTCTTTCTCTTCTAACTAAATTTTTTTTTCTATCTATCTCACTCTAACTTCTCTTACCCTAACTTCACTCTTTAGGATTCGATATATGCACCATCAATTTCTAATTTATAAGCAAAGGGGAAGGGAACTGGACGAATTCAACACTATTAACATGAATACATGAATACTATTCATATGAATAGTGTTGAAATTGATGGAGAGTAGATAGAATTCAATACTATTCATATGAATAGTATTAAATTTTATCTACCCTGGATCAAAAGGAAGAAAGAAATTTGAACAATAATGAATTCGATTGAGGTTGGATCAAATTCACTATAGTCTAATAAAATAGGATATGTATATTAGTAAATAATATATTTTTTATTTTAAATCAGTAAAAAAATCCCAATATTACTAATGACGATAGTAAAATTAGGAGAATAATATGTTATATTCTCCTTAATTACCACATTCCATCGATGATAACAATTTGATTTTTTTAAAAGATTTTTAATTATCAACAGAATTATTCATTGGTTTTTGAATTTTGGATTGTTGGATGGAATTAAATTTTTTTAAAAAACTTACCAATGGATTTTTGTAAATGAAACACTATGTTTTATTTTTAATATTATCGATGGGTTTTTTGTCGATATCGTTGGGTATAGATGCAAACTCGTGTCTCCCTTTCCTATTTCTCTTCTTCTTCTCCTAAACCCTAAACAACCTCTTTCCCTCTTTGCCACAGTCCCCAACTGCCGTAGCGCCTTGTCCCTTCTCCCAGTTGTGCTCCCTATCACCTCCACTACACCACCTAGCCACCCTCTTCTCCTCGCTGTACTCTCTCACCATTTCAAAAAGGTAGCTCTCTGTTACATACTGTCATTAAGAAAATAAACATTTAAAAAAGTTTTAAGAATTTAAGACAGTTATTAATTATGTGTATATTATATTTCAAGTGGGAAGACGTGAATCGTGGAACAAAGATAGAAACATGACTGGGGATAGAAGATTTTCATCTAATTTTTGCTCCCAACATGTAAAACAAAGATAGAGTTAATGAATAAGCCAACCTTGATGATAATTTAATTAAACAATATATAGGGCAGGGCTTGAAAACGAGAGTGTTGATCATGATGGATTTCACTTGGAGCCAATTATGACAATAGTAAGCTCGAATGCGGTTTGAGTCGATAGGATACATGGAGAGTGCGCTTATATTGCATGTTAAGGTTATCTAAAGACGTGGCAGAAGAAAGTTAAAAAAGAAAAGAAAATATAAGAAGATAATCTGGAATATACTAAATTAAACAAAAGTAAAGTAAAATGGGGAAAAATAAGGAAAAGTTATGAAGCATTTGTAAATACGTAATATACAAAAATAAAAGACGTGTTTAGGGGTTAAGCTCAAGTGACACTGAACTTTTAGGAAATAGTTTGATTTTGAAATCAAATCTCACTCAACCCACTCTTTTAGTTTCTCATATGTATCATTCATTAAAGATAATTTTGTTTGAAATATGATCATTAAATATGAGCATGTTTTTCAGCTAGAATTAATTCGAACCAAAATTTATCACATATAAGGGAATAATTCTTTCCACTAGACCCGCAAACCACCAATTGCAATATACTTCACTCAATCAATTTCATTGTTGAAATACATATTCATCTCTAAAAGTTTTCTACGAAGAAGGGTCAGCCTCAAGTTAATCTTTCAATTGGAGGAACGTGAGATCATTGGCAATTGGGATATATAGGTCGGTGAGTGATCCTAATCAAGCGATGCCGTACGTGATGGGCTATTGAGGAGGGACTCACATGAGAGGCTTTAAGGCATTGCTGATTGCATATGGAAAAGGACTCAAATATGGCCATTGACCTTTGAGCAGACTACACGCATGTACAACATTATTTTTTGCCCCATATGGTGCAGCATTGCATTGCCTAAGGTCTAAGCAAACTCCTATCTGCACACAAATATGCCCGATATATCTCCATGTGGTCCACAAGCAAGGACTTTAGGACTTTTCTTTCAACAATATTGTTTATTCACCATTTGACCTCTTCTTTATGTGTATCGAAAAAATGGATTTTGTTGAATCAACTGTATATCACTAGAGTAAAAGTTATAATTGTTCCAACGGTGCAACTTTATTTGAATAAAAAATTTTTAGAAATAATATTTAAATAAAAAAATTTTAAAAATAAATATAAGCGGCTGCATCCATTATAAATTTTATGGACTGAAATATTAAATCCTTTGAATCGTAAGGATGACGCTAACCAAATAAAGTAAATAATCTCTTTTAATATGTAACTTTATTTTCTTAAAGTTTTTTAGAACCGTGTCAACCATGATGGAATGCAACCATTACATGTAAAATAGACCAGAATGTTTAGCCCATTAAATTTTAAGGATAATACTGGCCAAACAAAGCCAATAGATCTGATTTTAGTGTTAAAAAAAGGGAGGTTTAGATAAAATACCTCATTATATCCTTGACTATTTGAAACATCTGAAATCCAACGTTCATAGTATAATTTCAAAAGGAGAAATGACATATAACGGAAAAAAGGAAACACAATTACCTCCTAACTATCCCTCTCCTTCCTTGTCCCCTTCATAATATGCAATTCTAAGCTTATGGCCCCAGCAAACTGAAATTTTGTAGGACCTTTTGATAAAGACGATATAGAATATTATGAGAAAGCTAGGTTCTATGATGACCGACCTATTTCTACGCTATGCTTACCGACCTTGAACGTGGTAGAATCTAGGATCAAGCTTTAGTCGCTTGGGTGGACCCTCAAATCAAAGTCATCTAAGGCCGCCAAGCCAGTTCTTCAGGATCATTATCGTTGTAATCTAGCAGGAAAAAGTAGCAAATGGCCGGTAGCTAGTTTGATGGAACCATACGTAGCACCTTACACGTGTTAGAG
The DNA here is from genome assembly GCA_031439595.1 of Pterocarpus santalinus. Classification (NCBI taxonomy): domain Eukaryota; kingdom Viridiplantae; phylum Streptophyta; class Magnoliopsida; order Fabales; family Fabaceae; genus Pterocarpus; species Pterocarpus santalinus. The sequence goes on from CM062523.1 coordinate 8,670,835, forward strand.
ATAATGGTGTCCTTGGATGTAACTAAGCGACTAAAAGAAGAAAAATTTCTAGAGTGAACATGCATTCCTAATTAATTGTAACTGCTTAGAAGACTAGGGGTGTTTGCGGCTTGGTTTGATTCGGTTTAATTAAATTTGATTTTGAAACAAAAACCCAACCCAATTCAAAAAATAAATTTTGTTTTGATTTGATTATATATATTTGAAAACCCAAACCAAACCAGATTGACTTGGATTGGTTTTATTTTTTTTTGTTAAAACTTTTATAAAATATAAGAATTAATTTTTAACTTCATTAAATTAAATTAATTATTAGTATTTTTATAAAATCATATAATTATAAAATGTAAATTAATTATAAAAAATTGTACTAATGTCTAACACTAACAAGTTAAGCAAATAATAAAAGATTTAAATAAAAATTACGTTGAGTAAATTAAAAAAATTAATAGATAGTTAATTATAAATCTAATATATATATATATCCTTCATACCTTCATGAAGATTTATAAATTCTATATTTTATTTTTGACCGAAAACTCAGTTCTTCTTTTATGAATCAACTTATAATTTTGGGTATTTGTGTAATTTTATTTCACCGCCATTAATTATTCGTTTGAATTTTTCTCTTTCCTAATTAATGCTCTCTTTCTACTATCTACTATTTTTATCTTTTTTTTTTTTGGTGTACATACTATCTTTCTCTTATTTGAATAATTTAAAAATAATTAAAAATTTATGTAATATTATTATATGTTGGTACATATATTTAAAATTAATTCAATAAATTTTTTTATAAAATTTACAAATAATTAGATCCTCCATCAAATAGCCCATAATAAAAACTAATTAAAAATAAAAATTAATATTAATATTAATATTAAATTTAGTAAAATAATTTATTGTTTAAAATAATTATAACTTAGTACTTACTAGTAAAGTTTTCTAAAAGTTTCTATTTTATCTTTACTGTAATAATTATATACTAATATGACAGTGAATTAGTTAATAAGAATAAGTATTGGACTAATTAATAAATAAAAAAAGTATTAAACTAATTAAACTAAGAGGACGTTAGTGACGTATTGATAATTTTTTTTTTTATTGACATATGATTAAATTATTGCAATTACTGTATTACTTGCCATTACATATTACATGTTACATGTCTAGTAATTTAGAATAGATTATAATTGAAAAATAGTTTGCATATGTGTCATTTACTTTTGTCTTTTTGCCAGTCATATTCATCTTCCCTTCCATGCCTCTTCTCTCAAGCAAGGATTTCATAGGGTTATAATCGTTACTTTTAGTGGATGATATAGATTTGTTTTCTTAATTCACTTTCAGAAAAAAATTAAATACAAGTCGCACATTAATTCATTAAAAATCAACAAATACAAGTTTAAGTTAATTTATCAAAATATAGCAAAATCAGATTCGAAGCACAAGTTTAAATTAATTGTTTATAAACTTATTAAAAAAATTATTGAATTAAGGTTACGTACTCACATGAAGATTTTGTCTGCTTTCCAGTTGCAATTCAATTAGTTAAGTTTAAAATCCTTAAGAATTTCCCAATTATTTTTTATGGGGGAATGATCCATTTCAAAATATTTTTTGCACAAATACCTCCCTGGGCAATTACAAAATCCTGGCATTGCTTATTATAATTTCAAAAGTAAATTCTACACAATTAAAAAATAATTAGAAAATCTAACAAAATAGTAATTAAGATGAGAGAGAAATAAAGAAGAGTACATTATTCAAGAGAGAGAAAATGTAAAAGTAGCAATTAATGTAAATGAAATAAAATTACAAAGTTAACCCAAACTATAATGTTCTTTTAAAAATAGGAGAGTGGATATTTTGTCTTAAATAAAATGTGGAGTTTGATGTAGAGATAGCAATATATATATATATTAACATGTAATATCTTATTGACCGGTACCAACAAGTTATTGGTCTGAGTGAAATTGGTTTGGATCCTTTAAGCATAAGATTTTGGATTCAATTCTAGAATTCATGTGTATGGGAAAAAAACCACTATTACAAGGGGTCCTTGCATAGCTGCCTAATTGTATCTTGAGAGGTTAGTTTCTTACTTATCAATTGAAGAGATATGTACTTTGGGAATTTTTTTTAAAAGAAAGAAAATTTGTTGATTTTATTAGATTTCTAAAATCAAATTGAACCAATCAATTTTCATAAAATAAGAACCAATTCTAACTAATTTATTTCGATTTGATTTATTTTCAATATTTTTGATCAGTTTGTGGCTTTAATTCAATTTGGCTTAATTTTGAACACTCTTATGTGAGATTAATATTTATTCAAGCAAAGGAATAAGGGTTATGTAATCTTCTCACAAGAATTATTTCATTAAAATTTGAATTCATATTCTTTTAAGGGATAAAGATTGTTTACTATCTTAACAAAACATTGGAATGTGATTCTTAATTTCAAACTCAAGACACTAGCTACCAACAACCCCAACAAAAGTAGTCAGAAGGATTTTCAGGTAGATGAACAACGAGTTTGAAGTTAACTCCCACACCATCAAGGAAGACAATGTTTGTTCATATTGAGGGCTGAATTTCAGCCTACTCCTCGAATTGGAGCAACAACTATGGAATCAACCTCAACCTAGCTCACCATCTTTTTTATTTTGTGGATAGTATAAATTTTTTTTATTAAGTCAATTAATCATACTCTTTCATTTATATAATCATTCAAGTAGTAGTGTATAAGATTTAATCATATTTGTTAATATGACAATATATAATTAAATAACAGTGTAAAATTTATTTATATTGATAATGGATACAAATTAAATCTTTTTTAGTTTTTTTGATAAAAATATTGTGTAGGGGTAGTGCATTATTATGGAGATTATCAATATTCTTTTGTATTCAAAGACTGTAATTCAATATCAAGTTTCATAATCTTAAATATAATTGAAAAATAATTTTGAAGATTTAATAAATTGTTTTAACTATAAAAAAAATACTGATATTTTGAATTTTATAAGGATACCAAAAAAATCTCTTATTATTATTATTATTATTATTATTTGGTCGTGGGGGTAGTGCACTATTTTTATTTTCTATTTTTTGGTCGTGGGATAGTGCACTATTTAAAATGAGGGATACTGCAGAGGCCTCTACGGTCGGATATGTATATATGCGGTTGTTTCATGTTCTAGCATTCCGATCATTTTGGGTCCCTCGACCAAAAATTTCTTTGGGCCCCTTCCCCCGTTTTTATATCCAAAAAAATTTGTAACGGCCAACGTGGGTCATGTCGGCACAAAAAAAGCCCAAGTGGAGAGCGATGTATATTGCCTTTGATTTTTAGGTTTTTTATTTGTGAGTGATGTAGTACCTTTGTCAATGTTTAAAGAATTGAAAGACAAAAAAAAAAAAAAAAAAGGTAGATCTCTACTCTACACTAGAACCAGTATTTCTTTTAATCTAAATCATTTTCATACTTAAAAAAAAAAAAAACTAAAACTAAGTTATAATAATAAAATAAAAAACTAAATTACGAGATTTTTTATTGAAAAATATTAAATCATATTTTCTTCGTATAAAGACATAAACAATCTCACATCTTTTAAATATTAAATTAATATAATTTAACAAATAAATTACATTAATCTCTTTTAAGATAATGTGATATTATACAATCTCATAATTTTTAATAGAATAAACTAATTTTCTTTGAAATTTAGATGATATTACATTTGATATATTTATATTTTATAAAATATAATATCGAACACTCCTGTCAATATAATATTAAGTATTCCTATGTGGAGGTTGGTATAAGTATGATAAATCAAATTGTGCCTACGTAATATCACCAAACTTAAAAAGAAATCAATATAATTTACTCTAATTTGAATTTGAATTGTAATTATAATTATAATTATAAATATAGTATACTCATGCCTAAAACTCGAAGCCACATTAGGTTCCTCTTTTTTTTTTGATTAATTCCTTCATACATTTATTAGCATAGGTAAATAATATCATCATAATGTAACATACATTTTTTAAAATGAAATAAATTAATAATATTTTGGTAGAACAACAAGACAAAACATATATGATCATTTTGGCGCCCTTTATTTTGATCCGAGTGACACGTCATCCATTTTCTCAAGCTTCTCCGATAAGCTTCGCGTACGCCACTTCCAGTAAGCCAGTAGCGTTATTGTACACTATACACCACACACAACAGAACACTCTCTGTTACCGTCACTCCGATCCGTTACTCGTTTTCATTCGTTGCCCTTTTCACTTCAACGGTGCCGTCACCGGAAGACCCACTTTCCGATGAGGAAATCCCTGAGGTTATCTTCCATTGGACTTGCCGTCACCGAAGTTCGAGAACCGCCGGTACGTACTTATTTTCCCTCCTTTCTTCTATTTCAAATTAAAAAAAGAAACTTGATTTTTTTTTTTTCTGTTTGTTTCCCGAGAAAATATGAGAAAAACGGGATTCCGGTTTCAATTTCCACTTCATCTGCAATTGCTATCCTTTCTTCTACTTTAACTTCAAAAAACTCGAATTTTCTGTTTGGTTGCTGAGAAAATATGAGAAAAAATCGTTGTTTCAGCTTCGAGTTTAATTTCCTCACCAATTCCCGCCCTTTCTTCTACGTCAACTTCATAAAATTTTGATTTTCTGTTTGTTTCCTGAGAAAATAAGAAAAAAACGGAATTCCAGCTTCAATTTCAGTTTCCTCACCAATTGCCGCCCTTTCTTCTACTTCAAATTCACAAAACTTGAATTTTCTGTTTGTTTCCCGAAAAAATGTAGAAAAAAACGATATTCCAGTTTCAATTTCAACTCCCTCTCCAATTGCCAATCTTTCTTCTACTTCAACTTCAAAAGACTTCAATTTTCCGTTTGTTTCCCGAGAAAATATGAGGGAAAAAAAAAACGTTAATTCCATCTTCAATTTCAATTCCCTCTCCAATTACAACCCAAATACATGTTCCTAGCATCACTGTTGCAGAAATTCATGTTTTACCTTTTCAGGTTAAGAACTTCAGGACTAGGTTTTCCCTCACATCGTTCGCCAAGCGTGTTCAGCAGCTCACAGAGGAGCAAAGAACGGTGATATCGAAGACCGGCTTCGGGAACTTGTTATTGATTCCCAATCATTCACTAAGCAAGGTTTTGTTAACTGAATTGATGGAAACTTGGAACTGCCAGAGGCAAGCATTCGTGCTCGATTCGGGCGAAATCCGAATGACCCTTTTAGATGCTGCCCTCATTTTGGGGCTGCGTGTGGTGGGAAAACCAGTGGTGTTGAGAGAGGAAGAGCCTTTCTCCGAATTGGAAGAGTTTTATGGTGCAGCAAAGGGGAAGAGGAAGGTGGCAATGGGGTTCCTTGAAGAGAGGCTTGATTCAATTGGAGTAGATGTGAGTGATGAGTTTGTGAGGACCTTCTTGCTTTACACAATTGGGACCTTTCTTTCCTCCAATGGGAAGGTGGATTCACGGTACTTGGCATTCCTCAGGGATTTGGATGAGGTTTGTGAGTTTGCTTGGGGTGCTGCTGTTGTTGAGGATCTGGCTCAGTGGCTGGACAAGAGGAAAGAGAACAATGTGCAGTATGTGGGTGGTTGCCTTGTATTTCTCCAAGTAAGTTTCACAATGTCACAATTTTTCTGAAGTCTTTGAGGGTGTAGCTTCTCTTTTTTCTTTTAGTTATTTATTGTTATTTGTGTTGAGTTGATTGATATTTTAGTCTCTTAAAGATTGTGCTTATATTGATTTAGTCCTCTATAGATCACTTGACTAGATCATTTTCAAATTTGAATTGCTAGGACGGAAATTTATTGCAGTCCTTTAGATGTCGATTTAGTACCAATTTAGTACAACAAAAGGTCTTAGTTGAATTATATTTGAAGATTGATGTGATCATTTAATGTGAATTATATTTTCAGACTCTAAACTGAAGTGAAATCAATCTCTTGGGAGAACTCGTTTTGATGTGCTATTTTGAATTTTTTTAAAAAATCTTTTTTTTTAAACAAGTATTTTTTATACTTTTTGTTCTTTTTTCATGGTGTTGCTCTTTCAAGCTTGTTCTTTTCATATTTAGATTGAATTTAACTAAAAGGCTATATTATGCATTGTATTAGAAGTAAAATGTATGGATAGAAGGTGTAATTTGTCAATGCCTCTGTTGATCAAATGTTCTTGTTTTAAGTTCTATTTCCTTTTTTGTTTATGGTGAACAGACATGGTCTTATGAGCATTTTGATATTGCACGGCCACAGTTGCAAGGTCATGATTTGACCTTTCCTCGTGTGTGTCGATGGGATAATAGCAAATCTCATCAAAGGCAACGGCTTACTTCAAGGTTTAAGGACCTAAATGATGACCAGGTAAATTAAAATCTTGCTTACAAATTTGTTCACTGTGGAGTTTATTCTATATTGTCACTGACTCCTATAACATGGAAAGTGGGGAAAACATATTTCTGTCTAGAGCTAATGCCATTTTTATGTATAATATATTCGGTCTTTATTTGAAGATTTACTAATAGAAGTCCGAATCTACAGACAATATATATGGTGTTTGAATTATTGATGTTTGCCTTGGAATTATTTGTCACACTAGAGTCCCTATCAAAAATGCAAAGAACAACATAAAAAACAAAATTGGAAGGAAAAGTGGGTTATAATTCCTTTGTAGTTTATTATCTATGTATCTGCAGGTGATTTGGACACTTCAACCTACTTCTGGAGAGTTACAAATAGAGATAATCAAAGAAGCACTGGAGGTGGTGAGTGACAGCAAAGAGGTTCAAAGTTCAGAAAACTGTTCAACAAGCACATCAAGTAATGTGAGTTATACTTTCTTGTGTTTATTTTTTCATGGTTGGTGCATAAAAGTTTAGAGTGAGAGGGGTTGCCTCGTTCCAATATGTTTATCACACAGGCCTTAGTAAACTCAAGATGTTTTTGAATTGATGCAGTTCGATCTTGCCAGTTGGGCCAATATTCATTGGCATAATTTATTTGTTTGTTTATTTATTACTATAAAGCTTAATTGGCTGGTTCTATTGAAGCATGGTTGACATCTGATTGACTGGAAGCATTTAATGTTGGTAATCAATTCAAGTCATTGATCCAAACTTATGAATTATTAAGATGAGTGTCTTTTGCTTTTAGTTCTTCTATTTCAATGCTTGTGTAGGAGTGTCGTAGTTCATTCTTATTGATTGATAATTCAACATCGGCAGGTTCATGATGTAGATTCAGAGTCACAGCTTAGTATTGAAAACCAGGTAGTGGAGGACACTCCCACAAAGTTGAGCACTTGTAATGGAGAATATAGAGAGCAGGAGATCGATATTGAAAACCTGATAGTGGAGGACACCCCTCCAAGGTTGAGCACTTGTAATGGTGAATATAGAGAGCAGGAAATCAACCTCAAAAACCTGATACTGGAGGACACCCCCCCAAAGCCGAGCATTTCTGATGTAGTACATGTACAGCAGGAGATGAATCTTGAAAACTTGATAGTAGAGGACACCCCCACAAGTTCGAGCATTGCTAACAACGCAAGCGGAGAGCAAGAGTTCAAAGCTGAACAACTCATAGTAGACGACACTCCCCCAAAGTTGAGCTTCTGTGATGTGAGATTTAATTCTACTTATTCTTTTCAATCTTGTGATTATATATTCCTTAGTTTTTCTTTTATATTATGCATATATCCACAATGAATCATCACATATAAAATTATTTGGTTAGCAGGATGATTTGATAAAGAAAAATGCCATGATAGAAGAGGAAAATGTTGAATTGAAGAAGAAAATAGACCAAGTAATGGAGGAAAATGGACTTCTGCGTATGCAGATTTCTTCGAATAAACAATTTGAAGAGCAGAATGCTGAGTTGAAGAAGGAGCTGGGCATATTGAGAGAAGAAAACAGAATTTTAAGACTGTCAATCTCTAGCTTTGTGGACCGAATTGACAGACATATTTTGGATTTCGAAACAAATGCATCTGAAGTGAAATCTGAATAAACATTGCTATCGTTGACTTTCACCTTGAACTTACCTAGCTGCTTAGGGATAGAGCTGTGGCACTCAAACCATTCCATATGTGCTAACTTTAGACCTTGCTGCAGCCATCACGCATTGATCAATATCAGTTCTTCAGCAAAGCATAGAATATTGGGCAGCCAAGTGTATATATTAATTATTGAGGTAAATAATAGTACCTAATTTACGTGCGGGGTTGAGATAGTAGGTTTCTTTTAGATTAAACCATGGATTCATGGCATGTAACCAGGACTGTCTATGTTCCTGTTTGTTGTATACTATGTAGCAGATTGCTCATGTACCTACTTCTCGAAACACAAGGCTTTGGAGTTCAAATGATATATAGCTTATTTTTTTCATAATCATTAGGCGTAGCAACAGGCCACTACGAACTTTGCATAGGACATTCTTTCTTGTTTACCGCTAGGTTCATCCTTTTCTTGGTGTATGTCATTGAGTTCATCAACTAGCCCTTATTTGAGACTTGGCACACACTGCCATATAACAATATTAGTACGCCTGAAAACTTTTTATTAAAAATAATTTGCATATTTTAATTAAAATTCTTATATTTAAAAGTATACATTGTTGGCTATTACGTGCCCATCTAAAATGTGTAATATGTCATTGAAGTTGTTACTTTGTTTTTTAGGAAAAGATAACTTGAGTTGTATGCTTCTTAAAAAAAAAAAAAGGTTATAAGTGTAGTATCCTTCAATGTTAATCTTATGGTAATCAACCATCCTAATCAATTTGTTAAATAGTGATGTGTTGGTCATTGAACTTAAACAGTCTATTTCACTTAATCCCTAACTTCTATAAAGCAAAAGAGTAATGATATGTTGACGCACCAAAGGCGATGCATAACACGACTCATACGACTCATACGATGAAAAGAAGCAAGAAGACAAAATAGTTGTAGGGATAATGTATCTCATACTAATACGGTGTAAAAAAAAAATTAAATTAAATTATACAAAATAAAAATACTTTAAAAGAAAAAAGGGTAGACCCCATTTTTTATCTCGCACTTATACTGCCCTGCATGAAAGGGGTTTCATTAGTCATCACCATCAGTAGCCGCAAGCTAGGGATGACTGTTCCTTGGTCTCTCCTTTCTCGCCTCTAACTCTTCTTTCCTACTGGAGATTAGTGAATGTCTCTACTCTTTTCCATTGTTGAGATTTAATCGGTAAGTTTCCACGGTTTCTTTCTTTGCTAATTTTTCTTGAGTTTCAATGATTTTCATCTTTGTTAATTGCCAAGTTTCCCCTAATTTGTTAAGCTTTTGGTTTCAATATTCTTCATATCTGTTAATATGTGATTTTCTCCTCATTCTTTTTCTATTTTATGGATTTCTTCATTTCATTTTGCTAGCACGTTAGTGCATTGTGACGTACTAATTTGTAGTAAGGGTTTAGTGTGAATTTCTTGTGGCACAAATACTGCGGGTTTAATATATGTATTCTTTTTTATTTTGTTTCTTTTGCTGAATTTTGTGTGTTTTAGTACATATCGAAGATTGTAGAGTACACAGTGACATTCAATTAGTGTTATTTGAAAATGTTGAAGGGGTAGATTTGAGCTACAAATTTTTATAACTAGTGAGCAATGTGCTAAATACTGATATGAAATTCCAAGCCAATTAAGGTTTCTCATTCATGGCATCTACTGTTACATTGAAATTTATCTTTTTACTTTGATTTGTTTGCTTAGTTGATTTTGATTCCTCTTGTTTATGATTTTTTAGGGACCCATTGGTGCTAAGGAGAATTTAGGAAATGTGAATAGTTGTATACTAATTTATTTTAGTTGTAGCATTATGTATGGTACGTGCAAGTACATAAGAATTATATGGGCAATAGGGATAACTTTTGTGCCATGACAATTATTAATGTATTATCCATTTAGTCGTATGTCAAATTGGTTAGCAAATTTTGCATTGTGATCAATTATATAGCAGGAAGAAGGAATTGACCCTGTTAATACTAGATCAACAATGATGTGAGTGAACTAGGAACTAATGGGCTGCATAACTTTTATCAGCTCATGCATTAAGTTTGTAAATTTTAATTAAATTTTAAGTTGTAATTTAATAGATTTGCTTTGCAAACTTAAGTTCTAAAACATATTCATGTTTTGTTACAGGTGCTAACAGAACGGTGTTTCAAACTTTGGATTATGATTTATCCATTATGTAATGTGAATTGCAGAATCATTTTAATGAATTAAATATGTCATTTTTAATTTAAATTATTTCCTTAAATAAAATTAATAGTCTTTGAAATCTTTGTACAATTACTCCTACTAGGCATGAAATTTTAGAATTCATGATGAATTTCATAAGTTACAATTATATGGCTTTCTAATATTTCATTGAGTTCTAATTTTTTTTTTTTTTGGGGTTCATATTTTCAATTTTTTGTGCATAGGTATATAAATGATTTAAAGGAAAATCAGTTTCTTCCTTTGTTACTTTTTATATTGATTACTTTCATGTGTATATGCAGCCTCTTGTATCGAGTGCTACACTGGATTGGAAAGACAGGTATACATTTTAAAATCAAAGAAATAAGCATCTTGGCAAGCCATCTAATCAGACAGAGTGCATGGTGGATTAACTTTGAAGTTATAACTTCCAAAACTAGGAAATGGTGCTAGAGAACCTAAACAAATAGCTTGTGTTAGCTATGAGAAATATTCAATGGAGCTACGCAATATATTGGTCTAGCTCAGTTGCCTAACCCCAGTATTGTTAATAGTTTCACTCAAGGTAGCTCTATAAGACTATTATAATGTCTGATATTACTGCTTTGTAGTTGCATAGAAGCCATCATGTTCAAAATAATTATATTTTCCTCCAAAATTTGCAAGGTCCCGAGCTGGGGAAAGAATATTAGAATGGAGATATTAAGACTAGAAAGACAAGCCATATGGTAGAACACAACTCTAACAAAATAGGCTTGTAGAGAAGTGAGCAGCTACAAGAGCTGTATGCATCCCTTGCAATTGTAAAAGCTAGCACACAAACAAAAAGGCCATACGTGATTTGCTGTGTTTTTCTGAATGATAAGTTGTAGAGACATGGTTGGATCCCACCATACAATTTTTTATCAATTGTATATGACTTAATCCAAGCGACTTGAGAAAAAGTAATCCAAACTGGCCTTCAAAATATCATGTATGCAAAGCTAATTAGTTCAATAGAGCCTAAGCAAGCTTTTAAGCAAATTTTGGAAATAATTCGTAGGATAGCTAGCATTAAGAATATATTTGTGACTTTGGATTAGTTTTAGTAAGGTTGATATACAATGTACAAAGATAATTCCTTTTCCCATTTCTTATATAAACAAATTGATTTTGGTTGCATGATTGTAACTCTGATTACTATTGATTATATATTGGTTTGTAAAGGATGTGCAGTTCCAAGGTGAAATTAATTTATCATCCATTCTTACAGTTCCTGTTGGAATATCATGAATGTTTAACTATGGCTTGTTACTCTAAATGAGTTTTATTATATTACAATATAATTGGAGCTATTAATCTCAAAACTCTCATCTAATATCTAGACAAAGATAGAATTAGTGCTACAATAGTTAAGTAACTTTTAATTTGTTTTTATACTAAGTTTGTAACTCGCTATCAAATATTGGTAACTTTTCAAGTTTTCAAGATTTTGAGAGTATTAGGATTCTTATGTAAATTTATGATATGAAACAAGTGGATTGAATTCCTTAGTACTATAAATTGATGAAATAGGTCCCAATATATCATGGAAATAATGCCACAATAGCTTAAGTAACTTAAGTAACTTCTAATTTATTTCTATAGTAGATTGATAACTCATTATCCAATATTAGTCACTTTAACTCGAGATGTTGATAATTGGCTAAGGATATTGGTAATTTTTCAAGTTTTCAAAATTTTGAGAGTACGAGGATTCTTATGTAAATTTGTGTCAGGAAACAAGTGGAAAGAACTACTTGGCATTATAAATTGATAAAGTGGGTCTCAATACAATATGGAATTAGTGTTACAATGACTACTTAACTTCTAATATGTTTCTACACTAGGTTGGTAACTTGCTATCAAATATTGATAACTTTTATTTAAGATGTTGGTGACTAGTTAAGAATATTGGTAATTTTCTTGGTTTTTAAAATTGAGAGCATTACATAAGAATGTTGGTATCTCACTTCCATATGTTTTATCAAGGCACACTTTATCAATTTATAGTACTAAAGAGTTCTCTCTACTTGCTCCTTAATACAAATTTACATACGAATCCTAATACACTCAAAATTACCAAAATATGAAAAGGTACCAATATCCTTAATTAGTTACCAACATCTCGAAGTAAAGTTACCAATATTTGATGATGAGATACTAACTAGTATAAAAATAAAGTAGAAGTTACTTGCTCTAATTTTATATTGTATTGAGACTCACTTCATCAATTTATAATGCAAAGGAGTTCTCTCTATTTGTTTCCCAACACAAATTTACTTGAGAATCCTCATACTTTTAAAATTTTGAAAATCTGAAAAGTTACCAATATTCTTAAATGGTTACCAACATTTTGAACTAAAGTTATCAACATTTAATAGCGAGTTATCAACTTAGTGTAGAAACAAATTAGATCTTAGGTAGCTATTATAGCATTAATTCTATGTTATATTGAGGCCCATTTCATCAATTTATAAAACTAAGGAGTTCACTCCAGTTTTTTCCTAGCATAGATTTATATAAGAATCCTAATACTCTCAAAGTTTTGAAAATCTAAAAATTTACCAATATTTTTAACCAATTACCAATATTTTAAACTAAAGTAACTAACATTTGATAGCGAGTTACTAACTTAGTGTAGAAACGATTAGAAGTTACCTAGCCATTATAGCACTAATTTTATGTTATATTGAAGCCCACTTCATCAATTTATAGTAACAAGGAGTTCTCTCCACTTGTTCTTCAATACAAATTTACATTAAAATTATGGTACTCTCATAATTTTAAAATCTTGAAAAGTTACCAATATTCTTAACCAGTTACCAACATCTTGAACTAAAATTACTAACATTTGATAATGAGTTATCAAGCTAGTGAAGAAACAAAATAGAAGTTACTTAACCATTACAGCAATAATTCCATATTGTATTGAGGACCGCTTCATCAATTTATAGTACTAAGTAGTTTTCTCCACTTGTTCCCTAACATAAATTTATACAAGAATTCTCATTATCTCAAAATTTTGAAAACTTGAAAAGTTATTAATACTCTTAACAAGTTACCAATATCTTCAACTAAAGTTACCAACATTTGATAACGAGTTACCAATGTAGTGTAGAAATAAATTAGAAGTAACTTAACCATTGTAGCAATAATTCCATGTTATATTGAGGACCACTTCACCAATTTATATTGCCAAGTAGTTCTCTCCACTTGTTCTTTAACACAAGTTTACATAAAAAACCCTCATACTCTCAAAATTTTGAAAACTTGAAAAGTTATTAATATTCTTAACAAGTTACCAATATCTTGAACTAAAGTTACCAATAGTTGATAGCGAGTTACCAACCTAGTGCAGAAATAGAGTAGAAGTTACTTAGCCATTGCAACACTAATTCTATGTTATATTGAGACCCACTTCATCAATTTACAGTGCCAGTAGTTCTCTCCACTTGTTCCCTGACATAAATTTACATAAAAATCCTTATACTCTCAAAATTTTGAAAATTCAAAAGGTTACTAACATCCTTAGCCAGTTGACAACATTTTGAGTTAAAGTTATCAATATTTGATAATGAGTTACGAACCTAATATAGAAACAAATTAGAGGATAGTTAAGTTACCTAGCCATTGTGGCATTATTTCCATGTTATGGTGGGGCCTATTTCATCAATTTATAGTACCAAAAAGTTTAATCCACTTGTTTCCTAGCACAAATTTATAGAAAAATCCTAATACTCTCAAAATCTTGAGAACATAAAAAGTTACCATCATTTTGAACTAAAGTTACTAATGTTTGATAGTGAGTTACCAACCTAGTACAAAAATAAATTAGAAGTTACTTAGCCATTATATCACTAATTCTATCTTTTTCTAAATATGAGATAAGAGTTTTGAGATGAATAACTCAAACTATACTGTAATATAATAAAACTAGTTTAGAGTAACAAGCCATAGTTAAGCATTCATAATCGAACAGGAGCTCTTACAACGGATGATACAAATTTTGCCTTGGAACTATATATCCTTTACAAACCAATATACAATCAATAGTAATTAGAGTTACAATCATTCACCTAACATCAATTTGTTTCAATAAGAAAGGAGAAAAAAATTATCTTTGTACATTGCCATATCAACCTTACTAAAACTGATTCAAAGTTACAAATATATTCTTAATGTTAGTTATCCTATGAACTACTTCCAAAATTTGCTTAAAAGCTTTCTTAAGCTCTACTAAACCAGCCAACTTTGCATAGATGACTTTTTGAAGGCCAATTTGGATTACTTTTTCTCAAGTTGCTTGCATTAGGTATTAGCTAATTAATAAAAAATTCTATGATGGGATCAACTATGTCTCTACAACCTATCACACAAAAACACAGCAAATCACTTATGGCCTTTTCATTTATGCACTGGCTTTTGCAACTGCAATGGATGCTATAACTCTTGTAGCCACTCACTCCTCTTCAAGCCTCTTTTGTCAGAGTTGTGTTCCACCACTTGGGTTATCTTTCTAGTCTTAATATCTCAATTCTAATATCCTTTCGCCAAGCTCAAGACCTTACAAGTTTTGGAGGAAAATATAATTATTTTGAATGGATAATACAATAATTAATTGTTATGGCACAAAAGTTATCCCTCTCCCCCATATAATTCTTGAGTATTCACACGTTTCTGCTAATAACTACCATGCATAGTGCTACAACTAAAATGAATTAGTACACAATTGTTCACATTTCCTAAATTCTCCTTAACACCAGTATCCTTAAGAAATCATAAACAAAAGGAATCAAAATCAACTAAGCAAACAAATTAGAGTAAAAAGATACATATCAATGTAACAGTAGATGCCATGAATGAGAAACCTTGATTGGCTTGGAATTTCATATCAATATTCTACATATTGCTCACTAAATATAAAAATCCGTAGCTCAAATCTATCCCTCCAACCTTTTCAAATAACACTAACTGAATATCACTCTGTAATCTACAATCCTCAACAGATAATAAAACACACAAAATTCAGCAAAAGAAAAAAAATACATATATTAAACCTGCAACATTTGTATCACAAGAAATTTGCACTAAACCCTTACTACAGATTAGTACATCACAATGCACTAATGTGCCGGCAAAATGAGAAAGGAGGGATCGAGGAATGGTCACCCTTGGCTTGCAGCTATCAACGGTGATGAAACCCTCTTGTACAAGATAGTAGGAGACAACATGTTTTCTTTTGGAGGGTGATACAGGCACAAGATAAGAAATGAGGACTTCCTTTTATTCTTTGAAAGTATTTTTAGTTTGTAAAATTTAATTTAATTTTTTTTACACCATATTAGTATGAGATACACAACCCCTACAACTATTTTGTCTTCTTGCTTCTTGTCATCATATGAGTCGCGGTGTACATTGCTTTTGGTGCGCCAACATATCATTAATCAAAGCAAAAAGGAAATTTTCAGCTGCTTTCTTCAGGATTTTGTCTTACTTTGAATGTATATCATTTCAATAATAGCATTGAGAATGTAATTGAAGTAAGTAATGATACAATTTATTGATACACAATTTTTCATTTTAAAAGTATCTAATAACATATTTGATTTTATGTTTGAAAAAAAAATTTAACACCTGGTGTTGGCAAAAGCTTTTGTTTTTGTTTTTTTTTTTTCATCTAAATAGGTTTTGAGATTTCTTAAAAAATTAAACATGCTATAAGAATTTTGAATGTAACCAAAAAAAAAAAAAAATCAATCCATCTTAGTTGCGAAATGGTTGAGAAGTTAGCCTTATGGCAATGAATATGCAGATGCTCATACACTTGTCAAAGACGAAAAAGTCCAGTTTGGTTTATTCAACTCTTGGAATTGAAGAATAAGGGAGGAAAGGATGGGAATTTAGATTAGTTGATTATAAAAAACTATGATATTATGTTATATGAACTAATTATATTAAAAAATTGAAACTGTTAAATAAATATTCATAAGTTAATGGTGATTAATTTCTTCCCGGTCTCCTTCGAAGAATAGCAATGAAAGAAAATATTTGAAATGGAAAAAAAGAAAAGTGTAATCTCAACATATTTAAAAGCACATAAGATATAGACATGAATTTATTTGTTCTTTAATAAACATAAAATTATCACCAAAAGTTTTGGATTTAACTTATAATTTTAAACGATTTATCACAAAATATAATAAAAATAATATTTACCTTTTAATGATATCAGATTAATTTTCTAAATTTCTTCTTAGCATAAAATCTAAAATTATAATATCTCATACAATCACGTTCTTATTTGATTAAAATAACAAAAATGCTAAGAAATACTCTTACACATTTAACTTTTAGGACGTATTTGGCATGAGACTTAAATGGAGGTAAAATTTTATAAAAAAGATTTATATACGAAATTATACATAAATCTCGTTCATAAAATTTAACCCCTCATTTTTTATCTCATATCAAACACACCCTTAAACCAAATTGATGTCTTAATTTTTTTAATTAAAAAAAAGTTTAACAATATCAAAAGGGGGGGAATCGGGTGCCCTACAACAGTGCCCTTAAAATAATCTCCATTATTGTTTTGCTTGTGAGGAATAAATGATCTGTATATTGAAACATTGACAACTTTATATGTCAATTCCAAGAATCAAACAGTGCAAGTAGAAAAACATTCCAAAGGTCTCATGTGAAGTGCTATGCGAGGTTCTCATTTAAACATTCAATTGCCTGATGTAGCGTGTTCTTGAATCAGAAGCTCCTTCCTCAAATATTGTGTCGATAGTTTTGAAACGTCAGTTTTTCCAACAGCACTTTTGGTCAAGGAACTAATAAATAGACGAATCACTTGTGAGGTACAAGCATTTAAAACGGATTAACATTTTTTCATATTTATTTTGGACATGATCATATTATGTTAGGAGAGAGATATATAAACACTTTAAATAGGTGAAGTCCTCTTAAAATTTATAGGGTTCAATTTAAATATTTGTATCTATCTCTCTTATCATAAAATGGTCATAGTCAAAATAAATATGAGAGATTTGTAATCATTTGAAACATATCTCATCTTTAGTTTTTGTTTCTTCTTGAGAAAAAAAAAAAAAAAAAGAAAACCATTGCTAGTCACGTTCTCAAAAGTCGAAACCAATTCCCAAAACAAACAAATTATTATCAGACATAACAACTCCTTATACATCCATATTTGTTATAGTACCCCATATTTCCTATATCATATGCCTAGTAAGTAGTTGCTACAACAACAACCTGATATTAGCACCAATTACACGGGTAAGCACCATCCACATACATACACAAGAACACTAGTACAAAGCTTCAAAGAAGCAATTTCTAGTCATCCCCATGCAATTGTGGCCTCTTATTGACACACACTACTAACATCCCTCTGGGGCTGCCGATCCACATATCATCAATATTACTGCACACTGCATCAAATAAATAAATAAAAATCAGAGACATATATTAAAAAGATCCACGAACAAAAATAATTAGCCGTTATCATAGTAAGGAAAGAGAGTTCACAACATAAAAGGTGCGTCATAAACTTTTAAAGAAAGTCCTCTATCAAAGAAAGGGGAAAAAAAGTGATTATTTTTTAATTTTGCCTTTTTATAAACTTACCTAAACAAACTATATAGTAAAAAAAACTCAAGAATTACTATAACAACAATGCTATACAACCAGAATTTGTGCCAGAATAATGTGTCAAAATTATAGGTTAATAGAGTGGAAAGAATAGAAATCATGGGTTGGGGAAAAAAAATAAAATACGAGTTGTCCATCCACTACTATACCACCTAGCTAGCTCTGGCAGAACATTTCTAGCACAGTACTTCTGGAAACCTAGCATTTTTTCTTATTACAAAAAAACATACTTTTCTTGTTAAAAGAAAAAATGAAAACATTATGTATATGTGTACCTGCTGCAATCAGTATTGGGGCTGATCTGGTAAGGAATGTTAACCCCACATTTCTCGGGAAGGCCAGCAGCAAGGTTTAGTTTGTCGTTAAGGTAAGAGTCCAATCGAGCCAACAGCACTCTTGATGCAGGTGCAAACGGCCTGGCGATCCGGGGTGGTCTGAGCCATGCTATTGAGGGTCCTGATTCCATTGCAGCACGGTGCAGGCACTGTGCTTCCACCAGACATTATGTATGAGGCACATGGGGTGAGGTTGTTCACCACCTGACCACATGTCACGGCTGCTTGTGCCTTTGGAATGGTCGCACCAAGTGCCAAGCACACAATCGCAAAGCACACCAATCTCACCACAACAAAGCTAGCCATGATTCAAAATAAGTGCAAAGAAACCAAGCTGGTGGATGGTACTTATAAATTAGTACTAGCCTTACCCTTGGATTATATCTCAAATTTTGTACCTTTTTGTGACACACTGTCTGGTTTTAGCATTTCATTCTGCTATATATAATGGGAAAAGGGCATGGGCCTATTTGTGTGTAAGAGCAAGATCATGTGGCTAGCCATAACCCTGCCTATGCCTGTATTCTAAATGAAGAGGAGACAACTCATGGAAGCAACATTAATGTTTACTGAACGAGAACCACTGCTATTTCAGGGAGTAAGTTATTGTACCGAGATTACCGACATTTCCACACAGTTCCAAGTTTCATCAAAATTTTTGAAGAGCTAAATGTTAGGTTTTGCTCTCTAAATTCTAAACAAGGCTTCACTATGACTAAACAATAACAGATTGTGATCAATTCATCACTGGCTAGACTAGTATAGTGTTCTCGATTATTCAGTGCCTCAAATTCAATATATTATCTATTAAACTTAGTTTATAGTATGTGGGTAGTTGTCATATATTTCTCCGAGTAAGTTTCAGCATTTCACAATTTTTCTGAAATTTTGTGAGGGTGTATCTTTTTTTCAAATTATTATATTTGTCTTGAGTAGATTGATGTTGTGGTCTCTTACAGATTGTGCCTCTATTGATTTAGTCCTCTAATGATTATTTTTAGATCAGTTGACTTGATCATTTTCGAATTTGAATTGTCTAGGAAGGGAATGTATTGTGCTCCTCCAAATGTTGAGTAATGAGTTAGTATCAATTTAAGTTGAAGATTGATGTGATCATCACGTGAATATATTTTCCGACACTAAATTAAAGTGAAATCAATCTTTCAGGATCGAGAACTCGTGGTTTCTTTGGTTTTTTTTTTTTTTTTTTTTGGGTGTTCATCGAGAACTTCTTTTGATATAGTATTTTGAATAAAAAACACCTTTTTTTTTAAGTAAGCATTTTATATATATATTTTTTCATGGTGCGGCTCTTTCAAGCTTGTTCTCTTCATATTTAGATTGAATTTAACTAGAAGACTATATTATGTATTGGAAGTAAAATGAATGAATTGAAGGTATAATTTGTAAATGCAGCGGTTGATCAAATGTTCTTGTTTTAAGTTGTATTTCCTTTTTGTTTATGTTGAACAGACATGGTCTTATGAGCATTTTGATATAGCACGGCCACGGTTGCAAGGTCATGATTTGACCTTTCCCCGTGTGTGTCGATGGGATAATAGCAAATCTCCTCAAAGGCAACGACTTACTTCAAGGTTTAAGGACCCAAATGATGACCAGGTAAATTAAAATCTTGCTTACAAATTTGTTCACTGTGATTCTATACAGTCACTGACTTCCGGTATAACATGGAAGGCGGAGAAAACATACTTCTGTCTGGAGCTACTGCCATTTTTATGCTATAAAATATTCAGTCATCATTTGAAGATTTACTGATTGAAGTCTTAATCTACAGATAATATGGCCTTATTTAGTTAAAATTTTAGAAGTACTTTTTTTAAAGTAAAATCACAGGAACAAAAGTAGAAGCTGAATTTTTTTTTTTTTTTTAGCTTTTGGATGTAATTATAGTAGTATTTTTTAGTATAATAAAAAATTATTAAATTATTTAAATATGATGAATATAAAATTATTTTTTAGTGTAAAATTACAATTTAATATAGAGAGGATGATATTTTTAAGAAAAAAAGTTAAAGATAAAATAATAAAATAATATGAAAAATTAATGGATGCAAAATTCACGATTATTTTTTTTTCTAGTATTTATACTTTTGGGAGAAGCAGTTCTTTATCTAATTTAAAAAAAAATTGATTATTTTTTAATTCTATTTCTTTTAAGAAGCACAAACAAATAACTCAAAAAAGTGCTAAAAAAAGTACTTATCTTCTTCCAAATCACAACCAAAACGCACTTTATATTTGGTGTTTGCCTTGAACATTTTTGTCACACCGGAGTCCCAATCAAAAAAAGCAAAAAAGAAAAAGAAAAAAGTAAAGCCAAAAAAACAAAATTGGAAGGAAAAGTGGTTATAATTCCTTTGTAGTTTATTATCTATGTATCTGCAGGTGATTGGACACTTCAACCTACTTCTGGAGAGTTGCAAATAGAGATAATCAAAGAAGCACTGGAGGTGCTGAGTGACAGCAAAGAGGTTCAAAGTTATGAAAATTGTTCGACAAGCACATCTAGTAACATGAGTTAGGCTTGGTATGATATTGTTATATCTTTTTAAAAGTTGTTAAGCTCTTTTGGTTCTTTATAAGCTATTTTTAAAAAGTTATAATAGTATCATTTGATAAAATAATATGAAACTTATTTTCAATAAATAGAAATTATAAAAATAATATTTAATAAAATTACACTTAGGCCTAATTTGATAGCACGGCCACGGTTGCAAGGTCATGATTTGACCTTTCCCCGTGTGTGTCGATGGGATAATAGCAAATCTCATCAAAGGCAACGACTTACTTCAAGGTTTAAGGACCCAAATGATGACCAGGTAAATTAAAATCTTGCTTACAAATTTGTTCACTGTGAAGTTTATTCTATACAGTCACTGACTTCCGGTATAACATGGAAGGCGGAGAAAACATATTTCTGTCTAGAGCTACTGCCATTTTTATGCAATAATATATTCAGTCCTTATTTGAAGATTTACTGATTGAAGTCTCAATCTACAGATAATATGGACTTATCTAGTTAAAATTTTAGAAGTATTTTTTTAAAAGTAAAATCACAGAAATAAAAGTAGAAGTTGAATTTTTTTTTTTTGCTTTTGGATGTAATTATAGCGGTATCTTTTATTAGAATAAAAAATTATTAAATTATTTAGATATAATAAATATAAAATCATATTTTAGTGTAAAATTACAATTTAATAGATAAGGAATGATATTTTTAAGAAAAAAGTTAAAGATAGAATAGTAAAATAATATGAAAAACTAATGGATGTGAAATTCAAAATTATTTTCTTTCTCTTTTAGTATTTATATTTTTAGAAGAAATAGTTCTCTATCTATTTTTAAAAAAAAATTGATTATTTTTGCTTTTACTTCTTTTAAAAAGCACAAATAAATAACTCAAAAAAGTGCTAAAAAAAGTACTTATCTTCTTCCAAAATCACAGCCAAACGCACTTTAAATTTGATGTTTGCCTTGAACATTTTTGTCACACCCGAGTCCCAATCAAAAAAAGCAAAAAAACGTAAAGCCAAAAAAAAAAAAAATGGAAGGAAAAGTGGTTATAATTCCTTTGTAGTTTATTATCTTTGTATCTGCAGGTGATTGGACACTTCAACGTACTTCTGGAGAGTTGCAAATAGAGATAATCAAAGAAGCACTGGAGGTGCTGAGTGACGGCAAAGTGGTTCAAAGTTATGAAAATTGTTCGACAAGCACATCTAGTAACATGAGTTAGGCTTGGTTTGATATTATTATATTTTTTTAAAAGTGGTTGAATTCTTTGGGCTCATTAAAAATTGTTTTTAAAAAGGTGTAATAGTATTGTTTGGTAAAATAATGTAAAAATTATTTGTAATAAACAGAAGTCACAAAAGTAGTGTTTGATAAAATTACTCTTAGATCTAGTTTGGTAGTGCTCTCTGAAAGAGTGCTCTGACTTACGAAAAGTATAAGTTAATTTTTTTCTATTTAGTAAACTGAAAAGTTGAGATGCTTTTGCTCTTGGCTTTTAAGAGCCAGGAGTACTCTCGAGAGTTCTTATGGGGTATTTTTCGGAGCTGATTTGTACTCTCTAAAATTTAAAAAACTAATATAACTTTACTCTATTTAATGGCATTAAAAATAAAAATTATTCTCTTTAATATTTATAATTATTGTAGTCATTTTAGATATTAAGAGTAATTTTATCAAACACTACTTTTGTGACTTCTGCTTATTGAAAGTAATTTTTACATTATTTTATCGAACGATACTATTATAACTTTTTAAGAATAACTTTTAGAGAGATGAGAGAACTCAGCAACTTTTAAAAAGTTATAGCAATACCAAATCAAACCTTAATATCCAAAATGGCTATAATGGTTATAAATATTAAAAAGAATAATTTCTATTTTTAATATTATTAAATAGAATACAGTTATATTAATTTTTAAAATTTTGAAGAGCACAAACCAACTCTAAAAAATATCCTATGAGGGCTCCCAAGAGTACCTTTTAGCTTTTAAAAGTTAAGAGCAAAAGTACCTAAGTTTTTTGATTTATCAAATAGAAAAAATTGACTTATATTTTTCATAAGATAAAGCACTACTAAAATAGGCCTTATACTTTATTATTTTTATTTTTTTATGGTTGGTGCGTAAAAATTTAGGGAGAGAGGAGGTTGCCTCGTTCAATGTCACACAAGCCTTAGTAAACTCAAGAGGTTTGAGTTGAGGCAGTGGGATCTTGCCAGTTGGCCCAACATTCATTGGCATAATTTATTTATTTATTAATCTTTTTGCTATAAAGCTTAGTTGCCTGGTTGTATTGAGGCGTTGCTGACATTTGACTGACTCGGAATCATTTCGTGTTGGTAATCAATTCAAGTCATTGATTCAAACTTATGAATCATTAAGATGAGCGTCTTTTGTTTGAAGTTTAAATAAATCAATCAATATTCTACAGTTTTAGTTCTTCTATTCCAATGCTTGTATAGGAGTGTCATTGTTCATTACTATTATTGATTGATAATTGGACATCGGCAGGTTCATGATGCAGATTCAGAGTCACAACTTAGTATCTCTAGTAAAGTACATAGAGAGGACGAGGTTAATTTTGAAAACCAGGTAGTGAAGGACACTCCCACAAAGTTGAGCACTTGTAATGGAGAATGTAGAGAGCAAGAGACGAAAACCTGATAGTGGAGGACACCCCAACAAGCTCGAGCATTGCTGGTGAAGCAAGCAGAAAGCAAGAGTTCAATGCTGAAAACTGGGTTTGGTTGAGTTGGTGAAAATTGGGTCTTGTTGAATACCAGGGAAAATCGGATTTTACTGAATGTTGGTGAAGACCAAACTTTGTTGAACATCAGTGATGATCGGATTTTGTTGAGTATCGGTGAAAACTGAATTATGTTGATGAAAATCGAGCTTTATTAGGTACCGATGATGGTCGAATTTTGTTGAGTACTAATAAAAATTGGATTTTGCCGGATACCGGAGAAAATTAGATTTTAGTAGACTTATCTAATTTTGCATATTGATGGGAGCATCTTTCCCGCGTCAACTTCCTATCCCAGTTACTATCTTTAAGTAACATAACCACATTATCATTTCAGAAGTTAGCACTTATATCAGGATAATACGCTATAACTAACATGTCTTTTTCTCTCTTATTATTGTACTAATTTATTAGAATTATCAAATGCCATAAATATCATACTAAAACTGGTATGCATGTTATAATACAATAATAATAACTACATAATACTCTCCATCTACTAATTAATATAATACTTGATTAATTAATATAATTATCATAATGTCACTCGTATCATAATACATTTCCTTAGATTAATATTAATTGGATTTGTAGTATAATTTGTATCATATTCTGTCAATTAATTACCCTAAAAATGTTAACAAAAAGTGATGCTGAGTAAGAGCACATAGATAGCGTCCCATATGATCCTAATTTGTAGGCTATTCTTTTTAAGGCATGACTTTCAAAACCGTAAGGAACTATATGAATTAAGATTGTAAATCTATTGATTCTTCTTATAACAGGTTGGGAAAATAAATGACATGATTAATAATTTTGAATGAGAATAAACTAATTTTATAAATTAATGTGCAACAAACACTAAAGTTTGAACACGTTAAATTAGTAATTCTCTTACCCATAATGCAATTCACATTGATTGAGCTAATATATTCTATGTCATCTTTATCCAATCATATACCCCATGTACTTATAGAATGAGTCATGAAACGCCAATCAACGTAATATACAAAATCAATCTAATAAAATATTTGGTAATAATTAGCCAATTTATGGTAATAATTAATTAATAAAGAAAATAAAACAAGTAGTAATAGTCTTGTTTATAAATACAAAACTGGCATATTTGTTGTAATTATAATAAACCGCTAAATAATGTAATAGGAAAAAGTGGATGAAAATTAAAGGCAACTGTGGTTGCAAAATTAGTAAGGGCGAAGTAAAGGCCACTAAAAGGATATACTTTTAAAGAAAGATCAACAAGGTAATTAAGATTAATTAAGATCAATAAACCATATGAATAAGATATTAGGTATTAACAAAAAGTTAAAATTTTCAAATATTGTGTCCTGCCGGAAATAAGTGTAAAGTTTTTATTGAGTGTGATTTATATCCAATGAATCTTACACCTAGCTTATTGAGGCACACAAACAACCATATAATATCACTATAAATTTTGCAATCCCTCCTTCTAAAACACTGTAAATAGCACTCCTTATCAAGCAAAGAACAATATAATTCTGCTTTGTAAACAGTAAAATAACACATATTAATAGTTGATGAACGTTAATATATCACACTAATTATAATATTATATCAATTATTTATCCCATTATACTAGCAAATAAATGGTTTTTAATATGGAAATTAATCATTAAATAGTAACTGATACTAATCGACATTGAAATTTTGCATAAAATCAATTAGCAGATGTAATTTAATGTAACAATAATAACCATTCTTCCTTTCTATTAAAAATTAAGAACTAAAGGGAATTGAAGACGAAATAAAGACTAAAAAGAAAAAACTGATAAAAGCTAAATAAAAACTGTTGTCATATTAATTAATTGCACTATAATCCTGGCAACTAAATGCCAATTAATTTATTTTAATTAGTAATTATTGTTATCAGTTTTATCTCTTAGCGTGACTCTAATATCCAAAATTTGTATAAATAGAATTATTCAAAACCCATACGTACACTACCTAAAGGAAAGAACCATATGTACACTAGTGACCAAAATTTAGATACTGTACACCTTGTATGAATAGTAACAAGTGCATACCACACATAATTGCATGTTAACGACGAATAATGTTAGCCAATGTTTCTAAGCCAGTGCTAACATATTTGTAAAGAAACTTTAAACATTAACTATAAAAATACCATTTGACTTATCCATGAATAAAGGGGAACAGTAAATGGCAATTATGTATCATTCAAAAGTGCCTTTCAAAATATAATGATATATTATTATAGCAGAGTTTAAAGATAAAATAATCACCGACAAAAGCAATGCAATATTGTAGGAGGTGAAATTATTTCTATTTATATAGATATGCTTGGTAGCCTTAGAGTCTACAATCCAAAATTTTTTTAGAAAAATAACACTTGCGTTGATGTTGTGTGTTTATCTTTGGGTAGCTGTAACATCTTCGAGGTCAGAATTGTGTATATAGGTTGCTTCCATGCAGGTTGTATGAAAAATAGTTAAGATTATTGAAGAATAAGACCTTACAAAAACGAATAAAGAAAAGAAAGACAAAAATAATAACATTAATAATAGTTTGAGGCATGCAAATATTCACTACACTTTAAGGATTACACTAATGTAGTAGATATTTCGATATAATAGACTCTTATGATAAAATCAGAATCTCAAGAATTGACAAGATATTATCTTATATTTAACCTCAGAGAACAAAACAAAAAATGAAGAAATAAAGAGATAGAAGCTGAGAAGAAGGGATACGCGGATATACTGAATGATTTCTAAAAAGAAATAAAATATAGTTAATAAAATATTTACGCTGAAAAGAAGAGATAAGAATGGGATCGTGAGCAACGATTTTGTGATACTGAGGACTAAAAATCTGCACAAGTGATAAGGCTAAAGAAAGAACCGTTGCACACCCAGAGGATGATAACAACAGCTTACTACAGTAAGGGCAGTAGGTTTGGGTTTGTCCAATTTAAGAAATTAGAGGAGGGTATAAAAGTAATTCGAAACTTGGATGGAACAAGGATTCGAGGAAGGAGTCTGAAGGTATCTTTTGCTAAATATGACAAACAAGGCATGTCCAATGAGAGCTCATTTCTGGTGGAGACGGATGGGGGCGCAGATCCGGTTGGGGGTGATATAAAGGACAAGATGAAAATTAGAGATCGAAGAAGCTTCAAAGAGGTGGTGGTAGGTTTACCCCAACTCCTTAGGAATGCTAGACAGGGGTTGAAAAATTTCAGAAGAGACAGATTTTAGCGATGATGAACCTAGTAGGCAGGTTGAAAAGGTGAGGCTCAAGGAGTTGGCTTGGAGATTGGTTGATGAGATCTTTGACTCGATTAATTTGAAGGAGATCAAACAAAATATTGGGACCTTGATGGAGGTGACGTTCCAAGCGATTGAGGCTGAGCCACCTGGGTGTAGGAAGGAAATGGCGAAGCAGCAAGAAGATGCATAGGGAGGGGCATTTCTGGAAGAGGATTTGATCCTCTTGATGATGCACAGGAGAAGTGACATCCCCAACCATCCCATTGGTGCATTTGAATCTTCTTGCTCTGCTAGTTTCTGCTGCCTAGAGGTGGGGCCAGTGATGAAGAGTGTGAGGGAAGCTAAGCTCCCTCTTGGACCATGTGTGGGCTCCCATGAATTGGGCCCGCAAAGTCCAATGAGTTGTGAGCTAGACTGACCTCGTGGGATCGAATTTGTTAAGGATGGGCTCTCTAAGATGGATTAAATAAATTTTGGGGATAAGGAGAATTTGATGGTGACAAGTATGCAGAGATTGGAAATGAAGATTCGTACAGTTCCAGTGGAGCCCAGAGCTCTGCCCCAAATTCAGCAGAAGTGGTTTCTCAAGCCCCGTTGGTTAAATCAAGTTCTAACTTCTAGGTGGCGCTATAGAAATTGTGCTCCCGTTTGAAGAAGAACTATTGGAAGCACAATATTCGTGGAACATTGGAAAGGCCTTAGGGGTTAAGGCGAGTGATGAAATTGTTGTGCTTGGTGCTTTGTCTAAAATTAGAGAATGTCAGGACTTTTTTCTTCCTAAGAGAAGGGGGCATATAGGAAAAAAGAAAGGAGGTACCTAAGTTTTGAGCTTTCTATGTTTGCGGTGCTTGGCTGGATTGGTGTTGGTGTGGTGCTTTGTGGAAGTTCTTGGCCTTGTGATTCCCTTTTTGTTTTTCTGCAGCGTGCTCTGTCAATGGTTTGGTGGTTCTATTTTTCGACCGTTGGGTGGCTTTTTGCCTGTTGGGTCCTGCTTTTACGCATTTGGTCTGGTGGTGCTTGGTTTTTGTTTTTAGGGGTGTTGCTTGTTCGTGTTGGGTTGGCGGGTTTGGCTTTGGCTTTTTTGTTGTTACCTCTTCTTGGTTTTCTGTTCAATTGTTTTGGCTCCCCACCTCAAGTGAGTTGTAGCTCTTTTACCTATGAAAAAAAAAAAACAACTTACTACACTAAATACAGCTCTTAGCTGCAACTTCTCAAGTAGTAGTCCGATAGCTAATTTTTTTTAATATATGATGGGCAAAACAGTTGGCCTTATCTGTACATAATATAGTGCACCCACGTGAAAGACAAACAAATTTGAGTTAGAAATAAACAATAATAATAACATAACGTAGTTTCCCTTTTTTTTTTTTTTTTTGATAATCATGAGGCCTAGCAACTAGCCGCTACGAACTTTGAACAGGACCTTCTTTCTTGGTACATAGCAGTAAGTTCATCTACAGCCCTTATTTGAGGGCTTTTTTTACATTTATAAAATAAAAAAGAAATATTATTTATTCAAATATAACGTTTCAATTTAGGTATATAGTGTATAATTTGATCTGACACAAATTAATTTATGTACTATTCAATTCAAATTAATTTATGCATTATTCATATGAATAATACTAAGGAAAAAAATAAAATATATAAATAGTATATAAATTTTATTTTATTATAATCAATGTAATGTGTAAATTGATTTGATTCAAATTGATTTATACATTGATTGAAGTTATAATAAAGTAAAATTTATAAATTATTTATTTTATTACTTTAGAATTAGAATAAAATAATTAATAATTTAAGTTAATAAATATTTTATAATGATAATTAATTAAAAAATTGTAAATAATTTTTTAATTTAATTATTATTAATTTTAATATTTTAATTTCAATATTATTTTTTTTGTGAAAAAATTCTGATATTTGAGTTACCATTAAATTAGATTAAGATATATTTGCGTGATGTAGACTTTTAACATGTATCATGGACCTGCATAATTTGAGTAATGTATCGTTCATTGAACTGCATAAATTAGCTGATTGGTACCATTTCTAGTCTCTAAAAATACTATTTAAAAATGTTTAATTTTAGTCTCAAAAAGTGCTATTTAAAAGTGTTTAAAGGTACCATTTCTAGCCGATTGGTACCTTTAAAAAGCATTTTTTGAGACTAAAAATGGTACCAATTAGCTAATTTATATAGTTCAATGAACAATGCATTACTCAAATTATGCAAGTTTGTGATGCATGCCAAAAGCCCACATTATACAACTATATCATAAGCTAATTTAATAGTAACTCAAATATTTAGATTTTTTCACAAAAAAAATATTGAAACTAAAATATTAAAAAAAATAATAATTAAATTAAAAAGATTATTTACAATTTTTTAATTAATTATCATTATAAAAAATTTATTAACTTAAATTATTAACTATTTTATTCTAATACTAAAGTAATAAAATAAATAATTTATAAATTTTATTTTATTATAATCAATGTTCAAATCGATTTATACATTACATTGATTATAACAAAATAAAATTTATATATTTTGTTTAAAATAAAATTTATATACTATTTATATACTTTATTTTTTTCATTCTTTTATGCACTATTTAAGTGAATGATGCACAAATCAATTTATATACTATTCATTTGAATAGTGTATAAATTGATTTGTATCAAATCAAATTATGTACTATTTCCTTGGATAATGTATAATTCGATTTGTGTCAAATCGATTTCCATATTTCGGTTAAAAATTTTAAATAGTGATAATTTGATATAACACAAATCGATTTATCAACAATCCAATAATTCAGGACATTTTAAAAAATAATATTAAAATGATGTATTTAGGTAAATAATATTTTTTTATTTCATATACGTAAAAAAGCCATTTACGATTATCAATCAATTTAGTACATTTGAAAACTTTTTATTAAAAAAATGTGTATATTAAAATTCTTATATTTAAAAGTATGTTTAAATATATTTTTAATACCTATAAATATTAATTATTTTAATTTTGATTTTTCTAAAATTTTTACTTTGGTTTTGGTCTCTTTTTTTTTTCTTTTTAGTCTCTATCATTCTAAATTTAGTCTTTATAAATGCTTTAAAAATGTGTTTAATTATTAGAAATATAAGAAATTTTATTTTGATCATTGTAAATATTTTTTGAATCTTATTTTGATTCTTATAAATATCACTATTTAACATTAAATCTAAACTACAAGGACCAAAAAATCCAATAATGGAAGAATAAGAGATCAAAATCAAAACAAAAATTTAAATACCTATAAATATTGGTCATTTTGCTTTTAATTTCTCTGAATTTTTTACTTTGATTTTGGTCACTCGTTTTTTTCTTTTTATTTTTAGTTCCTATCATTCTACATTTTAGTCTTTATAAATACTTTAAAAATATGTTTAATCATTAGAAATATAAGAAATTTTATTTTGATCATTGTAAATATTTTTTGAATCTTATTTCGATTCTTATAAATATCACTACTTAACATTAAATCTAAACTACAAGGACCAAAAATCTAATAATGGAAGAATGAGAGATCAAAATCAAAACAAAAATTTTAGATGATCAAAATCAAAATAATCTATATTTATAAGAACTAAAATTATATTTAAACTTTAAAAATATCCATTGTTGGCCATTACATACCTATCCAAAATCCAAAATCCAAAAATGTGTAATATATCATAGAAGTTGTTACTTCGTTTTATTAGGAAAACAAAACTTGAGTAGTATGCTTCTAAAAATATCATGAGATAGTTTCCGTCAATGTCAATCTTATGATAATCACCCATCTTAACCATTTTGTTAAATTGGTCATTGGACTTAGTCTGTTTCACTTAATCATCAACTTCTATAAAACAAAAAAGGAAATGAAATTTTCAGGTGAAGTATTAAATAAATGTAATTGAAGTAAATACAACAACAATTAAGTCTTGTTTCATTAGATGAGATTGGCTACATAGATTAAACAACGCTATAATGTTTCATTGCAAGTCATATTTATGTTTTAACCCTAATTGAAGTAAATAATGATACAATTTATTGGCACAGATTTTTTTAAAAAAATTTTAAAAGTATCTTATAACGTTTGATTTTATGTTTGAAAAATTTTAACTCATGGTGTGTGCAAAAGCCCTTTTTTTTTCTTATCTAAATAGGTTTAGGGATTTCTTGAAAAATTAAACATGCTATAAGAATTTTGAAAGTAAGAAAAATAGTCAATCCATCTTAGTTGCGAAATGTTTGAGAAGTTAGCCCTACGGTAATGAATATGCAGATGCTCATACACTTGTCAAAGACCAAAAAAATCTAATATGGGAGGACTAAGGAAAGGATGGAAGTTTAGACCATTTGATTGAAAAACTCTAATAATATGTTATGAACTAATTATTTTAAAAAACTTAATCTGTTAAATAAAGATTCATAAGTTAATGGTGATTAATTTCTTCCCGGTCTGCTTCCGTTGTTCAAAAGAAGAATAGCAATGAAAGAAAATATTTGAAATGACAAAAAAGCCTAATCTTTTTTGGTAGTAAAATGGTCTATTCTCAACATATTTAAAAGCACATAGAATATAGACATGAATTGATTTGTTCTTTCATAAAAATAAAATTATCTCCAAAAGTTTTGGATTTAACTTATAATTTTAAACAATTTATTGTCAAAAAATAAAATAAAATAAAATAAAATAATATTTTCCTTTTAATGATATTGTAGGATTAATTTTCTAAATTTCTTGTTAGCATAAAATCAAAAATTATAACATCTCATACAACCACTTTCTTATCCGATTCAAAATAAGAAAAATGCTAAGAAACACTCTGTACACTCCAATTCCTTAACCATCCATTTAACTTTCAAACTTAATTGACGTCTTAATCTTTTCTTTTTTCTGGAAAAAAATTAATAATGTCAAAAGCTAGGGACTCGGATGTCCCACGGCAGTGCCCTTAAAATAATCTCCATGATTGTTTTGCTTGTAAGGAATGAATGATCTGTATATTCAATTCCAAGAATCAAACAGTGCAGATAGAAAAACATTCCAAGGGTCTGACGTGAAGTGCTATGCGAAGTTTTCATTTGAATATTCAATTGCCTGATACAGCGTGTTCTTGAATTAAAAGTTCCTTCCTTAAAATATTGTGTGTTTGATAGCTTTGAAACCTCGTTTTTTCCAACCGCACTTTTGGTCAAGGAAGGAACTAATAAATAGACGAATCACTTGTGAGGTACAAGCATTTAAAACATATGTAATCACTTTCTCAAAAGTCAAAATCCATTCCCAAAACAAGCATATCATTAGCAGACATAACAACTGCTTAGTCCACATTCATATTTGTTTTATAGTACCCCATATTCCCCATCTTATGCCTAGTAACTAGTAGCTACAACAACATCATGATACAAGTACCAATAACACGAGTAAGCACGATCCACAGACATACACAAGAACACTAGTACAAAGCTTCAAAAAAGCAATTTCTAGTCATCCCCATGTAAACCATGTGGCCTCTTATTGACACACTACTAACATGCCTCTTCACCTACTGCTCCACATATCATCGACCTTAATGCACTCTGCATCAAAAAAAAAAAAAAAATTACACATCAGAGACATATATATAAAAGATCCACAAAAAAGAAAGAAATAGCTGATATCAGAGTAGTTAGGAAAGAGAATTCACAACATATAAGCTGCAGGATAAACTTTGAAAAAGTACTTCGAGGATTAAAGGCTCCGATTCTCAAAAAACAAAAAAAGAAAAAAAGAAAAAAATTAATTATTTTCTAATTCTATATATCTTTTATAAGCTTATCTAAACAAACTAGATAGTAAACAAACTTAAGAATTACGAAAAACAACAATGCTACACCGCCATTTGTGCCAGAACCTAAAGTGACAAAATTATAGGTTATCAGATTGGAAGTGCATCTAGTACTACACCACCTAGTTCAGGTAGAACAATTCTGGCACAATACTTTGGGCAACCTAGCATTTTCTTACCCAAAAAAAAAAAAAGTAATTTTTATAAAAAAAATTTATACATGTGTGTGCTTACTTGCTGCAATCGGTATTGGGGCTGATCTGGTAAGGAAGGTTAACTCCACATTTCTTGGGAAGGCCAGCAGCAAGGTTTAGGTTGTTGCTAGAGTAAGAGAATCCACTGGAGCTAACAGCATTCTTGATGCAGGTGCAAACGGCCTGGCGATCCGGGGTGGTCTGAGCCATGCTATAGAGGGTCCTGACCCCAGTGCAGCACTGTGCAGGCACTGTGCTCCCGCCATACATTACGTATGAGACACATGGGGTGAGGTCGTTTACCACCTGACCACATGTCACAGCTGCTTCTGCCTTTGGAATGGACGCACCAAGTGCCAAGCACACAGTCACAAAGCACACCAATCTCACCACAACATAGCTAGCCATGATTCAAAGATAAGTGCAAGAAGAACCAAGATGGTATATGATACGTAGTTACTTACTAATAGGCTTACCCTTAAGACTTTATCTTAACTTTTTGGCCTTCTTGTGACACACTATGGTTTTAGCATTTCATGCTGGTATATATAATGGGGGAAGGGTATGGGCCTATTGGTGTTGCAAGATCGAGCAAGATCATGTGGCTAGCCAAGTGCATGTACTTACCTGGTAGTTGAGGTGAATTCAGTGCCATAATGGGTTGTGGTTGGGCAAGTTAAATGCCGCTATCTAATGGCTAAGATTTTGCAGGAACGACCCATAACCCTGCCTACGCCTCTATTCTAAAGCAAGAGGAGACAACTCATTGAAGCAACATTAATGTTTATTGATACTGGAACCACTGCTATAGCAGGAAGTAAGTTATTATACCGAGATTACCAACATTTCCACACAGTTCCAAGCCTCATCAAAATTTTTGAAGAGCTAAAAATTGGGTTTTGTCGTTTAAATTCTGGCAAACAAGGGCTTGACTATGACCAAACAATGACAGATTGTGATCAATTTATCACCGGCTAGACTAGTATAGTGTTCTCGATTATTCAGTGCCTAAAATTCAATATATTATCTATTTAACTTAGTTTATACTTTACAGCTTGAAGAATTTTCTAGAGGTAGCTATGCATTTAGGCGTGTGTATGGAACCGCAATTTTTGGTTTGCAAGCCTAATGGTTTGAGAAGGAGAAAAAGGATAAGTATAAAATTTTATTTGTTTCCCTCTATAAATAAATTATTAATATCAAAGTATTTTATATTGTCAGTCCATCATATTTCACTTTTATATCACCTTTAAATTAGTTAGTACAAAAATCAAAGGCTCTGTGATAAACTGATAATTCATGAACGAGTGATTATGTAGAAGAATTTTGCACTATTATAATATCAATTAAATTCTTGAAATATAATCAATCTTGCCGTTATTTTTGGTATAGCAAGAAAAGGAAAAAGGAAAAATGTTTTAAGGGGGAGAGTGTGAGAATTCAAGCAGAGTGCAACATAAAACTTAAAATATAAGATAAAAGTAAACTGCAGAATAGATGAGGTATAATACTCATTTATTGAACGCAAACTCCTTTGGCAAATAAAATATTTGAGTATGTCCATCTGTTCTCTTCCGGAATAGTTTAGCATTTGGGATTTGCCTCCAAAGAAGACTCCTAGCTAGTAGGCAAAGGCCACCACTTGGACGGGGATGGTAGCAAACCGTTAAAAAGTTTATAGAAGGTTATAGGTTTAAATTTTAATATCATATTATTATGAAAAGCTCCTATTAAGAAATGACGTGATTTATAATGATGAAGAGTGTGTTATTTGTGCTTACTTACGTCCTGAATCTTTGTAAAATATTTGAAGAGAATTCTTAAAAATACGAATCAGAAAATAATTTTTTTACTATTTATCCAAATAAATCCAATATATTTTCAAACAGTAGTTGGTTGAACTCAAGGGGCCTAATGATTTTTGAAACTTCAATCTTTGGAGCTACTTGAAATTGTCGAAGAATGGTGGGCCAGATACATCCTAATCACTAGTTCTCAATGGTTATTAGAAACTATATGGACTTTGCAACTACTTGTATTAAGAATAAATCCTTTTATTTGATTTTTACATAATAAGATTATGTAAAAAGAGGAATAAATACACACATTATAAATAAAATTTTGCAAATTCTAAGAAATTTTTATTAATGATGATGACTTATATTTAATTTAAAGTGTTTATATTTATATCTTTGCATGAGCTTATGACGTAAAGAGACATGAAAACGTTTTTGCTCCTTATCTTCTGCAATAGTTTCTAGTCATCGAAGTCACTGCATAGATCATTCAATCGTTTGCATGGGACAATGTGATTGTGAACAACAATTCAATGGTGATGATTTACTAATCATTCAAGTCGGCGAATAATTTTAAATTCTTTCTAATTCTTCTTAATTCATGAAAAAAAATTTGTCCCCGATATCAGCGTTATAGAAATTTAACATTTGACGATAAAAATTGACAAATTTATCTTGTGAGCGAGGCCTTGGTGAAATTTATATTGATAAAAGGCAAAAGACGGTTTTAATTCCCGATAGCATGTTTGAAAACCTTTAAAAACCAAATATTTAAGTAAAATGAGAGCATATTTTAGATAAATGATATTTAGTTTTTATTTAAATTAATTTTAGATTAAAACGAATTATAAAAAAAAAAACTAATTTCAAGCTAGTTTTATCTAATTTCATTTTTTCTTCTATCTACTTCATCATCTTATCATCTATCTTATCATTTTGAAAATGACATTTTTTATTTGTATTTTTCTACCAATAGCATGGCCACAACTGTTACGTCTTCTCTTGCTATATACTGTTTATAATGCAGTCATTCAAACTTTCTTGTATTGCTTTCTTTACCATGGATTCCATGATCGACGTTCCGCTGAATCCATAAAATATAAAACATTTGCTATCTTCTAATGTTTTTGATGATTTGAAAGCATTACATCGAAAGAGAGTCAAAGTCGGTTAGACAATGGCAAGACCAACATCGTCAATGCCCTGGGTGATGGAGTCACTGTACAAGCTGTCAATGGCCCGCTAAGTCATGTTTTTCCTACTAATCAGGATTTTATTTCTTGTTTCTATCTTGCGTTCTCTTAACTTCTAGCTAGATGCATTAAAAATAAAATCAAAACAATTTGTTAGAAGGTTACTCATGAATATGTGTGCCGTGATCGCGAATCAATGCACGGATGCTTTAGCAAGAGTGGGTCATGCGCGCCCTAGTGGTGCTTAATTTTTCTCATCTTTTCTTATTGTTCCATGTTAATCTTAGTTGATGTTATGGGGATTATGTAACCCTCGTTTTGTTGCAAGTTAAGTTCCTATCGTTTGGACCTTAGGCCCTGTTGTTCATAAAAAAATAAAAAAAAGTTTTCCTTCTCACAATTTAGTGCATTAATAATTGAAAAATTCGTGTATCGTATTAATTAAAATTCAATTGTTGATAAGAATGAAAGTGTTTATGCTTTCCAATAATTATTGTTCTCTTTCTTTTGTCATAAATTTTCTCAGGTGAAAGGGTATTCTACTTGTTTTACTACAATTAATTTTTAAATTGTACCCTAAATTTTTGAATAATACAAAGAATGTTTAAATGTTCCTTACAAGTGGATATTTCAATTTGGCTCATAACTATTTTAATTTTTTAATAGCAAACAAAATTATTAAGGATGGCACCCAAGTGGGATTCTGTCCCCATTCGCAATCTTTGTTTTCGAGTTTCTCCCCCCTCCCCTCTTCTCTCTTCTCTTCTGTCCCAGTTCTTTTGACTCCTGGTTTGCTAGTTCTTATAGGAATTTCTAAACATCTAAAATAAATTAGAAAAAAACCAAAAAAAAATTGACTCTTATTTTTTATGAGATACGCAATCTAAATATGAAAAACAAGATTTTTTTTCAAGATATTTCTACTTTGAGACACTGTTGTGATAAGAGGTCTTTTCAATAATTGTTTTCCCGATCAAGGGTTTGATCCTATGTTCTCTTATTGGGAGTGCAACTCGTTTATTATTGCACCCAACCTTTGTTGGTGAAAATTAAGAATCTAGATATATGAAAACAATGAAAAAAAAGGTGAAAATATAAGGATTGACAATGCAAAAATGAATAAAACTAAAGGGTTCGATAAAGTCAACATTTAAATTACTTTTAAATCAATTTTTCTTCAAAACTTTTCTTTAGAATGAAGCTATACGGCTATAGAAAAAATTATCATAATTTTTAAAAAAATAAAAAAAAGAGTGATTGTTGGATAAAATAATTTGATATCACTCATTTACCATATAAGGGTAAACATGCATGTCATATTATTTTCGTAAATAACTCGGGCACAAATTTTATTTCTAGCATTTTTCTTCTTTTTTATTTGCTACAAGCGTTCAATTTAAACTTGGAGGTTAAATTAATGTAGTCTAACATCGTTCTCACACTCACTACAACCATCTTTTTGGTTTATATTTTTATTTGATGTGTTTTATTTGTTTAGAATTTTATGAAATAAATAGAAGAAATAGAAAATAAAAATAAAAAATAAAATCTTATTATTTTTACTGATTTTAAGTAGTGGATATAAAAATCACATATTTACTAATATAACAATATATGATTAGATACTGTAAAAATATTTTATATTATCAGTATATTAAAATTAGACTATAAATTTATGGTAGAACAAGATTCAAAGTAAATATTTAAGAATCGAAATTCGAAACTGCAGCGGTCGTATTTTACTGAAATCAAGTGAAAGTGGAAACGAAATTTACTCAGCTCAATCTGCTCAGATGTTGTTAATGGGCGTAGGCCCACAAGCGCAAATGCACCGCCATAAAAGAGATTTTGAGAAATGATAAACGTAGGCATTAAGTAAGAGCGAACAAATAACATAAAAACAATAGGAGATTTTTTTTCGATAGGAGAGATGATCAAATATAAGTTTTAAGCTTCTCATAGCTTTTAAAAAAATGACTAGGCTTTCACGGTTGAGAGATAATCAAATATAAGTATTATTGTAAATATAAGTTAATTTAACTGATCAGCCATTCATTTATACATTATCATGATTTATTAATTTCTATGTTTTTTTTTTTTTGTTGATGAATGATCTATAAGCAACTAATAAGCTGGACTGAAATGAATATTTTCCTAACTTTTATGTTGAAAAAAAAAAATACAAGTATCATTATAATCTTAGGAAGGCATTTTATGAAATTATAAATTTTTTTGTTTTGGTCGATGCTGAAATCTATAATCCCCGCAAATCCCTATCGATTTTTTTTTTGTTTTGGCCATGGAAACCCTAGGAATTTTTCTTTTTGGTGTCTGTTATTGATTGTTGATGTTGGGATTGAAAACACATAAGAAGGGGCTGTAAGCGTGTAACATGTTCTCAACTTTTTTTATTCTTTTTTGGGTCAGATACTCTTTTTGTCGGGTCAGACCCATGGTGTCTTGTTTAGTTTCTATAAGTTGACTTGGGTTTAATGGTCTTGGTTGACCTGGGCTTTTTCGCTTCTTTTATCCAACATTTCGTTCGATCCTATCGCGTGCCGAACCAAAAAACAAAGAACCTATAGTGATTGTTTTTTGGTCTATCCAGTAATTTAGTCAAATTTATAAGTATTATATATCCAGCAATGTTAATTTGAATATTATTTATAATAATTAAAATATACGTGTCTTCGAAACATCTGAGTAAAACCTAACAGCTAATCAGCTATAATATATAATACAACTTTTTAACGATTTAAGTATATTAATTTCTCTTGGTGATGCAGTTACACAATACATAATGAATATTATTTATTTATATAAAACATCTTACGCGATACTCTTAACTTTAATATAGTGGGAAAAATCAAGATAGGTAATCACTTATCTAAAGACATTTGATGAACAGATGCATATATCAGTCATATATTTCAACTTAATTACTTAATATTAGCTAGTGTCAGTGGCTATAAGTTAATCACTAGTTGAATACCAAAAGGTAACAGTACGTTCATAAAAACAAGGGTATCAATACATATACACTTTTACTTTTCTTTCTTCCTTAAAGAAGCGCAGCAGTGATCATGGTTACCTATCAATGCATCATGTTAACCATATATATACAAAAAATTACTATCCTTTGTGTCATGTTAGGTACTTCTGCAATTGAACTTCTGAAAGTACAAATTCGCATATCTTACTTATGAAGACAGACGGCAATCT
This sequence comes from Pterocarpus santalinus, assembly GCA_031439595.1. Lineage (NCBI taxonomy): Eukaryota > Viridiplantae > Streptophyta > Magnoliopsida > Fabales > Fabaceae > Pterocarpus > Pterocarpus santalinus. The sequence goes on from CM062523.1 coordinate 8,709,970, forward strand.
TAGTGGGCTAAGGACTAAGGATGGAACTATGACAAGTTTTGATGAGGTGAAGTACCAAAATTATTGAGCAGCAATAAATATGTCATGGGATGTTCAGCCTAACCCGTTACTATTGACAATGGTGTGCATAAGTGGCTTTTCATTAAAGAAAATTAAATGACAGTTTCTCCAATCACGTATGGAATGTAAATGCTTTCAATATACTATATAAAGTCTGTATCAATTTACGCAAAGTTACATTTACATGTAATATGGACACCATGCAAGAGACACACCCCTAAAATGCTATGCCTTTAAGATCAGTTGAGGAGAGATTTAACCTCGGTTGACACGAGAATTTAGCTTAATGATACTTTTATGCCGTATATTTAAATAAGATTTAATTTTAATATATTATCATTATAAAAGATGTTAAAAGTTGTTTACAAAAATATTTAATTATGAATTGCTAAGTCTTTAACTTTCATAATAATAATTTCAAAAATCATATATATGATGCTATATATATGATTAATTGATAGTATAAAATATTTTAAACTAATAGTATATCAAAATTAATTTTATTCAAATATATATTTTTGAATTATTATATTCCAATTTTTTTCCCAAAAAATTGTATTTTGAATAATGTATACGCATCATCCATTTTGAAAGAGTAATACCTAGAAATTGGAGGAAAGTGGAGAGATATATGTTATAGTTTACGACAAAGAGAACCATGGAGTTTTTTTCTTTTCAAAATTTTTTATAGTAAATTAACATAAGGATCTGAACCGTTAAAACTGAACTAGTTAGAGCCTAGTGAATTTTTAGATAGTAGTAGTTTAGATAAATTTTTTTTGATTTTAACATATAAATTTTTTAATATCATACAAGCTATTTACATAATTTAACAAAATTCTTAAAGGTGTCCTCAAAGAAATATTTGATTACTAACACCAGATTTGTTCAAATGATTTCATATTTATTTTTCTTTAATAAAATTTTGAGTTCAGGTCTTATGAATGAAAAAAAATATCGTTAGGAAAAATTTTACCCCCACAATAAGTTACTTCGACTCGAATTAGGTTAATTGAAATCTAATAGATTTGAGGTGATTTATATATATATAAAATTGTTTATTACTAATCATTATTCGAGGCCAAAGCCATTTAAGTTAAATTGAGATGATCAACAGAGAAACTTTTACATATATAAACACTTCATGTAAGTATATTAAAGCATCTTTGATGAATATTTCACTAATTCCTTTCTTGGAGATAGTAATATACTAATTTCTAAAAAATTACACTCTAGATGAGAAAATTATAATTATGATATTAAAAGTTACTAGTATTATGAGTATTTATTTTATTTTAAATGAGGTGTGTTGAGAATGTAATATATAGTAGATTTATATCGTTTAAGACGTAACAAATCCTGTCAATGTGATAATTTTCGGTATTACACAATTCTTTTTTATTCTTGGGCATAATTCTTTTTTCAAGAAGTAACATGGTAATCTCTGAAAAATGGAGTACCAAAACGAAGGTGTTACGAAAATTATGGATAATTATCTTACTTCGAGAGAAGGAGACCACTTATAAAAAAAAAGCGAACAAAAATAAAAATTAAAGTGCATATTTTCTTTTCCACTTTATACATCTTCAAAGATTATATTTATAATTATGAAAGTATTCTAGAAACTTTTCTCCTTACGCATGTTATTCTCACTGCCCCACTGTAGAATATTTCTATTAGTTGTTCGTTCCCATCAGAAGGCTTATATTAAAAGGTTCGAAATTATTGCAAATGAGCGTATGATTATCTGACGATAGATTGATAAGACATGATATATATCAAAATTATTGGAAATTAATTTATTTTCATACGCGTATAAAAAGGCAGCATAGGTTATTTTATTAAAAATAAAGGCAAATAAATGTAAGTACGGTGGGGGGACAAATAGATTATATGGAACATATAATAATTTCTATTAACTACTTTCAACTGATACAATACTTATATGGATATCTCAATATCCCACATCTTTATTCTCTCCAGGGGTAGGCGACTTCTTTATTCTCTCGTGCCGGTTGCTCCCACAAACTAATTAAGTGCGCAGTACCCCCACATACGAGCTGCTCACTTAACCCTGCAAGGAAATCAAAGTGAAATTGAGGTTAATATCTTCTTATATTAATTAATACATGCAACATTATGATGAAAATTAAGTTCATAAGTTTAACAAAAATCAATAATTAGCATGTAAAGTAATCTGTACATCGTTCATTATAATTTCAGGTATATATCTAGCTCAATTAGATACTTTTGGTATATAATCAAGGGAAATATTCTTAGGTCCTCTCCAAAAAAAGAAAAATTATGTTTTGTTCAATTAAAAACTTGACACTTCAGCAATTTTATTAAAAATATAGTTATAATGAGAGATATTGATGACCCACAATGCTAAAGTGTTATCAGAATACAACTTTTTCTTATTTTAAGAGTACCTAAAAACCGTTGATAATCAAAAGAGAGGGTGAATATCATCATGATAAGTGTCTCACTTGTTGCAATCAATGGAGGGCTTTATCTTGTAGGGCAAATTAACTCCACATTTGCCAGGGAGGGCAGCAAGCTTGTCACGGTTCAGCCGTCGAATGTTCTTAGCACTTGATTTGATGCAGTTGCAAACGGATTGACGATCTGGGGTGGTCTTGGCTTGCTTGTTCACTTTCTTAATCCCATTACAGCATGATCCAGGGACTTCACTAGCATTTCCCCAAAGGTATGAAACGCATGGTGCTAAAGTGACTTGAACCTGGTCACATGAGGGAGCAGCTTGGGTATGTGTAATTAGACCCAAAACCATGCACATCATCATGGCCAAGCATGCAACCTTGAGGACCATTGGGCTAGCCATGGTTTAGAAACCCTTGATGAGGAAAACAAGATAAACACCTAGAACTTTTAGGTTAATGTGATATATTTGATATGATGGAGAGCAATGAACCAAGATTGACTATATATAGAGATATTGCCGCCCACTACAAAGTTTGGTTTGTGAAACAAAGTCTGAAAGCCGTGTATGTTAAGCAGGTGAGAAGTTAGCTAGCAGTCTATGATTCATTTAATGCTGCTTTTGTTTGTATAGCGGAATGCTAAAGGAGACTCTAAGTGCGTCATGTGAAAAAAATGTTGTGTTCTGATCTTGTCTTTCTAAACGGAAACTTGTCCCATTGTCAAGCCTATTGATAACATGCATGCCCGTTAATATTATGGTGGTTCTATTGTACCCCTTTAATTTAAAAAGGGTTTAAAATCTTTCCTATACGATTCAATTGTATTTGAGCATGTGACAAGTAGTTAACCACGTTAACAATTAGGTCGAAGTATTTCAAAATTTATATTTAGATCCCTTTTAACTTATTTTTTATTATAATTTTATCCCATCAGTCTCTTTGAAAAATTAAAAATATCTCAATACCAAATATCAAACTTATTTAGTTATTCTAATTTCAAAACACTTACACATTCCCTCCCCCCCCCCCCAAATTTATGAGAACCCTAGCTCTAAATTTTAAGAACCCTAACTATTCCCCTGTCGCTAATATACCCCCACAACAGAAAATGAAGAAGGATCGATATGCACCCAATTCAACTCCACGCTATTACCACAGCACCCCCTGCAGTTACATGTTCTTATGCCTTTTATTTTCATTTATTTTTGTTTTATGCAAAAATTGTTTTGAACTTTAGCTTTAGTTCTCACCAGGTTGTAGCGACTGTGTCTGCATTATAGCAAAGGATATTATCATCCATCTTAGAGTGTGTTTGTTTGTGCGTTTGGTACAAAAAAGAGGTATTTTTTTAAAAGAATTTTTAAAAAAAGTACTTATAGAATTTTTAATATTATTTATTTATATTTAAAAAAATAAAAGTAGAAAATAATCATTTTTCTATTTTTTAAAAAAATAGATAGAGAGCTGTTTCTTCTACAAATAAAAATAATAGAAGAAAAGGAATATTGCTCATTAAAATTAGCAGTCACTTTCTCTCTATTTAATTACTATTTTATCTTTAAAACTTTTAAAAATTATCACTCTCTTCTCACTTTCATTCTCTCTCTCCATATCATTAATTATAATTTTATTAAATAAAGTATTTTTATATTTATCACATTTAAACAATTTGATAATTTTTAATTTTAATAAAAAGTACTTGTATAATTATATCTAAATATTAAATAATTTTCTACTTTTGCTTCTACTTCTTAAGAAATACATTTTTTAGAATCTTAATCAAATGAACCCTTAAGCTTCTATTTCCCTTGTCGATTTTGAATGGAATTGGAACCAGTTTCCCCCTCCCCCCAACCCGCCATTTTAAACTATGCGTTTCTCGATTGCAATGTCAACGCATTTTCTATTCAAAATTCAAATCAATTCCTTGGCAATTTCTTATGGAAGTTATGGTTCCAATTATAATAGAATTTAATATAGGGATTAATTAGGGAAAGAAGATAAAAAAGTGGTTAGGCTTCTTACACATTTGATGTAAAAAAATGTTTAGATGCTTAAGAATATATATATATATATATATATATATATATATATATATATATATATATATATATATATGAAGTCCAATATTTCAGAAATCCAACTAACCCAACTCGATTTGTAGATGTCTCAAAGGGACTTTAGATCTCTGAGCAAGAATAATCAAATATGTTTGATGTTTGAAATTGAAAAATTTTAATTTTTTAAAGTGATCCCCAGATAAAGTTGTAAGAAAATATAAGTTAAGTGACCTAAATCTAAATTTCAAAATAATGACAATTCATTGTTCATGTGATTAGTTATTTGCCACATATTCAAATGTAATTAGACTACACAAGAAAAGTTTCAAACCCCTTCAAATTGAAGGGATACTATAAAAACAACCTAATATTATAATACAACTTAACGGTTAAAGTGTATTATTTTCTCTTAGTCATGCAGTTACACAATACATAAAGATTATTTATATAATATCTTAAGCGATACTCTAACTTTAATATAGTGGAAAAAAACAAGATAGTTATTCACTTGTCTGAAGACCTTTGATGAACAGATGCATATATGAGTCATATATTTCAACTTAATTACTTAATATTAGCTAGTCAGTGGCATGTGGATACTTTGGATCCTTTCTAATTGTTTAGCATTTACTTTTCTTTTTTCCTTCTTTTTCTCCCCATTTAAAGAAGCGCAGCAATGATCATGGCCACCTATCAACGCATTTATACCATGTTAACCATATATATACAGAAAAAAATATTGTCCTTTAATTTATATATGTCATGTTAGGTACTTCTGCAATTGAACTTCTGAAAGTAAAAATTGGCTTTAATTACTGATGAAGATAGACGGCAATCTTAGTCGGCTAAGGACTAAGGAGTGAACTATGACAAGGATTGATGCGGTGAACTAACAAAATTATGGAGCAGCAATAAATAGGTCATGGGATGTTTAATCCAACCCGTTAAGATTAATAATGGTGTGCGTAAGTTGCTTTTCATTAAAGAATATGACAGTTTCTCCAATCACGTAAGGAATGTAAATGCTTTCAATATACCGTATAAAATCTGTATCAAGTTATGCAAAGTTACATTTACATGTTATGCCTTGGACACTGCAAGAGACACACCGCTAAAATGCTATGCCTTTAAGATCATTTGAGGAGAGATTTAACCTCAGTTGAAACGAAAAGTTAGCTTAATGATACTTCTACCATACAATTTAAATATGAAAGTCAGCACCTTCAATATAAAAGTTATTAAAAATTATTTATATAGATATATAATCACATATTACTAAGTATTTACTCCCTCCGTCCATAAATAACTATAAATTTGACAAAGTTGGTATATTTGGATACATTAATTTTAAAATGCACCAATTTTATCAAATTAAAAGTTATTTATGAATAGAAGGAGTAACTGTTATAAAAATAACTTCAAAAGTCATATACATAATGCTACATAATTAATTGACAGTGTAAAATACTGTTCTTGGTTGAAAATAATTGTCACTTTAGCTATCTGTACAGGTAATAAGGAACCCAATGTCAAGGATTGATTATAAAGATATTTACTAAAATATCCTTATTTAATGATTAATTTATTGTATTAGTGTTTCATTATATGTTATGGTTAGAATTATGTGGACGATAAAATAGGAAAATTTATAACAAATATTTCTATCACGACCCACACCAGGATCGTGACCGGCACACATAAAGGTGATGGACCTCTAGCAAGACTATCTAGATTAATTTTACAAAAAACGGACAAAATTTTACCTATCTTCTAGCTTTCCTTTATTAGCCATATTTGTTCCAGACAACCACAGCGTACACATTAAGGAAAATATATCTCCGAAGTTACGAAAACAATCCTCGTGCATCAATTCCCTTAAAAGAATCATTAGGCTGCAAGATCCTACTTGTGAATCATGAAGCAATTCTAAGAATATGTACATCGCAAAATACAAACAGAGGTATCAAGAGATCCTCACTTACAAAGGGCGGGTCCAAAGAGAACGACATGTTAAGAAGCTGGCAGGATGAATTCAGATGTTGTGCTAGAGTCTGAAACATGTAAAGAAGAGTAGGTGAGTCCAACTGACTCAGTAAGGAATAATAAATCTATAACATATGAGGATAAATTCGAGAAGTAAAGTAAATCATGCTTAAATAAACAATTAACGTCATGAACCAAACATAAATAAGAAACCATCATCTTAAATAATATATACGTAAAGAATCATATTAGAAACTATACATGTATATAAAAAAAGTACCATTATTTCGGAAACATGAAAACATGGTTCTCAAATGTAAACACCCAAGTTGGAAGGTTTCAATTCCCAAAATATTAGTCACCCTATGTTTACAATAATCAAGTGTCAGAATTCACAACTTACATAACGTGACCAGGACTCAAGAAGTGGCCCATAGATGCTTGATTGGTCCACGGCACTTTGATCTTAATCCTATCCAGGATTCAAGTGGTAGCCCCAGGTACTTTATCACCCGTGACACTTTGTTCCTGGCCCTCCTAGAACCCAAGAAGTGGCCCTCGGATAATTTATAATCCGTGACACTTTGTTCCTAGGAGATCAAATGCCAACCGTTCTGGCCTTTCTAGGACCCAAGAGGTGGCCCCCAGATAACTTATAATCTGTGGCACTTTACTCCTAGAAAGTCAAATGCTAATCCGATTAATCAATTCTCATTCTAATCCAAATATACAAATCAAGCTTAAACAACAACTCAAGCTTAACAACGATTCAAGTCATATGTCCCTTTATATAACCATAACAATATAATTAATACAAAGTTCAATCCGAAATAACAATTAGCAATAATAAACCAGCCACCATATAAATGCTAATAAACGTGAACTTGTCAAGTTAAAGAATTGCTGCAAACGATTACCTGAACATAGAAAATTCAACACTTTAGTCATAGCTTTAACCTTCAATCCTTTGAAGGCTCATATAACAGTACCACTAGATATTTAATTGAGTTGTATACGAGTACATATAAAGAAGGATTTCATAGATATGCTATACACTCGCAAAACATTAGAGGACATCAGATCAACAATCTAGAGATGTCAATATATGCTAAAATCAAAGCAATTCTAATTATTAAAAAAAAAATCATATGCCATGGAGGTATTGTCCACTCATAGAACAGTAGAGATTGCCGAATTCATGTAATAAAGGTTGCCGAACTCGAAGGTTGATTTTCCTGGAAATCTGAAACCAACACATAACCAATTATTCCTAATTTACATGAAATCTATAATTTAGGACCTAACCTTAACTCCTATTTTCGTCACCTGCACAATGTAAATTATCGTTATTAAGTTATTATTTGATTCTGTATATGTTTCCCTCAGACCGACCTACCTAGGACAAGGTTTCAACTAAAAAGAAACTCTTGACAGAGCCGGAGATATCTCTTGATGAAACAAAAGACATTTCCTTGAGTCATATACTGCTTTTCAATCAATTCTTAATAACGATAAAGCAGAGGAGAGCTCAAGCTTCATATTAGTCACACAACAACTAAATATGCTCCCAAAGAATGCAAATTCTAATCCTAGGATAATCACAAAAGAAGCATCAACCTTCAAGCTAATATAACACTCATACCCACACCCAAAATATGTTTAGCAAATTTATACATACAATAAAACTCACTAGCTCAAGTGATTAGTTTCCAAGATAATTTAGAAAAATAAGCTACTGACTTCCAACTATATTTTTGTTGTTTAAGCTTGATTTGTATATTTGGATTGGAATAAAAATTGATTAATCGGATTAGCGCTTGACTTCCTGGGAGCAAAGTGCGACGGATTATAAGTTATCTGGGGGCCACCTCTTAGGCCCTAGAAAGGCCAGAATGGTTGGCATTTGACCTCCTAGGAGCAAAATGCCACGGATTATAAATTATCCGAGGGCCACCTCTTGGGTTCAAGGAGGGCCAGGAACAAAATGTCACCGGTGATAAAGTACCCGGGAGCCACCACTTGAGTCCTGGATAAGACTAGGAACAAAGTGCCGTGGACCAAATAAGCATTTGGGAGCTACCTCTTGAGTCTTGGTCACGTTATGTAAGTTGTGAATTCTGACACTTGATTATTGTAAACTTAGGGTGACTAATACTTTAGGAACTGAAACCTCCCCACTTGGGTGTTTACATTTGAGAACCATGTTTTCAGGTTTCCGAGATAATGGTACTTCTTTATATACATGTATAGTTTCTAATATGATTCTTTATGTATATATTATTTAAGATGATAGTTTCTTATTTATGTTTGATTCATGACGTTAATTGTTTATTTAAGCATGATTTACTTTACTTCTAGAGTTTGTCCTCATATGTTATAGATTTATTATCCCTTTCTGAGTCGATTGGATTCACCTACTCTTCTTTACATGTTTCAGACTCCAGCGCAACTTTTGAATTCATCCTGCTAGCTTCTTAACATGTCGTTCTCTTTGGACCCGCCCTTTGTAAGTGAGGATCTCTTGATACCTCTGTTTGTATTTTACGATGTACATGTTCTTAGAGTTGCTCCATGATTCACAAGTAGGATCTTGCAGCCTAATGATTCTTTTTAGGGAATTGATGCATGAGGATTCTTTTTGTAACTTTAGAGATATATTTCCCTTATGTGTGTGTGTGTGTGTGTGTGTGTGTGTACTCTGATTGATTGTCTGGAGCAAATTTGGCTAATAAGGGGAAACTAAAGAAACATAGGTAAAATTTTGTCCGTTTTCTATAAAATTAATCTAGATAGGCTTGCTAGAGGTCCATCACCTTTAAGTGCTGATCACGACTCCGGTGTGGCTCATGACAATTTTACTGAAATGTGAATGATAGCTAATGAACAAAAAATTTCTACTCAAAATAATAGTTATTATGAATCGGAAAGAGTATCTTACTCCAATAGTGTATTAAAATTATTCTCATTTAAATATATATTTTTGAATTATCATGTATTGATCCCCCCTTGTCCTGAAATTTTGCATTTTTGAATAATGTATACGTACCACCATCCATTTTGAAAGAATAAGACCTTGAAATCGGAGAAAGGTGGAAGGCTATATGTTATAATTTACAAAAAAAGAGCCATGGAAGGAGTATTCTTTTAGAGCAAATAAAAATAAGAATCTTGAACAGTTAGAGTTAGATCATTTAGAGTCCCAAGAATTTTGAAAAGTGGTGGTTTAGAAAGTAAAATTCAAATTTTATTATTTAACTTTTTTTAAGATCATATAAGTTATTTACCTAAATTAGCAAAATTCTTAAAGGTGTCTCCAAAGAAATACTCAATTACCAACATTTGGTTAGTTTAAGTAATTGGACACTTATTTTTCTTTATTAAGGTCTCAAGTTTAACTTTATGGATTGATAAAAAAACAAAAAAAAAAAAAAACTGACGTTAGGAAAGTTTTACTCCCTATAATAAGCCGATTCAACTCAATTTAAATTAATTGGTATCCAATGAATTTTATATGCTAGTAATTTTTTTTTTAAAAAAGGAAATATTTGGTTGTTTATTACTAATCATTATTCGAGGCCAGCATCATTTAAGTTAGATTGAGATTATCAATAGAGAAACTTTTACACATATAAACACTTCATTTAAGTATATTAAAGCATCTTTGATGAATATTTCACTAAATCCTTTCTCAAAGATAGCAATATACTACTCATTCCAATTCAAAATAATTGTTACTTTAAGTAAAAAAATTTATTTTACAAATTTCTCTATTTTATCATCCATACAATTTTAAGCAAATAAATAATTAAATATTAATATAATAAATTAATTATTAAATAAGAATTTTTTAATAAATATTTTAAAAATCAATTCTTAATTTTAAATTCCTTAATACTCCTGTAAATAATTAAAGTGACAATTATTTTAAATCTTAAGAAATAATCTCTAAAATCTTTCATTCTAAATAGAAAAGTTATAATTATGACATTAAAACTTATTAGTATTTCGAGTATTTATTACATTTTAAATGATGTGCATTGAGAATGTAATATAGGAGTTCACACCATTTAAAATGTAATAAATGCTCTCAAACGCAATAATTTTCAATATTACTCTCTCTATTTTAAAATAATTGTCAAATTAGGGTTAACATAGAAATTAAACAAAAAATCTTGCTTATAAATTAGGTTGACAAAATTATCCCCATAGAAAAACATATTTCCACTAATACAATTAATACTATAATGCTCTCTTTCTTAGGATTGCTTGTGGTAACCACGTTAACAATTCAGTCGAAGTATTTCAAAATTTATATTTAGATCCTTTTAACTTATTTTTTATTATAATTTTATCCCATCATCTCTTCAAAAAATTAAAAATCTCTCAATCCCAAATATCAAACTTATTTATTTATTCTAGTTTCAAAACACATACACATTTTTCCCCCAAATTTATGAGAACCCTAGCCCGAAATTTTAAGAACCCTAACTATTCCCCTGTTGCTAATATACCCCCAAAACAGAAAATGAAGAAGGATCGATATGCACCCAATTCAACTCGACGCTATTACCACAGCACCCCTGCAGCTACATGTTCTTATGCCTTTTATTTTCATTTATTTTTGTTTTATGCAAAACTTGTTTTGAACTTTAGCTTTAGTTCTCACCAGGTTGTAGCGATTGTGTCTGCATTATTGCAAAGGATATTATCATGCATCTTGGAGTGTGTTTGTTTGTGCTTTTGGTACAAAAAGAAGTACTTTTTTTAAAAGAATTTTTTAAAAAATACTTATAGAATTTTTAATGTTGTTTGTTTATACTTTAAAAAAAACAAAAGCAAAAAGTAATCAATTTTTCTATTTTTTTGAAGAATAGATAGGGAGTTGGTTCCTCTAGAAACAAAAACAATAAAAGAAAAAGAATATTGTTCATTGAAATTAGCAATAACTTTCTTTCCATTTGATTAATATTTTATCCTTAAAATATTTAAAAACTACCACTCTCTTTCTACTTTGATTCTCTCTCTCTCTCTCTCTCTCCCCATATCCTTAATTATAATTTTATTAAATAAAGTACTTCTATATTTATCATATTTAAACAATTTGATAACCTCTAATTTTAATAAAAAATACTTATATAATTATATCTAAATATTAAATAATTTTCTGCTTTTACTTCTACTTCTTAAGAAATATATCTTCTAAAATCTTAACCAAACGAACCCTTAAGCTTCTATTTCTTGCCGATTTTGAATGGAATTAGAACTAGTTTCCCCCTCCCCCCAACCCGCCATTTTAAACTTTGCGTTTCTCGATTGCAATGTCAATGCATTTTCTATTCAAAATTCAAATAAATTCCTTGGCAATTTCTTATGGAAGTTATGGTTCCAATTATAATAGAATTTAACATAGGGATTAATTAGGGAAAGAAGATAATAAAGTGGATAGGCTTCTTACACATTTGATGTGAAAAAATGTTTAGATGCTTTTATATATATATATGTGAAATCCAACAGTTCAATGAGCCCTATTATTAGAAATCCGACGAAACCAACTCAATTTATAGATGTCTCAAAGGGACTTTAGATCTATGAGCAAGAATAATCAAATATGTTTGATGTTTGAAATTGAAAAATTTTAATTTTTTAAAGTGATCCCCAGATAAAGTTGTAAGAAAATATAAGTTAAGTGACCTAAATCTAAATTTCAAAATAATGACAAGTCATTGCTCATGTGGTTAGTTATTTGCCACATATTCAAATGCAATTAGACTACACAAGAAAAGTTTCAAACCCCTTCAAATTAAAGGGATACTGCAGAAACAACCTAATATTATAATACAACTTAACGATTTAAGTGTATTATTTTCGCTTAGTCATGCAGTTACACAATATATAAAGATTATTTATATAACATCTTACGCGATACTCTAACTTTAATATAGTGAAAAAAAAGCAAGATAGTTATTCACTTGTCTGAAGACCTTTGATGAACAGATGCATATATCAGTCATATATTTCAACTTAATTACTTAATATTAGCTAGTCAGTGGCATGTGGATATTTTGGATCCTCTCTAATTGTTTAGTATTTAAATTTCTTTTTTCCTTCTTTTTCTCCCCCTTTAAAGAAGCGCAGCAATGATCATGGCCACCTATCAATGCATTTATATCATGTTAACCATATATATACACAAAAAATATTGTCCTTTAATTTATATATGTCATGTTAGGTACTTCTGCAATTGAACTTCTGAAAGTAAAAATTGGCTTTAATTACTGATGAAGATAGACGGCAATCTTAGTGGGCTAAGGACTAAGGAGGGAACTATGACAAGAATTAATGAGGTGAACTACCAAAATTATGGAGCAGCAATAAATAGGTCATGGGATGTTTAATCCAACCCGTTAAGATTAATAATGGTGTGCGTAAGTGGCTTTTCATTAAAGAACATGACAGTTTCTCCAATCACGTAAGGAATGTAAATGCTTTCAATATACTGTATAAAATCTGCATCAATTTATGCAAAGTTACATTTACATGTTATGCCTTAGACACTGCAAGAGACACACCGCTAAAATGCTATGCCTTTAAGATCATTTGAGGAGAGACTTAACCTCGGTTGAAACGAAAAGTTAGCTTAACGATACTTCTACCATATAATTTAAATATGAAAGTCAGCACCTTCAAGATAAAAGTTATTAAAAATTATTTATATAGATATATAATCACGTATTACTAAGTATTTACTTCCTCTATCCATAAACAACTATAAATTTGACAAAGTTGGTATATTTAGATATATTGATTTTAAAATGTACCAATTTTATCAAATTAAAAGTTATTTATAAACAGAAGGAGTAACTGTTATAAAAATAACTTCAAAAGTCATATATATAATGCTACATAATTAATTGATAGTGTAAAATACTGTTCTTATTTTAAAATAATTGTCACTTTAGCTATTTGTACAGGTATTAAGGAACCCAATGTCAAGGATTGATTATAAAGATATTTACTAAAATATCCTTATTTAATGATTAATTTATTGTATTAGTATTTCATTGTATGTTATGGTTAGAATTATGTGGATGGTAAAATAGGAAAATTTATAACAAATATTTTTGTCATGACTCACACCAAAATCGTCACTGGCACTTGGAGGTGGTGGACCTCTAGCAAGCCTATCTAGATTAATTTTACAGAAACAAAATTTTACCTATATTTTTCTAGCTTTCCCTTATTAGCCATATCTGTTCCAGACAACCAATCAGAGTACACATTAAGGAAAATATATTTCCGAAGTTACGAAAAGAATCCTTGTGCATCAATTCCCTTAAAAGAATCATCTACCTGCAAGATCCTATTTGTGAATCGTGGAGCAACTCTAAGTATATGTACATCGCAAAATACGAATAGAGGTATCAAGAGATCCTCACTTACAAAGGGTGGGTCCAAAGAACGACATGTTAAGAAGCTCGCAGGATGAATTCAAATGTTGCGCTAGAGTTTGAAACATGTAAAGAAGAGTAGGTGAGTCCAACCGACTCAGTGAGAGACAATAAATCTATAACGTATAAGGATAAACTCTAGAAGTAAAGTAAATCATACTTAAATAAACAATTAACATCATGAACCAAACATAAATAAGAAACCATCATCATAAATAGTATATATGTAAAGAATCATATTAGAAACTATACACGTATATAAAAAAAGTACCATTATTTTGGAAACCTGAAAACGTGGTTCTCAAATGTAAACACCCAAGTGGGGAGGTTTCAATTCCCAAAATATTAGTCACCCTAAGTTTACAGTAATCAAGTGTCAGAATTCACAACTTACATAACGTAACCAGGACTCAAGAAGTGGCCCATAGATGCTTGTTTGGTCCATGGCACTTTGCTCTTAGTCCTATCCAGGATTCAAGTGGAGGCCCCCAGGTACTTTATCATCCACGGCACTTTATTCCTGGCCTTCCTAGAACCCATGAGGTGACCCTTGGATAATTTATAATTCGTGACACTTTGCTCCTAGGAGGTCAAATGCTAACCGTTTTGGCCTTTCTAGGACCCAAGAGGTGGCCTCCACATAACTTATAATCTATGGCGCTTTACTCCTAGGAAGTCAAACGCTAATCTGATTAATCAATTCCCATTCCAATCCAAATATACAAATCAAGCTTAAACAGCAACTCAAGCTTAGCAACGATTCAAGCTGCATGTCCCTTTATATAACCATAACAATATAATTAATATAAAGTTCAATCCGAAATAACAATTAGCAATAATAAACCAGCCACCATATAAATGCTAATAAACGTGAACTTGTCAAGTTAAAGAATTGCTGCAAACGATTATCTGAACATAGAAAATTCAGCTCTTTAGTCATAGCTTTAACCTTCAATCCTTTAAAGCCTCATATAAAAGTACCACTAGATATTTAATTGAGTTGTATACGAGTATATATAAAGAAGGATTTCATAGATATGCTATACACTCGCAAAACATTAGAGGACATCAGATCAACAATCTAGAGATGTCAATATATGCTAAAATCAAAGCAATTCTAGTTATAAAAAAAATCATATGCCATAGAGGCATTGTCCACTCACAGAACAGTAGAGATTGTCGAATTCATGTAATAAGGGTTGCTGAACTTGAAGGTTGATTTTCTTGGGAATCTGAAACCAACACGTAACCAATTATTCCTAATTTACATGAAATCTATAATTTAGGATCTAACCTCAATTTCTATTTTCGTCACATGCACAACGTAAATTATCGTTATTAAGTTATTACTTGATTCTTTACTTTTCCTTAGATCGACCTACCTAGGACAAGGTTTTCAACTAAAAAAAAACTCTTGACTGAGTTGGAGATATCTCTTGATAAAACAGAAGACATTCCTTGAGTTATATACTACTTTTCAATCAATTCTTAACAATGATAAAGCAGAAGAGAGCTCAAGCCTCATATTAGTCACACAACAACTAAATATGCTCCCAAAGAATCCAAATTCTTATCCTAGGATAATCACAAAAGAAGCATCAACCTTCAAGCTAATATAACACTCATACACACACCCAAAATATGTTTAGCAAATTTAGACATACAATAAAACTCACTAGCTCAAGTGATTAGTTTCCAAGATAATCTAGAAAAATAAGCTACTAACTTCCAACTATATTTTTGTTGTTTAAGCTTGATTTGAATAAAAATTGACTAATCAGATTAGCGCTTGACTTCCTAGGAGCAAAGTGCGATGGATTAGAAGTTATCCGGGGGCCACCTCTTGGGTCCTAGAAAGGCTAGAATGGTTGGCATTTGACCTCCTACGAGCAAAGTGCCACGGATTATAAATTATCCGAGGGCCACCTCTTGGGTTCTAAGAGGGCCAGGAACAAAATGTCACGGGTGATAAAGTACCCAGAGCCACCACTTGAGTCTTGGATAGTACTAAGAACAAAGTTTTGTGGACTAAACAGGCATTTGGGAGCTACCTTTTGAGTCTTGGTCACGTTATGTAAGTTGTGAATTCTGACACTTGATTATTGTAAACTTAGGGTGACTAATATTTTGGGAATTGAAACATCCCCACTTGGGTGTTTTCGAAATAATGGTACTTCTTTATATACATGTATAGTTTCTAATATGATTCTTTCTGTATATATTATTTAAGATGATGGTTTCTTATTTATGTTTGGTTCATGATGTTAATTGTTTATTTAAGCATGATTTACTTTATTTCTAGAGTTTGTCCTCATATGTTATAGATTTATTGTCCCTCACTGAGTCGATTGGACTCACCTACTCTTCTTTACATGTTTCAGACTCTAGCGCAACTTCTGAATTCATCTTGCCAGCTTCTTAATAGGTTGTTCTCTTTGGACCCACCCTTTGTAAGTGAAGATCTCTCGATACCTCTGTTTGTATTTTACAATGTACATTTTCTTAGAGTTGCTCCATGATTCACAAGTAGGATCTTGCAGCCTAATGATTCTTTTTAGGGAATTGATGCATGAGGATTCTTTTTGTAACTTCGGAGATATATTTCCCTTATGTGTGTGTGTGTGTGTGTGTGTGTACTCTGATTGATTGTCTGGAGCAAATTTGGCTAATAAGGGGAAGCTAAAAAAAGATAGGTAAAATTTTGTCTGTTTTTTGTAAAATTAATCTAGATAGGCTTGTTAGAGGTCCATCATCTTTAAGCATTGATCAGGACTTCAGTGTGGCTTGTGACAATTTTATTGAAATGTGAGTGATAGATAATGAACAAAAAATTTCTACTCAAAATAATAGTTATTATGAATCAGAAAAAGTACCTTACTCCAATAGTGTATTAAAATTATTCTCATTCAAATATATATTTTTGAATTATCATATACTAATCCCCCTTTGCCCCAAAATTTTGCATTTTTGAATAACCTATACGTATCACCATCCATTTTGAAAGAATAAGACCTTGAAATCGGAGAAAGGTGGAAGGATATATGTTATAATTTACAAAAAAAGAGCCATGGAAGGAGTATTTTTTTAGAGCAAATAAAAATAAGGACCTTGAACAGTTAGAGTTAGATCATTTAGAGTCCCAAGAATTTTGATAAGTGGTGGTTTAGAAAATAAAATTCAAATTTTATTATTTAACTTCTTTTAAGATCATAGAAGTTATTTACCTAATTTAACAAAATTCTTAAAGGTGTCTCCAAAGAAATACTCAATTACCAACATTTGGTTAATTTAAGTAATTTGACACTTGTTTATTAAAGTTTTGAGTTTAAATTTATGGATTGATAAAAAAAAAAAATTGATGGTAGGAAAGTTTTACTCCCTATAATAAACCGATTCAACTCAACTTAATTTAATTGGTATCCAATGAATTTTATATACAAGTAATTTTTTTAAACAAAGGAAATATTTGATTGTTTATTATTAATCATTATTCAGGACCAGCATCATTTAAGTTAGATTGAGATTATCAATAGAGAAACTTTGACACATATAAACACTTCATTTAAGTATATTAAAGCATCTTTGATGAATATTTCACTAAATCCTTTCTCAAAGATAGTAATATACTATTCATTCCAATTCAAAATAATTGTTACTTTAAGTAAAAAAATTTATTTTACAAATTTCTCTATTTTATCATCCATACAATTTTAAGCACAATAAATAATTAAATATTAATATAATAAATTAATTATTAAATAAGAATATTTTAATAATCAATTCTTAATTTTGAGTTCCTTAATACTCATGTAAATAATTAAAGTGGCAATTATTTTAAATCGTAAGAAATAATCTCTAAAAACTTACATTCTAAATAGAAAAGTTATAATTATGACATTAAAACTTATTAGTATTACGAGTATTTATGACATTTTAAATGATGTGCATTGAGAATGTAATATAGGAGTTCACACCATTTAAAATGTAATAAATGCTCTCAAACGCAATAGTTTTCAATATTACTCTCCGTATTTTAAAATAATTGTCAAATTAGGGTTAACATAGAAATTAAAAAAAAAATCTTGGTTATAAATTAGGTTGACAAAATTACCCCCATAGAAAAACTTATTTCCACTAATACAATTAATACTATAATGCTCTCTTTGTTAGGATTGCATGTGGTAACCACAATTAAATAAATGGTATTATTGGAAAAGAAAAATTAATACTCTATTCGTTTTAGAATATTTGTCCAATTTTGATATTTTAGGGTTTCAAAATATCTGTCTATTTCTAATATAAGGATAATATTAAATTTTTTTAATTATGTTCTTAATTTAATTATCATCCATTATTATTGTAATTAGAGTTGAAGAATGTGATAGACTAATTCACTATCTTTAGACAAGGATAATTTCATCTATTTATACAATTTTATGCCACTATTAAGGTTAATTTTTTTCTTAATCTGTGTATTTTTTGGTTTTGGATAGATATTCTAAAATAAAGGAAGTAGTATTTTGAAGTTTCAGATTGACAAATATTTTGAAATTCTAAAATACCAAAAACTTAACAATTATTCTGAAATTGAACGAGTATAGTTTTCTTTATTTTTTTTAAAGAAATAACATGGTAATCTCTAAAATGTTTGAGTGCCAAAAATTAAGGCCTATAAATTAAATAGTAAAAGGTTCGAAATTAATGCAATTGAGTATATGATTATCTGATGATAGATTGATAAGACATGATAGATATCAAAATTATTAGAAATTCATACACATGGAAAAAGCAGCATAGGTTATTTTCTGAAAAAAATGGCAAATATTTGTAAGTACGGTGGGGGACAAATAGATTATATATATGGAACTTATAATAATTTCTATTAATTGCTTTCAACTGATACAATAATTATATGGATTATCTCAATATCCCACATCTTTATTGTCCCTAGGGGTTGGCAACTTGTTTATTCTCTCGTGCCAGTTGCTCCCACGTGCGAGCTGCTCACTTAACTCTGCAATAGGAAATCAATGTGAAAAAGAGGTTAATATCTTCGATATGTTAATTAATACATACAACATTATGATGAAAATTAAGTTCATACGTTTAACAAAAAGCAAGAATTAGCTCATAAAAGTGATCTCTATATCGTTTATCTAGCTCAGTTAGAAACTTTTGAGGTATAATCAAAGGAAAAAATTTTAAGTGCTCTCACAGCGTTAAAAAAAAAAAAAAAAAAAAGATTGTGCTGTGTTCCATTAAACACTCGATACTTCAGCAATTATATTAAAAATATAGTTATAATGGAAGATAATAAGACCCACAATACTAAAGTGTTATTATCAAAACACAACTTTTTTGTATTCTAAAAGCATCTAAAAATCTCTCATAATCAAAGAGAGGGTGAATATCACCATGATAAGTGTCTTACTTGTTGCAATCGATGGATGACGTTAACTTGTAGGGCAAGTTAACTCCACACTGGCCAGGGAGGCCAGCAAGCTTGTCACGGTTCAGCCCTCGAATGCTCTGAGTAGTCGATTTGATGCAGTTGCAAACGGATTGACGATCTGGGGTGGTCTTGACTTCGTTGTTCACTTTCTTAATCCCATGACAGCATGGTCCAGGGACTTTACTGTCACTTCCCTGAAGGTATGAAAGGCATGGTGATAAATTGACATGAACCTGGCTACATGTGGGAGCAGCTTGGCTATGCGTAATTAGACCCAAAACCATGCACATCATCATGGCCAAGCATGCTACCTTGAGGACCGCTGAGCTAGCCATGGTTTAGAAACCCTTGATGAGGGGGAAAAAAACACTTATAACCTTTATTAATGTGATATATTTGATATGATGGAGAGCAATGAACCAAGATTGACTATATATAGAGATATTGCCACACACTACAAGTTTGGTTTGTGAAGCAAAGGCTGAAAGCCGTGTATGTTAAGCAGGTGAGAAGTTAGCTAGCAGTCTATGATTCATTTAATGTTGTTTTTGTTTGTAGGGGAATGCTAAAGGAGACTTTAAGTGCGTCATGTGAAAAAAAATCTTGTGCACTGATCTTGTCTTTCTAAACGGAAACTTGTCCGATTGTCATGCCTATTGATAACATGCATGCCTATTAGAATAATGGGTATATGAAAATTTTGCTTTTATTTTTTTTGGTTTCAATGAAGTCATCAGTATTCGAATTCTATTACCAGGAACCTGACTAATCCGACTTAACTCGACGAAGACCCTTGATCAGGATAGCAGTCTCCCGATGAAGATTTTTTCCATTTATAAAGTTCGAACGCGAGACCTCTGATTAAGAGATCGAGATACCTATCATTTCAACTAATTCATGTTGGTAAATTTTGCTTTTATATATTCAATCTATTTTCAACTTATGGGTTTCATTAGTCGGATTTTTTTTAAAAAAATCTAATAAACTATTATGCATATATTCAATTCTACTATATAGAATATTTTGAACAGTGTTAAATCTAAAATGAATCGAGTTTAATAAGGAAAGATTCCGATCGAATCAGACAACCCAACGAACTGGATCAACCATTTCCATCTAAAAGCATGTGGCAAGCTGTGTGGCCTACTAAATTTGGGTGTGCAAGGGATGTAGACACTTACCGGTTAGAATTTTGTTTTAAAAGTAGCATTAATTACACATCAATTATCTGATCATACAGTGTTATAAGTGAAGTTTATTTGTTACCAAATAGTGTACAAGTTAAAAATACATGGAAAAGAACGTGATTTAAGAGTATTCGAGTAAAATCAGGGAAAGATTAAAATTTTTTTTGTGAAGTCATCATTGCATTTACTACAATAACAAATGAGATTATTTTTTATACACTATCAGTATAAAGTATTTTGTACTGTTATCAATCATATCTCATTAAATGTGTAAATTTTAAAAGTTATTGTAAAAGTTAAATACTTTTAATGATATATCAATATACACGATTTAATAATTATGTGAAAATTTTTTACACTGATAGTGTATCAAAATTAAATCCTTAATTAATATTCAATGGTAATTTATCACTTCTTTAAAGTTATTCAAATGTAGCATTATTAGCAGGTCTTACTTTTAATGGATGAGCAATCATGTTTGTCTGAATTTACTCTTACAAAAAATGATACATTTTTAGGTAAATCATTAGATAACATTTAAAATTAAAGATGAATTTTGATGTAGTATCAGTATAAAAATATTTTACACTATTAACCAATTGTATCTCATCATATGTGTGAATTTCAAAGTGGTTATTGTAAAAATCAAATAATTATAATGATATGATAATATATGATTGAATAATTGTATAAAAAAATTTTACACTAATAATAATATATGAAAATTGAGTCCTTAAAATTATACACATATAAGAAAAATGATTTAATATTATATAAAGCTCAAATAAATTCAATGATACAGAAATGCGAGAGAAAAGTATATAAAATAAATAATGTAAAAACATTAGGAGATAAAACAACAAAGGAACTAAGCTTTAAGCTTCTTATAACTTTAAATAAAATGACAAGGCTTTCCACAGTTAAGAAATGATCAAACATAAGTGTTATTGTAAATAGGAGTTGGCCTGACTAGTTAATCTTTTGTTCATATATTATCATAATTTATGTTTAATTCTTTAGTTTTCTTATTATTAAATAATCTATGTATAAGTATCCCTGTAAATAATGAATAAGATGAATGCATATCCTAACCTTAGACTAGAACTAATATATTTTTGGTAAGTTATCGGGCTAAAGCCCAAGGAAAGCAAAACCACACAACAAAGCAGGGAATGGCCACACCAGCCAAGTCCTCATGCAAAAAAGAGCCTAAACTACTAGGAGGTAACTCATAAAAGACAACTCCCAACTGATGCAAATGCTTAAGTGCAGCCAAGGCATCAGCTAGACTATTAGCTTCCCTGAAAGCATGTCACAGTTCCATCACCCAAGGACATTAGAGAAATTCACGAACCGTTTGAATAACCGAACTACAAGGACAAGAAATCTCATTGTTGGTTGTGATAAGCAATGGTGCTATAGAGTCCATCTCAAGAATAAGCATACAGTAACTCTTATTCCATGCAAGTTGAAGACCATAAAAGGCCCCGCAAATCTTTGCAATGGTTATTGGACAGACTCCAAGATTTACAGAAAACCCTTCCAAGAATTCCCCATAAGAGTTCCGATGTAGGCCAATCCATCACAGACCCATCAAAGTTGGTTTTTATCCAGCATTCCAAAGAATGTTCCCAAGTCATAAAGCGAAGAGTCAGGCAGAAACAAATCTTTCTCTCAATTTAAACTTTTATGTTAAAAAAAAATACAATTATCATTGAGGAAGATTTATCTGCATATTAGAAAGGCATTTTCTGAAATTATAATCTTTTTTTTTTTTTGGACTTTTTTTTTGGACGGTGCTAAAATTTATAATCCCGGTCAAGTACCAATCATTTTTTTGTGGTCATAGAAACCGTACCGATATTTTTTTGGCTTTTTCGGGTTCTTTTGGAATGGATTGTCTGATTTTGTTTTTTTAGGGATATTCAATTGTTGACGATGGGATTAAAAAACAAAAAGGCTGTAAGCCTGTAATATGTTGTGATTTTTCTTTTGGGGTCAGAGATTTTTAGTTTCTATAAGCTGACTTGGGTTGCAATGGCCTTGGTCGACCTGGGCTTCTTCGCTACTTTTATCCAACATTTTGTTCGAATCTATCGTGTGGCGAACCCAAAAATCATAGAACCTATCGTTATGTTTTTTTCTATCCAATAATTTAGTCAAATTTATAAGTATTATATATCCAGCAATGTTAATTTGAATACTATTTATAATAATTAAAATATACGTGTCTTCGAAACATCTGAGTAAAAACTAAGAGCTAATCAGCTATAACATATAATATTATAATACAACTTTTTAACGATTTAAGTGTATTATTTTCTTTTAGTGATGCAGTTACACAATATACATGAAGTTTATTTACATAAAAAATCTTACGCGATACTCTAACTTTAATATAGTGGAAAAAAACAAGATAGGTAATCACTTGTCTAAAGACCTTTGATTAACAAATCGCATATATCAGTCATATATTTCAACTTAATATTAGCTAGTGTCAGTGGCTATAGCATTTATATCATGTTAACCATATATATACAAAAAATTATTATCCTTTATATATGTCATGTTAGGAACTTCTGCAATTGAACTTCTGAAAGTAAAAATTGGCTTATCTTACTGATGAAGATAGGCGGCAATCTCAGTGGGCTAAGTTCTAAGGAGGGAACTATGACAAGGATTGATGAGGTAAAGTACCAAAATTATTGAGCAGCAATAAATATGTCATGGGATGCAAATCCAACCCGTTAAGATTATTAATGGTGTACGTAAGTGGCTTTTCGTTAAAGAAAATGACAGTCTCCAATCACATAAGGAATGTAAATGCTTTCAATATACCATATCAAATCTGTATCAATTTATGCAAAGTTACATTTACATGTAATATAATGTCTTAGACACTAGGCAAGAGACACACCCCTAAAATTCTATGCCTTTAAGATCATTTGGGGAGAGATTTAACCACGGTTGAAACGAAAAGTTAATTTAATGATACTTCTACTATATAATTTAAATATGATTTAATTTTAATATACCCTGAATATAAAAGTTATTAAAAATTGTTTACGTAGATATTTAATTACGTATTACTATATGTTTAACTATTATAATAATAACTTCAAAAATTATATATATGATGCTATATAATTAATTTACAGTGCAAAATACACTCGCTAGTTCAAACTAATTGTCATTTTGATTATTTATACAAGTATAAAAGGAATCCAAAATCAAGGATTGATTATTATTTGGATATTTACTAAAGTATTCTTATTTAATAACCACTTTATTGTATTAATATTCTATTGTATGTTGTACTTATAATTGTATGGAGGTTAAAATAAAAAATTTAAATATTTTATTGAAATATGAGAGCGACAGATAGTATAAATCAAAAAGTTTTTACTCAAAGTGACGGTTACTATAAATCAAAAGGAGTACCTTACACCAATAGTGTATCAAAATTATTCCCATTCAAATATATATTCTTGAATTATCATATACTGATTTTTCCTCCCAAAATTTTGCATTTTGAATAATGTATACATACCATCATCCATTTTGAAAGAGTAATACCTTGAAATAAGAGGAAGGTGGAGAGATAATTTTTTTATGAACTAAGCCTAAGGCCTAAATCGGTGAAGGCCCAAAGGTCTTAGCAAGCGAAGCCTCAACTTGGAACATACCCAGCCTTTGATCCAGACTTTCCTCTTAAAGAGCGATTCTAGAAAGAGTTTAGCAATTTGAAAAGCTGTTACTTGTTCCCACATAACTCAAGATTAAGCAACTGCCCAACTCCCCTCAAAAGTGGAACTATCATCTCGTATCTATTGCTATAAATATCAAGTTAGGAGTTCAGGTATAGAACTAATCTTCAATTCCAGTACCTCTTGACTCGTGTTGACTTAGGTATTGGAGTCCTTGCAGTTAAACCCCCCACCTATGAAGCAAAGAAGTAAAAAACCTTCGAGTTCCTTGGACGCCACTCTACTGACCACCTAGCACCTCCTGGTAACTCGCATCCCATAGTTACTTTGTAACAAATTTACAACAAAAGGGGACCATTGAGTATTTCCTTTTTAGAGTAAATTAGAATAAGTATCTTTAATGGTTAGAGTTAGATTATTTAGAGTCTAATAAAATTCGAATAGTGGTGATTTAGAAAAAAAATTAAATTTTGTTGTATAATTTTTTTTACGATCATATAAGTTATTTATATAATTCAACAAAATTCTTAAAAGTGTCCTCAAAGAAATATTCGATTACTAACGTTTAGTTGATTCAAGTGATTTGATATTTATTTATCTTTATTAAGGTTTCAAATTTAAATCTTATAGATGGAAAAAAAAAACTAGTATTAGGAGAAATTTTATTCCCTATAATAAGCCAATTCAACTCAAGTTAGTTTAATTGATGTCCAGTAGATTTTTGGTGATTTTGAAAAAAGATGAAATATTTGATTGTTTACTACTAATCACTATTCAAGACCAAATTCATTTAAGGTAGATTTAGATTATCAATAGAGAAAACTTTTACATATATAAACACTTCATTTAAGTATATTAAAGCATCTTTGATGAATGTTTCACTAAATCCTTTATCAGAAATAGTAATATATTACTCCTTATGGTTTAAAATAACTAGTATTTGGAGTAAAATTTTTTATTTATATTATTTATCATTATCACATTTCAATGGAATATTTATTACAAATTTTTATATTTTATCTTCTATACAATTTTAAGCACAATAAATAAATAAATATTAATATAATTAATTAATTATTAAATAAGAATATTTTAGTAAATATTTTTATAATCAATCCTTAATTTTAAATTCCTTAATATTCATATAAATGATCAAAGTAACAATTATTTTGAATAAGAGGGAATAATTTCTAAAAACTTACATTCTAAATAGAAAAGTTATAATTATGATATTAAAAGTTACAAGCATTACAACTATTTATTACATTTTTAATGACATGCGTTGGGAATATAATATAGGAGTTCACACAGTTTAAAATGTGATAAATACTCTCAAATGCAATAGTTTTCAATATTACTCATTCCATTTCAAAATAACTGTCAAATTAAAGTTAGAATAGCAATTGAGAAAAACAATAAATAACCTTGATAACAGTACAATATAAATTAGGTTGATAAAATTACCCCCATCTAGGAAAAGCATACTTCTACTAATACAATGAATACTACAATGCTCTTTTTGCTACGATTGCAGGGGGATCTTTTAATAATCAAAATTAAATTAAGGGTATTATTAAAAAAAAATTTAATACTATCTTAATATTTCAACGAGACAAATATTTTGAAACTCTAAAATACCCAAAACTTGACAATATTATGAATGGAGGGAGTACATAACTCTAACCTTTGTTATTCTAGAGTATAATTTTCTTTTTTTCTATTAAGAAATAACATGGTAATCTCTAAAATGTTACCAAAAATGAAGGCCTATAAATTAAAGATTAAAAGGTTCGAAATTAATGCAAGTGAGTATATGATTATCTGATGATAGATTAATAAGACATGATATATATCAAAATTATTAGCAATTCATACACATATGGAAAAAGTAGCATAGGATATTTTTCTGAAAAAAAAATGGCAAATATTAGTAAGCACGGTGGGGTACAAATAGATTATACGGAACTTATAATAATTTCTATTAATTACTTTCAACTGATGCAATAATTATATGGATATCTCAATATCCCACATCTTAATTCTCTCTTGGGATAGGCAACTTCTTTATTCTCTCGTGCCAGTTGCTCCCACATGCGAGCTGCTTACTTAACCCTGCAATAGAAAATCAAAGTGAAAGAGAGGTTAATATCTTCGTTATATTAATTAATACATACAACATTATGATGAAAATTAAGTTCATACGTTTAACGAAAAGCAAGAATTAACACATAAAAGTGATCTCTATATCGTTTACTATAATTTCTGCAGGTATATATCTAGGTCAATCAGAAACTTTTGAGGTATAATCAAAGGAAAAAAATTCTAAGTGCTCTCAGAGTTTTTTAAAAAAATAAGTTGTGCTTTAATCTATTAAAAGTTCGACACTTTAATAATTATATTAAAAATATTATTATAATGAGAGACAATAACGGCCCACAATACTAAAATTTTATTATTAGATCACAATTTTTTATATTCTAAAAGCAGCTAACAATTTCTCATAATGAGAGAGAGAGAGAGTAAATACCATCATGATAAGTGTCTTACTTGTTGCAATCAATGGAGGGCGTTAACTTGTAGGGCAAGTTAACTCCAGACTTGCCAGGGAGGCAAGCGAGCTTATCAAGGTTCAGCCCTCTAAGGCTCTGGGCAGTGCACTTACATACGGATTGACGATCTGGGGTGGTCTTGGCTTCATTGTTCACTTTCCTAATCCCATTACAACATGGTCCAGGGACTTCACTACTACTTCCCCGAAGGTATGAAATGCATGGTGACAAAGTGACTTTAACCTGGTCACATGAGGGAGCAGCTTGGTTAAGTGTAATTAGACCCAAAACCATGTACATCATCATGGCCAAGCATGCAACTTGAGGACCATTGAGCTAGCCATGGTTTAGAAACCTTTGATGAGGAAAAAAGAAAACACCTAGAATTTTTAGGTTAATGTGATATATTTGATATGATGGAGAGCAATGAACCAAGATGGACTATATATAGAGATATTGCCACACAATACAAGTTTGGTTTGTGAAACAAAGGCTGAAAGTCGTGTTTGTTAAGCAGGTGAGAAGTTAGCTAGCAGTCTATGATTTGTTTAATGTTGCTTTTGTTCGTAGGGAAATGCTAAAGGGGACTCTAAGCGCGTCATGTGAAAAAAATGTTGTGTACTGGTCTTGTCTTTCTAAACGGAAACTTGTCCCATTATCAAGTCGATTGATAACATGCATGCCCATTAGAATAATGGGTATATATATGAAAATTTTGCTTTTATATATTCAATCTATTTTCAGCTTATAGGTTTCATTAGTCGGATTTTTCTTGTAATATAATAAACTATTATGCATATACGAAATTCTATTATATAGAATACTTTGAACAGTTTTAAATCTAAAATGAATCGAGTTTAATAAGGAAAGATTCCGATCGAATCAGACAACCCAATGAACTGGATCAACCACTTCTATATAAAAGCATGTGGTTAGCTGCGTGGCCTAATTTTGGGCGTGCAAGGGATGTAGACACTTACCGGCTAGAATTTTGTTTTGAAAGTAGCAGTTATAATTATACATCAGCTATGATCATACAGTGTTATAAGTGAAGTTTATTTGTTACCAAAATAGTGTACAAGTAAAAAATACATGGAAAATAATGTTATTTAAGAGTATCTGAGTGAAATCAGGGAAAGCAAAAAAAATTATTTTGTAAAGTCATCGTTGTATTTACTATAATAATAAATAAAATTATTTTTTATACACTATCAATGTAAAATATTTTTCACTGCTAATCAATCACGTTTCCTTGAATGTGTAACTTTTAAAAATTATTGTAAAAGTCAAACAATTTTTAATGATATAGCAATATATTATATAATTGAATGATTATATAAAAAAATTTTACACTAATAATATATAATATTCAATTGTAATATATCACGTCTTTAAAGTTATTCAAATGTCGCATTATTAGCAAGTCTTACTTTTAATGGATGAGCAATAATGTTTGTATGAATCTACTCTTACAAATAAATGATACTTTTTTATGTAAATCATTAGATAACATTTAAAATTAAAGATGAATTTTCATACACTGTTAGTGTAAAAATATTTTATACTATCAACGATTTATATCTCATTATATTTGTGAATTTCAAGTTAGTTATTGTAAAAATCAAATATTTATGATGATGTGGTAATATATAATTAAGCGATTGTGTAAAAAAATTTTACACTAATAATAGTGTATGAAAATTGGGTTCTTATATGCATACAAGAAAAATGATTTAATATTATATAAAGCTCAAATAAATTCAATGATATAAAAACGTGAGAAAAAAGTATATAAAATAAGTAAGAATTATTCTGTACTGTAAAAGAAATTGCCAGAATTTTTGAAGGGAAAAATGGTTGTTGAGTAAAATAATATGGTATATCCCACTCAACCATCAACTTGTTGTATGGCATATTGACAAATGAATTCAGATAAAAATTCTAACTCTCTAGCTTTTTTCAATAAATAAATAAATAATTACAATAACGTCATTGTACAAGTTGCAGTCAGTTTGCCTCAACTATTTGTGTGTGTTTTGAAGTCTACTTGGATGATCACTTTAAGCATACCAAAAAGCACTCATAATTTCTTGATGAAAAATGTTAGAGCTCATTTTTGGAAAAGTGCCTCTCTCTCTCTCTCTCTCTCTCTCTCTCTCTCTCTCTCTCTCTCTCTCTATATATATATATATATATATATATATATATTAAATTTATTACAATAAAATAATAAAAAGTATAAAGATATATATAAGATAATGTAAATACAAATTAAGTACATATAGAGTTATCATTTCTGGATGTCCTAATCTTTTCCGTAGGTACTCGTCATTTTTGGGAGCCATATAGGCGGTGAAATCGTTCGTTAACAGAGTTATCCTTTCAAATTCAATTTAGTTCTTTATCACTTTCACTTTTAAGAGTGATGCTCTTTACTCATATACATTATTTATATAAGAACTACTTTATATTTATATAGTTCTTTTCATATATGATTTAGAGTAATCAGTTTCACACACACACACATACATCAATAACAATATAATCAAATAACCCTTATTTATGTATATTTTAAATATATATAAAAAGTATATCAAATAATTTTATATTAATATAAAATTTTAGAAAAACAATCTATAAGATATAAATTTTTAATGCAATGGCGAGTTTTATAAAAAATTACACTAATAAAAAGCTATTTAATAGTATAATAATTACTTAAAGTTACACCACTTAATAACTTATATTGAATATATTTTTTATCTATCTAACAGTTGAATTTCAATTACTTATCATGAAGATCATGTGTGTCAAATTTTATAAAAATCAAACATCTATAATAGTGTAATTACAAATAGTTCTTATTCTTACACGTTTTAACCATATATATTACATTAATTTTAATGTCTATAAAAAAAATCAAACAACTTTATATTAATATAAAATTTTATAAATTTAATTTATAAAATATGAACTTCTAATCCAATGATGGATGTTGTAAAAAATTATACCAATAAAAAATTATTAGGTGGTGTAACTTTGCCTATGTTAATTTTTGCCAAGCATCTCTCTGTAATTTTAAGGGTTACATGAGCTTTTCCTCCTTTACCCGTACCTTTTTTGCTAAGTACTGTCACCAATTCCTATAGCATTTTTGCATTAACTTAATTAATAATTAGGAAGCGTTTTTTTTTTTTTGAAAAATTGTTGTAATAAATCCTAATTATAAAATTATTTTAAAGATAAAGTAAATTAATCTTAATATAGATTTAGCGAGATGTTTCATGCTGTTGGAGTGTCGGCTTTCGTCACAAATGCTTTTAACGTGCAAGATTCAATCCATTATGCATGTAATGTCAAATACACACATTTTGATACAGATTACTTCATGTTCTTAAAATTTTGGCTATTTAGTTATAATTAGGCGTAACTTATTTTCTATAGACCTACTTTCTAATTTTGTCACATAGATGTGAAAGGAAAAAAAGTAGTGACAAGCATTTTCCTTGCATGTAAAAGTTATATAGATCAATTTATACTGTTATAAGTAAAACTCATATCTTGTATTATTGGATAATTTTTCATTAAAGAAATTTTTTTACAAGCTAACCATTGGATTGAAAATTTCTATGTTATAGATCATGTTTATAAAATTTTATATTAAATCAAAATTATTTAAAACAATTTTATATGCATTTAAATTAACATAATAAATAATTTTTAAATATATGTAAAAAAGAACTATTTAATCACATCCTTATTGATGTCTAATTTTTTAAAAAATTTGGCACAAATAATTTACATAATATAGGATGCTCTCTCTCTCTCTCTCTCTCTCTCTCTCTCTCTCTCTTTTTCTCTAATTAGCCATGAGTCCCATTAACTCAAACTACCAACTTCCTTAAATTATTTTTTAATTATATTGAAGATCTATAAAACTTGTAATTAAAAATAAGAACTAATCCAATCCAAATTTTTGTGACGTTAATTAATTTCGATTTTTTTTTTTGGGATCGATTTAACAGTTTCTTCGGATCAATTTTTGTGATTTTGATTTTGATTAAATTTGAATACCCCTAATTAAGAATAATATTCTATATTTATTGATCTTTAAATAAGTAAATGAATTACTATATTATTGTATTCATTTCAATTATGACTTATTTTTTATTGAAAATTCTGACAATTTTATTTTACTATAGAAGAATGCTCTCACTCTCTTTATTTTGTGATCAATAAGAAAGAAAATTGGGACGTGATTAATGGTCATGAGCCCAGAAAAAGAGGAGTTAGAGAACTATAAAGAATTCTCTCATGTGAAAATTTTATATGATCTCATTATATATAAATTTTTACTATTAATTAGAATGTTGAAGTCTAATTTAGGGCTCATGAAATAATCTAATTAATGATAAAAAAATTTTATGAAAATAACAAATGAAATTTTTAGATGACAAAATTTACTCGTGTCAAACAACTTAGGTGAAACCAAATCAAAGCATATTCACTATTATGCAATTCAAACAAGTAACAACTAACAACATGTAGCTTAGTGGAACTGAAATACCTCAATTTATTGAAAAGAACCAACAAGCAAGTACACCAATGTAACAGTGTCAGACCAGAAAAAGCAAATGCTGGTTCCAAGTACAAAGGAAAATGACAAAAGGAGGTGTAATGCTTCTAAAACAGGCAAGCAGAAAAATCACTGGACCATCGACTTCTGACAATTACACCTGCAAGTGACTACGAGGAATTGGAATCAGTGAGGGAAAAGAGGTCAAGAAGAGAAAAGGATATTCAGAAGAGAAAGGAAGCAATCATACCAAATCTGGCTCTCTTCGGTGGTTTCCTCTCTCCATATGGCTCAGCACACATAATCCCTCAGGATGGAATTAGTTATGCACACTATTTTGCCATGCCCTAGCTCTTTGTTTTCAACAGTGTTAAGAGAACCAGACGAGTCCAACCGGATATCACACCCCAGGCCAGTCCGATTTTCACCATAACCGATTCACTTATATTCCCTATTTTCTCCTTTTTATTTGTCATATTTACCCCTTTGGTATTCTGCTGCATAACATAACCTACACATAAAAACAATACAATACAGTCTCGTACAAGAGGAGAGGGGCTTATAGGTAGAGCCCTCATCACCCTCATTTTTATTCTCACTAACAATAACTAAGGCCACTTTCACATACTACTATCCTGTGCCCTGCATTAGCGACTTCCTCTTCCTTTCCTCAGAACTTGAAGCTGTAATATTCGCAACACCAACAAATAAATTAAGATAATTAACAATTCCAAATAAAAAAATAACTATCTGTTCATTAATTAAGCGCTTCAAATTAGTTTGCATAGTGAAATCAATTAAATAATCCTAAACAAAACATATTGTAGTAGCAGCAATATAATTGCCAATTCTAAATGAAATTCAATGATCAACAAATTAAAGCATAGTGAAAGCTACACATACGTAGCACAGTTGGCGGAGGGGCTGATCTTGTAGGGGATGCTAACCCCACATTTGCCATGGAGCGCCGCAGCATTGTTGGCATTGAAGCCAGAAATGGAACCAGAGGTGGATTTCAAGTAGTTGCACGTGGCTTGGCAGTCGGCGATGGTCACCGCAGCATTAACAAGGCCCCTAACTCCATTGCAGCACGTTGGTGGAACAACCCCACCCTTTTGCAGGAGTGGGAGGCATGATGCTAGGGCACTAGTCACTTGCCCACATGTGATGGTAGCATGGACCATTGGTGCACTCACCATGGCCATGCACAACCACACATGGAAACTTGAGGCTAGCCATCACTTCAACTCAATGGAACAAGCGATGAGAAAGTAAATTAATTATATTGCAATGTATTTGATTTGCTTTGGTGTATTGTTTGCTTCACTTGGTGACGAAATAGTGTTGCAAGGTGTGGTGTTTATATAGAAGGGGTACGAGAGGAGTATATAGTATTAGACTAATAGTTATTTAATTACTGATGTTGTATGGAATGAAAGGGGGAGGCACATTAGTAGTTGGTGGTTGTGCTCAATTCAATGATTGAAGGAACTTTTCTCTACCTTTCTCCGCTTGGCTTAATATTGTATGTTTGATTTTAACCTTTTTGGTTTCCCACATATTTTCTTCTATAAGAGGCAATTCTGTTCATGCATTAATTGAGATCATATAGGAGATATAACTCTCCCAACACCAGTTACTTCATACTCAAAACTCGAACCTAAGACCACTGATCAAGAAGAAGGAGTATCTATCACTTCAACTGACTTATCCAACCATGTGTTGATGCATTTGATTTTAACCACTCAGGTGGTGTAGAATCTCATGATGAAGATTCATTTGATACAAATTGGATTCCCTTGTGTCAAAATTCTATATGACATTATCATATGTAAAAATAAAAAATATTATTATGAAGAAGTTAAAATTTATACGAGAAAATCTCATCAATAATAAAAATTTCAATATCACAAGTCGATGTAAACTTTGATATTACCAACAAACTGTTGAACAAGTGGCAAGCAGCTTATAACATATTTGATTTTATTTTTATAGAATTAATTTTGTTGGAATTAATTTTATTAAAATTGATTTTGAGGTAAAATGATTTATGTTTAGTAATTTGATTTGAAAAGAGATTTATGTTTAGATAATATTGATTAAAATTACTTTTAAATGTATAATTTACAAAAAAAAAAAGCCCAAAATCAATTTTGGTAAAATTAAAAAAGTGAAAAATTTTCACTTCTACCTAAAATCAATTTTGAGACTATAATTAATTTTAACCATGAGAAACCAAACAACAATAAAAATAGAACAAATCGATTTTGGGATTCTAACATCAACCAATGTGCATCCAAAGATGCGCTTAATTAATCCCTTGTAATGATGAAAACTTCGATTATCAAGAAGTGTAGTTATTGGAAGAGGGAGCAGCCATAAAATACTCTATCCTAGAATTGCGGAAGTAATGTCCTCCATAATTTAAATTTTGATATTGGAGAATGTACTCCCCTTTGATGCTTGGTGGCTTCACTTAATCTATCAGTATTTGACACAACTCTTTTACTATTGTACTTTATTCCAGCCTATAAATAGACCTTTCCATAACCCAACTTCCAATGAAAACACCAACTCAAGCTCATGAAGATAATCCAATTTAAAAGACTACTGGAAGAGCTTTGTAACTTAAATAAGTACCGCGTTGACCTTGCTTAACTCATATCAAGTTGCCAACATGCATTCAGTTCGGGGTTGACAAAGACGAGACAGACGAACCAAGTTAAAACCCAGGAATAGATTCATCCATTTCGAGATGAACTATTGAACTGTGCCCTCCTTTCAATTAATTGAGCAACATCAGGGGTGCGGTGTCTAGTTCATAGTATTTGGTTGGATAGAGAGATCTATCATTTTCATGTCCTCTTATTTTTCAAAAAATTGAATGTTAATAAAGTAAAACGGGAAAGTAAAATAAAAAATTTATAATATTTTCGAAAAAAACATTTTGTTTTTTTTTTTCATTGTTTTTCCTAATTTTTTTCTTTCTTTCATTTTTTGCATCGTTTGTATAGAAACACATACTGTAAAACTATATTGTCTTAAATATATTTTTCGGTCTCTAAAAATATAATTTTTTTTGGCTCCTAAAAAAATTAATTGAGTGTTAATAAAATAAAACAAAAAAAACGACAAGTTTACAATTTTTTTGGCAAATTTTAGTCCTTTAAACTTATTTCCATATTTCATTTTGGTCTATTAACTAATTTTATGTTCATTTTGGTCCTCTAACTACTAATGTTCTGTTCATTTGAGTCCCTTAATTAATTTTCTATTCATTTTAATCCTCTAACTCTTCATTATTATGGGAATCAAAATAAATAGGAAATTAGTCAACAGTGAAGAGTGAAGGGACCAAAATAAACTAAAAATTAGTTTAAAGACCAAAATAGACAAAATATTAGTCCAAAATGAAAAACAAAAATAACTTAAGAGCATAAAAAGTCCATTTTACCAATATTTTTTAGTAATACATTTTATATTTATTTTTTCATTATATTTCCGAGTTTCTTTCTTTCATTTCTTGCATAATTTGTATGGAAGCATATTCTATAAAGCTACATTGTAGCAAATATGTTTTT
Organism: Pterocarpus santalinus; assembly: GCA_031439595.1. Lineage (NCBI taxonomy): Eukaryota > Viridiplantae > Streptophyta > Magnoliopsida > Fabales > Fabaceae > Pterocarpus > Pterocarpus santalinus. The sequence continues at coordinate 8,745,017 of CM062523.1, forward strand.
CATCCATAAAAGTATAGCACTTTTTTATTTTGGTCCTTCAAAAAAATTTGGTTGGTTTAAGTTCACGTTTTTTTTGAAATGAGTGTAAATGACACGTGATAAACTTAAAAAATTATTATTTTTTCATCCTTGTAGCAAGTGGAATTTATGCTTATTTTTGAAAACTAAGATACTATGGACATATTTAAGCCAACTTCATTTTAGAATTTCTTTTCAGAACAATGTTATATAGTTAGAAAAAATTGTCAAAATTTTTAACAAAGAAGCAAGAATAATTGTTAGATGGAATAAATAGATATCACTATAGCAATCACAGTAGGTTGCAACCGGAAAGCCAACTCGACTAGATCTAACACAATGGTAGATTAAGCCTTAAAATGCAACTCATTAAGACCCCAATCCGATTGACTCGGTAGGTATTTTTTTTGGTCAAAATAACCCACAGGTTTATACAAGCTTGATCAAACTAGATTGAGTTGGATTGGCCCGAATTTCTTAAAAAAAAAATGTTGCTTTTTTTTTATTGGAGGGGGTAAGACCCATTTTCTTTATTGAGTAAAAATTCACTCTAAAATTATAGACATGCTTCTCTTTAATATCTGAAATTAAGAACTTAACTATTTAGTCCCTCAAATTACAAATTGTGTGTCATCTTAGTCCCCAAATCGTATGTCACTTTTGCAAAAAAGGGACTAAAGTGATACAATTTGCAACTTCAGAAACTAAACAATTAATTTATTAATTTCAGGGACTAAAATGAAATGCGTCCACAATTTTAGAGATTAAAATGAATATTTACTCTTTTGTCACTCATGCCTGGCTTTCCTCCCCTCCATGCCTCGTAGGGGTGCCCCCAATTCATTTATTCTCTAACCTAACCCTAAACACACCTCAGCCATTGCTGTCGTCATCTCTTCCCCTCCTTACTGGTCCATCGTCATCCTTATTCCTCTAGTTCGTATCCCTTCCCCTTTTCTTCCCATCCTAGTCCTTATTGTTTGAGTTGTGACCATCCCCAGATTGGCCACTACCAACTACCTTCATTGCCGTCACAGAAGTTATTAGTTGATTCTAGGTTTTGAATAATTTCTAGCCACTGTTTTCTCTTATTGTGGATGTGGTTATTGACAAGTGTTGGGTCCCTCAACATGGAGAAAACTTCTCCGTTGTTTTTTTTTTTCATGGCTTAGTTTTGTTTTTAATAAGGAGCACTAAAATTATAAAAATAAGAGAGAAAAATAGGGAGAAAGATGTGTTATAGTTAGATAATTTTTTATTATAAATACAAAATATTTTGTTGATAAAAAGTGAGAGAGAGAGAGAGAGAGTGAGAAACAAAAGTTTCTTTACGTAGAACAGAGTTAATTATGAGTGACAAAAATAGTGAGGTGTTTGTTGCTATCATTTTCTGGGAAATATAGTGCCATTGTTTTTGGCGTATATCTCACATTGTGTATTATTGTAAAGCTCTATTTGTACCTACTATTTTATATAGTAGAAGTTCTTATTGGAGTTTATATTTCTTTGTGGACAATTATACCACAAGAAATTATTGTATGTCATTCTGTTACTTTTAATTTTCGCTGCTTATTAAGATGTATTTCCTAACAAGTGGTATCAGAGCCATTAGTTACAAGAATGTAGGCGAGGACAAACAAGATGATCAACTTAAATGGCACAAACTACCACATATGGAGAAACAAGATGAAGGATCTCCTATTCATCACAAAGTTGCATTTGCCGGTGTTTAGCACAGATAAACCTGATGACAAATCTAATGAGGAATAGGCGTTCAAGCATGAGCAAGTTTGCGGGTTCATCCGACAATTTGCCGAAGATAATGTGTACAATCACATTTGCAAAGAAAGTCATGCCAGGACATTGTGGCAAAAACTCGAGGAGTTATATGCTTCAAATATGGGGAATAACAAGTTGTTCTATTTAACAAAGTTAATGCTGGTAAAATACCGAGAAGGTACTTTTATAGCTTATCACTTGAATGAAGTGCAAGGGATTGTGGATCAGTTGTCAGGAATGGGCATAAATTTTGACGATGAGGTGGTTGCTCTTATGGTGCTTGCTTCCTTACCAGAGTCTTGGGAGACTTTGAAGATTTCACTCACAAATATTGCACCAAATGGTGTAATGAATATGGAGAGTGTCAAGAGTGGCGTTCTTAATGAAGAGATGAGATAGAGATCACAAAACTCATCCTCTTCATCTCAATCAGAAATTATGGTTGCCGATTTTAGAGGAAGAAGCCAATCAAGGGGTTCAAAGCCTAGAGACAAGAGTAGAGGAAGATCAAACAAGTATGCAAATGTAATGTGCCATTATTGCAAAAATAAAGGACACATCAAGATGTTTTGTCGAGCTTTCAAGAAGGATCGAGAAAAGAACAAAGGCAAAGAAGTAAGAAAAGAAGACATGAATGATGATGATCTATCAAATGTTATTGATGAGTTCAACATCATTTATGATGATGATTTTATCAATCTCATAACCAATGAAACTAGTTGGGTGATTGATAGTGGTGCGACCATCCATGCTACATGTCGAAGAGAATTTTTCTCATCATATACACCAGGAAATTTTGGTGTTGTTAAAATGGGAAATAACATGTTCTCCAAAGTAATTGGTAAAGGACATGTTTGTTTGATCATGGAAAATGGCACAGGATTGGTGTTAAGAGATGTCAGGCATGTTGCAGATATGCGCCTGAATTTGATGTCTATGAGTATACTTGATGATGAAGGTTTGTGTAGTACCTTCAAGGATGGAAAGTGGAACTTACTAAAGGCTCTATGGTAGTGGCCCAAGGTTTGAAGTATTCCACGCTTTATGTGATGCATGCAAAGATTTCCACTAATGTAGTAAATGCAATACAGAAGGATAATACAGCTGAATTATGGCACGAGACATGGCCATAATGGTGAGAAAGGGATGACAAAATTAATGACACATAAAGCATTACCTGAACTAAGCTAGTTGCATTTGAAAAGATATGTTGATTGCCTAGTAGGAAAACATAACAGAGTCACCTTCAAGAGTTTCCCTCCTTCCAGGAAGAATAGTGTACTAGATTTGATAGACTCACATCTATGTGGGCCATTTTAAAGGTCACTTGGTGGAGGTCAATATTTTGTGACCTTCATAGATGATCATTCCAAGAAGATATGGTTGTACATTCTAACATCTAAAGATTAAGTGCTAGATGTTTTTCAAGCTTCATGCCTCAGTTGAGAGAGAAGCTGGGAAGAAACTCAACTGCATCAAGACAGTTAGGACAGACAATGGTGGAGAGTATGTTGGTCCATTTGATGTTTATTGTAAATAGCATGGTATTTGACATCAAATGACACCTCCAAAAACACCACAATTAAACGGATTAGCTAAAAGGATGAATAGGACTTTGATGGAAAGAGTTAGATGCTTACTCTCACATTCAAAGTCGTCTAAGATTTTTTGGGGTGAAGCTTTACTAATAGTAGTTCATGTTTTAAATCTTTCACCTTGTGTTCCTTTACAGTATGAAGCTCCAGAGAAGATATGGTCAAGAAATAATGTTTCCTACCATCATCTTAGGGTGTTTGGGTATAAAACCTTTGTGCATGTATCTAAGGATGAAAGATCCAAACTTGATGTCAAGATGAGACAATGTATATTCATTGGCTATGGCCAAGATCAATTTGGCTATAGATTTCATGATCCCATTGAGAAGAAACTAGTAAGGAGTCATGATGCTGTATTTGTCAAAGAACAGACCATCAATGATATTGGTAAGGTCCAGAAAAATGCTCTTGATTCTGGTGATAGCTCTATTGACTTAGAGTTAATTTCTTCAACATTGACTCCAAGACAAGTTGAAGATGAAATCCATGAAGATCGACATGATGGAGATGATGCTCATGTTGAATTTGAACCATATGCTGATGATGTTGAAGTTTAATCACCAATGATTGCAGCTTCTCCAATAGCACTGAGGAGATCTAGCAGACGCAGACAACCTTCTACTAGGTATCCTAGTGGCCAATATGTATTATTAACTGGTGAGGGAGAACTTGAAAGCTTTGAAGAAGCAATGGATGATGATCATAGCAAAAATGGATCGAGGCCACGAAAGATGAGATGAAGTCCTTGCATGAGAACAAGACTTTTGAGCTGGTGAAGCTACCCAAAGGTAAAAAAGCTTTGAAAAATAGGTGAGTGATCAAGATCAAGCATGAAGAACATAGTCTCCATCCAAGATTTAAAGCTAGACTAGTTGTTAAGAGATATAATCAAAGAAAAGGTATTGATTTTGATAAAAAATTTTCACCTATTGTGAAGATGACATCCATTCATATAGTTTTGGGACTAGCAGCTAGTCTTGACCTGGAAGTTGAGCAAATGGATGTGAAGACTGCCTTTCTTCATGGTGATTTAGAAGAAGAAATTTACATGGAGCAGTCAGAGGGTTTCAAAGAGAAAGGAAAAGAAGAATGTGTCTGTAGGCTAAGGAAAAGTTTGTATAGCTTAAAACAAGCATCTCGACAATGGTACAAGAAGTTTGAGTATATTATGGAGGAGCAAGGCTACAAAAAGACTACTTCAAGTTTTTGTGCAAAAATTCTCTGATGATGATTTTATCATTCTCTTGCTTTATGTTGATGACACATTAATTGCTGGTAAGAATGTATCCAGAATTAACGACCTAAAGAAGTAGTTAAGCAAGTCTTTTGCCATGAAAGACTTAGGAGCAGCAAAGCAAATCCTTGGTATAAGTATACTTAGAGATAGGAACGCGAAGAAGATATGGTTGTCCCAAGAGAAGTACATTGAGAAAGTGTTGCAGAGATTTGGCATGGAAAAGGCTAAAGCTGTTAGTTGTCCTCTTGTCAATCACTTTAGGTTGAGTTCAAAACAAAGCCCTTCCACAGATGAAGAGAAGGAAGAAATGGACAAGGTAGCATATGCTTCAGCAGTTGGAAGCTTGATGTACACCTTGGTATGTACATGACTTGATATAGCGCACTCAATTGGAGTGGTGAGTTGATTTCTTTCAAATCTAGGAAAGGAACATTGGGCTGCAGTTAAATGGATTTTCAAATATCTCCATAGTACTTCTAAAATGTGTCTAAGTTTTGGAAATGCCAATCCTGTGTTAATTGGCGACACAAATGCAGATATGGCTGGTGATGTTGACTAGAGAAAGTCTACATTGGGATATTTAATTACATTTGCAGGGGGAGCTGTGTTGTGGCAGTCAAAGTTGCAAAGACGTGTTGCTCTTTCCACTACTGAGGCAGAGTTTATTGCAGCAACAGAAGCATGTAAAGAGTTGTTATGGATGAAGAAGCTCTTGAATGAACTTTGTTTCCAACAAGAAAACTATCAGTTGTTCTGTGATAGTCAAACCACTATTTATCTTAGTAAGAATTCCTCCTTTCACTCAAGGTCTAAACATATTGATGTTAGGTACCACTGGATCAGAGATGTGTTGGAGATGAAGTAATTATAGCTTGAGAAGATCCACACAGATGAGAATGGATCAGATATGTTGACAAAGGTTCTACCAAGAGAAAGGTTTGAATACTGCCAATTACCAGTAGGAATGGCGGAATCCTCCATGTAGTCGGGAGGGGGAGAATTGACAAGTGTTAGGTCCTTCAACATGGAGAAAACTTCTCCGTTATTTTTTTTTCATGGCTTAGTTTTATTTTAGATCTAGAGCTCTAAAATTATAGAAATGAGAGAGAAAAATTGGAGGAAGGATGTGTTATAGTTAAATAATTTTTTTATTATAAATACAAAATGTTTTGTTGATGAAAAGTGAGAGAGAGAGAGTGAGAAACGAAAGTTTCTTTACATAAAATAGAGTTAATTATGAGTGACAAAAATAGTGAGGAGTTTCTTGCTATTATTTTTTGGGGAATATAGTGCCGCTATTTTTGGCATATATCTCACATTGTGTGTTATTGTAAAGCTTTATTTGTACCTACTATTTTATATAGTAGAAATTCTTATTAGAGTTTATATTTCTTTATGGATAATTATACCACAAAAAATTAGTGTGTGTTATTCTATTACTCTTAATTTTCACTGTTTATTAAGACGTATTTCCTAATAGTTATGATATATTTGTCAAATTTTGTTTTTGTCGAAAGTATTAGTGTTGGTGGACTAACTCATTTAACTCATCTTTAACCCACAAACCCAAAGATGTGTTTATTCGAATTGGGATTTTTCTAACTCACCGCTGAAGTGAGCCAGCCCGTATTATGAGTGAGCCAGGTCAGTTTTGACAATTCCAAGTAAGAATTAGTTTAAAATTTAGTTTGAATTGTAGATTTGCTGATCTATTCATATTTTCCTCTGATGTCACAATCTGCAAAGATGGTAGTTGAAGACAACGGTGGGTTACTCACTCAATATGCTGTATCCCGACAAATAATCAAATATGTGCTTCTAATGAAACTAGCAGTCACAAATCCCTCTCAATGTTTCCCTCTCAACTAATTGCTCTTAAATTACGTCGTACTTCTAGCGAACGAATTTAGATATCTAAAAAGTTATTACAGTGGTAAGATATTAGTTTTTTTTTTTTTTTTTTTTTGAAGATAGAATGATATGATATTATATTCAACTGTTACTAATAATAAAAGAATTACTTATCAAACCGTGATATGTCATATTATTGGAATATGATTACCTGGAGTCTACAACGTATAACTTCACTTCATGTACTTATACATCCAATGGTTTAATTTCTTTTATCATTTTTACAAGCTAATAAAAATAAAATATTGACATTGTATGCAGTTTTTTTAAAATTGATTTGCTTATTTGGGCCACCGACTATTTAGGTGAATGTAGGCCTGTTAGAATATTATTCCAAAACGCAGTTAATGGGCTTGAATGTTGCAAAGCACCAACGATCCCAAAGTATCAGGCAACTTTGCTAAAAGGGAGAATCTTCTCTTTAGCTATAGGCTCTCAAACTACTCAATAGAGTAATTGGAAAGCAAGTGGACTAAACTTCTTTAATATAAGAATAGGCTTGAAAGTAAAGTGAAGTAATACTGAAAGCTATAAATTGGACGAAGGATAAAATGCATAAAAGGTAAAGAAAAGTGGTAAATAAATACTTAAGGGGCATTTGGTAGATAGAATGAATTTTCATTCTTGGGAATAGTATTTTCAATAATTCTATTTCTAAGAATAATTTTTTTCGGTATAATATTTTAGGTATGTTTGGTGTGTAAATTGAATATTCGAAAATATTTGATAAATTTCCAAAAATATCTTTGATAAAGGCAGCGCAGGGGTGGTAGGTCAACAACGGCAGGCAGCGGTTGACAACAATCGATGGCCAGGGGCAATGAGTGGCTTTGAATGGTGGCAAGAGTATTTTAATCTTTTCATTATAGCAAATATTCCCTTTCTATAAAAATATTAGGTTTCCATATGGGATGTAAATTTTTTTTTAGTGATTTTTTTCTTGAAAATACAATATTCCCGACAAATATTGCTTTAAACCTGCTATCAAATATGGAAATATTTTCATATTCTTGGACATAAAAATATATACCCATATGCCAAACATCCCCTAAAAGTAAACATTGGAATGTAAAAGAATAAAGAACTTTAAAAACTTGTAGACTGACAATTGTATTGATGGAGCTGTGTGTGGTTCTCAGTTCTATTCAACGGTATTTATAGTATAAATTGACAATTACTTAACACCACTAACCGCATTTCCTACTCATGTTTTTTACTTTATCCAATTAGCAACATTATAATTAAATAACCATTACTCCACGAATTCTCTGCCCTTGGTCATGACAGATGTTGATACTTGTCAAGAATGGCTTCGATTAATCATGAGCCATCATCAAACCGGTTTCACCATTCTTGTTATATTAGAATCTCCATTTTAGACAGTGTCTTATTTTATAGGAAACGATTATCGGCCACTTCAATTATCCACTTTTTCCTCCGTAATAGCTAATTGCTATTCTCAACTTTGGACTTAAAACCTATTCTTCACTCAGCTGGCCCATTATTTATCCCATTGGACCAACTTTATTCAAGACCCAAATACTCAACTGCTAGCCGACTGGCCCATTTTATCCTTGACTAGCTTCTATCTCGACTAATCTTTTCTCGGCTAATCCCCTCATTCAACTATCATACTTTTTTGGGTCCTAAACAAAAATTATAGAGGATCTAAATCGAATATCATTACAGTTATCATGCACATTCAAAACAGAATTTTGCTAAGGTGTGCCTTTTAGAGAATATGTTAAGAAATAAAATTAACTTTTATTTTTTATTACTTAAAAAATATTAGTAAATATTTTTTAATTTTGAGATATTAAATATTTCTTTTCATGTAATAATTTTCATTCATGATTTCTCAACCAAGTTGCTGGGAGCAAGTAGCTGCAACTCCAAAGCGGGAGGGCCTGGGGAGGCTTCTTGACTTAAGAGCGCTATTTTGGGTGAAGGTTGGGCAACAGATTGTCAACTCGAGATTCAGATTTGGATGCAATGGCATGATCCTAATGTCACTCGTACACAACAGTGGGCTTCTTTCGTGGGTTTGCTACGTCTGAAATTTGTAGAAAGTGCAAAATAAAGGAAGTAGGAGTAAAAGTTTACCGTCGGGACCAATGTTAGTAGAAGAATTAGGAAAGGCAAGTACACCTGAAATCTTGGATGTAGAAGGATATTCACCCGCGATGTTTGTTGGCTTGGTGTCCAACAGCGGCACCGCTGGGGGATTTATTTGTAAGCACTCTGATACTGAAGTCAAGAGTATTCACAAATATATACTGATAGAATGGAAGAAATTGAATACTTAGGGGCCAATGAGCCCTTATATATGGTGCATTTGTTTTAAATTATTTTTTATTAAAATTATTCATTTCAGTTTTTATTTAAAAGTTAAAAAAATTATTTTTAATTTTTAAGTAAAAACTAAAATTAGTAATTTCTGTAAAAAATAATTTTTTTAATAATTAAAAAAATATTTTTAATAAAAAAAAGCTGAAACAAACGTACCTGTAATAGTAAATAGGAGATTAGTAGTTTCCTTAATGATGGATATGATGAGGAGAGGGGAATCCATGAGGGTTTAACTCTAATTAAGAATGCAATCCTCTAGATTTATCTCTAAATAGCGTGAACCTTCCTAGGTTTACCCCGTAACAATTATCAAACTAATTTATTAGTCTTCTTAATGGGTGTGTAAACCTTAAAATTACAGATATTGTAAACCTTTCCAGGCTTATCCCGTAACAATTATCAGACCAAACATGCAAGTCATTTATAAAATTGTTCGTGATTTTCATTTTGTTGTGCATATCCATGCTCATAATTATTAATAAAAAATGTTAGAAAATAAGAATTTTTGTCAAATTTTATTTGCCAAAATCCCAAAATGATGTGACATATTCATCGATTCTTATAATATAAGTGGATCCTACTATTTCCTTATGTATTAGGAAGCCTTTATATATAGGGGCTAGTACCGGATGGGGGAGGAGATAGACAAATGGGAGATGGAACTCCCGAACCAAACTACAACCCTCTTATTTATTAAGGGATTAAGGTATCACTTGAGTTATAGTTTATTAGCATGATTCATATTACTTTATTCTATTCAATGATCACTATTATTTTTTGTCTAAAAATCAAACAATTATTATTATTATTATTATTATTTTATGGTATAACATTGCTCTTATTAATCGGGTATCACTCACTTTTCTTTGTGATTAACAACAAAAGCAATTGACCAAATTGAGACGTGATTAATGGTCATGAACCCAACAAAAAGAGGATCCAGACAACTGAGGAGAAACCAAATCAAAGCAGCTTCATTACTACGCAATTCAAACAAGTGACAATCCACACATAAAAACAATCCAATACAGTCTCGTACAAGAGAAAAGGGGCATATAAGTAGCTAGAGCCCTCGTCACCCTCATTTTTATTCTCATTAACGATTATTAAGGCTCCTTTCACATTCTAGTGACCTGTGCCATGCGCTAGCGGCTTCCTTTCCTCAGAACTTGATTCTGTAATATTCAAAACACCAACAAATTGATTAAGATAATTAACACTAAAAATAAATAAATAACTAATATCTGTTAATTAAGCTCTTCAAATTAGTTTGCATAGTGAAATAATCCTAAGCAAAGCATGTTGTAGTAGCACCAATAATTGCCAGTTCTAAGTGAAATTCAATGATAAAAGAATTAAAGGCAGAAGAGCATAATTTGAGGATAAATTTTTATGTGTTGTTAGATTAAAAGAAAACTCTTACTTTGTGGCAAGGAGCAAGAATTTTCTCATTTCTAAAAATTCTTTTGTTTTTGCTTTTTCCTTAGCTTCGTCACAAAAAATCATATAAATAGATATATGATATAAAAATATTATAAAACTAGTATATCAAAATCAAACTTTAAAAATATAATAAAAATCATTTATATATGTACTAAAATATAAATGCTTTTTGAAGAAATAGTTTGTTATAATTTTTCTTTTTATTCTCGGGAGCCTCAATTGGGGCTAATAGAGGGACGAAAAAAGAAAATAATTAGAAGATTAAACCCCCAAACCAAAGCCGCATTAATCGAAGAACACGGAAAAGAAAGTACCACTTGAGCTTCACCTAATTCTCAGCTAATCATAATTATTACAGTAATGTAATTTATCATATTTTTTTGAAAGCACACTATGGGATGTCTCTTAAATAGTTTTAGTTAAGGAAAAAATTTGAACTTATTAAATCAATATTTAAGAGATATTTCTTAGTGCTTCTTCAAAGATATCCCAAAAAGTGAGACAAATAACATTCTCTATAAATATTAAAATAAGTGTAGGAGAAATTTCTCTAGTTTGGGAATGGTAGTGGAAGTTTTACGTACGCAGCACAGTTGGTGGTGGTGCTGATCTTGAAGGGGATGTTAACACCACATTTGCCAGGGAGTGCCGCAGCATTGTTGGCATTAAAGCCAGGAATGGCACCAGCAACGGATTTCAAGCAGTTGCACGCGGCCTGGCGGTCGGCGGTGGTCGGGGCGGCGCTGTTAACGGACCTGACCCCATTGCAGCACGCTGCTGAAGGAGCTCCACCACTTTGCACGAATGGGATGCATGATGCTAGGGCATTAGTCACTTGCCCACATGAGATGGTAGCATGGACCATTGGTGCACTCACCACGGCCATGCACACCAGAACCACACATGCAAACTTGAGGCTAGCCATCACTTCAACTCAAATGGAACAAGTGATTAGATACCAAATTGCAATATGTTTTGTTTTGTTTCGGAGTATTGCTTACTTGATTGCTTCACTTGGTGACTAAAAGTGATGCAAGGTGTGGGGTTTATATAGAAGGGGAAGAGATGAGTATGTAGGTAATAAATTAGAAAATAGATTCTTGAAATATGGCACCATTTTCATCTTGGTACTTTACAAAAATTCCCAATTTTGTATCATTTCATTTTTTTCATTAATAGCAGATTTATGATTAGTGCTGCAAAAGAGATTGTTTACGCTTACTTTAAAAAATGAGTGACTTAAATGATGTAAAATTTTTTGATAGACCAAAACTAAAACGCATCATATTTTTAAAGGCGAAGATCATATTTAAATCTTATTTCTTTCATGCTTTTATCCATAAGATGATATTATGTGAAAAGAGAGAAAAATATGACTATTTAAATTATACTAATTGAAAATGCTAGTGTCTATTTTTCTTTTCACGTAATATAATTAGAGGATAGAAATTTTTGGATGCTCACATAATATCAAGTGAATTGTATTCATATTTAATAATAAAATAATATTTTAAAATAAAATCTATTACTCATACTTTTATTTAAAATATCACTCTATTATTAATAGAGCACAATCCAATTAGTACTTCTTCATAAATATTCAATAATTTCTCTGCTCTTAAGACCCTCCTAAAAGAATCAAATAGTAAAAAAATTTCGATGTTTTCAATGCATTTACATCCAATTATATATAGATAAAAAAAAAAAAGATAAAATTCATTGTTATTAAATTACAATGTTGTGTAGAATATAATGAAGTGGGAACAATAATAGTCGGTAGTTGTGCTCAATTCAATGCTTGAAGGAACTTTTCTTGACCTTTCTCCACCTGGCTTAACATGGTATGTTTAATTTTTTTTGTTTTTTGACGTAATTGTATGTTTGATTTTAACTACTCGATAGATTTATAATCTCATGATGAAGACCCATTTGCTGCCACTAGCCCTGAAGATGGAAGGTTGTACCAACATGAATTCACTTCATGGTTGACAAAACGAGCCAAACGAACCAAAAGGTGAAATCCAAAAATAGGTGCATCCGTTTCGAGCTGAACTAGGGAACTACGCTCCGCTTTCGATTAATTGAGACCTGAATTGAGCGGCATCAGGCAGGGAACAAATTCTTATGTGTTTATAAAGCATCATGTAAAAATGTTCATAATTAGTTAATAATAGAATAATATTTTAAAATAAAACTTATTATTAATTTATATTTTTATTTAAAATATTATTTTATAATTAATTATGAGCATAATTCACATAATATTTTAAGAGCATTCAAGAATTTCTCTCAATTACGGTATTAAATTCACGACATTCGGTTGGATAGAGATTTTCGCTGTCATTTTCATGTCCTCTTACTTGACTTTTTTAGAGAAATAATTTTTATAAATATTACTTTTTGACATTTTTAGGTATCCTTTCTCTATCTCTTTCCTCTTCTCACTTGCTTTTTCATTTTTTTTTTTTTGCTCTCACAATTTTTTTTCAAAGTTGTGAGTGGATATCTAAATATCCATATTAAAAGGTGGTACAAATAACACTCTTCACTCTTTTATCACTAAATTGAATGGCTCTTTTCGGTTCAAATTAGTTGACATTTTCTCCGATTCAAAATAATTGTTATTTTAAGAAAAAAGATTTAGTTTATATTATTTATCAATCTCACATTACTAATAAAATATTTATTATAAATTTTTTTATTTTATCCTTCATACAATTTTAAATATAACAAATGATGAAATATCAATATAATAAATTATTTATTAAATAAGGATATTTTAGTAGACATATTTATAATCAATACTTGATTTTGCATTTCTTAATACCCATATAAATGACTAAAGTTTATTTTGAACCAAATGGAGTATTTTGAATAAAAATTTTTGGTTCATCTGTCACTCTCATATTTCAATAAAGTACTTATTACAAATTTTCTAATTTTAGTCACCACACAATTTTGAACACAATAAATAATGAAATATTAAAATAATACTCCCTCTGTTTCAGAATAGCTATCATTTTGACCAAATCTAGATGCATTAATTTAATAATGTACCAATTTGTTCAAAATGATAATTATTTTGAAACGAAGGAAGTAAATTAGTCGTTATTAAATAAGAGTATTTTAATAAATATTATGATAATCAGCTATTGAATTTGGATTCCTTAATTAATATATAAATAATTGAAGTGATAGATATTTTGAATCGGAGGAAATAATGATAAAATAAAACAGAAAAAGAAAACAATATATGAGTATATAATTTTTTTTTCCTGTGACCTTCCAAAACAACTGTTAGTAAATTTCCTGTTATTGGATGAAAAATCAGATAATCGAGAGATGGATCTCAAACATTTATCTAATATATAGTTTAAAATTAATTTTGAATTGTCGATTTCCTCTGCTGTCACATTCTGCAAATTAAGATGGTAGTTGCAGACAATGGTGGGTTACTCACCGAACATGCTATCCTGTCAAATAATCAAATTTGTGCTTCTAATGAAACTAGCAGTCACAAATCCCTCTCAAGTAATTAAATGCTATTCCTGTCAACTAATTGCTCTTAAATTATGTCCTACTTCTAGCAAACGAATTTAGATCTCCAAAAAGTTATTGCAATTTGCTTTTTTTGGTAGAAAAAGGTTATTGCAATATGGTTAGGTATTAGTTGATTTAGTAAGTGATTATGATACGATATATATTCGAATATTACTAAAAACAGAAGAATTACTTATCTAACCGTGACATGTTATATTATTGGAATATAATTACCTGGAGTCTACGACATAACTTCATGTACTTATACATCCGATGGTTTTAATTTATTTTATCATTTACAAGCTAATAAAAAATAAAATATTGACATTGTGTGCAGTTTATTTAAAATTATATATAGATGATCTAAATCTAATATCATTATAATGGTCATGTACATTTAAGAATTTTGCCAAGTTGTGCCTTTCAGAGCATATATGTTAAGAAATAAAATTATCATTTATTTTTTATTATTTACTGACAAAACTTTAAAACATATTTTTGAATTTTTGAGATATTAAATATTAATTTTCATTTAATAAATTTTATTTATGATTTCTTAACGTTGTTACAGCACACATTAACAAACTTTTTTAAAAAAATCTTTTATAATTATTTGATCTAATAATTAATATTTATTTACATCCTAAAATCTTATTGTATATTGAATAAACTATATAATTCAATAAAGTGCCCTCTAATTTTTAGATGCTATGAAATTTTTATGACTTTAAAATTTCAAGTTATAATATAATGATTAAATTGATGAAATTTAATCCATTGAAATTATTTAAAATAATAAGTATTACATCTAGTTTTAGATCTATAACAACCTCAACGACAAATTTAAGTCTTGTCGTACCAAATGAGATCAACTTTATAGATTAAACAACATTGTAGTGTCTTATGATAAATCAGGTTTATAGTCTGATAGTCATCTCATTTAAATCTAATCAAATCCAAGACCTACATTAACCAAATTCCAGTTACCAAATGAAAGGGAACAATGAGATTAACAATTTGCAGAGGGAGTTTTCAATTCTTAAGATTTATGATTAAGAATAATGTTAGCAATCAAAATTTTATCAGAATTTTATTGTTAAAATAATATAAAATTGTTATTTACTCTTAAATAAATGGATTTTACCACTTCATATCATTCAACTATTACCATAATTTCTGTAAAAAATTTTGGATATATTTTTCTGTATTGTAGCATTCCTCTATGACCTTTTTTTTTTTTGGGTTTTCTATGATCAATTCAAGCACTTAGTAAATGGGGTCACAATTTTATAGCGTAGAGCCTTGCTGAGCAAATTAGGTCACAATTTATAGCGCAATGCCAAGATATTCGGGTGACAGTTGACGGATAGGAGTTTCTTTATGCCATTGTGGGAAAGGATTCATTACTCCCTCTAACTTTTGGAGTAACATTACTTCACTTTTAAAATTACTAATTTAAACTTTTTTTAAAAAAAAAATTCACTTAACCATTCCCTCTTCTTTCTTTTCATCCACCTTCACTGATAACTCCCCCCTCAGTAGAACATAGAGAGGGATGCAAGGAACATCACCCAAAGCTGAGAACATTGTGTCACATTTTGTTCAAAGCTTGGAACTTTGCTATGTATGTTTGAAAATCTCATTTTAATGAATGGGTGTAATACTGGGATGATGAATTTTGGGCTTTAGATTGGATTGCTTTTGTAAGTCACCAGTATGATGGATAATGGTGATGGTTGAGAGATGATGTCTCCATTCTAGACTTATAGATATAGCTGGAAATAGAAGTGAAGAAAAGGGAACAAGACACATATATCAGCAAACAAGAAGTGGGTGGTTGCGAATGGCCATCTTTCCCTCATCCTCCAGTTTGGGTTAAGCCATGGATGCTCAACCACATGAAGAACAAGAACACAGAGAACATCGGTGCATTATTTTTTTTTTGGATATGTTAGATGTGGGGGCAAGGGAAGTAGAAGGGGTGCAACTGCTAAGCCTCCCTCCCCAGGGCTCGTCGGAGAAGAAGAGCAGTTGGATGGGTTCGTAGAGAAAGAGAAAGGAGAAAGAGGGGTTCATTTGAAAATTTACATATTTATTTTAGTATTAAATCCAATGACGTAATTAAAGGAGTAACATTAGTCCCAAACAATAGTGGAGTAACGAATACTTGGCCATGCTTGATAAATTATGGTTGGCCACTTTAAAAAGTGTAGCTGCTTTGTATAATTAATATATTTAAATTTCTTAAACTGATAAATTTATGTATATTGGTATTTAACAAACTAGAAAAATCATATAACTAAATATATTGAGATCTAATTTTTAATAAATATTATTTGATAACTACCTAAATATTTTAAAACTAATTTTTATTCGAACAAATTTGGGACTAAAACCATTTTTTAAAAAAAAAATTAAATTGAATTTATTTCATCCCAATTTTTTCTCCTTATATTTTATCTCTTCTCACTACTTTTTTCACACTTCGTATCAATTCTTTCTTTCTCAATTGATCTTGTCAACTATCCGCCACTGTCATCCACCATCGTCTATCGCCAATGCCACTATCCGCCATCGTTTGCCTTATCCGCCATCGCTGGCCTCCAACATCTACCGTCGTTTGCCGTCGCTAGTTACCCCCGTTTGACACCATTTGTCGTTGTCTGCTGCCAGTCGTCATCATCTGTCGCCATTCGTTGGCGTGATCAAAGAGAAAAAGGTATAAAAGAAGAAGAAAAATATATATGTTAAAATTAAATTTTAAGTTATTGAACTAAACAATATTTAATTAAAAAACTAGTTTATTTTTATACAAATTAACATAACCAATTCTACTTTATACTACGTTGACTTAGTTTTTAAAGTTGCCAAATGCCTCCTAAAACACTATTAATATCAACGTGTTGAATGATGTTCTTGCTTCCTTCAGCTCGTGATAAATTTTCATTTGATTATCCAAAAATAAATAAATAAATAAAAATCAATGTGTTGAGAAGTATTAGCTGGCTAATTTTTAAAAGATAAACAATAAATAGTCACAAAGATTATTTGGATTCTCTTTTACGTACTTCTTTAAATAATTAAAAAATAATAAAATAATTTTTTATATATATTTATATAAGAAAATAACTTGTTTAGTCCTAAGATTTCACATTTGTCATCCATTTAATTCGGAAAAATTTTTTAACATGAATTTGATCTTGACATTTTAAAATTTGATATCAATTTAATCTCATTGTTAAATCTCATCAACACTATTAAAATATCATCCTATTGCATTTTTTATAAACTCCACATCATCAAAATAAAAATAAAAAGGAAAATACTGCCCACTCCCCATCGAGATTACTTAAGAATCCCTTACTTTCCCTCACCACCATTCTCCTCCTATCCACCCAGCCACCACCATGCCACCCATGACCCAACCACCATTGCCAAGACCATGCTACCCAAGCCGGCCACCATTGCGCTACCCACAACTTGGCCACCACTGCGCCCATTGAGCTCTCCTTTCCCCCATGACCCATTCTCCTCCAAACACTCATCCACCATTGAAATGGCTGCGTCTGTGGAGGCATAAGTTGCGGCCATGAAGCCGCCCCCCCCCCCCAAAAAAAAAAATCATTTTGTTGGTTTATGCCAAAAAGAGTTGATTCCTGTGTTTATATTATGGATTTTCTTTGAGCTTGTGTCCTAAGGAAAAAATATTTGAGATAAATGTGAAAAATTTATTTTGAAGTAGAGACAAACATATCGTGTAGTCATTGATATTTCTGTTTTTAAAATTTCGGCGACAATTCTCAACTTGAGAGAGTACAAATCCTTGGAAATCATGATTCACCGCTGTGTTCAATAGATTAATATGTGAGTTGCATCCTCCTTTGCCTTTTTTGATTGCATTGATTTAAAGCCGAAATTGATACAATGCTCTTATTCAAGCTTGCAATAACTAATTGTGCACCTTTACTAAAGAGGATATTGGTCACCGAAGGTGGGTGGCGCATGGTGGTAGCCGGTTTATGGTTGGGTGGGTGGGAGGAGAATGGTGATAAGGAAGAGGAAGGGGGTTCTAGCAGTCTCAATGGGGGTGGGTAGTTTTTTTTCCTTTTTTTATTTTTTAATTTGTTTATTTTGATGATGTGGAGTTTATGAAAAATCATGTGGGTTGATTATTTATTAGTGTTTATGAGATTTAACGGCGAGACTAAATTGATGTTGTTATGAAAATAATAGTCGAGAGAATAGAGAAAGAGGAGAAAAAAAAATTCTATTATTGATATTCTCAAATATTATATACATGGAGTATCCAATAGGCTATTTATAATCAAAGAATGAGAGATACAAGATAAGATCAAGTAACAGATTCTATCTAATCAAATTTTAACTGAATTAAAATAAAGATATGGACATCCACTTTTAAATAATATTTCATAACATTCCCCCTTAGATGTCTATCAGGGATATGCCTCGTTAAAACCTTACTAAGAAAAAAATCCATTGTTGGAAAATATCTTAGAGAAGGAAAAAGAGTATAATATCTTTACAGTGGAAACTACCTCATTAAAAACCTTATCAAGGAAAATCTAGTGGGACAAAACCCTTGATTAAGAAAAAAAGAGTACAATATTTTTCCCCCACGTAGGAGTATCATTTAACATCTTGGAATCGATGCATTCGAATTTAGTGCACAAATTTCTTAAAAGAAGAAATGGGTAGTAACTTCATAAATAAATTTGCCACATTATAAGTTGAACGAATTTGTTGGACATCAATCGCTCCTTCTTTTTGAAGATTATATGTGAAGAAAAATTTCTAAAGAAATATATTCTTCTTTTAGCTCAGCTGTGCATACCCCAATGTTCTTGTATAAAGTTATGAGAGTTTCTTTCTTATAAGATAATCTGCATAATACTTGAACATGTTGATCATTACCCTTCACATATAAATAACTTGTTTAAGACCTGCATTAATGTGGACCTGACAAATACCCTCCATCTACATACCTAACTAATTGTGACGTGAATTCATATGAATAATTGTATATCAATCATTCCAAGAGGGTATATGTTCAATTCCATTCTAATCTCTCTAGTTTGAATAGGAAATATAATGCTAATACAATAAATATTATATCAAGTCATGTGTAATAGCAAGATACATAAGTGCTTCTCTGGTACTAAGATATAGTATTTCAGAACCAAAAATTTCATTGCCTTCCCAAGGATGAAATGAGCCCCTTTTCACATCCAATGATATTACAATCACTGGGGTGCTTAATGGATGTGTTTTATCCATATAAAATCTCTTAAAGATTTTCTTTATGTAAGTTGATTGATGAAAAAACATTTCTTTGTTAAATACTTGATCTATAGGCCAAGGTAAAATTTTGTCCTTCTAGGTCTCTTTATCTCAAACTCTTCCTTTAATTTTTCTATGACTATGGAAACCTCTTTAGGAGTTTCGATAATATTCAAGTTATCAACATACATAGCAATTATAATGAATCCGTAGGTAAATTTCACAATGTAAAATAACATAATGGATCTAAATAGAAATGTGATATACTTTACAACATGATGGATCAAAACCCTTGATATTTAACTAAACAGAAACATGTATAATATATATTCAAGAATATAAAAACTTAAAACATGTCATAGATAAACTATCAACTTACTACTCCATTTTTTTTTTTCATTTCACTTCCTCACAAATGCCCATTTGTATCCTATAGGATTTACACCTTCCAAGTGTTTAGATCACAAGTCCATATATTTCACATTTTGCAAGTGAGTCTAATTTAGCCTACAGGGCTTCTTTTCATTTTGACCAATCATTTTTTACGTCGATATTGTTCGACGATTCTTAATTCAAAATCATCATTTTCATGCATAAAATTTAGTGTTATATTGTATGCAAATATATTGTTGAGAATAATTTCTCTTCAGTTCCATCCTTTTTGTGTAGAGATATAGTTTATTGAAATCTTAACATTTCCAATATCTTGACTATTTTCAGGTACCTGAATGTCTTCTGGCTTTTCTATTATCTCAAAAATTTTGGATCACAACCAGAGTATTTATTATGTCTTTATCCTCTTCATCGAGAAAAGTATAACTATTAGAACCATTTGCCTCTATAAAATCATTTGTCCCTTTTTTTTGTTTGAAAATTTTCATATTCGGAATTGGTTAGTCTGCCATGCTTCTAGCATGTGATTGTCCAATAGGGATATTAATTGAATTGGGGCATTTTTAGTTGGCATATAGGATCTAGTTATCCTTTTCAATTTAAGAAATGCATATAGTAGCTCATTTGCTATTCTTTGCAAATGTATGATATTTTGAACTTCTAGTTCACTTTACCTTATCGAGGATCTAAATTGAGTAAAAATAATGCATTTCAATTTACTTCCTTTCTCAGTTGTCTACTCTCTCCCTTTAATGTTGGAAACATTATTTCATCAAACTGACATTTTACAAATTGAGCCTGAAAGATATCTCTCATTTGTATTTTAAGATACTTGATTGTAGAGAAATAGAAAGTCATATCTAATATGTATTCCCAATTTTCTTTGGGGTCCCATTTTGGTGTGATAAAGTGAAGCAATTGGGACATATATCACATATAAAAAATTCTTAAATGGGAAATAATTGGCTACTAGCCAAAAGCTCATTATAGGGGGAGAATTAATGGCAACCTGTTGACCTTATATAAATAAGTGCTATGGCATGTAAAACAACATGCACTCAAGCAAAAATTGAGAGATTTGTTCTCATAAGTAATGGTCTAACAATCAATTGGAGACATTTTATAAATGATTCTAGTATCCCATTTTATGTATGAACAAAAGCAACTAGATGTTCAATATTTATACCACTGGCCATACAATAAGCATTAAAAACTTGGGAAGTAAATTCACTAGCACAAACAGGACAAATTATTTTGATTGGATTATTTGAAAATTGTGCTCTTAGTTAAATTACTTGCGCAAGTAATCTCACAAACTCTAGGTTGCGAGATGATAGTAATCACACATGTGACTATTTTGTAGATACATACATTAAAATCATAAAATATTTGAAAGGTCCACATGGTAGATAAATTAATCCACTTATATCACCTTGAATTTTTTCTAGAAATTCAAGAGATTCAAATCCAATCTTTGCTGGTGATGGCCTTATAATTAGTTTATATTGAGAATACATAGCACAAGAAAACTCATTAAATTGAATAATCTTTTAGTTTTTCAATAAGTGCCCATATAAACTTTCAATCACATCATTATTGCTCTAGGATGTCCTAACCAATCATGCCAAATAATAAAATCATTTAGGTTAGTAAACTTCTGGTTTACTATATTAGTACAAATGATAAAATCAATTGTACTAATATTACTATAAAATAGATTGAAAGAAAGTGCAAATAATTTTTTTGCCACAACTTTCTTTCCCAGAACACAAGTTATAAGATGGAGGTAGTAATTATTTTCCTTACTCCTTGTCTCAATATGATATTCATTTCCGCGAATATGTTTAAAAATCATTAAGTTTCTTTAAAAAAACAAAATTGTAGATCTTCTGGTACTTACAAATATTTCAAAACTTAATAAGTTTCTTCAGGAAATAAAATAGTAACTTTTCTAAAACTTACAAATATATTTAAAACTCAAAAAGATTCTTCAAGAAATAAAATAGTAGCTCTTCTAGACCTTCAATCATCTTGGTATTACCAATATTGATATTAACACTTGCTTCTTTCATTATTAGATGAGTAAAATATATCTTACTTTTAAGAATAGTGTGCAAGTTGTACTATCTACAAGATAGACATTTGTACTATTTATCTTGATTTTTTTTCAAAGAAAAAAATCAAATAAAATATATCACAATATAAAGATTTGTACACGATAAGAAAAATAAATAAATACTAGGTGCATTAATATATGAATGTTCACGTAATTTTGAATAATAACAATATATGTATGTACAAATCAATTAATCTATTGAAATCAATCTTGATGGGAACCATATCAAAGTAACTATATGATAGCATAAATTCATATGAATCCAAGTATTATATTCATATCTTAAATTGATATGATAACATAAACTTAAATTCAAATCTCAAGATATATGAATGTAATCAATTAACGTAATTTTGAATTTCAAATCTCAAGTTATATTTAAATATAGTAACAAAGCATATCAACAACTTGGATTTAAAAGCAAGGCAATGACTTGAAATTCAAAAAATAATAAACTTGAATTTAAAAGCATATCAATGACTTGAAATTTAAATATAGTAACAAAGCAAAGTTAGTTGGCTAAATTCTTTCAATGTGCTTGGTAAAGATCAAACAAATATTTCAATGTACAATAGATACATGACTAATATATTTTGATGCCAATGATAGCATTTATTTTCTTCTTATTTCAATCACTGTTTTGATTGGAACCATGATCTTTGCCACTTCTAGGGGTTATAGTTTGTTGCATTCGCTTTAGGGAATAGAGCAGGCAACTAGGTCCGCTTTATGATTTTCAGAAGTAACTCATTATATTGTTCAGCCATAATAAGACATAAATTAATTCAAAATATTTTGCAAGGCCCTTTTCTCAATATTTGGATTGCAGAAGCATATTCAAGGCATAAAAAATCTATAATATATTTTTTTAATATGCCTCTACCAGTAGTATTTCACCCATAATTTAAATTGGGAAGTGATTCTATAACATAGCGAAATTGTATTCACTTATAGATTTAATATCCTGCAACCGCAATAAATCTAATTTATATATCTACTTTAGGCAACTTTAAAGAACAATGAGGTCTTTTAGAATAAAATATTCAAATATTAATCCTTTGTGAAAGTGACAATGAAGGAAAATCAATACTTTTACACAACTCTTCTAGGATGCATCGCTTCCTTATTGAATGGTATCTCATTGAATCAAGATAGATTTTGCACAATCCTACCAAGATGCGATGACATTTTCTTGTTTAATGGTATCTCAACGATCCATTGAATTAAAATAGATTTTGTGCAATCCTGCTAAGATGCAATATTTCCTTTTTTGATGGTGTTTTCAAGATCCATTAAATTAAGATCGATTTTGCGTGATTCTTGTGGGATACGATGTTTCATTATTAAATAGTGCCTTTCAAGGCCCATTAAATTAGATGAATTTTATGCGATTTTCCTATAATACAATATTTTCATTATTTAATGATGCCTTCAACGCCCATTGAATCAAAATGAATTTTAAGCGATCCTACTAGGATGCAATATCCATTGTTTAATGGTGTCTTCAGGACCTATTGAGTTAATATGAATTTTAGCATCTATAATTTAGAACAAGTATTTCTCTCTCAAAATATCAAGGACAACAAATTCAAAATTAAAAAAAAAAAAAAAAAAGCTTGACATAGTTAAAGTGTCTTACCTCAAGCCTTCACTTTTTTAAAGTATTTTATCTCAAACCTTCACATAAATGGTAGATGCAGATAACATGTTGTGAAAATAATAGTAGAGAGAATAGAGAAAGAGGAGGAAGAGAGAATTATATTATTAATATTCTCAAAGGTTACATACATAGAGCATCCAATAGACTATTTATAGTCAAAAGATGAGAGATATCTGATAAAATAAAATAACAGATTCTGTCTTATCAAATTTTAACTAAATTAGGATGAAGATATGGACACTTACGTTCAAATAAAATTTCATAACAGATATCAAATTTTAAAATGTTATGACCAAATTGATGTCGAAATTTTTTAGGCCTAAATTGATGTCAATTCTCAAATATAAAATCTTGGGACCAAAAAGTTATTTAATATGTTTATATTTATTTTTAAATTTTTTAAAGTAACTTAATGTTTTGAAGCGATATACATCATTAAGTTACTTCAAATCCAACCAAAAACAGCTTCTTATATGATAGCTAGCTTAACGCATGCAAGCTTTGACAATTCATATTCTATGGACTATTTCCCTTCAACATGTTGCTTGAGCAACTTCAAGACACATCTTAAAGCCATAAAGATAAGTGTTTTGATTTCAATTGGATCCCATTAACACTCTGTAACACCTAGTATATATAAGCACGACAGTTGGTTGGATAAGTATCGATAATCTTCTACTTATGCCTCATTATCGACAAGATCCCAAATATGTTGGCTCTAGCCTTAAGCTTCCTAACCTACCTTTTATATGTTGGCTGTGTCCTACCTTTTATAAAAACCTCACCATTTTGACCAATAACGTGGTTCTTTAGCTCAATCTGTGCAACTTATCTCATTAATCTCATATAATATGTGTAATTGCTTTAGAGTCTTAAAGCAAGGTTAAATGATATAAGATTTACTCTTAGTTTAGATATGGTAAGCAACCTTTGACCTTTTAGAAGAATGGTGCAAGTTCAAATCTTATAAAAGCAAGTCTTATGGGAAGACTGCGCAACCCTTATACTCCTGCTGTGAAATGAGAATTTAGTCTTACAAGACGATTCAAGTGGACTGAATTATTTGGATATCTTATGGTCTCACAAAAATAATATATGATTTAATGTTGATATAATGTAAATGTAAAAGTTTTTTGACTAATCAATATTGTATTATCATATTATTAAAAGTGTTTGACTTTTATAATACCTAAAATGTTCTAGAGAGTATAATAATAGATGTTTAACTAATGTTATTAATTAATAGAATTTTACACTAAGGACGTGTTTGGTATAGGGATAAAAATTACACATGAAGTTACTCCATAAAATTTTTACCCTCCCACCCTATTTTTACCTCATACCAAACACACTCTAACAACATATAAAATTAAACTCAATGATATATACATAGTTAAGTTTCACATTGACCTATGCAAATAAGTAATTAATTTGATAATTTTTTTCATAACCCATAAAACGTTTAATGAGGTGGCAAGTAATTTCAACTTATTACAATAAGGGCACGAGTTCAAATTTTAAATAACCAATCCTTTTAAAAAGACTGTACATAATTCGTGCGCTCTTGCAATTGACTATAAATTAGTCTTATGAGCAATTTAATGGGTCAAATTTATGAAGATACCTTGTGATCTTATTAAAAAAAAGAATTTGCTTCACGGAAATCAAAATTGAATATATTTAGTTAACTATCATTCTTTATAATTATAAGTCCAATGCAAAAAGTTGTGAGGAACATCATGTTTACTTCACAAAATTCTCTGAATTATACACACACACATACATGTTGATTGTTGGGCATTGCTTAATTGAAGTCAAAAGATATGAAGAATATGCATAAATGATATTAGGACCCTAAGAATTTAAATTTGAGAATATTTATAGTTAGGCTGTTGTCATGTGTAAGTAGTTTGCTACACAGTTGCACCTTGAAAAATTACAGTCACGATATTAAAAGTTACCACGTTAGGGGTGTTTGTTACATCGCGTGATAATTCATACATTGCGTTCTGAATCACTGTTGTTTAGGGTGTAACAAATACCCTCAACATGGTAACTTTCAATCCGATAACTTTTCTATGCTAGACAAATTTTAAAGAAGGTAGTATACTACTTCCTCTAAAAAAAGAGACTACCGAAGTGAAGACCCCATTCTAAATAAGTCCTCAACAAATTTTAATTGAGTCTTGCTTATTTAAAGTACTTATATCTGTCTTTTCAGGTGACGAAGTTATGTGAAAATGATACACTTAGGATATATTATATAGTTTTGTAATGTGGTTGTGTATTTGCACTTGCTGTAGGGTGCCAAGTGTGAAGAAAGGAGGGATAAGGTTCAGCATAACTGGGCATTCATAAAATTTGACGCTGATAACAAATGTTTTTGTTTTGTGTGTTTTGTTTGTTTGTTGGGGGGGGGGGGTGTGGGATGTCAAAGCAATGCCAATAAAAGGGTCAGGAACTGGGTGGCAAGCAATGACGAGAAACTGGGGCCAGAATTGGCAAAGTAACTCATATCTCAATTGCCAGAGCCTGTCTTTCATGGTCATTGCCAGTGATGGTTCAATAGTTACCAGTTACAAGGTGGTGCCCCCAGGTTGAAAATCTGGACAGACCTTGGAAGGTGGTCAATTTTGAAGTTTGTCTCTTTCATTTTAAAACTACTAAGTGTATGTTTAAATTTTGGTTTATAGCTCCCAAATCATGATTTGGGCGAAAGCTACTCTTGTAGTTTATGCTCAAATCATGGTTTGGAACTATACAAATAAAAAATCAAACATGCGATAAGAATGTTATATGGCTAGGATCCATGCGAGTTGTCTATACAAGGCCTAAAAAAGAAAATAAGTCTACAAGATCCGAAAGTAGCGAAAATAAAAAGATTTCAATTTGCTTTGTCCTTGTTAGCATATGAAAAATATTTGTTAGTGGTAATTATAAGTATGTAGCGTGTATGTATGTGTGCACATTTATGCACTTGGCATAAAACTTTGGACCAAAGTCAATTTCATCTCCAATTTGGGATATTAACCGAGATGTACTTAGTAATCAAGTCAACCAAGGAAATGTATTCTTGACATGAAAATAGCTTTGACCATTTCCTCTTATAGCCTTTGCCATGGGTTGATAAGGTGAAAATTGTTCTCTTTTTCTCCCTCCCCCATTAAATAGTTTTTTTCTTTTATTCTTAATTCATAGATTAATGGAGCATCAATATGATGAACATTTTGGTACTAAATATATATGATTAACACTAGTTAATTCCATGTTTCTGACAGGCTCCATTTCCCCTCAGATAAGGGTTACAAATCAGGAAATATTTAGATCCTTGTATCCAATGCATAAAAAACTTTACTAGTTGAGTTAAACAAGAACTTTGCACATAACCTTTTAGATGAATTATCTGAGTTGCCAAGCTCTAGATCCACAAGCATATGCAAACTGCAAATAGATGCACAATTGGTTAGGGAATATCCCACAAAATTTAAACAATACAATAGATATTAAGGTATGACCAAGACTTCAATAACATTTTCCTCCCTTACTGCTGTCCTCTTGTTCGGTTAGATAGAAAGAGGAAACCAAGGATAACAACATCTTCTATTCTCTTTGTAAGGATATAAACATTACTTTAATGGGGCCTGTGGTAAACAGGTTCTAAATCCTAAAGACATACACATAAGCAGCATTAGCAAAAGAAACAGCACTTGCCACCACAATATCGGGCCAGAAAATAATAATCCACTAGTACTAATTAACAGTATATGCTTCCTATTCAACTCAGGTCATCAAACCACAAAATGCTTCTACATGGACCATGAAGGTAAATTATGAGCACATAAAACACTGCTTCTTCTAACAAAAGACAGCACTGCACATCACCATACAGAAACGTGAACAGTGAAATCAGTAATTTAGCAATGAATATTTGACTCTCAAAACAATTTTCCCTTTCTCAACACCAAGCTTTCCACCAGTAACTAACCAATGGCCAGGAGGATCTTGTGGTCCTTTGCTCATTTCAGACAAGTCAACATACTTCACCAACTTGTTCCCAATAACGTTTTCTCTAGAACCAACGCTCGCATCATCAGGGTTGGAAGTGTCCCCAGAAGTCGCAATTTTCAGTGACTTGATTGGAGTGTGATCCCACAGTGATCTTCGGATTGTGCAGCCAGGTAACCTAGAATACAAGAGCTTCATGTACAATACATTCCGTGATCCGAAATCCCACACTCCAAGCTGTGCTCCAGTAACTATGTAGACACCAGAGAAGTCTCCTATAAAGGTTTCAGGGTTCTCAATTGGTGCAGTGCTCACATGAGAGAAATTCTTCCACTTAACAGGCTCAAACCACCGGCTATCTTGCTCCTCGGGTCCCTGCCACTTGGGAGCACCAATAGCTACGTGGCTGTCCCAATACGGCTGAAGGATCTTTGGAAGGGATACCAAGTGTTGAAGATGAACACTCAGTCGATTCTGCTTGCTTCCTTCTAGACAAAGTCGTAAGCCAGTTACTGGCCTACGTCCAACTGCAATCTGCACTTAAAGAGAGCCACCATGTTTAAAGTAAAATTGATTTGATATGTGTCATTTTTTATCTACACTTGAATGGGTTCTCACTAATCCAAGTAGCCAATAATTATATAAATTTAGTTAGCAAATACCAAGATGACATTAAAATGCTTAAAACCATACACAAATTTATCTGGAAACTTTCTTCTCCAAGCAAAAATGCAACTGGATAACAGGTTGATACTGTTTCTTTAATAATGTAATTTGTGAGCAGAATTATAATATGCAGAAGCGGAGTGAGCAATCATTTTTTAAGGCAAACATTCCTATTAAGTAATGTTCACAAAAGGATATTAACTGAGAAAGAAGTAATAAAAGACAATAAGACAACATCAGTAGTTAGTTTCTTCATTATATCTTTACAGCTAATCTTCTCTTTTGGAGATATACATTCCCAGTCCCCCACCCTCTACTTCCAAACTAGACCATGCAACTGTTGTGATGGAATTCACATTAAAGATGAAGGATTATGTTACTTCCAACCTATTATAATAGGGGGAAAAAATTGAGACTACAAGTTATTTTCTTTAAATGCTTGACAGCAAAGATTCAGGTCCCAATTTCAACAATTAAAGCCAAGATGTTGAAAAAGGATGGGCAAAATGACGTATAAGCTGCCTTGAAATCATGCATAAAGGAAATTGTGGAAGTGTAGTCATATTAATTTTTTACAAGGATTACAACTGATAGGGAAGTACTAAGTTGAACTAAAATAGGCCCAACATATGAGCAGGGTTTCAATTGTGAGAAAAAGGCGCAGACCTAACAAAATGAAGGGAATCACTTTACCGGTATATCGAAATGAATGCTCCAAAAATGAAAATGCTTTCACTCAGGAATATAAGCCCTTTAGAATTAAAAGGTCCAATTCAATAGATCCCCAGACTTGAAGACATTTGCTAAAGGCACAAGCAGATAAGGCCTTAGAATGATATCATATCTTGCCTAAAAACTACAGTAATGCCAAGCAAGAAAAACATGAAATGAAAAGGGGAATACATTACATCTCCAGAAAGGAATCGTTGAAACAGGATGAGAGGTTTCAAAGCAAAGAAAAACAGCACAAATGATTTTTTACCTGTTCTTGACTGACGTAAAGTTTCTGGCCCATTATGCTGAATTGCAAAGATGGGCACACAGGTTCCTTCCTTTGGTGACCAGGAATCCTGTCCTGTAAAGGAGCCCAAACACGAGGCATCTGAAACTCTAGAAAATATCTAAGTTCTTCAATTGGAGGCTTATCTGAGCGCAAAATTCAGGAAAAAATAAATTAGAAATGTGAAATCTATTATATCATACTGCCAGAAGGCAATTAAAAAAAAAAATTCTAGATCATCTATAGTGAATCTTAAGTTGACTTACATTCAAGATAAAGACTAATAGCACGGGTCAAATGCTCCTTGCCGGGTATTTCATCAAGGAGATCTGTTATAGGACAGAAAGTCATCTCAATGATATCTGGGGAGGACTTAACAGTTGTTACCCATTTACTGTGGTTTTGTTCCAAATCATCTCCTCCTCTTCTTCTAAAGATGACTGTGACATCCTGACCAATAAGTATTTGAACAAGTTAAATGCTAGCCTTCTATTAAGTCATCAATTACTAATGTTGAAAATAAAATCTCTCTTCTTTACTTTCCCCTCTTAATCATGGAATGACCAATTTTTTTTTTTTTTTTTTTGGTTTAAGAAATAGCATATTGCCATTGCATATTTGGTACCCATATCCATATCAATGCATTATAGCTAATTACTAACTTCTTTTTTTTTCATTTTGTACATCAATAAGGTCTAAGAATTTGGAAAGGGGATGGGGAAATGAAAATAAGGTTTGCTCATGAGGGGGAAATAAACATAATAGAGGTCCTGGTGAAGTCATGGATGGGGCAGAACCTACACTTCCATGTGTATAGACTCAATATATGCTCATAAGACTAGAACCCACATTCCCATAGTTTACTTCAAAATTAGAAAAATGGTTCATCAAGACAAGTTTAGTGATTTTGGTCATTACTGCAAAAACTATCTTATGAATATGTCATAACACATGTATTGCATACTTCTTTCCCACTAGGATACGTTGCAGTTGTGGGTTGAGGGTAAATCCCTTGACTATTGAATGAAAAAGGATCAACACCCTGCAAATTAAAATAAACAAGTGTTATATTGCTATCATGAACCTGAATCATATCAATTTATTCAAGAAAAGTGGAATTAAAGTGAACTAGCCTTGTCCTTGGATTTTGTTTGACCTGAACTTGTAAGGCTATTGATGTCAGAGAACCTTTGATTTCCAATATCCTGACTATAGTTCTTAATCTCCAACTTTGACAAAGGTGAGGTATGGTGTTGTTTAACATAAATAACATCTTTACCACCAATAGTTATTGAAGTAATGACATGAGTCCCAAAATTTTCAATAAAGCTGCCAAAATGTAATTAAAAGTCAAGGACAATCTGAAGATAGATGTCATTGTTACAGCATTCTGTGGATAACTTGTATACACATATACATACCTTGCCAAGGATGGTGGATCCCAATTGACTGGGACAGCTCTTTTGACATTTTGTTGCAATATTAGGGGGGATTTTTTAAGCTCAACCTTTGCAAGGGGAATGTAAAACCCATCTGAAGACAAGGTTTTTGTGGCTGCAGCATCAACATGTTTTGAACCAGTGAAGCTAAATGCAGAATTAAAGCTCCCAAGAGCAAAGCTCCCTGATATGTTTGCCTTATTGTTGAAATATTCAACCATCTGCAGTCAAGTCACAAATGACTATCATAAATGTGTGATAACATGAAAAAACACTGTTACAAGTTATAGCATATGGCTTTTCATTATTATTTTAGCAACAAATAGCATTGGCCTTTAGTTTTGAATTCATTCCTTCATTTAAAGCTACAATGTGCAACATCCAAATATGACCCTTGTTCTTCAGTACAACTCAATCTGACATTATTATTGTTTGTTTGCATCAAACACTTACACATGCAAAATATCAGGGATTCAACCTACACACCATGAAAAAAAATTTCCAAAGACAACAGATAGAATAAGAACTAAATGTCAATAGTAAGTGTGATTTAGAAATTTGTGGCAAACAAGAAAACCATCCAAAGTCGAAAGGAACCATTCTCGTCTAATATCTTAATGTCCATGCTAAGGATGGATTCGGCCACCTAGCTTAAGATTGATCCTCACTCAAATGCCTTAGTTAAAGCTAAATGGCCATACAATTGACAAATATACAGCTCAAGTACCATTTCCTAACCCTCCTTATCCACCTCCCTCATAAAATCCGTTAGGGGGGAAAAAGAGAAAGAAAATCATCCTCAAGAATATTTACTTTCGGTGTTTCAACAGATCCATTGCAAGCAGCCATTCGCAATTGTCTCAAACCATAATCTCATTACATCAGAAACATCTCTTCCATCATAATCATAAATCGAAACCGAAAGCCACTGTCAAATTCACCAAACAAACCACAGATATGTCCACAAACCACAATACTAACACAAACAATTACATATAATTGAAAACTTAGCATGCTCAATTACATCTAACAAACAATTTTTTTTAGCATGCTCAATTACATGTAACAAACAATTTTTTCCCCAAGTCAACACACAACATTTTCATAAAAACAAGTTTAAACAAAAGAAAAATTTATCAACATAGAAAAATCTTCAAATCTTGAAATTTACCTCCGGGAAACTACAGACCCCAGAACTCTGGCGCTCCATGGACCCCTGAGAGCATCTAATGTCCCTGTAAACATTTTGAATAACCACATCATCGTACAAGCAAATGTCCCTGAGGTGTTCCTCATCAACCTCAACTACCCTAGACCCTGAAACCCCTTTACAATAGAGCAACCTCGTATCAAAGTTCACATCAAAACCTCTTCCTAATGCTTGCAAAGCGTTGGTAGCAGTGTGCAAAGCTGCTACACGCTCCCCCATATCTCATCAAAATAAATAAATAAAGAAAAAAGGCTCTTCCTTTTAGGGAACCCCCAATTCTATGGAACTTGAAAAGGTGAAAAATCTCAGAAATCGAAGGGAATTACAACGACCCAGATGAACAAATTCCACGAAACCCACATGAAAGTACACAACTTTAACGTTTGAGCTATGTGGGCATGTGGCTCATTGAATGGACCATGATGAAACCGGGTCTAACGAGTTGACTACGTACAACGCTATTTCAGGTACAACCCATTTTCGATGTTGGTGTACTCAACAATCTGGAGGTGGAAATGGAACTCAGAGCGATGAAGATCATCCAAAATCTGGTGTGGTTTTTGTGGGGGCCCTTAGGGGTGCTATAGCTGCTACTTCTGGTGCCTGATCAGTGTATTTTTTTATCTCCCTAGAACAGTTCCTTTTATTTTCTTTTCTCTCTGTAAAACAAAAGCCTCTGTTTCTCTCTCACTACATTGACATTATCGTACGATGTAGTAAGTAGTTGATTTTTCTTTTCTAGTTTCTACCTTAGGAGACTCAGTGGGTGGTGTGTAGAAATGAATTTTGTTTGTTTGTTTGTTTGTCCAGAGAGGCATTGACTTGAGTTGCAGTCTTATGTATTTACTTTTCGTATCACAATCGTTTGCGTGTTCTTTTGCCTAACATCTTGACCGTCCATTCCTGCCAAACACGTGTGTCCAAGTATGGTCGAAGTCTTCTTTAAAGATTTTTTCTAGTTTTAATCTGGACTACGGGCTTTTTAACGTTTTTAAAATAAAAAAAATATTATTTATGTATATATGCTTTTTAAAAATTATTTTTTTTAACATCCTATTATTTTAAATTATAGAAAAATTGATTCAAGTTAGATCAATTTTATTATCGAGCAAATTTAAGATCGAAAAGTGAAACAAATATAAAAATTAATTTAAGTTAGATAAAATTTATTACTATTTAGGCAAATGTTATCACTATTGACCTAAATACTGATGAAATCAATCCAAATTGAATCAGATTCATCACTATGAGCAAAAAAGTTTCATTTTTTTTTGTCATATCTCGAATTTTCCACTTTGTTTTCCATCACAAGTTGCATCACCAAGGTAAAAAAAAATTGCAACCCCATCATGACCCTTTTTTCTAAGAAGCAAAAAAACCAATCCTTTTTGCAACCAATGGTTTTTTTGATGCAAAGAAACCATAGATAGATGCGAATTTTCAAAGCGATATAAAGAAGAAGAAGAAGAAGAAGGGGCAATGTTAAATGCAGTGCAATTAGGTTTGTTTGCAGCGTGTGTTATGCTCTTTGTCCCTATGGGTATGGCAGGTTGGCATCTTAGCCACAACAAGGTCCTTTTCTTCAATGGCGCACTCTTCATCACTCTTGCCGTTGGTGTTCACATAACCCCTTATTTCCTTTTAGTATCTAATTTTGTTACTTCAATTTCTTCTTTTTATTCTTCTGGTTATGGTGATGGTGTTGTTGTTGTGGATGATCGTAGTTTTTGTGTTTCATTGTTGCATGAAATTGACTAGAAGGTCAAGCCCAACATGGCCTTTAGTTCAAAGGAACTCTTTGAAGAACTCTTTGACTTATAACAAGTCTTGGTCTTGGAGGAGATCAAGTTTTGTCAATTCTTGTGAGTTTTAAAGGCTGAAAAAGCACCCCGTGTCTGACTTGCTTAATGGGTCTTGGGTCATGGTGGCTGGTGATTCCCAAGCTAGAATCTTTGCAATGGCTTTGCTTGGTTTGGTCTTGGATTATGAGAACATGGAATTTGTTAGGGGGTGTTTGGTAGAGGGATTATTTCCACATTCCCAGGAATGTTATTATAGGAATCTGAGATTCCTATGCTTGGTAGATGGATTGAAAAAAAATTCCTAGAAAGCCTTTATTCCTGGGAATAAAAATGGCCTGATTTTCAATCCCACCTTGCACGTAGGATTACGATATTCCTGTGGGATGGGAATCTTGCAGGTGAAAGTAATTGGCTAAATTACCCTTCCCACACATCCTGTTTTTTCCTCATCTCACTACTCCTTTCCTCATCGTCTCTCCTCTCCGCCATTAATTGTAGCTACTGTCATCCATTTTAGCTATGGTTGCATTGGAATTAGGACCACCGACGGGCAAGGGAGATGATGTGGTGCTTGCTGTTCGAGGCAGATTCGGTTGTGCGAACATGATGGTGAAGGACGGTGGCTAGTTGAGCGATGGTCTTGATGGTGGTCGCGGTGCGATTGTCTTCGACAATGTAGAAGCCTAGTGGAGCCGCAGTAGCTAACGGCACAAGTGCAAAAGTTGGGCACTGTGGCTATGGTGACCAAGGCTTGCGACAGTGAGGCAATTGGTGTGTGACTTTCACGATGGTGGTGCTCTAGTGCGATGGAAGAAAAGTGCTAATTTTGTGTTAAAATTATTATTTGTTGAGTTAAAATTATCAATTTTTAAGTTAAAATTGTCAATTTTTGAATAAAAATGTCAATTTAAGTTTAGCATGTTAAGGGCATTTTTGAAAAATTACACTATTTCTGGGAATATCTAATGTCAACCAAACATCAATCCCAGAAATTGGAAAATTACACAATATTTGCTAACATTCCTGAATTTTAATCTGCCTACCATATACTCACAAAATATATGCCTAGGAAAGTTATTCTCAGAAATAACATTCTCAGAAATCCTATTTCCGGAATGAAAAATCAATCCCTCTACCAAACACTCCCTTAGAGAGTCTTTGTTTAAGAGGCATAGCAATTATAATATTGTGGTTGGTGAGATGGGGATGAAATCGGACTTTGTTTGGGCTCCTTACGCCATCAATTTGACCAATTTGGAGATGGAGTTTAAGAAGAATCATGTGTACCCTAATCTTTTGGTGATGGGTTATGGCCTTTGGCACATGCTGCACATCACAAATGCTTCAGATTATGGTATTGAGTTGGGGATTTTCAGGAGTTCTATGACATCACTTTTGCCTCTCTCCTTGGAATTTGGTACTGATGGGCCGGTAACTGATTCACCCAAATAGTGATGAAAAACTTGGATCGAATTCATTACTATTTCCGTCAATAGTGATGAATTCAATTTAAGTTAGGTCGAATTCATCACCATTTGCCCAAATAATAATGAATTTGATCTAAGTTGGATCAATTTCCATACTTTTCTCATTCTCCAATCTCAAATTTGCCCAGTAATAAAATCAATCCTACTTGAATCGATTTCCTTATAATTAGAAAAAAAAAATGACATTTTGAAAAATAATCTTCAAAAGACGTATATATGTAAATAATATTTTTTTTATTTTGAAAACATAAAAAGCCCTAGACTACCTATGCTTGGAAATTATCAAACTTTAACTAATCTTATTTGAGCTACAATGGTTGATTATAGGGTAAAATCCTTTCCGCGTTAATTTTTTTCTATTCACAATACTCAAATCTAAAACTTTATTTAGGGGGAACAAATATCAAACTATTCAAATTGATAATTCTTATTTTAGATTGCATAAGTACTAAAGTGCACAATATTAATCGGAATTTATTTATCAAAACGACATTATATATGTGGTAATCTTTGAATGGATAAATATGTTACATCATATTATGTCATTCAAAAACTACTTTTATCTTTATATTGAAAATTTTGATAATACTTTTTTTAAATGTATATCATTACTCTTATGAAGCTAGTCCCCCGTATATGGTGAATCCTAATTCAAAGGTGCTCACATTTATTATCTTACTGTGTCCCAAATAGGATTGCCTCTAATAAATGATATTTGTGAAAAACGAAAAAATATTATTACATATAGAGTGTAATTGGTTGGGGTAAAAATAGAGAAAAATTTTTTATAGATGAGCTCCATATGTAAATTTATTTATGGATTTCATCCATGAAAATTTTTCTTCAATTTTACCCTTCAACCAAACACACCCTTATAATCAAGGTTTGTTTGGTATCATGAACTAATACATGTACACACACAAAAGATTGATTGAGATTAAGCAAAGAGGAAATTGATTCATCCAGGAGGAAAATGTAAGTTTAAATCATAATGAGGCAATTTTTGTGGTAAGATTGCATAGTCTTATTGCTCTCATAGGATTAGTGTTATGAACAGCTTAAATAAGCCAAATCTGTAAGCATGTTTTGTGGTCTCAAAAAACTGAATAAAAAATTTATTGTTGAGTGAGCTTTACCCTTGTAGTTTGTTTATCTAAGTTAAGTTACATTAATTAGGATCCAATAAACTTTTAATGTTAATAATTTGAAAATATTTTTATTTATAATTTTTTGAAATTTTAAAATAATAATATATTTTGCTAATGGAGTTGATTCGAAGCATGCTTGGAAAGGTTGGGTTTTATTTTTTCACTGCTCTTTGACTTGGCTCAATTTAAGTGCATTTAATTTGGGTGTTACATATCATTCATTTCTTACTAAACAAATGTTGTGTATTTGTTAAATAAAATTAATAGCGTATAAATGCTATATATTAACTTAATGCATTTAAGACGAATATACTAAGACCATGTATGAACATTTCTAACTGAGAATGATGGAAGTACTTTGTTTATATAGCTTATGTTCAATTTAATTAAAAATTATTTTTTTGTTAATAGGCAATTTGAAATTGCCACTAAAGATTTTTAGTGAGAAATGTAATATTTACTATGTCGTAAGGTTAGATAAGATATGTTCCATTCTAACTTTTTTCTTAAATAAATGGGTAATTTTTTTTAGATTAATTTTGATATACTATCAATATAAAAGAGTTTTATGCTATTATTCAATTATATACTTTTATTTGTAAGATTTTTAAGACAGTAAATAATCAAGTCAAACTCTTTTATTGATGTGTTAATATATAATTAAATATTTATATAAAATTTTTTTATACTAATAGTACATAAAAATTAAATTTATATATTTTTACAATAATAATTAAAATATATATATAATTAGTTTTTGTCTTTGACTAGAATATTTTTCATACATATTATTGTGAAACTAATCCTTTAAACATTATTGTAATTAAGAAATCTTAATATTACATGATTACTTTATTATAAAATGTAATAAGTTCCATAAAAATCTTGGATCAATAAAATTATAAATAGATAGTCAAAATTTGCCGTTAAATAGTTATTCCCTTTCGGCGTGGCTGCCGTATTTTAAAGATCATACAAGTAGTTAATTTTAAAGTAATTTTTGGTCAAGAGGAAATGTATAGCCTTAGCCGTATTAATTCTACCTCGAGCACCAAAAATTTACTTCTACCTGCTAAGCATCCTTTTAGTACAATCCAGACCAAAAGAATTTTCACAACTGGGTTGAACTACCTCAGTCTTGAAACTTTGCTTTAAAGTATCGTTGTTCAAAAAATGGCCTCATGTAGTAACCCATTTCATCCCGGAATTGATTGGGTCAGACCTGGATACTGAAAATTAAATGCGATATATTTTTAAATTGAGTTTACATTATGCTTCGACTTGTTTAATTCAGCTCGAGAACTAATAAATAATAATAAATTATAAGACTTATAAATATAAATTAATATTTTGTGTAATATATTGTAGAATATATATTATAAAATAATTCGTAATTTTTATTTTTTATTGTTTTATAGTGCATATTATTTGAATTATATATTTCATTTAAATTTCGGATTTCAGTTATTGGTCAAATCATAATTAAGTGGAGTTTGAATTTAGGGAGACAATTTAATCAAAGAATCAAAGTCAAGCTGAAGTATGACTAATATGTCCCAATTTGTTGTTCAGACACTTCTACTTAGAATAAATTAGAGCAAAAAAAATAAATAAATAATGTCGTGATGTGATAAGTTTAAAGCAATCTACCCGCTACGATTTAATAGCAAAACTCTCCTAACGTACTTTGAAACATTAAATCTATACATGGTCACTTGGACCCTCACAGAGGAGACTTGAAAAATGAACAATGCACACATATATATTTTAAATGAAAATTAGAGATAATAAAAGAAGAGTTTAATTAGTTTGCACTGACAGTGTAAAACAATTTTACACTGTCAACCAATACAAATAGGGGAAAGTGAGAAATCATGATGGATCCCTCATTATAATGGGTAATTATTTGTGTAAATTGGCACTTTCCACTATTTCTATTGACTGATAGTGCAAAACTGTTTTACACTGTCAATATATTTAAATTAAATTCATAAAAAAAACTTGTAACTTCGAATACCTGCCTAGCAATAGTTTTAGGTCAAAGTTCATATGCTATTAATCCACCGTCATGCCGAAATACTACGGTTCGAGCCATATATTATTAATACAAAAATAAACACATAATTACAAAGCAGAATTCTTCATGATAGTCACATAATCCGTAGCTCTTCTTACATATAGATTATTCGAATCCCATAGCGATTAATGTAGCATAAAGCGTATGTTGAGAATTTTCAAAGGGACAAAGTGATTACCTACTTCTGAACGTTTTCATTCTCTATCCAGTTTCATTGTCCCACCTTCATCTCACATCAACCATGTCAATAAAAAATAAAGTTGTTTGGTTTAATTTTTGTTTTCATTTTCAACTGATATATTTTCACTGCTAATTACAGAAATGTCACCTTAATTTCATTTTATTTCCTATCTCTAGGATTTTATAAAAGAAATGACAAAAACAACAAACTCTTTTTTTTTTAACAAAATATTAAAAATAGAAAACGAGATAAAAATGAAATAGCATATTGGTAAGTATTCGTGAAAATCTACACTAAGAAATAAAATAAAATAAAAATCAAACAGCACAAGCTTTCTAACTACAGGGAGAGGAAAAAAAAAAAAAAGGCTCCTCAAACTCTACATAATCAACAAATTGGCAATGTCTAGACTATAAATCAAGAAAACATGATATACAAGATATTGTTTGAAAATTGGCAATCAGTAAATTAACAGAAACAAATCATTAAGCACCCTTTAGATACAACTGCTTTACAATGAATTGCTTCACCTTAATTAAAAAGATTTCTTACATCAGGGAGGAAAATATCTAAACCAATGTGTTCCTTTACAACTAAATGAACTAGATAATGCAAACCCTTTCTTTTTCCTTGCTATTCCAAAATGTTCGTCAACATTTCTACTTTCTGTTGAACATGTGACATCCTTCTAGTTGTCACCTTAGATCATTATTTTGTAAAAATGTATTAATACATTCAGTTGCATACCGTACCATGGGAACTCTTTCTATCTACAGCAAAATGAAATCTTTCAAAATTTAACACTCAGTGTCAGCTTTTGGTCCATTTTGAAGAAAACAAATGGCGAAGGAAAGCAAGCTTTCCTTTGTTTCGGGTAGACAAGTTAGTTATGGTACCATTGGTGTTACCTGTTGCGGCCTTGTTACTTGTTGCCGCCTCAGGTTCGTTGTCAGGTTCCGACAAAGACGGGGAAGGCTGCTCGAGTGTGAAGAGAAACGCATTGAGCAAGCGAATGATCTGATTAAAGCTCGGTCTCAAGTCAGGATCTTCAACCCAGCATGATTGTATGATAAAGGCAAGATCGGGGGATATATTGGCAGGTAGGTTAGGCCTCTCTTGCTGCAATATCAAATGTAAACCATGTCATGA
This sequence comes from Pterocarpus santalinus, assembly GCA_031439595.1. Classification (NCBI taxonomy): domain Eukaryota; kingdom Viridiplantae; phylum Streptophyta; class Magnoliopsida; order Fabales; family Fabaceae; genus Pterocarpus; species Pterocarpus santalinus. The sequence goes on from CM062523.1 coordinate 8,784,520, forward strand.
TTAGCAACAATTGAACAACATCCAAATTTAGGAAAAATTACAAAAAATAAAGGCATTCTCGATGTAAATATGGACACCAAAAGGAACAAAATTTGGTGATTTTGTGCAATAATATGGCTATTTTTCCTTCATGGTCAATATCAAAAGTTCCTTTTGGCAATCCTCTCATAAAACCTTAATCTCAATAACAATGTATTAAAGGCGCTTGAATAAGATATAACAAGGCATAACCACACAAATATCCACATATCACAATAGAGATATCCATATCAACATTTCTAACTTGAGGCATCCCAAATTGATGAAACAGAAAAGGGGCATAAAAATGACAACCAGATGATTGATGACACGGTCAAATCAAATATTATACCTTAAATGCAGCTGCATAAGCAGCCTGTAAATTGGACATCCCTTCAAAAGGCATGCGGTTTGTTAGTAGCTCCCACAAAACAATTCCAAAGCTGTAGACATCAACCTTGTTGTTGTAGTGCTTTTTCTCCCCTTGACGCAATGTTACGGTGCTGTACAACTGCAAACACACAAGCTATCATGAAAAAAAAAGTATATCTGTATTAAAAAAAAAAAAACCTACATGCGTGTAGAGTTAAGAAAGCAAAGACTACCATATAGTTATTCAGCAAATAATTTCAGTTCAGCTTCAGACTAAACAGCTCCCTAAATAACCCTAAACATGCATGTATTATCAGCGGCAATCACAGAAGATAATATGGGAATTTGATAAATGTCTTCTCCTCTGGTTAGGGAAATGATTGAATTTACTTGGCATTTGTACTAAGTTCCTTCCTCAGAAGAAATTTAAAGAAATGTGATAAAGAAATGTTATGATAACAATGGGATTGAACTTGCTACTACCAATATCCACCTACAGGCAATACAATGGTTACACAAAATCCAGGAAGAACTATATGAACTTCATTTATCAAATCTAGACTGAAAATAAATTACTTGGTCCATCTTTCTTGCAAAACACAACAAATCTAAACTCAAATTTCTTGTGTACACTATTGCTGGTCCCTCTTATGTAGTTTGTCCAAGTTCAGGTCTCTGCAACCTGATGATTTCAAGTGAGTTGTCCATTTATCCATCTTATATATGATTATATCGCATTAGTACAATAAATTATCATTTGAAATTAATAGTGATGACGAATTAAGATAATAAGCACCAACTCAATGTAGCTTTCTTGGATCCTCCGATACACATTTTTGGATAGTTGCCAGTGAAACAATAAAATCATGTTCCAAAAGCACAACATACCTCTGGTGCCATCCAACGGTAAGTGCCAGTCTCTGCAGTCATCATTTCGGTCACAGATTCTTCTCTTGCTAGACCAAAATCAGCAAGTTTGACTGACTTCTGATTTGCTGTAAGCAGCAGATTGTCTGCATTGTGACAATTTGAAAATAATAGTTCAAGAGAGTCAGATTTATTAATACTAGAAATCATCAGTAAAGACCTAGACTTCACACTGAAACAATAATGCCAAAAACTAATATGATTAGCTGTGATAGAGAAAAACAATTTCAACCCACAAATACAAGGAAATGTATATGTTTTCACATGAAGTTAGTTGTATTTCCAACCTCTTTTTTCCTCTTCATGACATACAGAGAGGATAGCAAAGAAGTTTCACAAGTCAGTCATGAAGAAAAAAATCTGGCCACTAAAAAATGCACTACAGGACAGCAGCAGCAACCAGATTATTTTCGGCATACTGTTGGACCTGTAAGAAACAAAAATTTTCAGGTACCAAGTCTCCTACAGCACATCCTAATTTCTAATAAGAAAGGAAACATGTTTTTTTTTTTCCTCTTTTAAATATTTAATAACATATAATACTAACTTTAAAGTACCAAGAGTAACAACATAAAATATTCCTTCATTTTCATAAGGTTGGTGAGGAATAAGGATAGACACATAAGAAAGAGAGAGAAGAGGGGGGGGGGGGGATAAATCCTCCTTGACATAATTCACATGTCTCTCTACAACTATTGAATAGATTGACCAACAAATGGCACACCCCGTTATACCCCCAGGACACTCAAGCCAAGGAATCCATAACAAATATTAACAAACAATTTAGCCATTACAGATAATGCACTATACAAACATAAAAGGTACCAGGCTTCAGATCTCTATGTATGATCCCATTGGCATGTAGCCATTCCATGGCTCGAGCAATATCAAGGGCAAAGTTCACAGCCACATGAAGGTCTAACAATTTAGGGCGTAAAGCGACCAAATATTTTCGCAGCGACATCCCAGGTAAGAGTTCTGTAACTATCACCATTAGAGGATCCTTACAAGCTCCAATAAACTGTAAAAAATCACTAAGTCGTCAATATCTTCTATTAGAGGACTCCATTAGGCCCACAGTAGCACAAAAATTCAAAAGACCATAGGGCCTTCAGTAAAACAAACAACTAAACAGATACAGATAAGGCAATTGCAGACATATCAAAAACAATGGCACTAACCTGAACAAGATTCTGATGGTGGACACGGGACATCATATTAACTTCTCGAGCAAAACGATTTTCAAGGGCAGCTCTTTCTTCTGAAGTTCTCCCATTATTTAGAACTTTAATTGCGACAATTCGATCTCTATACCTGGAAAATTATTAATCTACACCTACATAAACTAGGACTCCAGCTGCCACCAAAACCACTTGAGGTATAGACACAACTATACAGTTAAATTGATGATTCCATATCAATATTGTCTTTCTTACAGCAACCATGAATAGTGACATAATTAGAATATTTAAAAAAAACAAAAATAAAAAATGTTAGAGGTTAGAGGTTAGTAGTTCTTCAGTAAGACTCAAGACCATGCAAATGGTCTCCTCATTATTGTGGAACCTAGTAAACATGATAAACCACAAAAAACAGTGACCCCTTAGCAGTTAACCACAATTTGAATATAACAATTGCAGCAGAAATTGCCATACAATTATGAATGAGAGTTAGCCAAGCTGATTGGAGGAAGATACATAATTGTGAAAGCAAAATTGTAGACAATTATCCCTCAACTGCTGAGTCTTACATGCAAGGGAAATCATCATTTTTCTGGTCTTCTGACCAATATGTTCACATAAATTCACAATCAAATGAAAAAAAAGTATAAAACAAAAAGTTAAAAATTTGAAGGAAATACAATACATTCTAAGACACTGCCACACTGACCTTCCTTCATAAACTCTTCCATGAGCTCCTTCACCAATTTTTGACCCAATAAAGAGTAGTTTAGGGTCAACCAGAAGGTTCTCATCAATTGTTAGCTGTTGCTTTGATATTGATCCATTGTTGTCCAATCCCACAGAACTTTTCTCCTCATATTCCTTCTCTTCTCCTCCTCTTCTGTTCTTCCCTCTGTAACTCATGCTGCAACCTTAAACTATAACCGAATTCCTCATTTCAATCCTTGCCATCACAAGAACATCCCAAAAAAAAAAAAAAAATCCTTTAAATCCAAACAACAAAACCAACCTCTCATTAATCTTCCTTTCCGCATGGACAACCTCCTCCAAAATCATTAAAAAAGGAAAACAAAAACTCAATCATATAAGACCACAGCTTTTTAAAATAAATAATAATAATAATAATAAATATTGATTATTATTATTACTGTATATTTTTTTAAAAAAATTTCAACCATTACGTAGCATGTCCCCCTTTTGCAAAACTTGTCAAAAGCTTTGCTTCACTGAGAAGCTCGCCAGTGGCCACCCTTTGAAGTTCATCCAAAGAAACCCCATTAAAGAAAAACCCAAAAAAATTTTAAAAAAAATAAACCACAAAAATAGGACAAAAAGAACAAAGCAACTTACAATAGACGCTAACAAAATTTTCCCAGAAAAATTTTATATCATCCAAGAAAATCTCCTTCAAAATTTGATATCTTTAAGCTCTTTTTCCAAGAAAGCGAGTAAGAATTTGACTTGAGTTTCTCTCTCTAGAAGAGTAATGGATTCTTTGGTTATTATCCTTATCTCTCTCTCTCTCTCTCTCTCTCTCTCTCTCTCTCTACCCACTCAGTTGAAACTCCGATGAAGAAGTCATGTTGGGAGCTTCAAGGGGATCAACCAAAAGTGTATGCAAAAAAAAAATGGTGTGTGTTGTTACTTGGTGATGTTCGCATTTTCTCCATAATTTCAACTGGCGATAAAAAATTACTATTGTATGTATGATTTGTCAATATTTATATTTTAGAATTTAATTTTAATAATCTATCTGTCCAAGAAATTTTATATAAATATTTAATGATATATTATTATATTAATAAAATATTTAATTTAATTATTTATTATTATAAAATTCTTATAAATCGAATAATAATAATATAAATTTTTTTAATATTGATAATTAATACTACTTTAAAATTAATCTCTCTATTTGAGTTATATTTTATAAAATTTTAAATTATTAATTTCTTACCAATAATTAATATTTTATATTTTATCCCCTCTTGAGTGAATAGAAGATAAATTCCTTTAAGTCTTTAAAAATAAATAAATAAAACTTAATTTTATTATATTATTAATATAATTTTTTATATAAATATTTGAATTTAATTTAAATATATTGACAGTATAAAATAATTTTATGTTGATTCAATAAAAATAATAAAAAATATCAACTTATATAAATAATCATGTATTATGATGAGGAACCTATTATAATTTCTCACTTTTTTCTATTTCTATTAGTTAATAATATAAAATTATTTTATATTATCAATACATATTAATTAAATTTTAAATATTTTATTATATATTATTAAAATATTTAATTTTTATAATAATTACTTTAAAAATTACCTATAATATTACATACTTTCTCCATTTTAGAGTATTTGTTCAAAAATAAAAAATACTCAAATTAAGGAAAAAAATTAACTTTAATAGTTACATAAAACTGTATAAATGAATGAAACTACCATTGTCTAAAATAGTGTGTTAGTTTAACAAATTTTTCAACTTTAATTATGATGATAATGGATGATAATTAAATTAAGGATATAATTAAAAAATTTGGTATTATCTTTATATTATAAATAGATAAATATTCTAAAATTTTAAAATATTAAAATTAGATAAATATTCTAAAATAAAAGAAATAATTAATTAATAATATATTAAAATGATTTTCCAATATAATGAAAAATGGCAAAATATTTCAATGAGAAACAAACACGTGGAAATCGTGAGGAAATGACGCCATCGATTTGGACGCTATTGGTTGAGGTTTGGTCTCGAGTACGGACAGGTATCACCGTTTCCATCGGCTCGGCTTGAAACGTCTCTTAGCTAATCTTATCCACGGCATTTTGCCTCGTGTGGATATAAATATTTAATATATTTAAATAAATGAATATAATATTTAAGACTTCTGGAAATTTGTTTGCTTTGCAATGCTTTTCGAGATTTTGTTATTTAAAAAGTTCTATTTAATTTGAGTAAAATTATCTTTATTAGAGGATAAATATAATTTTAATAAAAAAAGAAATCATATGTGTTTAAAGGAAGTAAAACCTTTTGAGTGAAATTTTTACATATATTTAATGTGTGATTTTTCACTTTGATTAAAAAAAGTGAGATTTGGATCACGGAGGCATCCGTCTAGATAGATTGGGCATATTCTTCCACTAAATTTTACAACTTTTTTTTAGTAATATATAGATATATATATATATATATTTTTTATTTTTATTATTTTATTAAATTTAATCTTATGTTATGATAAAAATTATATAAAATTTTTTGTTGTGTCATGTTTCTAAATTCATCACTGACACATCAGTGACCTAGACATAACATTTGATAGACTAAAACTAATAGTAAAATATGAAATATGGTTAAGTTATGTAAAAATTTTTAACTCAAAAAAGAAAGTTACGTAAAATTTTACATGAAATTATTCATTTTCATATTTAAGAATGAAGTAAGCACGTGAATCACTGGATAAAGAGGAAAAAAAATAAAAAATCAACAAAAGGGAATATATATTTTCTCCATATGAAAAAGGGGATACACATGGTCATTATGATGGGATATTAAAACTCTTTACTTACTTATTCGTACAGCATGAACATGGAGCGCTCTTAATCAAAATCCTATTGCTCGGAATACCTACCAAAAGTTTAAAATCTAGAAGATTTTTATTTAGGAATTTAATTTAGTTTGTTGAATTAGCATGCCTAAATTAATATTTGAAAATATATATAGAAATTAATTTCGGATCTCTAAATTTCTCTTATTAGATAAAATTCTCCTTGATATGGAAACATTAAAATTTTACAAGAACACATTATCATAATTTTAAATATATTACTATATTTAACAGATTTATTCGTTAACTGACCATGTATTTTGGTGTTCAAGTTTTATTCTTATCTTTATTTAGCCTCATTTTGTTGTATTGAATGGATGTATTTTTCAATTAAAAAAATCTCGATATATAAATCTGAATAAAATAATATTTAATAATAAAACATAAATTACCTAATTACATCTTACTTATTGAATTAATTATACCAATATTTTACGGTTAATTTTCAAATTTTCATAAATACGAAAATTTTTTATCTACTATCTATAAATAGATAAGAAAAATGATACAACTAAATTAGTGAAAATGTCAGTGCCGTACATTCCAACTGCATTGTCCTTTCCACATCACTTTTGCCATTTATTTTTCTTTCTATTTAATTTGATGCACTATAAATCGACACATGTCCTGCGGATGGTCTTGCCTTACTTGATTCAAATTCAGTTCATATTTCTTTGTAGCTTGAGTTAATCCCTAAATTCTTTTACTAGTGAATCATATTTAAGAACTTTTATAAATATTTGATTAGTCTAGAGGTATGTCTCAACTCTAAATTAGAGTAAATCTTTCATTAATCTAAAGTTTAATTGTGCCAAAAAGAAAATCAATACCTGTGTTTAAAGCATTTTTAAATTTTAACTAAAAAAGCACATAACCTACTTTAATTTATAATATTGATTTTTGGGTCAATGGGCTTCAACAAATTACTTTATAAATAAGTTTTCAATTGAAATTTGGTTTCAATAGAACCAATATAATCTTGCAATCAAGATTAACTTTGCTAAAAAAAAAACACTTAAAATGATACTCCTATAAGAGCATTTTTGGACTTACAGTGTACAAAATTCACATGATTATTAATTTTGTTTTGTGTTTAAATTACTATTTATTTAAAATAATGAATACTAGTGATTGAATTTTGAATCATAGAAGCTTTCAGATCATACTTGATAGAACTAAGAGACGATTAATTGATTTTATTGCTCCAAAAGAAAATTTTGGTAGTTAAAAACTTACTAATTGAAAACATAACTAATTAAAACGCATAACAATAAAGAGGATGGGGTTAAGAGAATTGCACTAATAATTCATACTAGTTTAGTCATAAGATGTTACCTGCGTCCTTGAGTAATAGTTTGAAATTTTCTTCATTTGTTGAATTTTTGTTTACAAAGACTTTGACGAATTTTTTTCCATTCAATCCCAAGTATATAGTGGTTTTTTTCCCTTTTTTTTTTTTTTCTCAAGGACGCCACAAAATCCTCCATCCACCTCAACCAAAAATAGAGCAACCTAGTTTCTCCCAGTGACATTACAAAATTCTCCCTTTATCTCAACTCAAAATAGTGTAACTTAGTGGATTCTTTCCCCCAATGGCACTACAAAAATCTCTTTCTATATTAACCCAAAATAAAGTAATCCCTTAATATTTGATTACTTCCATAAATAAGCTATAATAGGTTACAACAAGAGTCTCTCTTGAGTAGATAAGCTAGTCTAGGTGTAGCATATAGGATGACAAAAACATAGCAACCTAGCTCTCTTTGATTTTGAACCAATGTCTTCCATTGATCTTCTCTGCAAGGGATTTCCTTTTGTAGATGAGCTTCTATAAGTTCGGTAGTAGTTGGAGAGTGATTAAAGTCAAAAGAATGAGTCATTTCAACATAGGAAATGATTCACGTGGAAATTTAGATAGTTGTTGGTTTAATCACCCAATAGGTGCTCAAGTATTGTTGTTTATATATATATATATATATGCTTTGTTTTTGATATGTAAAGCAAATAAGAGAAAAAAAAAATGAAAAGAAAGAAAATGAAGAGTATTCTAACCTTTGTTGATGTCCTTATCAATTCGAGCTCGTTATGGCTCTAGTGGGGGATCTGCAAGGTCCGACGCTCAAGTCAAAACTAATCCAACTTGGGTGCAAGTGAAAATAGATGGGTTATTTACCTTAGTTTCTAAGTAGACCCCTTATTTAAAATGAGGTCCAGTCCCTTGAGCTTGGGGGCTGTTATGGTTTCTCTATCTCTTGTGTGGTCCTTGATCCACTTGTTTTTCATGGAATTCTCTTATTCCAATAATAGTCATACTTATTCAATGAGACTTTGCGGAGATGCTTTTTAATATTCTCTGTCCGGCACATTCTCCATCACCCCAATCTTACAGGTGCTGGGGCCAACCTATAAGCCCAAAAGATATTTCAATTCAAAGAAAAGTATGTATTCTCTCCTATTATTTAAAAAAAAAAAAGAGAGAAAATAGTAATGGAGAAAATGAAAAGTATGTAAATAACATATATATCATAGTGTAATAAAGTATAAACATGTTATTTTTATTTAATTTCTAAATAACTTTTAAACATTACATAAATAAATAAATATTACTTGAAAAGTTTAATTTATTAGCAGCAAAATTATAAAATTAGTTTGAAATTATTTGTTTAAATAAAAATAAATTTAATATAAGTTTAATATATAATATTTTCATATATAAGAACTATAACCTAAATTTAAAACTTTTATTATAATTTGTTTACTAAATTATTCTACTTTTTCGGTAAATGAAATTGTTTCACAATTATTTTATCCAATGTAATTTTTTTTTCTCAATTTTTTTCTGTGCCACCATACAACACCCTCAAACTCTTCTCATTGATGTAGTGGGCTACAAATGTGTTTTGGTAGTTCCTTTCACTATTTCACATTTTCTTAGATGAAGCGGAGGGAAAAACTTTATGTGGGTCCGATGGTCAAAATTTTTTTTTCTACATTTTGTTTTTTCGTCTAAATCAGATAAGAGAAAACTTAAGAATCACAACGTTTGTTTTTTATATATACATTTTCTTTTCACTCTTTTTCTGTTGAACCAAATAATGAGTTAATGTTCTAGCAATTAAAAATAGATTTTTCTCACTAATTAATAACTGATACAAAGTCATCAATTATTAATCAAATTAATCTTAAATATTTAAGTATATATCACACGTCAAAATATTATCAGTTCAAATTTGAAACTCAAATATAAAATACAGTTTATGAATTAGATGCTCAATTAATTAACAATATAATCAGATAAATCATATCACAGTTACAATTATAATTATCATAATTATAGTCATCAAATCATATTTAAATAAATTACCATGCACTTCTTATTTATTGAATTTCACACATATTTATAAATAAGCTCACCTATAAATTGAGATTTTTTTTTTATAATTAATCAAGTCATCAAGAGAGAAAATATTTGAGTTTTCTTTTGAGAGGTTTTCTCCTAATTTTTTTTAGAAAGAAGTGTATTTTATAATGTCAAGAGAGAGTGTTATTGTTCTCTCCTTGTGTTAAGAGAGAAACTATAATATTTTTTTTCAAAGAAAACTATTCATTTCTTTTTAAGGTTTTGAGAGTATTGGTTAAGGAACCAAAAATAAAAAATTAATGGGTATTAGTTAGCAAAATCCTTCTTTTAATATTTTGTATAAGTTTATTTTTCTCAGCTATATATTTTAGCTACATCATATATTTGGTACTTAACAGTGGTATTAAAGTCAAATATTATTGCTTGATTATTATTCATGCTACAATTATTGTATATATTAAAAAAGTTCAAAATTATGACAGCAAATTATGATACTAAGAAATTCAATGGGAGCAATATTTCTTTGTAGAAATTGAAGATGAAGGCTATTATAAGGAAAAACAAGTGCTTAGCAACAATAGAAGGAAAACTCACTTGCATTACAAACGACAAGTGGAAAGTGGCAATGCTATTCCAAATTTGCATTTGCTACTAACTGATTCAATCTTGTTAGGTGTTGGAAGGAAAAAGACAACAAAGAAAAATGTAAAATGCCTTCACCAAATTATATGAGCCCAAGTCTCTTTATAACAAGATACTCTTCAATTAAGTGAATCCACATTGGCAATAGATCACACCAACAATGTACTATATATTCTCCCAACTTATAACATTGGCTTACAAAGTAGTAGCAAATGAACATGCAAAGCTTCCACTTCAAAATCTATCAGATTTATATGATCAATACATCATCTACTTCAAACCATATGTCCCTCCCCTCCTCCTTTTTTTCCATTACACTAGGCTCACACCATCTCCACTATCCTCCATGGACGCTAACACCCATATCGGCACAATTTTGTTTAGTAGCTAAAAATTGTTCTATCACGCATAAGTAATCACAACATTGCACAAATGGATCCCACAATGCATTTTCTTCAAACCAAATAGGTTCTCTCACCTTCACTGATTGAAACTGGTTCTTTGCACAGGTAATTAATCAGCTTAATAAACAAGAGTTGCTCTTTGCGTGATACGAACCATCTCTTTCTCTCTCTCTCTCTCTCTCTCTCTCGAATGGATCCCCTCCCTCTCACCAGTCCAAGACTGGCACACATAGCCCCCCTCCACCGTCCTTTGCATGGCGTCATCCCCTGCACTGTGTTTGATCACATCATGCCGCTGCTCCGATGGTTACGGCATCATCGTGACTGGACTCAGCAAGGCTCTATTCGAGCGGGGGCAACTCTGAGGCACGTGCTTGGAGCTCCAATGTACTGAGGAGGAGTCTCCCTTAAACCAGCGATGGGGCATCCTGGGAAGGTTGGTGATCGTGATGGCGACGAAATTCTGCGCCCCGAACTACGGATTAGACACCAACAATGAGAAAGGTGGGTTTTATGGATACCAAATACTCAAGATAACTATGCCCTGTCATGCTGTGGTTATTGATTAATCAATGGCATATGTTATTTAGGTCTCATTTGGTTTTGGTTATGGTTATGGCACGGCAAGATAGATCTAGTTAATTAATTTTTTTTTGCATCTGCTAGTTATGAAACCATATCTACATGCATCGTAATAGAATAATCATAGGCATAGACTTAGTGAGATGCGAGAATGAAGTATCTATCTATGCTGTTGCATTTGTGAGATTGGAGACATTGAGAAACTTTATTTATTTTTATTTGTGATTAGCATTTTGAGGATGTATATTGAGTTTTTGATCAAATCTAGTTCATGTGAAATTAATTTTAGAAATAGTTGTTTTTTTGAAATATCTTGCAGGTGGTTTGAGGAATTTAAAGAAATAGTTACTAAGGAGTAACACATAGTAAACATGACTTTTCCCTTCCCCTTGTTTTGGACCATCAACCATCTTCTAGGTTGAGACATGGCTCACAGTCTCAGATGTGTGAAGGTGAGGTTGTGGATGGTCCAAATGTAGATGATGGGTATATGGCCTCAGATGGGGTGTTTTCACTTTATGTTGGCAATCTCCCTCAACCACATAGTTCGATTGGAAGATTAAGAAATGAGAATAAGATAGAGAGCTAGAGAGACAGAGAGAAGATTGAGGGCTGCTAATATCCCTTGAATTGTCTAGATTGAGGTTCATCTCCGAGATATCTAGGCGGTCAGTCGGCGACTGTGGAAGCCAATGGGTTTTATTGGGAAGCTTTTTGAGAAGCTGAAAAGATGTAAAAGTTATTTGATGCAATCAAAATTGATCTCAAGGTCCCTCAGGCTCATGTACCATGTTTCAGGTTTTGAGTTTACTATGTTGTGTTGTCATACTCCGTGTTTTGAGAAACATGTATTGTGTTTTGTGTCTTTCTTCATAGACTTTTTTGTATTCTAATTGCTCTTCTTTTTTAAGAGTTAAGCATTATCCAATTATTGAAAAAAAAATAATATTGTTTTAAACTAGCTATATAACTAATAGTTAATGCTTATGAACTGCTATTGATTAACTATAATTGTTGCCATTATTTCTTGTCAATTTTTTCCTTTGCCATTTTTTTTACCTCCTCCTTTATCATTTATTTTTTTTGGTGCATCTAACAAGAATTATTACAGAAAAGATGAACAAATCTTTATTAATGAAAGTTATTCATATAATCAACCCTTTATAAAAGAAGAAAATTCAAAATATATTATATCTATATATGAAATACATCTCTAAAGCAATGAAAAAATTCACATCAACCATAAAGGAATACTATAAATTGCTAACTTAGCTTTTATCAAACCCTCGCATGCTTGAATTTCACGTGCAATATTGCTTCACTTCTAGTTGCATTAAAGATATCCGAACACATAACTTGAGATCGATGATCCTTATTTACTTCTTGCTCATTCATCTAGCTACCCATCAAATTGAAAGGTATCAAAACTCACAAAGTTAGAATAATGAAATCAGGACGTGGTCTAAATTAGGAGGAGTTCATGATGCTTAAGACTACGCTGTTAATTATATTATCACTTTGAATTTTTTTTTTCTTTTACAAAATGACGAAACAAACCAAAAACAATAAATTATATGAGCCAATCGACCTTCACTTGCCATGTTCTAACTACAAAATTAGCATTAGCATTGGAGCCTTGTCCTTAAACAGATCATTCTAAATTAGCTTGCTCAACCTCTACAACATCCTCTGTCCCCTCCACCTCAGGACTCAGTTGCCGCCACAGTGCATTGTACTACATTGATTTGGCACAATTTTGGTTGCGTTTGGGAGTGAGAATTTTGAAGGAAAAAGGATGAGTAAGTTTTTCAACTTTAAAAAAAAAAATTCTAATAAAAGAATTTCCAAAAATAAAAAAGAATAAAATGATAGTTTATCATATAACCTTTCTATCTCATGAATATTAGTCTTATAAATATTATATAACTCTTCAAATAGTTTTTTTCTTTTAAAAAAGAAAAACCTTTTTCCTATCCCTTTCGTCTTGTTACTGCTGATGCTAAGATGTGTAGATCTGGTTAGGAGGTTTTTTTTTTTTTCGCCTTTTTTTTTTGTGTTTCAAAGCTTCATCCCAACTTATGATCTTCAATGCTCCTTGCCTTATAGAGAGTTCATGAGCCTTTATTCTTGAATTATAAGGAGAAAAAAAATTTCCACAATCAGTCCACTCAATGTCATATCTAAATTTTGGTACTCCAACGTAGAACACTTTATGGACGAATAGCATAATTATACTCTACGTTTGGGAGAGAATAGAGTTTTTACAATTACGTGTCATGCATTAGCCCAACCTATGATAGCTCTTATATGATTATAATCTGAATATAAATGTATGTGGAGCTATAACATGTAATAAGATTAAAATAGAAATTTGGTTTCGATTTTTTTTTTTGCCCCAAAATATATTCAAATATTGGTTTTGATGCCCATAAAAGTTTTTTGTAATGCTCAAGTCTGCATATTCTAAAAATAAGGATAATGTTGATACTTAAAGAACTTTAAAAGTTATGTTTTACATCCCTGTCACTATGGCCATTTTGGGACTAAATATGTATATTTTCGAAATTTTTTTATTGAAGCCAAAATAAGAATTTTACAGCTATCAAAACCAATTTTTTTTTCTCTTTTTTGGGACTGAAACACACTTGAGCCTAGAAAATTTATTAAATATACAAACATCATTGTTTCATTAAACTCTGCTCTTGATAAATAGAGCCTCTTGACTATAAAAGAGACTACACACACACACACACAAATATATATATATATATACACTCGGGAACATTGAGAAAAATTTATTGTTAGTTTACAATTTTATAAACACAATCATAGGCATCAATTCCAAATAACACAAAATAAGAAATTCCATGTCACTAATTGAATTAGACAACAAAAGAAAAGGTTATGAAAACCAAGAATGATGCATGGAATATGGTTTTCTATCATTCTAGCCGTCTTAGCTATCACATAGAATGAGAAAAAATAAATAAATATTTTTTGTAACAGAACAAATAAAAACTACAACGAAGGAAACAGCTATAAAATCCAAGAATGATGCGTGGCATATGGTTTTTTTTTATCATTCTGGTAATTCTAGACATCAAAAAGAAGGAAGAAAAACGAACCAGTATTTTTGGTAACAAAATAAATAAAAATTACAATATCGACTTGTTTGTTAGCAATCCGTTAAAAGTACAATATATGAGCTGTAGCATTTTTTTACAGCAAAACTTGAACAACTTATCAGAAGTTTTTAGATAAGAAATTCGACCAACCAAGCAAAATCTAAAGTTAGGATGTAATAATGCACAATCATAAGGATAAGAAGCTCACGGGCGATTGAATCAACACCAAAAGGCCATTTTAAGGAAGAGAGATGCTAATTAGAGAAAAAGACAAGTTCTTATTACAAAAGACAACAGGAAGATTAACTAAGCTGCTTAGGCAAGCTAAAAATAGAACAAAAAAGTATGAAATTGAACATATAAAAGATGGCTCTACCTCCTAAAAAATACACAAGCTTCATTTGGGAAATGAAATTAAACAACATGTCCAATCTAAGAATTGGAACCTTTCTAATTGCATGTTCAGCGTTGCTCTGGGCATGTTCATTAGCAATAACTGTTGAGTATGATGCAAATGCCATCGTTATTAATGGAGAACGGAGAGTAATAATGTCCGGTGCAATACACTATCCACGTAGTACTGCACAGATGTGGCCAGACCTTATTCAAAAGGCCAAGGATGGTGGCCTTGATGCCATTGAAACCTACGTCTTTTGGGACCTCCATGAACCCGTTCGTCGCCAATATGATTTCTCCGGTAATCTAGACTTCATCAAGTTTATAAAGAATGTTCAAGAAGCAGGGCTATATGTTGTGCTACGAATTGGTCCTTATGTATGTGCTGAATGGAACTATGGAGGTTTCCCAATGTGGTTACATAATTTGCCAGGGATTCAACTAAGGACAGACAACGCAGTTTATAAGCAGGAGATGCAGACCTTCACGACAAAGATTGTGAACTTGTGCAAAGAAGCAGGATTGTTTGCGCCACAAGGAGGACCAATTATTCTAGCTCAAATTGAGAACGAATATGGCGATGTCATTAGTAAGTATGGAGAAGCAGGGAATGCCTACATCAAATGGTGTGCCCAAATGGCTGTAGCACAAAATATTGGTGTCCCGTGGATCATGTGCAAGCAAACCAATGCTCCGGCACCAATGATCGACACTTGCAATGGGCATTACTGCGACAATTTCAAGCCAAATAATCCTAAGAGCCCCAAAATGTTCACAGAGAACTGGGTTGGTTGGTTCCAGAAATGGGGTGAAAGGAAGCCACACAGGCCTGCTGAAGATGTAGCATTTTCAGTTGCACGTTTCTTTCAAAAAGGCGGCGTCTTACAAAATTACTACATGTATCATGGAGGAACAAACTTCGGGCGAACAGCCGGTGGCCCCTACATTATTACTGCCTATGATTATGATGCACCACTTGATGAGTATGGTAATCTAAACCAACCCAAATGGGGACATCTTAGAGACCTCCACGCGGCCATAAAGTTGGGGGAGAAAGTTCTCACCAATGGCACAGTTATTGAAAAGAAATATGGGGATTCGGTGTACTTGACTACCTACGCAAATAATGCTACCGGAGAAAAGTTTTGCTTCTTGAGCAACTCCCACAATTCCCGGGATGCTGAAGTCGATTTGCTACAGGATGGCAAGCACAATGTGCCTGCTTGGTCAGTTTCCATTCTCAAAGATTGCAACAAGGAGGTTTTCAACACTGCTAAGGTCAAGGCCCAAACTTCTGTTTATGTTAATAAACCGGCTGCAGAAGGGAGCCCACTCAACTGGGCTTGGACATCAGACCCTGTAGAAGACACCCTCCAAGGCAAAGGCACCTTCAAAGCACCTCATCTTCTTGAGCAAAAGGGAGTCACTGTTGATGCTAGTGACTACTTGTGGTACATGACCAAAGTTGTTATCAATGATACCTCCTCTTGGCAAAATGCGACTCTAAAAGTGAATACGACGGGTCATGTTCTTCATGCTTATGTTAATGGGAAATATATTGGCGCGCAGTGGGGCACGTATGACAAACTTGGATTTGTGTATGAAAAACCCATTGCTTTGAATCAAGGAACCAATGTCATAAGTCTATTGAGTGGAACAGTTGGGCATGCGCATTATGGTGCCTACTTTGATCTGCAAAATGCCGGCATTGTTGGCGGCCCTGTGAAACTCATTGGAAGTGACTCAAACACCACTTTGGATTTATCAACAGCAACTTGGTCTTACAAGGTTGGGTTAAATGGCGAGGCTAGAAGGTTCTTTGATCCCAAGTTGCTCAATGGGGTTCAATGGGACGTAAACAGTGCACCTGTTGGGAGGCCGCTAACTTGGTACAAGACCACTTTTGAGACCCCTAAAGGTACTGAATCAGTGGTCCTGGATATGCAAGGCCTTGGCAAAGGGCATGCTTGGGTTAACGGCCGAAGCATTGGACGTTATTGGCCAGCAATGCTAGCTAGCAAAACTGGATGCAGTGACACATGTGATTATAGAGGAGATTATGAACCTGCGAAGAAGTGTGGAAGTGGTTGTGGAGAGCCATCTCAAAGGTTTTATCATGTCCCAAGATCGTTCTTAAACGCAGACGCCAACACATTGATTTTGTTTGAGGAAATTGGTGGAAGCCCATTCAATGTGTCTGTCCAGACAGTCACTCTTGGTACCATTTGTGCAACTGCAGATTACGGAAGCACCTTGGAAGTTGTCTGCCAAGGTGGGAAAACTATCTCAGAAATCCAATTTGCTAGCTATGGAGATCCTCAAGGAAAGTGCGGTTCGTTCCAAATTGGTGAATGGGAGTCACGTCGCAGCAAGGCTGTGGTTGAAAGAGCATGCCTTGGAAAGCAATCATGCTCTGTTACTGTGACAGGTTCCACATTTGGAATAACAAAAGCTGGGATTAATGGTCGGCTAGCTGTGCAACTCGTTTGCGATGGGTCTGATCCCACAATTGCACGTGTAGATAGGGTTAGGGTGTAATCATGCTTTTGATGTGTCTACACGTTTTGATGTGAGACAATCCTTCACCGATATCTAATATTTTCTTCATATCCAATCAAATCTGATCGATAGTTATTTTATACATAATTTTCTTCGATACGTCTGAAAGCAAATTTTTATATATATTTTTTTGGCTGTATAATTATAATCACATTTCAAGAATTTATGTCCAATATAAATAAGTAATTTCATTTTCGTTCCTTTCATATGTTTTCTTCCAATGTTTTAACAGTTTTGTTATTTGTGCTTAATTTTTATTTTTTATTGAAAACTCGTTTCTCATATCGATGACAATAAGTTCCTTATCAGTTCAGAAGGTAAATGAAACTAAGGGTAGTTTCACTAGTACCGTGATTTAAGATAAGTATATCGATATCTTTAACTGCTATCAATTTTTTGTCATGAGTACTATTAACTAGAAATATAACTTAAAATAAGAAATATTCATATTCAAATACATAGAACATGTGATTAAATTCTATCAACTAACCAATAAAAAACACAAGTATCCTTTCAAAAATGAAAGTGCTAAAGAAATTCCTTAAATTTAGAAAAGCTAATTGCTATTTTATATTTACACCAAGATTATAATCAAAATAATAAATCAAGGAATTAATTATAGCAAACTAAGATTTTTATTAATAACGAGCATTCAAGTTGTTTGATATGAACTCATTGCATTGAATGTCCAATCTAAATATTTTCCTATTAGACTCTGCTTGTTCCTCAGAACAATCTTCTTATTATCATTAATAATGCTCCAAGTCCTTCTAATAAATGTAACAATATTGTTTTAAACTAACTATATAACTAATAGTTAATGCTTATGAACTGCTATTAATTAACTATAATCGTTGCCATTATTTCTTGTCTGTTTTTTCCTTTGCCATTTTTTTTTTACTTCCTCCTTTATGATTATTATTTTTTTTTGGTGTATTTGAAAAGAACTATTACAGAAAAAAAAATGAACTACTCTTTATTAATGAAAGTTACTCTTATAATCAACCCTTTATAAAAGAAGAAAATTCAAAATATATTATATCTATATATGAAATACATCTCTAAAGCAATGAAAATTTTCACATCAACCATATAGAATACTAAAAATTGCCAACGTAGCTTTTATCAAACCCTCGCATGCTTGAATTTCATGTTCAATATTGCTTCACTTCTAGTTGCATTAAAGATATCCGAACACATAATGAGATCGGTGATCCTTAATTACTTCTTGCTCATTCATCTTGCTACCCATCAAATTGAAAGGTATCAAAACCCACAAAGTTAGACCCTCTACAATATCCTCTGTGCCCTCCACGTCAGGACTCAGTTGCCCCCACAATGCATTGTGCTACCCTGATTTGGCACAATTTTGGTTGTGTTTGGGAGTGAGAATTTCGAAGGAAGCAGGAAGGATGAGTACATTTTTTGATTTAAGAAAATATATTCTAATAAAAGAATTTCCAAAAATGAAAAAAGAATAAAATGATAGTTTATCATATAACATTTCTATCTCCTGAAGTTTATCAAACAACATTTCTATCTCCTGAATATTAGTCTTATAAATATTATATAACTCTCCAAATAGTTTTTTATTTTAAAATCTTTTTCTTATCCCTTTTGTCTAGTTACTGTTGATGCTAACATGTGTAGATCTGGTTTAGGGGCTTTTTTTTTTTTTTTTTTTTTTGCCTATTTCCTTTGTGTTTCAAAGCTTCACCCAACTTATGATCTTCACTGCTCCTTACCTTATAGAGAGTTCATGAGCCTTTATTCTTCAATTACAGGGAGAAAAAAAAAAAAACTTTCCACAACCAGTCCCCTCGATGTCATGTCTAAATTTTGATACTCCAACTTATAACACTTAAAGACGAACAGCATAGTTATACTCTACATCTGAGAGAGAATAGAGTTTTTACAATTACGTGTCATGCATTAGCCTAACCTATGATAGTTCTTATATGATTATAATCTAAATATAAATGTGTGTGCAGCTATAACATGTAATAAGATTGTTGGTAACCCAAAATTAATATTAAGTTAGGAAATAATTAACTGTATTTATTAATTGTTTAATTATAATATTGAAAAGGGATTAAAGGGGAGAATATGGTTATTTAGGGGATATGGGGTGCACGGAATGATACCCTGACTGGTAAATCCATAAGATTATAACCATGTTCCTCCTTGGGAACTATTTGTACTGTAGATTGGAAGGATTTTGGAGTGTTGTAGTGCTCTTGGAGATGAAACCTTTGAAAAAAGGAGATTGTATAACTGATGCTCCAGGAAGACGCCCTTTGACCTGTCGCTCTCCAAACCCAAGAAACCAGAAAAAGCCTGCATCAAACTCATACTAGGAAGGAAAGATTCTTCGTAGTTTACTTCCCCTATCCACCTTTTGCTATAACCAAATGAGGTTATCTGATCAGTGACAGTACTAAAAGGTGATTTACTTGTTCCCAAGGACAGGGAAAGGTCCTTTTCATGCTGACCAGGAAGCTCCTTGGACCATGTGACTATCTTGGCGCCCAAGGTCTCAAGAGGTAATGGTAACATGCAGAAGAAAAAAGAGGGAGGACGATATGCACAGGGGGAGAATCCATCTTTCTCTCTCAAAACCACAATACACGTACCTAGAGCTGTACCAACAACCAAGCCCAAGAAACACACTAGAACATCACTTCCTCGAACCTGAAACATAGATCCCCTAACCAGAAAATGCTGTAACCAGTACCCAGAAACTGTTCTCTGATAAAAAGGGCGTCCTACAGTCGGAGACAGTGTCCATTCATCCCCTAAAGGGCTAAGGGTAATGACGGTGCTCGTTTTCTTATAAGTTTGTAGGATGGGTAATTTCTCTCAATCCTATTTTGCTCACACTACTCTTCTAAAACTTACAAATCTAGATCTCTAATCTTAGTTAGAGCACAAACTCTTACGAAGACAAAAACAGGTTTGGAACATAGATAAAAATAGAAATTTGGTGCACTGTCCTTTCGACATCACTTTTGCCATTTATTTGTCCTTCTATTTAATTTGATGCACTATAAACCGACACATGGTTTGCTGATGGTCTTGCCTTACTTCGTTCACATTCTGCTCATATTTCTTTAGAGCTTGAGTTCATTCCTAAATTCTTTTATTAGTGGATCATCTTTAAGAACTTTTATAAATATTTGATTAGTCTAGAGACTAGCCTTAACACTAACTTAGAGTAAATCTTTCCTTCGATCTAAAGTTTAACTATGCCGAAAAGAAAATCAACACCTGTGTTTAAAGCATTTTTTAATTTTAACTAAAAAAGCACATAACCTACTTTAGGTTCTAATATTGATTTTTGAGTCAATGGACTTCAACAAGTTACTGTTCAAATTAGTTTTCAGTTGAAATTTGGTTTCAATAGAACCAATATAATCTTGCTATCAAGATTAACTTTGCTAAAAAACACTTAAAATTATACTCTTACAAGAGCTTTTTGGACTTACAGTGTGCAAAATTCACATGATTATTAATTTTATTTTGTGCTAGAATTACTATTTATTTAAAATAATTAATACTAGTGATTGAATTTTGAATTATAGAAGCTTTTCTATCATACTTGATAGAACTGACGATTAATTGATTTTATTGTTCCAATAGAAAATTTTGGTAGTTAAAAACTTTTCTAATTGAAAACATAACTAATTAAAATGCATAAAAATAAAGAGGATGGGCTTGAGAGAATTGAACTAACAATTCATACTAGTTCAGTCATAAATGTTACCTACATCCTTGAGTAATAGTTTGAAATTTTCTTCATTTGTTGAATTTTTGTGGACAAAGACTCTGATCTGACAAATCTTTCTCCATTCAATCCCAAGCATGTAGTGGTTTCTGGTTTTTTTTTTTTTTTTTAAGGATACCGCAAAAACCTCCATCTGTCTCAACCAAAACTAGAGTAACCTAGTTTCTCCCAGTGACATCACACAATCCTCCCTTTATCTCAACTCAAAATAGTGTATCTAAGTGGTTTCTTTCCCCTAATGGCACCACAAAAATCTTTCTATATTAACCCGAAATAAAGTAATCTCTTAATATGTGATTGCTTCTATAAATAAGCTATAATAGGTTACAACAATCGTCTCACTTGAGTAGATAAGACAGTCTAAGTGTAGTATATGGGATGACAAAAACATAGCAACCTAGCTCTCTTTGATTTTGAACCATTGTCATCCATTGATCTTCTCCGAAAGGGATTTCATTTTGTAGATGAGCTTCTATAATTTTGGTAGTAGTTGGAGAGTGATTAAAGTCAAGAGAATGAGTCATTTCAACATAGGAAATGATTCATGTGGAATTTTAGTAGTTGTTGGTTCAATCACCCAATAGGTGCTAAAGTATTGTTCTTTATATATATAATTATCTTTATGCTTTGTTTTGGATGTGTAGAGAAATAAGAGAAAAGAAAATAAAAAGAAAGAAAATGAAGAGTGTTTTGACCTCCAATGATGTCCTCATCAGTTTGAGCTCTTTGTGGTTCAAGTGGGGGACTTACAAGGTCTGATGCTCAAATCAGAACTAATTCCACTTAGGTGCAAGTGAAAATATATAGATGAATTACTTACCTTGCTTCTGAGGAGACCCCTTATTTAAAATGAAGTCCAGTCCCTTGAGTTTAGGAGTTGTTATAGTTTCTCTCTCTCTTCAGAGATCCTTGGCCCATCTATGTTACATGGGATTCTCTTTTTCAAATAGTAGTCATACTTAGTTAATGGGATTTTGTAGAGATACTCTCTAATATTCTCTGTTTGACATATTCTCCATCACCCTAATCTCATAGGCTCTGGGGCCAACCTATAATCCCAAAAGATATTTCAATCTAAAGAGAAAAATATATTTTTTCTCCTATTATTTGAAAGGAAAAAGGACTGAAAATAATAATGAAAAAATGAAAAGTACGTAAATAACATATTTGTCCTTAGTGTAATAAAGTATAAACATGTTATTTTTTATTTAATTTCTAAATAACTTTTAAAGATTACATAAATAAATAAATATTACTTAAAAAGTTTAATTTATTAACGGAAAATTTATAAAATTAGTTTGAAATTATTTGTTTAAATAAAAATAAATTTAATATAAGTTTAATTTATAATATTTTCATATATAAGACCTATAACCTAAATTTAAAATTTTTATTATAATTTGTTTACTAAATTATTCTACTTTTTCGGTAAATGAAATTGTTTCACAATTATTTTATCCAAAGTAATTTTTTTTCTCAATTTTGTTCTATGCCACCATACAACGCCCTCAAACTCTTCTCATTGATGTCGTAGGATACAAATGTGTTTTGGTAGTTCCCTCCTCTATTTCACATTTTCTTAGATGAAGTGGAGGGAAAAGCTCTATATGGGTTCGATGGTCAAATTTTTTTTTTTCTTCATTTTGTTTTCTCCTCTGTATCAAATAAGAGAAAACTTAAGAATCATATCATTTTTTTTTTATATACATTTTCTTTTCCATCATTTTCTGTTGAACCAAATAATGAGTTAATGTTCTAGCAATTAAATAGATTTTCCTCGTTTAATAACTGATATAAAGTCATCAATTATTAATCAA
This sequence comes from Pterocarpus santalinus, assembly GCA_031439595.1. Lineage (NCBI taxonomy): Eukaryota > Viridiplantae > Streptophyta > Magnoliopsida > Fabales > Fabaceae > Pterocarpus > Pterocarpus santalinus. The sequence goes on from CM062523.1 coordinate 8,807,322, forward strand.
ATTAATCTTAAACATTTAAGTATATATCATAAGTCAAAATGCTATCAGTTTAAATTTGAAACTCAAATATAAAATGCATTTTATAAATTAGATGAATCAATTAACAATATAATCAGGTAAATCATATCACAGTTACAATTATCATAATTATAGTCATCAAATCATATTTAAATACATTACCATGCACTTCTTGTTTGTTGAATTTCAAACATATTTATAAATAAGCTCACCTATAAATTGAGACTTTTCTCTTTTATAATTAATCAAGTCATCAAGAAAGAAAATATTTGAGTTTTCTTTCAAGAGGTTTTCTCATAATTTTTTTAGAAAGAAGTGTGTTCTACATTATCAAGAGAGTGTTATTGTTCTCTCCTTATGTTAAGAAAGAACTATAATATTTTTTTTCTCAAAGAAAATTATTCATTTCTTTTAAGGGTTCTGAAAGCATTGGTTAAAGAACCAAAAGTAAAAAATTAATGGGCATTAATTAGCAAAACCTTTCTTTTAATATTTTGCATAAGTTTAATTTTCTTAGCTCTACATCTTAGCTGCATCATATATTTGGTACCTAATAATGGTATAAAAGTCAAATGTTATTGCTTGATTATTATTTACGCTATAATTACTGTATATGTTTAAAAGTTTAAAATTATGACTGGGAAATTCAATGGGAGTAATATTTCTTTGTAGAAATTGAAGATGGAGGCTATTATAAGGAAAAACAATTGCTTAGCAACAATCGAAGGAAAACTCACTTGCATTACAAATGACAAGTGGAAAGTGACAATGCTATTTGAATTTTGCATTTGCTACTAACAGATTCAATCTTGTTAAGTGTTGCAAGGAAAAAGACAGTAAAGAAAAATATAAAATGCCCTCACCAAATTTTATGAGGCCAAGTCAATTTATAACGAGATACCAGTCAATTGAGTGAATCCACATTGGCAATAGATCATGCCAGTACTATTCTCCCAAATTACAATGTTGGCTTAAAAAGTAGCAGCAAATAAACATGCAGTGCTTCTACTTCAAAATCTATCGGATTCATATGATCAGTTCATCATCTACTTTAAACCATGATTTGGAGATTTCTAAACAGAAAATCAGACATGCCATCAGTCTTTGCCTTTAACTTTTGCCTTGGAGAGAAAAAATGGGGAAAGGGCGCAAGAAGAACGTATTAGAATGGGGGAGGTGGAAATTTTGGTAGGGATGATCACATGCTCTAAGCATGGCATGTTTAACAAGGGAATAAGTTCCACACGATGCCTCAAAGTCTTATATGGACAAATTTAATGACATCCTCAACTTTCAAGTTAAGATCAAGAGGATGAATAACAAGGACAAGACAAGTTCTGCAAGGGTGAAATTAAGGGCCAAGACATTGAGCCAGCAAAAGGTTGACTCCTTCACCAAGGCCTCATTTTGGAGCCTCAGAACCACGGATAAAATTACCATCAATTCTGTCTTTGAGTCTTTCCCATGACATATATATAACCACAGGAAATAATGCTATTTAAATTAAATACATAGGAACTGATCGAATTCCGAGCAGATTGTGCTAACAATACCATTCTTCAAATGAAGCTTAACAGTTAAGAACTTCATGCTGAAACTTTGGCCTCAATTTTGTTGAAGATGAAATTGAAATCCACTTTCCGGTTCCTTCTAGTCCTCAATTGGACTACCATTTTAAGCACGAGGCTACCAACCGCAGCCTTCAGATTTGCATAGTAATAAGGAAACTCTATCTTTTCCTCCTACAAATATTTTCAAAGAATTTGCATAAAAATCTAAGCAAAAATTAGTTAATTTATATCCATAACATTAGCCAAAAGGTTGAGCCAACTATTTGAAAAAACAGTCGCGACTGTCGTGTTATCTGTATATGCCGTTCTCCACAATCAACTCATGAAGATTGCAGTTAAAATAAATAAGGATTTCAATTATATACATGTAGAATTGATATTCTACCTTAACTAATAATGTAGATACATATTAGCATCGTAAAGTTAGGTACTTACATAATTGAAATATTTACTTATTTAAACTGCAATCCACAAATACCGATCAATATATCTAATCACTATGTCCAAAAATCACTTCTCTTGAACCAATTCATTTGAAGTCACTATGCATTATCTAGCTAGGCAACTCCAAATTTCTGATGTTTTTATCTTCTTGAAAGCCCAGATATAGCAATTACTTCATAACAACGTCAGATGGTGATTCGAGTTAGTCATGCGTGCAACATAACATGCGGAAAGAAAAGCACACCCGATCAAAGAAGCTAAATCAAGCATTTTCAGAAATAACACATTTACCACTATTTTCCTGTTCAGAGTAAAATTTGGACTAATGATAACTAAACCTTTGTAAACCAAAAGCTTTGGTATTGTATGTAATATAATCGCATTCTCATTATGCAAATTCACTCACATTCTGTCTAAACTACATGAATTAAGCCTATTGCTGTGTGCTCAATAATCAATTTTATGATCGATAATCAATTAAGAAATTTCTTGTAATCTCAAAGTAATATAAAAATTCAATCATAACATAATGTAATACATACATATATGGTACACTGTTAAGTTTAATTAGTAGCTCTGCAAACGATGGGGTTAATTTAAGCAACTACAGTGTTGATGGTATTAGGGTTGGTGGGGTGCATCTCCGAAAACTTTGCTCAATAAAACGACAGTGGACCATAGCATTATGCATTTTTCCCTTCTCTCTTTTTTTTTTTTTGTGCATCATCTAACTATGGTATATTGCTAAAAGGTTTGTGAATGTGTTGCTCACAAATTAAGCTTTTCTTATGTACATCATATAGTGAATATGAAGGAAAAGAATGAATTAATTAAGAACGTTTCTACGCCTAGATACCATATTGAATGAACTATATATAAGAGGAACTCACTCATTAAAGACGGTGCATTGCACTTGATCATGTGCTATATATTGGGAACTACCACTGCACAAAAAAAAATTGAATTTTAATTTAAAATCTCATTGATCAGAACTGAGTAGGCCAGTTTCCTCGTCATTTACACTTTCCTCCTCTGTAGTTACCTGCGATAACTCCACTGCCCTCTTAGTTTGGTGCCCCCAATCTGTTTTTACCAATGTGTACACCATCATACAAACACAAGAAACCTGTGCTGCTAACATTCCAGACCACAACCCCACCAATTCATATCTGTATATGAATGTAGCAAAAATAGCCACTGGCAATCCAATTAAATAAAATGCACACAAATTAATTCTAGCACCTAGATAAGGGCGTGCAGTCCCAGATAATATCCCACATGACACTGTCTGAGGCCAATTGCTAATCTCACACAATCCCAAAATTGGAAGTACCGTTGTGACCATCTCAATGATTTGTGTCTCATCAGTGAAAAGCTTAGCCCAATTTTTCCTCACAGACATCAAGAATATGCAGGCTGTGACACCACATGTGAGTGCTATGACAAAACCTATTATGGCTGTACCTTGTGCCCTGCAGGGTTGCCCTGCACCTAATGAGTGACCAATTCTTGTTGTCAATGCTGCACTCAGTGAGAATGGGAATACATAAAGGAACCCAAGTGTTTGAATTAGAATCCCCATTGTTGCAACTGTGGCTTGAGGGTTGCTCAAAAGGCCACATAGAAAGAGCATTATCTCATACCACCACCACTCCAAGCACACAGAAATGCAACTAGGCAATGCCAAACTCAGCAATTGCTTCCACCCATGAAATGCTGAGAGGAATGAAGCTCCTTGCCAAGGCTTCAATGGTTTCTTTGAGAAAAATAGATATAGCAACAAGCCTAAGATCATGTTTATGGAATTCAAGCCAGTGGCTAATGCAATACCCTTTACTCCTAAGTTCAAGTATATTGCCAAGAAGTAATTGATGGGGAGGTGCAAAATTGCTGCACAAGATGCAGCTATAGTTATTGGGGTGGTTAAGCCTTGTGTCCTTAGGAAAGTCCTCAATGGATTTAAATGAGCTTGTGCTAGAAGTTCTGGGATTGAGAAGACCATATAAACTTGTGCAACTTTTATGACTTGTGGGTCTTGACCTAGCATTTGAAGGATTGGTTCCATGTTCAGCCATGATATTGAAATTGGTATGGCAACAACTAGGAGGAGACATACTGTCCTGAAAAATGTTTGGCTTAGAACTGACCATCTCTTCGCACCATATGCTTGGCAACAAATTGGGTCCATTCCCATGGTGAGGCCTTTGAGGACTGAATTGGCGGTGATGTTGGCAAAACCAAGTGCTAGTGAGCCCCCTGCTAGCTCTACTTTCCCCTGGCGACCCAAGAACAGCATGGAGACAGCAGTTCTAGAATACAACATGAGGCTAGTCATTATTATGGGGCATGAAACCTTAGCAAGTGATTGCAACTCCTCTTTCACCTGCATGCAATTGCATTTCGTATTTGTCAACAAAAAAAGCCATTTAATGTACTAATATGTGCATATATTTTGCAACTAAACAATGGGATATGATTTCCATTTTAACCTATGCTTACAACTCCAACTTTATTTTTCAAGTAGCTAGGGACTCATAATGTGATGTATATATTCCAATTACAAATCAACAATGGATGACCTTTTTTTTATTGTTTCAAAATCAAAATGATTCTTTCATACTTTTTTTGACGTACATGATCAAAGTTTTATACTTTTTTTTTAATAGGAATAAGTTCCTAGGCCTTACACATATGTTAGGTTTTCTTGTAAACGAATGGGATAATATTTTTATGCAAGAATCAAAATAATGTAACTTTAACACCATAACAATAATGTTATACTGCTTCACATTGGCAAATGACAACTATTTTTTAGTTACAAACACTTTCTTTGGAAAACACTCTTAAACTAGTTGAATATTAACATATTCTCATCTAAACAAGAATCATAACACCCTCTCCGCCTCTTTGATCTATTCAATTACAAAAATAAATAATTTTAGGATAGAGATATTCTTTCCTCATTAATATCAATAAAATACAGATACCTCAAAAGTTAACAGTTAATACCAATTATATTGATTAACCACAATATCACTTCTTCAATTCTCTCTCTTTTTTTTTCCCTGTTTTTCTCACGTTTTTTAATGCTCGATATTTATGAGTTTTCGTCTGAATTTATTCAGAATTATTTTAAAATTCTTACAATAGATTAACCAATAACATGATTGATTGAAAGCTAATTACGTATTCTATTTTGAGCTTCTAATTAACCTTCAATAATCTACAATATCCCAGCAAAACCACCAAGCAATTTAAAGTGGCCTCAGTATATACATTCGCATCTAAGCAATGGATAAATTTGCTCATACAAAATCCGCAAGGCAATTACAAAATTCTGAGGCAGATTCGATTAATTCAGATTCTGCAGATGAGGAATTTAACATACTTATAAATACCTCGGGCAACGAAAATGATCTGAGTCTAAAAATTGTGTAGCAAGAATAAAGATATGTACGAAAAGTGAGCGTCCAGGTGAGGGAGGGATGAATCATAAAGTACTAATTTGTACCGAAAAGAAGCATAAAGCATCAATTCCTAACTTCGAACCGGCATTCACACGAAAAAGTTAGGTATCACTTGAAGTTTCACGTGTTATAATTTTTTTTTTTTTTTATATTGATGATAATGAGGTTTGAATTTAGAATCTCATATAAATTATCTAAATTTCTTACCACTAGACCACTACTAATGACTTACCTGTTATAATTTAATGAAAAATTCGAAGTTAAAACTTTTATCTAAATAGTAAAATATTTCTATCTATGGTTTAATCAAGATTTTGGTCCCTACAGTTTCTTTAACTAATTTAGGTTTCGGTACCTATAATTTTATTTTTGAAGTATTGATCTTTATAATATCAAAAATTTAGTTTTTTGTCCTTACAATTAAATATTAATCCTTAATTTTTTTTTCTTTTTTGGTTTTAATTATTCTTCATAAAAAATTGGTTCTTATTTTTCATTAAAAATTGGACCTTATGGTTTAGTTTATTTTAATTTTAAAGAATCCAAACCATAAGGGTTGAAAACTATAAAGACCTATATAAAAAACTTATTTACTTTTGAATGAGCGAGTATTTTTTATTTTTATTTTTTTCATTTAACAATTACCTTGGATTCTATCAAAATTCTCACTATTATTTCTTAGTGTGCTATGGCTCATTGCCCTTATTGTGCATCAAGCCCGAAGTAGGATAAAGTTATTTTGCCTAGTGATTTTGAAACTAGGAATTTCCATTTAAACAACATGATAATATAAAATCACTACAAACATGCATCTAGGATATAAAATTATTAATGTGACTCTATTAAGTAGTTTAAATCTTTTAGAGAGATAGCTCACAAAATAATATCAAAGCTTTTATGATCAAGTGGTGGTCTAGAGCTTGATCCTCATTGACCCTCATTCTTCTAAATTGTTAAATTTTAACATAAGGTAAAATGGGTCTATGCATTGTCCATGATTCATCCCCAAAAAAGCTTTTGTGTGAGGAGATATATTAAAATATAAATTATTCATATGCCTTTATCTAACAACTTAAACTTTTAAAAGAAATAATTCATGATAAACTGATAATATAGGGTTGTTGCTACTCACTAACACTATATGCTATATTTGGCAAAGAGAAAAATTGAGAGGAAGAGAGACTACTCACTAACACTATATGCTATGTTTGGCAACTAGAAATTGAGTGGAAGAGAGACGGGAAGACGGGGATCAATATAAGTGGTAAGATAATTGACTGAGGGTAGTTTATGAGTCTAGTGTATTGTTCAGTTCTGTCAATATCTCAACAAGAAAAGCTTACTCAGGTTGCAAAAAGGAAAATCTACTGCCATAACTTTTTAGGGCCTTAAAATATTCAATTCTTAAGAATTAATGATGTAGGAGAAAAAAGGAGAAATAAGAAAGAAAAGAAAATGAAAAACAAAGACAGTGATCATATAATGTATAGTTACCCTATATTTCTCATATATAGGCTCTAGATTAGGACAAGCCGCCACCAGAAAATGTGGTGTAGTTGCATAATATGAGCATGTGAACCAATTAGACTAAGACAAAATAATGCATCTTCTAGGTAGATTTTTAAAAGAAATGAGGTAAGCTTTATAGAGACAGTTTCGAACATCATCATCATATTCATGAATTATTTACAGCATCAAAAACAACAAAATTCATGAATTATGTATCGCGATTAGAAGCACCATGTATGAGGACTATCTTCGACTCTCAAGTCTAGAGCAAATTTCATGATTGGTTATGATGCATGTCACCACACGCATGAGCGAAATAGCTAGTAATGAAAAAAAAAAAGTTATTTGTACACAATTTTGAGACTTATTTTATATGACATATTAAAGTGTCTATTAATCATTGGTGAAAGTGAATCTCACTTTTTGTCTAACTAATAATTAAGGGACACTTTAATACGTCTCTTATAAGTAAGTTTCAAAGATGAGTATAAATAATATGTTTTGTAAGAAAGATAAATGAAAAGTGCAGAGCTGACTCAGTCATGCATCACGAGATTCACAACCATGAAAACTGCCAAAATGGCTTTGAAGAGTGGAAAGATCCAAAACCAGATTCATGGGTATGTCTGTCATTTGCTATTTGAAACATTCCCAAAATTCTGACGGAAATTTAATATTTATTTGGATTAACTTGTCTTGTGTTTAAAATAATTTATAATCCAAAGCTTTTTAATAGAACTTTAAAAAAAAAAATTATCAAAGAATATAAAAAAGAGAATAAACCAATCATGTTCTTAGTTCTCCAAATTTCTCATAGTTCCACTCCATCTCGATGGAGCAGAAGAATACAAATTGTATCAATTATCAAATGACCCAACAATGCAAAGAAGAGAGAGCATATATATGTCCACAACCAAATGCATGGTAACATATAACATTTCCCATGTCAGAAGCTTTGGGCCAATATATAGGCCATGGTTGTTAAAATACGGATGAAAAACATGAGGAAACCTGAGAAAACTACCATGTCCCCATTAATAAAGCAGGGACAGAACGAGGGATGTCAATGTTTTCCCGGTCTATGAGGATCCATGCATGGCCAATTTGATTCTTTAAGTTAGGGAAAAGTTTTCTAAAATACCAGAATGGGGATAATTTTTTTTTTTTTTTTTTTTAAGACAGATTCAGAGACGAAGATGGAAACTACACTCTCCATCCTTCGGGATCTCCATAAATGCAAATAATAAAACGTACTTCCTAAATTTTAATCTTATTTATATCATTTTAATATTATAGATTATTACATTAATTATTAAGAAAAAAGTCTCCAAAGCAACCTAAATTTAAGGATTAGTTTGATTTGTAAATTAGAGGGATAACAAAGTGTAATTTTTGGATTTAATTTCTAGGTATTGATGGTATAAAATAATTTTACACTATCAAGAATTATGATTTGACATTTTTCTAAATTTTTATTGACTAATAATATAAAATTATTTTATACTGTAAATATATAAAAATTATTCTCTCAATTTTTTTTCTTAAAAGTTGTTCATACAATTTCAGATAAAAGATAGCAATTGAATAAAGTCTTTTTTAAAGTGATGGCTTCAAATTCGAACCCATAACATTACATGTAAAGTTTATCGGAGATTACAGTTCGCTTTTACTGCAATCAATTACTTGTCAATTAACAAGGTTGAATTTTAAACAAAAGAAAAAAAAAAGGCTGATATACAGCAGTTTTTACAAGAAGAAACTGAAATTGTGGCCTATCACTAAATAAAAAGGTAAAAATCCGAAAACAATAAAACAGAGTTTAACTCCTAGAATTGTCTTCTTAGAAGTTTCGAGATTTTCCTATTCTTCGCGCGAAAATTATTCTTATCATTTTGCAATACAAAAAAATTCTTGTGATTTATAGATAGAGATTAATTTTAGAGTTTAATTTATATATACTAGTAGTGTAAAATAATTTTATACTATCAATTAATATAAATACAAAAAAGTGTCAAATCATGATAAGTCTCTTATTATGGTGGGTAGTTACTTGGTATGATTTGACACTTTCTTATATTTCTATTGGTTGACAGTGTAAAGTTATTTTTTACTGTCAGTATATACGAATTAAACACATAATTTTAATACATATGCATTTATTTGTAAGATTTTTAAAATTATAGATAGATAAGTTAAATATTTTTACTAATGTAATAATATTTGCTTGAATATTTTTATAAAAAAATTTTACAAAGATAAAATATATGGATAGTTTATTGACATGTCCCTCTATACATAAAGGACCCTAGTTTATTAACTATATTCTTTTAATTATAAGGTTTTCAAATAGAGCAATGATATTTGTACATAAACTTTATATACACCATGCATTTTGACACTTTGTTTTTCTTTTCTTTCAACTTCAATAGGTATTTTTCAATAGAAAACAATCATATTTAAGCATTTGAGATTCTATAGAGGGCATGACTCTCCAATTATTTGATTAAAGGGAATGAGCATCTACATATGTTGGTTGGTTGCATTTTGACACTTAAAAGTTTATATATTAATAACTGTGGATTTTAGTTATGTTATTAGTAAATCAATCTGAATATCATGTGTTAATAACTTAGAATTTTAACCATCTTACTTATAAATTAAGTAAAAGATTTTGCATATATTGTTAATTATATTTCCAAATTTACCGATAAGATAACTAAAATATTCAGCTATAAACACACAATTTATCAAAATCAAATTTAATATCATTACTCTTTCAAATATTTCGGCCTTTCAACTTCTAAACAAAAAGGAGCCGAAAGAAAAAAGCAAGAAATAAGTAGCAGCTTGCAAAAGCAAGCACAGTGAAATAGTGAGAGATAAGTTACAAACCTCAGCGGGAGAAAGACCAGGAAGAAGGGCAATGAGGTGATTTTGTAGGCGGTGAAGAAGGCCTTGAATGAATATTGTGCCACTGTTGCAAGCTCCTTCTCCGCCTTCTGTGGTTGTTCTCATTCTGCCTTCATTGTAGTCTTCTCCAACCTTTGACACCACATGGTCACCATTTATATCTCCTCGAGATTCAGCACCAGTGCACATGTTTTCTCTCCAGGCTTTAATTGGCAAAATGGTATAGAATATAGATAAACAAGCCTTAAAAAAAAAAAAAAAAAACAAAAACAAAAACACCCATTTCCAAAATAGTATATATATATATATATATATACATGTTGTTTACATATTAATTAAACAATTAATTAAGGATGCTCGAAAACAAAAGAAAACACATTGATCCTTCTCATTCCCCAAGAGACATAGCAATAAGAGAAAAAGAATTAAAATGTCTTAAAAGTGATGAAAATAAAAAACCAACATGTTTTTTTTAAAAAATAACCAAACCTTGGTATCTGAAGAAAGATGTGTACGGACACTGAAGAATGTCGTTAAGGTTTGCAAGTCTCCTTGGCCATGGCATGGGAAGTGTAACTGCAAAAGAAGATGGGTACTGCCCAGAGGCGTTTTGGGACTTGGAAAACAGACCCTTTACAACTTAATTAATCAGTACTACATCCCCTAAACCCTTTGTGTTTACTTTATACTTGTGCCTAATATTGTAATTACCTAAATTAAGCCATTAATAGCACCGATGTTCGAACTTTATAGTTTGCTTCACACAGCATTTTTCTTTCTTCCCTAATAATAATGTAATGTCAATCCAGTCAAAGATGAAAGACTAACAAAATAAAATACGCTTTCTTTTATACTTTTATTAAAACTCATGTACAGACTAATACATAATTGATTTAAGTAATTTAATATTTATTTTCTTTAAATAAAGTCTTGATTTCGAATTTTATAAATAATAAATAATAATATTTGTCCCATAGTGGACCATTTAGATTTGAATCAAATTAGCCAAGTCTAATAGATTTTTAAATATTAGTAGTTTAGATAAGGAAAAAAATAATTATGCTCCACATATAATTCTTGATATTAGTTTTAATGATGAAACATGTCAATAAAGTTAAATAGAATATTCTTAAGAACAATAACACATATTTTTCAAAAATATGTTTACATTTTTTGTACAATAAAGGAATCATCATAGCAAGAATTTATGAGCTTTAAGCACATGTCTCCTCTACTACAATTACTTGAATTGGCTCTATCCGTTATATACCCCGTTAAAAATGGTGCAATCTGCACTTTGAAGCTGTCTAAATCCAAATTGATGGAATATCTGTGTATCTAAATTCTTGTGATGCACTTCAATATTTCCTCAAATTTCCCAAATTCTTTTCCTCCGCTATACTCCTCCTTGGCACCAACTGCAACCCCCCACTCCCGCTCTTCTCTTCCTCCAACTTTGCCACCTCCACCCCATGACCACCATCCACCACTAGCTAGCGTTGTGACAGATAGCTTCACGACCTCGATGCTTACTTCACCATTGCATCTTTCTTTTTCCTCCCTTTCTTCTGCACTGGCCGGATGTGATAGCAGCTTTGCATTACAATGGTCACGCCCGCATCGCCTGATGACTTGTTATTCCAGGTTCACCTGAACCTGTTGTTTCCTTCACTTCACTATTATTATTATTGTTGTTGTTGTTGTTATTGTTTTGTTCTTGTTCTCTTATCTGAGGGGTGAGGTTTGGGCCACCGCTTTGCTTGTCTTAACCTATGGGTTGCTCGTCGTACATGGTAAGCACCGTGCCAAGTAGGTGGTGACTGGTTTGGTGGTGGTGGCCAGATATATAGGGGTGGTTGTAATGGTTGGCAGTGAAGGAGCGACGACGAAGGCAAAGAGAACTGGGTGGGGGGTGGGTCGACTGTAGCACTGGAGGGGTGGTTGGCGGTGGCACCAAAGGGTGGGTTGGCAGTGGCATTGACGGAGAAGCGAAGAAGCAGCGAAAGAAAAATGAAGAAGAAACGAGAAGAAGAAAGGGGATGGCTATAGTGCATACATGTGGTGCTAGAGTACCGATAGATCATTAATCTTCACTTGTTGGACTGTCAGGTACATTATGCACCATTTTTAAGTTAGAGCATAGCAAAACACACCTACTTGAATCAAACCCAACTCACATGCACTGGTTTTAAAACAAAAAGCGACTCTTAAAATTTGTGCCTCGATTGAAAAGTGGTTGAGAAAAGGTTGACAAATGAATACGATATAACATATGAGAAATTTAAGAAAAAGATGCTGCAGAAGAAGCATTGTTCTGTGCATAATGAGGTGGTTTTCTATATTTAATGTCAACTAGGCAAAGGTATTGTACTCGCTTGTTAGATGTGATCAATACTTGCTATATTACAAGGTAATTAAAAAGGCCTTGTAATATTAACTATGAGGGAGTGATTATTACTACACCATTTTATTTAATGAAACTATTTATTTAATGAGTTTTTTTTTAATTATACTAAAATATCTTTCTTTCTCTTTTATAGTTAAACTAATAACTCTATTATTAATTTAATATTAATCAAACTTATTATTATTAATATTTTTAAATAAATCTTCTTTTAATATGTCATTATTTGTGTTTTTGTATTTTTTATTTTGTGAAAAATTTCATAAGAATTTTATATAAATTTTATTAAATGATAATTAATTTAATTTTAAAATGTTTAATGCTGATTATGTTTTTATTTTTATATGACCATTAAATATTATAATATTTATAATTAATTTATTTAATATAATTATTTAGATATAAATATTAAATTATTTAAAAAAATTTATAACATAATAATTATTTAAAGAACAAAATAGTAAGTATGTTAGATAAAAATAAAAAATAAAAAAGTGAACAAATAAATTGTAATATAAAACATACACAATGACGGATCCAAAAAATTTAGGTAGTAGAAACAAAAATGTATATAAACATAAAAAAATTTTATATAATTTTTATCTTACAATAAAGTCAAAGTTAACAAAATGATGAGGATAAAATATATGTATACCTATATACTACTAAAAAAAATCTCAAAATTTAGTGGAGGCATATGTGCCCAACTCCTTCTAAGTAGATACATCCTTGAGCATACATATCCAAAATTTTTTCATCTTGTGTTTATAATTTAATCTAATATTAAATAAACATATTACATTAGTATTTGTATGTCAATCAATCAATTTTATTATAGTTTTTATTTTTCATTTTTATTCTTAAATATTAAGGTAACTTAATACATTAAATTAGTTATTTACTTGATAATTATATGCACTATTAGGATAAAAATTTTATACTAATATTTGATGATATATTTTCAAAATATTTAAAGTGTCAACAATGTATGAGATATTAAACTCATTAAGTAAAATAATTATTGGATGATAGTACATTTTTTTTCATTGATACTGAATATTAATTAAATTTCAAAATTATTATCAATAATTATTTTATTTAACTCAAAATTTATTATGTGCAACAATAATTTAATTTTAGTTCATATCATATTTGTGGAATATTAGAATGAAAAAGAAAAAAAATAATATTATGATTAAATAAAGTTATGTGAAGTAACAAACTTAATTCAAGTTGAAAAATATATTTAAAATTAAGAGAATCAATTTGTTACATAATTACATGTCTTTGGTCTTTATGTGAAAATATAAATTTAATGGAAAAATGAGTCAAAATGAAAAGATTTTCATAAAATAAAATACTACAAAAGCAAAAAAAAAAATTGAAGAAAAATATTAATAATATTAAGTATGAATAAAACTAGAAATAATACTAGAATATTTGTTTAATTTCGAAAAAGAATATATGGAGGGCATTTTAGAACAATAAAATTAAAGCATATTAAATAAGAAGTGACGATAGACAAAATGGTGTGGCAATAGTCTCTCCTTAACTATCAAGCTATTAGCAGGGGACAACGGCAAAATTGCCATCAAAGCACATTTTGACGCTACCCTAGTTTGACCTAGTTTACACATCAAGATATCTTTTCGTAAACACAAAGAAAAATTAATGAATTAATATGAGTAATAATGAATTTTATTATAATAAAATTTGTAATTTTTTTCTTTTAACATGGCATTCTCATGTTAGTGAGTGATATAGGAGGTTCTTGATTCCTTATTAACTATTTTTCCTGATTGTATTTTTTCAGTGTTTGAGTGTGGGATTAATATTTACTTAAGACTTTGTTTGAATAGTAACTGTGAGTGAAATTGAATAAAATGAGATGAAATTATATGGAATAACATAAAATGGAATAAAAATATTATACCATCATTTCAATATTAAAGGATGAAAAACAGAAGTTTTTTACTCCCTTGTTTAAAAGTACAATAAAATAGAATGAAATTATAAGAATTTTAAATTATTTAATCTCATTTTAATCCATTCTATCTAAATGAAAGAAAAATAAAAGTATTGAATAGAATGGAATAAAATAATTAAAGTCCATAAATTAGTACATTTCATATATATTTTAAAATCTCTAAATAGTATCATCTAATATTATTTCATTATATTGTACTGTATTTTATCACTTTTTAGTAATTTAAATATAATCTAAAAGTTTAATGATGTCACGCTGATCACAAAAAATATTCTTATAGGAATAAGAAAAATTGTACGTGAAACTCGAGTTGATAACTTTTTTTTTTTCAGCCTTAATCTGTACTCGAGTTCCATCTCTAGAAATCTGACTAATCCAACATGATTTGATGGAGATTCTTAGAGGGATAGGAATATCTCAGCGATAATTAAAGCACCCCTAAACCACACGGGACTATGCTCAACATACCACTGCCCATGCGTGCCCAAGTTTGCATCCAAATGGTTGACTTGACCAACCAGAAATCCACATCATGCGCCACTGCTTACCTATCTTTCAGTTGATTTACGTATTTCTTGAACGTTAACCGGTGCAACGGATTTTAGCCTTTAAGGGATTCTTTTTTAAAACATAAAAATGAACATCAAATGAGACGTATAAAAAGAATTAATTTTCTCTCTTATGCAAGAGAGGAGCTCGAGAATCACGAAGGTAGTTGACACCACTTTCAACCCTGTCTAAAACGTGTCGCTTGCATGAGTCCAGATTTGTTCACTTCTAGCTTTGTCCTATACTCATTCACTGAAGGTGACTTAAGCATCTAAAGGGTATTGCATGTGTCATGCGCTACCACAGTGGCATGCATGGAGTATTATGAATGTTAGTCGGATTAATAAAAATTAGCATTTATCCCCAAAGTGAGCTAACCTGGATGAAATTAGATTAGTTAGCGTCCAATGAATTTTAGATATAAGTAGTTTATAGCAAAAGAAATGCATCTTGTAGCAACTTCATCCTATAGCATTTGAATGGCCAAATTTTTTTTTTTGTTTTTTTAAATCAAATTACTGCAGTGAAATCGGACCATGTTGAAAAGATATGCAATCTTAATGTAAGGATACTTCATTTGTGGAGAGTGCCAAATTTTAGGTGAACAGACTCAAATGATTTTATCTAAATAATCTTCTTTTTTTGTTTAGATAGTCCTAAATAATCTTCCTTGATGAGAATATATGTTGGCATCTAACTTTTTTATTTTATCATTTTTTTATGTTTTATAATTTACATTTTCATATTCAGAGTGATAAGATTTAATGCACAATATGAAGCAATCATGCTATGTTTTAAGGGAATCTTGACAGAAAGACAATGCCATAAGTTTCCAGATGTCTTGGTTTTATTTGACTAGCACCACCCTTAGAATTCGATGGACTTAACATCTCAGTCCATAGTGCCTGTAATAGGTGCAACATCTTATGTTAGATACAATTCTAAGAAATTATAAAAAAGTAAAGTTGCACATTTACCAAAAACTATAGCTTTTGGCCTAGGATAAGTGCTTGATCTTACAAGTAATATCAGAGCCAAGGTCATAGGTTTGAATCTTCCAACTAATACTGGAGAGGAGATTGTTAGTTTTATTTGACCAACATTTGGGTTTAATATTCCATCTTATGGTACCTATAATGAGTGCAATTTCTTATAATATATGCAATTTAAAAAAATTATAAAGAAATAAAGTTATACCTCTGCCAAAAACTAGCTTTTGGCCTAGTGGTAAATACTTAATCCTATAAAATGTAATTTTTAGTGCAATAAACTAACTTAGTTATGAAAAAAAGTCATGATCAGTATAGATTATTCTTCAAATTAATAACAAATGTGAAACTTAGAAATCAATTCATGATACTTAATGCGGATTTAGTTTTATTTGTCCTATATACTAATAATAATCTTGCTTCCACTCATTACAGGCCTTAGGTCAAACTATTCATTTGACTCTATAAAATTAAATGACCATCATAGAAACCCAGAAAATTCAAACAATAACTATATATAACTTTTGGTTTAAAAAAATCAAACTTAGTATGTGTTTATGAGTTGAGGTTTTGGAGGGAAAAAAAAAGGTTTAAAAAGTAAAATGAATTTACAATTATTCTTCAAATTTTTTTTAGTTTTCTTCTATTCTCTTTCAAAATCTCAGCCAACTACCTGATAGATCAAAGTCAAATCAGACTACAAGTTGATTCTCCAAAGCCCAAAAAGCATAAATTTCTTGATGCAATCTTGGCCATTGAGCCTGGTGTGTTGCCGATCTACTTGACCTATCAAGTGGTAAGTTATGTAAAAAGATTAGACATTCTTATAGAGATACAATGATTTGTAATATAAATATTGGTAGGTATACATTATTATACATGTGACTTAATTATTCTTTCACTTTTGTCTCTTTCTTTAAATATTTTATTTTCTTGTCTCTATTTAATATTTAAATAATGAACTCAAAACATTATATATGAAATCATTCTTTAAATTTCAAACATAAACGAAAAAAAGTTACTTTTCTCTTTAAAACAATTGTGGATTTTTCTACTAAAAGAACCACCACTAAAAGTAACCATCTCTCTCAAAAGAAGCATAAAAGGTATAAGAAGTGTCTCTTGCATTGTCAGTGAAGCCCACCCTCAAAGTTGGCTCCTGTAAGGCATGCACAGAACCCATTCTCCAACTCATCGATGGTTCCTTGCTGTGTGTGTACCGTCTACTTTCCATGCATGCTTTCAGTTTTGGGAAGGGGAATATTTCCACTTCTGCACTTCAGTGTTGTTCTTCAACTGATGTCACATGAACACACGAAAGAAAGGACAGGACTCCTACTTTTTTTTTCCCTTTTTGTTTGTGGGTTTTGCTGTGCTCCAGGTTTAAATTTTAATATATTAAATGTTTTTAGAAAATTTATTCATTTTTTATGTAATACTTTTTTTTTTTTTACTAAACTATTAATTGATCTTCCAAAAACATATGACATCAATTTATTCTTTCAAAAATTTGTGATATCAAATAAATCCTATAAAGTTTTTAAATGACATTAAATTAATTCTGCCGTCAACTCATATCTCGCCTAACTATTATTATAACATCTATGGGTCACATTATTTTCTACTTTGGTAGGATTAACTTAATGTCATTTAAATTTTTTGAATAATTTATTTGATAATCATAAATTTTTGGAGAACTAGCTTATTGTCATTTAAAAATTTTGGAGAACTTATTTGATATCATAAGTTTTAAGGATTAAATTGATGTTACATGGATTTTTAAAGGTCCAAATTGATAGTTTAATTCTTTTCTTTTCTTTTTTAATTAATTTTTTAACAAGGACACTTGACAACAAAACTCCATTTTTAATACAATTAAACTGGAGCCACTTTTCACTGTTGAAGAACCTTTTCCGTATTCATACAATTAGAATGTTAGTAAGACTTTATTGTCTTTCCACCTTGAAGCCATAATGCAGGTAGGAACTATCAAAGTGAAAAGTTCAGGAGGCAAAAGGTCAAAGTTTGACGTTCGTGAGATATATCACTTCCTTTTCTTCAAAAAAACAAAAAAATTGATTATTGCCACCTTTTTTTTTCTTTTGGGTAGATTGATTATTGCCACTTGCCAATACATCAATTATATGCTGTAACAAAAACGAAATGATGGATAACCGTGCTTTTGGTTCCCTTTTACTCGAGCATTTGCCTAACTATTATAAGAGTAGCGTTTGGTTCAATTAATTAAGGGAAATGGACTTCATTCATTGGATAACTTTAAACTCAAAAAGGTGAAATGTTAGGTAAACTCATCAAGAAATCTATGTTGCAACTTGGCTGGCATAGGAAACATATATAGGGGGCATCTATTCTTTTACTTATGGTCCAATAAGCAATTGATGAACTCAAAACCCTGTCCTTCACTAAATAAAGTGTCACAGGATCCACTCGTGCACATTTCATAGGCTGATTATTATTGGACCACTGATTGTGGTTCCCGGCAAGGTTACATTGCTAGAGTGATATAATGGACTTCATTTATAATTGGTGGCATTAGCATTATAAGATTGAGATAGGGTAACACATATTATTGGATCAAGGCCTTCAATACTCAACTTGGCACGGTAGGTGATCATGCAGTCTAATTTAGTGGGATGCTTTTAGCAAGTAGGTTGGCAATAATAATTGGAAAATCTAGTGGGAGAAATGAATCTCAGTTAATTTTATGAAAATTTGAATCGGAGATTAAACTGGTAGGTCTCTGATTTATGGTTCTATTGATTTACAGCATGTTTGATTTTCGGTCAAAATCGATTTTAACCAAAAGGGTGGAAACCTTCTCTTTCATAATATCGTCTATAAAAGTGTTATTTTTTATAAAAAAGCGTGATTTGCCTTTTGCATTACAAACCAAACGGGCCATTGACCAATTAAATTTGTAGTTGAATCATAATTAAATCGCAATTTTTGAGCAACAAATATGACTGATTAACAACCCAACCACTTCAGCTGAATAGTTAGGTCAAGTATTTAAAATATTGACTTGGTACTTCATGTTTAGAAATTCCTGAATCAGAATCTGAGACCACACACGAAGCCCTTTTACTAATTTAATCTTCAGATGCCAAGTGATCTTTATGTATGCCACTTTGTTCAAAGAATGAACTTGACCGTACTTTAGTTATGCATGCGTGGGAAGGTTTGGAATATATATACCATCCTCTCACGTTAGTATTTTGTTGGGACCAGTAAATTGGACAGCACTGCCATTGTACGAAGATACCTAATGCCACCAACCATTGCTTCAGCATATGCTAGCTATATATCTGGGAATTGCTCGGCATTAGAACTTTAGACCCAACCTTTGTCATAATTTGATGTATTTGTAAGTTTCCAATACTGATTAGGACATAGATTGAGTTTGGCGATGGAGGGTTGCTTTTTGAAAAGAAAAAGAAGAAAGAAAAGAAAGAAAAATATTTGACGGTTTCCTTTTGATAATTAATTTCTTTTTCAATCCATATTGTGCTTTTAATTGTCCAACTTTAATTGTTTCTTGACCCTTTTGAGCATGAACTGACCAGAAACAAACTTTGCCAAGAACACTAGCTTTTTGTAGTTAAGAAATATGGCGAACACGTTCCAAAGTACAAATTTTATTGCAAAAGAATGCCAAGGTTAAATGAACTCTAACATGCTTGTCTTGCACAATGCCGAGGAGGAGGATATGCTATAATAATGACGTCTAATACTTTATATTATCGCATCAGTTAGAGAACTCAAACATAATAACTAAGCCCGAACATTAATTTTTCATCTCTCAAAATCCTTCTTCACATGTCTGAGGAATGATGACAAGATTTTTGAAATTCATTTATCAATATGGGAATTGTTCATCTTGAGAAATCCACTCTCAATCACGCACTATAAAAATCAAATAAATTTAACACTAACATAGTCAGCACGCTTGTTAAAAGGGGCGCTTTAAGTTAGTAAAAGCTTTAAAAACGAATTTTCATATTGAAAGATTTACACTAACAATGGGCAGCATATTATGAGTTTTTTCTTTAGTATTTAATTATTAATTAATTCGGCTTTTGTTATGACCTGGTTCGGGCAACAAACTAGTCTGTGTGTAACACAAATCAAATCAACTTTGCCTCAACAACTTCGCTGCAGCATCAATCATGTTGCTTTATTGTTTCCCTAGTGTGCCTACCTGGTTGGCTTTCATCGTCACTTTGTGGGACTGGTCTTCAACTCTATTGGCAAGACTAAGTTTGAAAATACTTCTATATCTATGATTGTTAAACTCTTAAGTTAATTCACATGAAAATTTGGACTCAAATAAACTTGAGTGAACTCAAGTAAACTCATATAAATTCAGATAAATTTAGTAAATTCACAAGCTTACGACTTTAGTAAGAATTTGGTCTCTCAAGAAGAGGTGGGTGTGGGCTGAATTGGGTGGATTTGGAGGATTTTTTCAATCCAACTTGCTCATTCAAACAATGGATTGGATTAGGTTGGGTTAAGCAAATTTTTTCTTTTAATTTGACTCAATTCATTGGGTTTGGTTAAACTAGTAGGTCCAATATATATTTAAAAAAAAATTACCTATTAAATAATGTCAAAATATACAATCAAATATAATAAACTTAAATATATAACATAAAATGTAACATAAATATCAAACTTTTAATAACCATAGCAATCTCAATATAAATAAATTTGAAAAAACATTCAAAAGTCTTAGAAGCTTTCAAAGAAACATATTTAAGCCCTAGTAATTTTTAAGAAAAATATATATAAGCCCTAAAAACATAACAAATTACATGAGTATATTGAAATCAATTATCACATATATAGCATATGGAATGATATAATTATTAACTCTATTCTAAATTTTTTCAAGATATACAGTAGCATCCAAACGATCCACTAGACTCTCATTATAATAATCCATCGGATACTCAATCAACTTCTCATAAGTGAGTTGGGATGGATTGTGTGGGTCGAAAATTTTTAAACTTACAACCCAATCCATATCTTATGGATTATAAAATTTTCAGCCAACCCAACCCGTTGACCAAACCCAACCCATATTTTAATGAGTTTAGATTAGGTTAAAACTCGATGGTTAGTAACCCAACCCAGTATCCATGGCTACTCTCAAGCACTAAATTAAATGCAGAATTTTACAAGAAACACTTTTAATTAAACCTTGCAAAATTAAAGACATGATATCTTGACTTAATTTATTTTGATTTTTTGTGATTTTGATTTGTGTTTCATATATTATAACTATTGTATTGGTTTTATCATAATATTGCAAATGAAATTTTGGCATATCTTTGTTTTATCATGAAATTATTTTATTATATTAGATATTATAAATATTTTTCAATGTTATTTTTAAAATAAATAAACTCTTATAAGTTTATAGGTCGAATTTATGATTAAAGTTTACTTAGCTCTATGAATTTGGGTAAGCTCACAGGTTTGACAACCTTAACTACATTAAAGTCAGTTGGGATGGTTAATGGTTTTTTTTTTTTTTTAAATAGGTAGCAAACTCTACAACCCACCAAAACTAGTGGGGAGCACAACGTCAGGTTCAAACAGGATACCAGAAACAAAAAAACAACGACAATACAAATCATAGCAAACTATTCCCCAATAAGGCTAGTTCTGTGTACACCTGGTTAAATATCGTGTAATATGTACTATTTAATTTTGAGAAGTTATTAATTCATTTAACCAAATTTATGAAGTGCGGTTAAACGCGTTGTAAATGCATAAGCTCTCCAAAACCCAAATCTGGCAAACCCCACCGTGAATTTTGCCTCCTCCTCTGCAGCCTACTGCTCCTCCTTTCTATCCCCTTTGTCATCATTGCCTGCCTCCCAAACACCCCCACAACTAAAAATCTGAAAATCAAGGTACCAAAGAAAAATTGAAAGTTGCAAAATCTTCAGTGTTGGACGATGCGCAATGAAGCTTGCGGCTATGCGATTAGGGTGGTACGGTTAACGGTAAAGATTAGCTTGTTCCATGGTGCACTCTCTTTTTTCTAAATGATGCACTACACGCCATAATTAAAATGGTACTTCACAGAACTTGCCCAACAACAAAGCCAATCCTAAAGCCACCACACCGCAAAGAGAAAATGTTGCAAGTTAAACATGATCACCTTCCGTCATCAAAACAGACCCATCAAAAATAGCCGATGATCCACTGCAGCCTCATTTCAATCATCCCAGATTCATCAAAAGAAAGCACGGACAGAAATCAGCAAGCAGAATATAGAGTGCACAGCTGTGAGATTCACTATTCACAGCAGAATATAGGATGGTTCGTGGTTATATTAACTATTAAATTAAGGAATTTAAAGTTTTATAATACTCAATTTTGAATCAAAATATTTACATATTAGCATTTATTTGAGTAAGTATTATTTTTTTAGATGGTATCTTTAGAAGATGTAATATGTATGCTTTTACTCTTTACTCCTATGAAAAACGTTTTTAGTCAAAATCTGGTTTTAACAACTTTAGTAATTATTAACTTACTTGGAATTCTTTAACGGACCAACTTGATTTGAACTAAAATAGTAGTTTGATAAATTTTAAATACTGATAATTTAGATCAAAAGATAATTACAAACTTACTTTTCTATGTTCGAAATATATTTTTGTTTATAGTTGTTATTGTTATAATTCAAAATTTGACTGCTAATACATTATTTATCAATACGTAATAACAAGTCGTTAGTATAACTCAAACTCATAAATATATCACAAACTCGGATTATTACCCATCTATGTTGATCAAGTCAAATTTATTTAATTATATTATATTGTTTAATAAATGAACTTCAATTAATACTTTTCTTCTAAATCACTACTTTTTAGGTTTGGTGTGTGTACTGTTTGTCTAGTATCATGCATGTTCCTAACTTTTGCTCATACTCTTAACCCTATACCTAACAATGACAATTCGACATTTTTGTCCTTTTTTATAATTAATTACTATTATTTAGAGTTTATTAAACTTTAATTAATTTAATTTTATTATTGAAATAATTTTTTTTAATATGATTTTTTTTCATTTATAAAATATGAATTTGATATATATTTTACTTTTGAGCCTTAAACCAGTTAAACTAATTAAACGTTAATACGTATCTGCCTTTTCTTTTTTTCAAAAGAAGCTATAGCTTTTAGCAAAACCAAATAGATTACTATACTATAAGTAAGCATTATAGTCTAGACATAGCAATAATCATTGAAAGACACAAATAATAGTCTCGATACATATACTATATATAAAACGAGTGTAAGTTTCCTCATGCCATTGGTTTAGTCATTTCGTTTGTACTATGAATTGTAATGGGAACCAACAACATAACAACCGACAAGCCACTCATGTATCATTTTTAATTTGTTTCTAACTTCACCATTATTATGATCGGTTGGCTTGATGTCCAGTCAGTGGGTCATCACATCGTACCTTGTCCAGAAAAGAAGAGAAAAGAAAGGTTAATTTGTTGGAATATTCTTATCTACCATGGGTCACAGTGATGGCAATCTTGGCGGAATGTATTAAGACTCAGGTATGCCTAGAGATCACACAGCAGCCCGTATCCATGTCAACATTTGGGTAGCAAACACCTGGCACTTTGTTTTCCTTCGCCTCTCCTTTTTATATGTATGGTAACCATGAGAAAGGATCTTCATGTGCAAATTATACCTGACATAATTATATGTATATCTTTATCTTTGATAAGATTAATTTTTAATTTTTTTCGCTTTTTTAATATAACCTAATCAATGGTGTCATGGTCTATGAACTAGTTTAGAACGGTGGAAACCCTGACAAAAAATTTCGGACTAGGTAAGAAAATTGCTTCTATGAAATTGCGTTTGATTAATAATTTGCAGATTACAGTTTAACCTGCATGCGAGATATTCTTGCATATATATAAATTTAATACATATAATTTAGGTACCGAAATAAAATTAGGTTTTACTAGATTTATTCAAGACATTCAATTATTTATAGATCGACTAACTTTATTGTGAGTGTGTGTGAGGGGAAATTTCCCCTTGGTATAAGAAGGTGAGAAGATAGCTCACTTGACTGAGGGAATGAAGTGTCGAAGATGTGCAATGGCTATTATAAGTTATGTAGAGAAATTGTCCACAACGAAGAGATTGAAGGCATGAAGTGCGATAAAGAAGGTACTCATGTTGACAGAATTCAGAGGGATTCAAAATATAATTGGCATTGGTTAAAGGTGCTATCTCAACAAAGAAGAAAATCGATGAGAAAGTACACAACAAAAGATTGTTGATAGGATCGATGAATACTCAGTCCGAAAAGAGATGGTGCATGCAATTGAAACGCTGTCAACAAAAGGAGATGTCGATAAAGGAAGGCGTCAATTTGCTTGCTTTGACCAAATTTAGGATGTGTTTGTTTGGGATTTTTTGAATAAGAAATTATTTCTTTCATTAAATTTTTATATATTTAAATTATTTTTTTAAAAATAATCAAAATTTAAAAAAATTATATTTTTAACTTTTTTTTTTTTGTAGAAATTGAAATAAATAATTTTTTAAAAAAAATATCAATTTTTAATTTTTTTCAACTATATATAAAATTTAAATTTCAAAATTATATTTTTCAAACTCAAACAAACGCATCCATAAACTTGTGAATTTTGGTTAAGCTTAAAGCGCCAACGGCCTTGAAAGAAGAACTACGGGGAATAAATGGAGAACATGGACGGTTACCATTACTTTGAGGACATGGACGAGCTTCGAGACTACTATTGCATGTTTCAAGACAGTTACGAGCCAACAAAGGGACATGGATGAATGGAGATCGTGCACATTGAGTATGAAGCCACTATATGTTGATTATCCGTTAGGAAAGAGACACATGTCACATCCTTAGGAAGTAGGATGAGAAAATTAGAAATAGATGGCTGAAAAGAAAAATAAAACATTTGTATACCTCGCATACTTTGCTAGTCATTTTGACGCTAAGGAGTTACGGGAAACTCAAGCGAACTTCCCCCCCATCTTCTTTTGTCTTTAGCTTTTATTTGTTTTTGATTAATTTTGGTTCGTTTTCCATGCTTCTTTCTTGTTTCTTCAGTTTACATTCCAGTCGTTCGGAGCAAATTTTTTTTGGATCAACATTTTTTGTTTTTTGGTCAGACGTTCAACAGTTTTGGGAGCACCAAGTGGCATATATTGCTGCGGCCTTTGCTAGTGTTGCTACTGATCGAGGCTTGGAGTCTGGCCCAAGAAATCTATATTGTCCATTGAACCAACCTATTGAGAGTTGACGAGGGCCCAATATCGTCTAGTCCATTAGCCTAGTTAATGGTGCATGCCCCAAAAAAAAATTGTTCTTTATTTTTGCTTTCTTATTATTATCCTTTTTTTTTAAAAAAAGAAATTGGTAGAGTCCCATGTACCATTAATTTTTATAATATCTACTTATTTATAATCTTAAATTATGTTTTAAATGTTAGATATGTTATTATGTATAAGATTTATCAATGAACTGAGTCAGTGTTAATATAATTCATTCATTTTAAGAATCAGACCTTTATTTCATCAGCTAAACCTAACTCAATTGCTTGAAACATTTTGCTTGTAAGCTTTTAATTACTAGGAAATGATTTAGCACTTGATGAAACATTTTCTTTCCCCCCTTGTCGCTCTCCTCCCTTCCTTTTCCCTTGAGCCTCACTCCATGTAGGTATAGAAAGAAAAACTTTAATCCCGAAAATGGTTCATAAAAGTATCATATCATCCAAGTTGAAGAGTACAACAGCCCATTAAAAACGTTCACCCAAGAACTACCACATTTCATGTAGACAGTCGGAAATTGTGTCATTAAAAATTTTAAAACTTATAAATAGAATTTAATTTTAATTAATATAATACTCTTTATATTGCCAACGAATCATATATTATTATATTTATGGTTCTTAAAATAATTATTATAAGTGTTAAATATTTTTACTAATGTAGTTATGTGTGATTAAATAATTTATAAAAACCTTTTATATTAATAGAGTTTAATTGGTATGTACTGACAGTATAAAATAGTTTTACACTGTCAACCAATAGAAATAGGAAAAAATGAGAAATCATGGTGGGTCTCTCATTATAATGGGTAGTTATTTGTATGAGTTGGCACTTTCTACTATTTTTATTGGCTGACAGTGTAAAACTATTTTATACTGTCAGTGTATTTAAATTAAATTCATATTAATATAGTATATTAAAAATAAAATTCTTATAAATATTCAATTAAATTAAAGAGTTAATTTTTGTTTTATAACCACTGTCAGAACTATATACTATCAATAACTAACGTATGTTATTTGTTCTAATATGAAAATTTCTTTTATATAAGTGAAAGTTTTAAATATTATAATAGTCTAATGCTTATTTGTTTGTTTAATAATATAAAATTCTTACAACGATAATGAACAAAATTTAAATTCATAATGATATTCAATTTTATTTTATAAATGAAAAAATAGAAGAAACATTGGGTGCATATAGTCGGTGGCACAGTCAAGGGCCACGTTCTTCCCAGCCTGCGTAACATACGTAATCATATTAGAATAGCTCCTCATCAAGGCGTGCTATTTACTTTAATTAAATAGTTAAATTTGTGTTCAACTTTCAATCATTGCAATTAAAAATGTATATGACATTTTTCGTGGTCTTCAGAATATGATGTCAAAAATATGTACCATAGCTATTGGTCATCAACGACGTTAGAGAACAAAAATACTGAGTTTTCTTTTGTCGGTTACATAAACATATTGAGTTTCTCCCTAACGTAATCTATCCATACAAAAGAAATCTATCTATAATTATACAAATCACTTTCTTCACACAAATTTAATCAATATGAAAACAAAAGAATAAGAAAACAGCTAGCACATCATGTATAATAATAGACTACCAGCTAGTATAATCCACATAAAATCAACACGCATGAAAGGAAAAAGAAGAAAACAGCCAGCACATCGGGTATCCTTGTATAATCCGTTGACAACCTTTGATAGTTTCTCCATCATAACATTTTCAATCAAAGTGAATCTGACGTCACAAATATTTTATTTTATTTTTTTGATAATACAAATACTTTAATTTTGATTCATACCAAGAGAGACTAGTGATATCATTAATATGAATACATTATACTATGTTACTTAGTGCGAAGGTTTTGCTTTTACACATTTAGATTCCCAGATCATCATCAGATTTAAAATATAATCCTCAAGATTCATGAAATTAATATGTACTATGAATCAAAATACTGAAACTTGGGAATCAGATATAAAAAAATTTAAAAACAACCCAAATTTGTACTATTCATTTCAATTGTCGTTGTTACAATCTAAGCTTAGAGGGTGAATAATGATGGCATTAGGGCAAGTCTAACTTTCTATTTCTTCCTAAACTTCTTTTTAAAGGAAAAAAAACAAAAAATACAAGATTCTTCTTGGCATTTCCTACATAATAGAGAGTACCTCTAACAAGTAATCCAAATGGATTTTTTTTCTTTTAATTTTTGTTAATGTATCCTCTAATGGCACATGTTAAAGAATAAAAATGATATGTATTATTTATAATATTTATTTAAACTTCAAAAAATTGTTAGGATATTATTTACTTATACTTTTAATATTATATTTTTCTTTTTTTTTTTAATTTCTTAACATGTATCATAAAAGTATATAGCAATAATTTCACAATCACAATGAATATATTATTTAAAAAGTTTATTTTAAAAATAATGTATTAACACACATTATTTAAAGATAATATAGATTTAACGTTTATCAAATTTAAAATTGTTTTGCAAGAAATAATTCAAATGAACCAAAAACATTCTTAAAATTTGTAATATAATAACTAGGTACCAAATGCACAATATAATATTTCTCTTGTCTGCTTTTTTTCTATGCTGTTAATGTATGCACAATATACATGTTTTTCGCAATTTATTTTAAAATTTTAAATTGCGTAGAAAAGAAATCAAGTGAGTCTATATAATTTAATTAAGCCAATATGACTGCAATACTGTTATGTATATAACTATAAATATATGAAAAATGTGGATAAATAGTTGTACAAATATTATGCCCGCGTGAAAAAAATAAAAGGCCAACTAGGTTATGAAAAAAAAGTTAATTTCTCATTAAACAATGAGAATGATGGTGGCACGATTGCAACTTGTGATGAATAGTTTGAACAGGAAAAAGATAAGAATAATATCGTTAGTGGGTGAGACTATTTTTGAGTAGCCTTGTCTAGTTGTCTTTCTGTACTATTTACAAAAGCTGGAAAGAATAAACAAATGATTGAGCCAAGAGCTTGTAAATTATAACTTGTCAAACATTCACCCACCAATTAATAGGTTTGTAATAATGATCCTCTACTATTTCTCTTTGTTGCTGTGTGAAAACGGTCACTTAAATAAGAGTCGTTTAGATTTTAGAGAAAATACTACATGCTAACCGACAATTTCAAATAAAAATACAATTAGAAGAAATTATTTATGGCTCGATGAATACAAGCTTTTTTTCTTTTTAACCATTGAGTATGTATATTAAAAGATGGTAAAGATAAGAGACAATAGACCAACGAATATGCAGGTCAGTTAGTGAGGGATTGTCCTAACTTAACTAGAGATATCGAATTCAAGTCTTAGATATACAATTACCTTAAAACTTGCAATGGAGAGTTTTGTCATCCAAATGATTCTATGTAGAATTTTCTTCAATAGAAGAATACCTATGATTTCAACAATTAAAAAATCAGAGCCAATAGTGTGTTGCATAATGAATAATATGACTAATATTTGTGGTTTCTTAAGAATCATAGTGAGGTATTAAATTATTTAAAAGCTAATATGCGCATTACTAAATTTTTCAAAAATATGTATCATGAAT
The DNA here is from genome assembly GCA_031439595.1 of Pterocarpus santalinus. NCBI lineage: Eukaryota > Viridiplantae > Streptophyta > Magnoliopsida > Fabales > Fabaceae > Pterocarpus > Pterocarpus santalinus. The sequence continues at coordinate 8,836,167 of CM062523.1, forward strand.
CATCTCTTTCAAAAGCTTAAGTTATTGAATAGAAGTACGTGAATAATATTATATCTTAATATATATGCAAGAGTCTCTTTGAGTTTGAAACATGGAAGATGCATAAGGCGATCCTACCATGTGCTGAAATTTAAGTAGTTAGAAGAATAGGATAAATAAGGATTGAACTCTAAACATTTTGATTGAGGCTTTGATATTATGTTATAAATCATTTCTCTGAAAGGTTTAAGTTATTGAATAGAGACATATAAATAGTATTATATCTTAACAATACGTATGTATGAAAAAAATCAAAAGTAAATTTGAAATTTAAACTAGAAAATTATTGATACATAATTACTAGAAAGCTTAAGTAAAAGAATGGTCTAGATTAAAGCTCAACCTCTAGCTATTAAGCCATTATAATAGTGAGGGGTTTGTAAACTTTGTATGAAGTTATAAGTTTAAACATTAGTGCTAGTATTTTATTAAAAAAAAAATTAGTGCTATTACTGTTTTTTTCAAAAAATTATATATTACTATGAGAGCATTTTAGAATTTTTTTTGGTCAACCCTATAATTAGATAAGTTATAAAATTTAATAGCCCAATATATGAATATTAAATAAGTCAACTCATTTAATTGATTTGCTAAAAATTAGAAGTATAAAAATTGTGAACTAAATATAGGTCAAAACTTCATCTATTTAATTAATATATTCAATTATTCATAATGTTTGTTACCTTCGGTCTACGTTATCTCTCACTTTAGCCTTAACAAAAATTAAGGAACTCAAAATCATAACTTAATTATGATACATGCTAAAATGTTTTTATTTAATTTTTAATATCTAATTAATTTTTTATATTAATCTCATACTATATTTCTTAATTAATGATATGCTTAGAAAAAAAATTGAAAAATTAATAATAAATTCTTTATTAATATATCAGAATGATATAAATAAAATAACCCAAAAATTTTTATTCAATGACAGATAAAGTGAATCGGATATAGTATTATTTTTATCACGAATTAATTCTCTGATTTGTTTGATGAATAGGCTTGGAGAGTTACTTTAAAATGTCTAATTTCAAACGGACTATCATATACTTATATTAATTAGCACATCCTAATTTTAGATTAAATTAAAGGCAGTGATCCACAAACCAAGATGAACTAAATAATTTTACTCAATTTCCGGTCACGTAAAAATGTTGGCTTAATTAGGTATCTTCACGCACTTGTTTAGGTTAAAACTTTTTCTGTGCTAAATTTTATAATACTCAAAATCAATACATTAATTATTTAAAGGAAATAAATGTTAAACAACTTTTATGTATATAAGGAATCGATTTACTTTAAAAGTAAGTTTTTATACTTCATCAAATAACATTTTATAAACAATGAATATTATCACTAATCATTTCTAATCAAATGATATTATTTTGATGATCAAATGTATATTAATTTGAAAAAATTTGAATATTGATAAATATATAACCTAATAGTTACATTTACATATATTTTTAAAAACATATTATATATATGTCAACCAATATTTGAAATTTATTGGATATCAACTAATTAATTTGGCTTGAATTGCTTGGAGTAAAAGTTTTTCTAACATTAATTTTTTTTTATTCACAAGATTCAAATATAAGGTATTACTTAAAGAAACAAGTACAAGCTACTTAAACCAACTAACTGTTAGGTATTTAAGAAAAATATATCTGAGCATATCTTTGTTGTTTTTGTTCTTGTAATAAACATGGCAATAAAGATGTGAGAAAAACTAAAATTATGTACTATAGTAATGATAAAAGGGGTTTGAAACAAATCAACATGTGTTGCTTATATAAACTAAAGAGAGTAATTAACTACTAACTAAAATTATGTCTGCATCTAATTAGTCATTAATTAGCTAAACTAATCATAACAAACCATTTGTGGTAATAATAAATTATCCAAAATTTTAACAGTGTATTATTGGTTAGAGGTACATGGAATACTGGCTCAGTTTTTTTCTTTTTTGGTCATATGCAATACTGCTGGGTCTTAAAACTAAAAAACTTGAATACTCAGAACTCGGTTTGTTTAACTAGTAGCTTTCATGTATGTATCTGCCTATTTTATTCACGTGATTACGTCAGTAAGTTGTGTTTTGAAGAGAAAGAATCAGGCAGAACTGAAAAAAGAAAACTTAACACAATTGATAGATTTATCTTATAATAAAATCTTTTGCTTTTAAAATACTTGAAAAGATTTTCCTGAAATATGGGAAGAATCCCTTGGGTGGTGGCTAGAAAGAAAAAGATTTGAATGTTGTTTAGCTTTTGTAAAAAATTTAAAATAACAAACTTTTAAATTTGATCAGTGGATCTTTTTTCAGTCATTCATATATATATATTAATAACTAAGGACACACCCATGCACATAAAAATATAAATGGATTATTATTATTTAGAAATTAAGAGTTTACTTTTTTTTTTTTTCATTTAAGTGTAAAAAATTTTTACTATTATTTGATGATAGGTTCTACATTATTAAATATAATCCGAAAAAAAATTATAAATTCCTGCTTCCTAGATAATGATTCTGATAGTTAAACCTCTTTGTTAATATATATATATATATATATATATATATATATATATATATATATATATATATAATTTGATCATACTTTTTTTTTTGATAAAATAGTTTAGAATAAGGTAAAAACTTGCTTTAATCCAAGATCAGGGCATATTTACAGACTCATCCAATACTTATAGAAACATTTATAAAATTACAAATCAGCCACTAATTCTAAAAATTGAACATAATTCACGACAATACATGAATAGAAGGCCAACTAAGTGAGTTTAGCATTTGATCATATGTAATTTAAAACTTAAAATGATAGTGTGAAAAAAAATTACAAATAAAAATTAAATCCATTAGAACATATGAGAACTGAATATACGCATTATGGCAGCAACTAGCTTTTTTTTTTTTTTTTTTCCTTTTGTCTAGATGAAACCACTAATATTTAGACCATGTTAATCTAACCCAATTCAACTTAGGTTTCTAAAAAAGGTAAAAGTCTCTCAGTGAAAATTATTTTCCATTACCAGGGCTCGAATCTAGGGCTTATGGTTAAGGGATCTAAATACTTATTATCTTGATCAATCTCACGTTGGTTAGTTTCTATTTTTATGTGGCTAGAAAATGTTGGCTTCTAAACCCTAATAACTAATTTGATAATCATGCTGCATAATTAAGCGCAATTATTTAGGATATGTGTCAATACGTTAATAATAGCAAATTATTTTATTTGTACGGGTTGCTAGAAAATATTAATTCTTAATATCTTCTCAAATCAGAGAGAGAAAGAGACGCAGCCGCGCATGATAACGATTGCATTGACAATTTGATAATGGAACAATTCTGGTTTTTGCGTGAAAACGATTGAATTATTCTAATTAAAAATAAAATAATTATCTCAGACAAGTTATTTATATCTAGTTCTCTTTATATATATATATATATATATATATATATATATATATATATATATAAAATTTTAGATTAATACAAAACTTTATGTGCATGATTTATAATATAACTTTTAATCCAACTGTGAGTCTTGTGAAAATTTTTCATTAAAAAATATTCATTAGCCTGAAAATTGTGTTTAACTTATGTGGATATAAATTGATCGATTCCCATATATGTACACACACATATATAATTAGAATACACATACATTATTGAAACACTTTTTCATAAAATACAAACTTTATGAATTCAACCATTACAATTGATTATTGGTCGTCTTAATTATTTGTGTCAAATCTTGAATTGAATATAAATAAAATATAATTAAATAATTCTTATTTTTTTGTATATATCTTAAAGTTATTTATAATATTAATTATATATATATATATATATATATATATTATGATATATTAATACGATTTTAGATTAATATAAAATTTTATAAATATAATCTATGATACTACGTAAACTTCAATTCAATTATGGGTTTTTTGAAAATGTTTGCTAATAAAAAATTATTCAATCATATAAGAGTAATCTTGATCTATAATGATGTCAATATAAATGTAAGAAATTAATATTTATGTATTGATAATATAAAATAATTTTATATCATCAGCTAATATAATTTGAAGAGAATAACAAATTATGATGGATAATTACTTATCATAATTTGACATTTTACTCAAATTCTATTTGTTGCATAGAAATTAAATTCTAAAAATAATTATGTCATGTGAAATTAATATTTTGTATAAAATGATTTATGCACATTTTTTCAAGACTTTGTTACACCTACTTGTGTCATAAAATTTCATAGAAAAAGAAAAGAGAGAGTGTATTGATAAAAGCGTGTTTCTTTTATTTTTTATATGAACAAATAATAGTATATGGATTGTATAATAAAAATAATAAGTAAATAAATTATTTTGGTTATATTACTACATAATCGTTAATTATGCAATGTAAAACCTTGTCTCCATCAATGTAGGGTCAAGATGGTAGGTATCTTAATTCCTTAATTAAAGGTTTCAAGTTTGAATCTTAGACATGGAAAAAATCCTCGTTAGAAAACCTCGATCCCCTTTATGGACCTCAGATGGGGCGGGTCAGGTCGGATTCCTGGTAATAGAAATCGGATACTAATAGTTCCATTGAAAGAAAAAAAAAAAAAAAAAAAAAAACCTTTTGTCTCCTATATATTGTTCTATATTATACCAACCACCACTCTTTTCCCACATTTCACAATCCACAAAACAAATCCTTAAAGCTTGAGAGTTCTTCTCTATATTGTTTTCTCTCCAAAATCAAAATCCCTCCAAAGCCTTTTCCATCAGATTCCCTCCACCTCTTTCTTATCTGATTTTTCTCTTATCTGTGTCTCTCACATCCACAAATGTTTTTATCAAGGCATGGCCATGGATTCTTCAAATTTAGAAGCCCAGTTTCTTGCCTTTGTCCCATGTTGTGTGGTCTATTCATTTTCTGAAAGAGTTTTCATTCTCATCAAATTCAAAACCTTTTCATCCACAAGTATCTTCAACCACAGCTCTCATTAGTCTTTTGGCTCATAACTCACACAATCTGTGGTGTTGCCTTATTGTGGGACGCCAATACTAGTATTTTTACTATTATTCTCTAGCCTTCACAAAGCCAGTTTCTTTGTCCAACTATATATTCCATAGAAATATCTTAAAAGGGTGCAATCTTTTTTCTTGGTTTTTAATTTCTTCACATTAATACTACACCAATGGTTGCCAAACACTTCTACGAGCTTTCATGTGGAGTTGTTGAAATGGCATGGATTATGCTTAGTGTTGACTATTCAAGGCTCTTCAGGCTATTGTTTGGTGTGTTCTCCTATGAGAATCATGAGTGGAAGCCTCGGATCATCTAGCACATCCCTTCACTTGATTCTTATAAGCTTAGGCAGAGATTATACACACGCGCACACACACGCACACACACATATATATATATACACAATTAATAATAATATGTTGTTTTGTTGCTGAATTTTCAATTCTCCTATATCCGTAAGTCTACAATACAAGTTCCAGTTAAGTCAGAATTGTTGTTAGTGCTTTGAGCTCTATCTGGAGCCATGTACAAGGGAAGATCATTAGGTGGCTGCAATGGTGCTGGCGGCATAGCTCAGCTTGGATATGTTGAAACTGACCCTTCTGGTAGATATGGACGTGTAAGTGTTTCTGATTAATTTTCAATCTTTTGGTTTTTGATATGATGATTAAGTTGAAGGAATACGAATTGTAAGTGTTTCCTTTTTGTGTTCAATTTGAATTTGATAACTAAAAACTTGAATACTTAAATGAAACTGAAGGCCTTTATTTTGCATAGTGATGCTACTTAGTTTGCACAAAATTAGTCTGACTTTGGAAGCTAATTGGTTTTGCTTTAGATCTACTTTCTGTTATTGGCCAGTTTTGAGCAATTACGTTGAGTTTGTGAATTTCATTTTTTTAAGTACAATAATGTTGAGCTTGACTTTTCTTTGCTTTTAAAAAAGGGGGGATATTCTGTCTTATCTTTTTATTTTAGTAGCTGTACATGATTGAGTCAATTTGCTATAAAGAAAATTATGCACCGTCTGTTCTGTTTTATCCTTTAGACCTTTACCAAGTCTTAGCTACTTGCCAAGACACACCACCCTGCTCAATGCTCACATAAGATTAACTCTTGGTACACCCAAAGGTCACCATAAACAGCCAAATTGAAAGGGTGGAGCTCAATATTTGTATATGTTACATCCACAGTTAAAGTTTGACCATTAATCTGATAATTTTTTTAGCATTTTATCTAGTTGCCTAGTTAGTGGTAATATTAAATTATTAATTGATTTGTATTATTATGATTATTGGTGGTTGTAGTTCAGAGATATCCTGGGCAAAGGAGCCATGAAGGTAGTGTATAGGGCATTTGATGAGGTACTAGGGATAGAAGTGGCTTGGAACCAAGTCAAACTCGGTGATTTCTTCCATTCACCTGACCAACTTCAGCGCCTTTATTCAGAGGTCCATCTCCTCAAGAACCTGGACCATGACTCAATCATGACCTTCCATGATTCTTGGATCGATGTCAATTGCAGAACCTTCAACTTCATCACTGAATTGTTCACCTCTGGCACCCTAAGAGAGTAATTAACCAGCCCTTAATAGACCAATTTATTTTCAGTTCCATTATCACGCTCAAATTGATACGTGACTATTGCAATTCAAATAAGTATAAATTTTAGTTATGTAAGTATTGCATCAACATATTGCTTTTATTAATAATATAGATTTTTTCCTTAGTTAACATCGTATTTAATACTTATGTAACTAAAATCCATCATTTATTTGAATTATAATAACCAGAAGTCTATTTGAGTGTCTATGCTCTACGTACCTACCAAAAAACATTTCTCTTTTTTTTATCCATAGGTTCTCTTACTTTTGTGATAACATTGTTACATTATATTATACATCATATATCATATAATGTAGGTATAGAAAAAAGTACAAGCGAGTAGATATGAGAGCAATTAAGAATTGGGCACGCCAGATTCTAAGTGGCTTGGAGTATTTACACAGCCATGATCCTCCGGTGATACACAGAGACATCAAGTGTGACAACATCTTTGTCAACGGCCACTTGGGGCAGGTCAAGATTGGTGACTTAGGCCTTGCAGCAATTCTTCGTGGCTCACAACATGCCCACAGTGTCATAGGCAAATTCCTCTTGCCCCTTTTGTAGTTGGTACTTAAGTTATAAGTATTGAGTGATCTAAGCTAAACCATGTGTCTATAAGACTTAAATTTTGTTTTTATTTTTTTATGACATCAGGTACACCAGAATTTATGGCACCAGAATTGTATGAAGAGGAGTACAATGAGCTGGTAGACATATATTCATTTGGGATGTGTATGATTGAGCTGTTTACTTCTGAGTTCCCATACACTGAATGCTCCAACCCAGCTCAAATATACAAGAAAGTTACTTCAGTAAGTTTAATTGGCCAAACTTAACTGATCTCTCTCTTTTTTTTTTTAAATTTAATTTTGATGCATTGTCAATATAAAAGATTTTTACTTAGTCATTCAATTATATATTATCATGTCATTAAATGTATTTGAATGTTACATTAACTATTTCAAAAGTCAAGTAAATGATAATATCTGATTTATTGATAGTGTAAAATATTGTGTATCAAAATTAACCTTTTTTTTTTTTTTGGGATATATCTTATTAAGATCTAAACTCATTTCATATACTACGGTTTACTTGATTTGACAGGGGAAGCTACCAGATGCTTTTTACAGGATCCATGATTTAGAAGCCCAGAGATTTGTGGGAAAATGTTTGGCAAATGTCTCAGAGAGGTTGCCAGCAAAGGAGCTCTTGTTGGACCCATTTTTGGCCACAGACCAGCTTGACTCACCATTGCCTAGCCCTACATTACTCAAAAATCACATAACAAATTTCACTGCAGAAGTTGCCAAAGAGAAACCTTCAATGAGTGACCAAACAAAGAGCACAGACATGACAATAACTGGGTCTATAAATGAAGAGGATGATACAGTTTTCCTTAAAGTGCAAATTTCTAACAAAAATGGTATGCATAATTTCAGCTCAATATGCAATCATATTATATGCCTTACAGTACATGTGCATGTGCTGATTAGCATTTTATGAGTTCAAAACAGCATATAATCTTAAGATTTTTAAAATTAATCTGTAACCAAGCATGTATATTTTGCATATAGGGAGCACAAGAAATATATACTTTCCATTTGACACCATAAATGACACTGCCATTGAGGTGGCAATGGAGATGGTTAAAGAACTTGAAATTAGTGACTTGGAACCATTGGAGATTGCTGACATGATAGAGGAAGAGGTATCAGCTTTAGCTCCATCATGGAGGGACTGGGGCACTTCTAAGTATCAAAGACAGCATAGCTTTAGCTATGAAGAAGAGGATGATTTCAGTAACCACCATCCTTTCTGCTCACCATCTTCTCCGTCTTCCTCTCGCGGTTCTCTCCCAATGTTTGGCTCCTCCTATAAGCACAATACACAATTTGGTGGAAACCATTACTCATTTGCTCATGATTGGCCTCAAGGTACTCTTCTTTGAGACTTATGTAAGTTCACAAATAAAATAAAATAGAGTAAATGATCAAATTAGTCATCAAAAGACATGCATGACATCAAATTACTCCTTCAAAGATTTCTCACATCAATTTGGTCCTTCGTAGTGTAAAATAACTATCAATTTAAGGATTAAATTTGTGTCCTCCATAGTATAAAATAACCATCCATTCAAGGACTAAATTTATGTCCGAAATCTTTAAAGCACTAATTTGATATCACGTATATCTTTGGAGATTAATTTAAGTATTTACAATAAAATATAATATGAAATGCAAATAACTCTTCAATGAACTATTTGCAGATGATCTACATATGAATGATGATGCAAGCTCTCAAAGCTCAATAAACTCCTTCAATTGTTTCAATTTCCATTACTGCGACTCAGGCAATGAAGGTGAGCATGGTCCAACTCTAGCAGCAGGAGCAGAACACCTTTGCTGCACTCCAAAGGCCAACAACAAGTGCACAAGATTTTGTCCTAGAGAAGAGGTGGTGGAGGTTGATTTCACCAAGCACTTTTGCAACATGAGAATGGATCCTTGCAGATATCGTAGGCCAGGGCATGGATGCCAACAAAGGCTAACAAGGATAAACTCATATGTGGATGTGAGGAGGCAGCAGCTGCAGAGATCACTAGTGGAGGAGATACACAAGAGGAGGATGTTCAAGACAGTTAATGCCATTGAGAACATTGGTTTTCAGAATCCAGAATGAGGTGGATGTTTTCATAGTTGAAACTCCTTGGATATTCAGAAAAATCTTGTTTTTTTTTTTTGGTTGTACTTTTGTGTGTTTATCACTTTGTTGCCTTGCTATATGATGTCCGTAAATATTTGTAAACCATGCGGACTCATCTGAATATGGCACGATATTGTGAAAATCTTGTAATATATTTTAATCTGTACTTATGGTAAGAGTTGTTTTCTTGTTTGTAAGAACAACTTTGTACACATATGGAATGCAAAGGATGCTATATTCTTGAAATTCCGAAGGATTAACTACATGAACATTGTTGATTGTGAGCTTAGCATCCTGCCTTGACAAGGTCATATTGGAGCAGAGTCAAATCAGACCATAACACTTGGTACTAGATTTAAATAATAAGAGTTGCACCCCAAGTTCTAACTAACAGCTATAACTTTTGGTCTTATGATAAGTGTTGAACTACATTTAGACAAACTAGAGTAGATACAGACAAAGTAGATTAGATAGCACCAGAAAATATTCTGTTGCACCCCCTCAATCTGTGCTGACTTGGAAAGATGACAAAGATTGCTTCTGAACTTGATGAATTTGTGAGTTGTGATACTTTGTTAAGATATCAACAAGCTAATTGGCTAGTAATATGCTGAACAATAACTTGAACCACACGTTCTTTTTGAAAGTGCTAGTCAATTTCAATGTGCTTAGTTGTAAGCCATGAAGATAGTACTTTTGATTATCACAATGGATAAGAGTATAAGACATTGGTGAGGTACAAGGAAGACACAGTTCATGGACAGGACAAACAAATCCATTATTGTGATTCTGCTACCGTGGATGGCAATGCTTCATATTTGGCCAAATCACATCACTTGATATTGATTTTGTCCTTTGCATTTTGGAACACAAGCAGATGAAAGAGAAAAAATCCAGTAAAGTGCACCTCTCCCAAATGGTTTATAGTTCTAAACAGTTCAATAAACCAAGATATAGTTGCCAACTGATTTTCTGAATCTCTTGATAGTAAATTGAAAATGATAGGTATTGGAGAGTACATACAAGGGTGCTATAGAGACTAACTTAGTAAAACTCAAAATTGTACCTATAAAAATGTATTTTTGCCGATGAGGAAATAACCTAGAGGCATTCTTCTATATTTTATGCACCAAGAAATTAATGGGGGACACCATAATCCTTCATGGAAAAATTCTGCCTTAAGCTTGGTATGAATTGAATTGAGCTAAGATGCGGACGAAATAGTAAAGAGAATGATCATCTACATAAGTAGAAGTATAGCTGTAGAACCAAGATGATGATAAGCAAAAAATGAAGTGTCTCCTTTACTACACTGAAAACCAAGTCTTCGAAGCTAGCTTGTAAACCTGTGAACCGAAACATGAGGTGCATATTTTTAAAACTATAAATAAATCTGAATAAATTGTAAACATATTGAAGATGGGAGGTAGAGGAAAAAAACAGGAATCTGATGCATAAATGAAGTCTCTTAAAACTGGCCTTGAAGACTAAGTATTTTGAAATCAAGCTCTATAATGTCTCTAAATTATTGTATAAAGCCAAATAAGGAACAATACGTATTGCAGGCTTAAACATAGGAAAGAATGTTTGGAGATAGTGAAAGGTTTCAAACTTGCAACTTATAAAGGTGTTACCAGGCCAACATATTAATTTACAGCAAGTAAAAGAAAACTAGACCATAATAGACGGGTTAGGCCTTAGGCGTGACTCGTGAGACTTATAGAAGAAAGCATGCTACTACAACATATTGCCTCTAGTCTTTAAGGATGTACTTGTGAGTTGAGGTTTCGGACGAAAAAGAAGAAAAGGGAAGAAAAAGATTTGAAGAGTAATTATGAGTTCATTTTATTTATTTTAAGGAATGGATTGAAGAGACAAGGTATGCAATTTGCTTCTGCAGTTTTATCCACAACAATGTGACTGAACAAAATGAAGGTGTCTTGGTGGAGAAAGGATAGATTCTACAGTCATGCTTTGTGCTTCTAGCTTCTCGTGCAGCATATCATATCATGAGAAATGTTATTTATACTATTTTTTGCGATATCTTTCAAGAGACCCCTTGAGGTGTTTCTTAAGTATTGGTTGAGAATAAGTTTTAATTTTTTTTTAACTTAATTATGATTGTGTATTGGTTCCCATTAAAAAAAAAAATAAAAGTGAATAAAATTAAAAGTTGTAGGTATATATTTAATCCTATAGGTATATTTGATATGTATAGTTTATATTGATCATAAATATGTTTGAGTAATTTATATTGTGTTAGTTATTTTATATAATATATTTTTATATGGTAATTAATTTTTTATTCTAGGTTATATATGTGTAGTCTGGCCCCCTCTTATTAGATTTTTGGCTTCATTCTTACCCTTAATCGGAATTTAAGGGACATCTCATAATGTTTCTTGAAAAATATCTCAGAGGGTGATACAAATAACGTTAGACGTCATATAGCCATCATATATTAATATAAGTATGTGAGGATATGCAACTCAAATATGTGAGAAAACACATGTATCAAGGTAAAAGAGGTACTTGGTATATTATGTAAGAAAGATATTGTACATGGTGTTGAAATTCAATGTTCAAATATAAACACTCTTAGGTCTATGTAAATACAATATTACTCTACATGTAATAGTTAATTTTTCAATGATTTGGCAACTGGTATACATAGCAGTTAGGCCTTTTTCTTCGTTGAGTTTACTTTTTCCACTTCAAATCTAAATGGAAAATGCTAGAAAAGAAAAAAATTTTATCCAAATTTAGTTGTCAAAATGATGTGGCATGCATGTTGACTATTGATAAATTAGTAGGTCATACCACTTTATTCAATCCAATAATTAATTTTGTTCTTTATTAAAAATTCTAACAATTGTTGTTGATTGTATAGCATTACTAATTACAGTTTGAACAATTCTGACAAAATAATCTTCTTATCTGATCATATCCTACTTGTATCTTGATTTGCATTCTTTATACAAATTGTTATAGTACTCTTCATCCTGCCATGATCCCAAGAATATGGTTGCACCATTTTATTTTCCTTTGGATTCTGTTTGTGTGGCCGGGAATGCTTGTTAGTTTAATCAGCAAATTAGTTAGCTAGTTAGTTAATTATGAGTGGGCTAATATACGTTTTATGAATTGGACCAAATTAGCCAAATGAGTTGTATGAATAGAACCAAATTAGCCAGCTAATCCTCAACTAACGACCGTGCAAACTAGTGTAACTAGCACTTAATTACAATCATATCAATCACATCAATATTTTCTCGTGCCCTGTTTTTCTCCGGCTTATTTACCAAAGCAATAATTTTTTCTTGATCTTAATTGGAAAACCAATGCTATCAATTTTAGTGCAAAGAGACATGCGCGTTGAATCATGTTGTTTTGGCCCAGAAAGCAGTCCTTTCATATAATAATTTAACTTAATGATTTGTGTTATTACATAAATTTTTTGGTCAACTTGTGTTATTATAACGATTGTTGCTGTACCCATAAATAGACCCCTGTACTAGTTGGGTTCAAATTCTCTTTTTCTTTTTTTTTTTTTCATCACGCACGCGCGCACACACACACACACCGGTGGCAGCGGTGGTGGTGGTGGCGACGGGGGAGGTTCCGATTCTCAAAATCGGACCGTGGTGTAAAGGTTACGAGGCATATATATAAGCCACTTGCCTCAAGTCTCAGCTGCAGTTCAAATTCTCATTCAATTGAGTGAATGCAGCTATGGGATCTTTGGACCGAGAATTTGTATTGAGCTTCTGTCGTTCACCCCCAAGCGAAGTCAGGTAGCCTACCATTGCTGCCAAAAGTGAATGCCATATAGTTGACTATAATTCATGACCAAAAAAAAAGTTGACCATAATTCACAGCCACATAAGTCAGATCTTTATTCAGGACGAGGTAAGCGACTGTTGTAGCGTGCCCCGAACCAATCGATAGTAAATAGTACTCGAAAAAAGTTAGCACTCAAGCGTAATATACTTTCATAGCTTCTACGTTTTAAGCTACAAATGAATAGGAGAGACTTCACCTAAATTCAAAATATTTAATTTTTTTTTTTGTTTTATCTTTAAGATATCTCAATCCTTTGGACACTATTGCGACTGTAAAGTTATCCCAACAATTGTTTCCTCGATATCATCTTAAGAATGCAACTCGTTTTCCCTTTTGAGATATTTGTACAACTCTTATCGTCTGTTTGATTGGGTAAAAAACAAGAGAAAATGAGTGAAAAACATAATAAGAGTATGTTTAATATTTGTTTTTATTTTCTAGATTTTCTCTTTTTAGGATATTGTAAAGAACATAGTGAATATGATATAATCCTATTTCCTATTTTTTTCCCCCTATTTTCACTATTTCATTTACAAAATCTTGAAAAGAAACAACATAGAAAATGAAAACAGAAATCAAATCGACCCTAATTTTTTGTTGTTTGAATGATAAGAGAAAATAAGAAGAAAGAAAAAAAAATGATTGTGGATACTATATAAAATTTTTTATTTAAATATATTTTTAGTCCCTATAAATATATATTATTTTGGTTTTAATTCCTTTAAAATTATTATTATTATTATTTTTTGCTTTTGATCTCTCTTTCTTTCGATGTCATATTTTTGGTCCCTACTATTCTACATTTTTATCTATACAAATACTTTAGAACATGTATTTAGTACTTATAAATATTAAAAATTTTATTTTTGATCCTTATAAATATTTTAAAAATAATTTTTTTGGTCCTTATAAATATTATCATTTAATAATAGTGCTAACTAATGGTAGAGACATATAATACTGAAAAAAGAGAGACTAATTAAAAGCCAAAAAATTATTTTAGAATGACTAAAATTAAAATAACTTATATTTATAGGAATTAAAAATATATTTAACCAAAAGTTTTCTTCTCTAAAGTGATAATAAAATATGGAGAGAAAGGGTCGGTATAATAAAAATACAATTATATCCTTGTAAACTTTTTTCCTTTCAAACAAGAAATGATAAAAAAAAGATGATTTATACGTAACTATATTTTCTTTCTCCTTATTTTTTTATCCAATCAAACAAGAGAGAAAATACTCGTCTATCTTATTTTTTTCCTTACATTTGTTTTCACTCATATTCTCTCCTCCTTCAAACAAAGTATTAAAATGTAAGTCCACATAATATACAGCTTAATACAATTTATGGGCCACGTTTAGCCTGGGGCTGGAAATTAGAGGTCCACCGCACGCCCCCCACTGCACACTGTCGGATTGGCTCTAGATGCGAGGCATGTCAGTGGTTTCAACTGGAAACCAGGAGAAGCCAGTTAACTACAAATATTTATAAATTGTATATCAACCCCCAGTAGTGACTTTTCAGCAAAAAAAGGTAACGCCTGCATGTGTGAGATTAATATATGTACACATATCTTGGAGCGACATGTGTAAGCTATGATTGCCATGTTTTTTTTTTTCAAGTCATGAATTGGGCTGTACGTAGGGCGTTGGTTGGGAAGCTTTTTTGTTCATTTGTAAGTATACAAATGTAGTTGGGCCAATTCTAGGCATGACTTTGTTTGTATTGGTGCATTAAGATGAATATAATGAAATTTAGATGGGCTAATTGGTGGATAGAAAATTTAGATGGGCTAATTTGGGAAGTAAAAATATTTATTACAGGAGAATATATATTATGTACTACCTAACGTAATGTTAATAGTAAAACAAAAATTCAGTCTTTTTTCACTTGGTACTGACCGACATTGAAAATACAGTGCAGGTCTACGAGATCATACCGAGTCCGATGGCCACAGGAAACAAAGCTAAACATTCAACAGATTCTAAAGAAATAGTAAGCTGTCAAAGCAATATTTATTGTGGGTGCCAAACACAATTTTAGTGGCCTTTGGGGTAAAACCAAAAAGTGGAAAAAACAGCTACTACCCAGTCAAAAGTACAGGGTTCACGGTGGGCCAAACCTTACAAGCCCCACCGTAAAAGCCACCACAATTTATGTCAACGAAAAATAAAATAAAATGGGATTAGTTGCTTGAATGAAAAACTCTCATATAGCCACTATGTGCCGTACATTGAATTATCAGCCGGCAGCGCACTGCACCGTCTTTAGTCCTTGCTATTAAATCTGATTTCTATTAATAGATAAATGGTGAGTGTACTTGTTATCTTGTATAGGCAATATTGGTTACAAAGAATGCTAGGCTAGGCAGAGTGGGGACCTTCAACGATCAAAAGCACAAATGGGAAAATGGGAACAAGGAAGAGAAGGCAGTGTTTACTAGAAAATGATAGACAACAAAAGTCTGTGCAGACTTTTTCACTCAGATTGATCAAGGTCTGTTTAGATGTGGTGCCAAACCCAATAATGTTATTTGGCCAATAACTATGATGCGGTACTAATTGATTTATGTCTTTTTTCTTTTTCCTTCATAGATATTTTATACTAGAAGTAATCTTGTTTGAAGCACAATCAAATATTAAATATGAACATCTTTCAATTGAAATTTAAATTATAATTTATCACATTGTGGGAAACTAAACCCTTATGTCTGACCTAATCCCTATTGGTACTAATTAATTTACATTATCTAGCTATAACTATTCACTAAGCTGAAATCAAGCATTGTCAAATGGCACTTTCTCAAAAGATTAGCCAGGGATTAGGTATGTATAATGTGGTTGCTTGTATATGGGAAGAGTGAAGCCTCATTGATAATGTATTTGTCTCTTAACTTTTGGAGACTTTGTGTTCCGTGCAAACAAGCAAAGCAATTAGTCCTTTTTCTCCCTTTTTATTAGTTAGGATGTCATAATTGGTGGCCCCATTAGAATCTAACATGAAATAACTGAAAATTTCTTTGCAGTGACCTTAGTATTAGGGGAAAGAACAGATCTTCCCATAAGATTACGGTAGGCACATCTTAATTATTGCAAATTTGGTAATCATTCAGCAAAACATCACATCCAACAAGGAGGAAGGGTATTAATCATGTAAAAATAATACTATTATCAACTAATTTCATTATTGATTGGGGCCCCTTGCATTTAGCTAGATTCTATCACAAGAAAGATTTTCACGATGCTCTTGTACATGTTGGGGCATTTGGATTTTTGTCCAAATAAATAGGCCACCGAAATTGAGTGTGAATCTAAGTTTGACAGGGAAATTAACTAAAATGAGTTAAAATTAATCCCATGAGTAACATACATTAATAGATTTTAAGACTTTACTTTAAAAAGCATCTCAAAATAACGCTAGTTTAATAGTTAATTTCGTTTTTTTTTTCTTTGCGGAAATCCAATTGAACTTGAAGAAAATGAAAAATAGGATACGACAGATCAAACTCCCATAACATAATCACAAATCCCATATTTTTTTGGGTACAGAATACAGACCAAACTCTCTAATAAAGACTATAACTATTTACCTATATATCTACGGGGGAGGAGATAAAAAATGATTAATTATAAAAATAAGAAGAGTGAATATTTATTATTAAATTTTATATAAATATCAAGATTAAAATATAAAGATGAGTGTTTTTTTTAAATAATTATATAAATTTTAAATAATTTTAAGTCTTGACCATCTATATATAATTATATAATCTAAATTTATTCCTCTTATTCTTTACATATGATTTATCCATGATTCTGAATATATGTATATATAAGAAAAATTCAATTGGTCATTTAAATAATCATGCACATTTCTAATTGGCCTATACTTTCACGTGACATTGCAATAATTTTTTGATTTATTTGGTTGATGCCCTTCTTCTGTTTGCGTGATAGTGTTTGTACAGAGTCGTGGATAAATCATTCACAGTTCATTAGGCTAGGCTGTGACGATAAGGGTGTCTACTGAACTTGATACGACAATGACACATGGCAAAGATATTGACAGTGGGTTTGGCTACTGATTCTAGCAAAGTATGAATGAGGTACCAAAAGGAAAGTTTTTACTTTTGAAACAAAAATAATGGACAGTTTTTGCACCGAATTTTTGGTTTTTAAAATTCACATACTTTTTTATCATAAAAGTTTTTTATTTCTTTCTCCTTAATTTTTCCAATTTTTTTTAGAGCAATGATATATTTTCCTAAAATATTCTTCTGTTTATTTCTTTAATTTCTAAACAAGGAAAATGATAAACGTTTTCTATATTTTCAAGATAATAAATATATTTGCAAAACATCCAAATTTTTTTATATTTAATAATTAGGAAGATTGTTAGGATGATAACTTAGGAGGATATCATTTTTAACTTGTTATACTTTTTAGGACTCACCTTATTTTCTTGCAAGGTTTGTATGGTAAATTAATTAAATTTTTGACTACTTAATTATAAAACCTTAAGTATTACTTTAAAAATTAATTTTTCTAAAAATTTAACTTATTAAGTAAAGACTCATGATTAAATAACTCTATTCCCCTAATATCCCTCTTCATATAAGAGTTATTCAAACTTCAAACAATATATAAAATTCATCTTACTTTGTTTGAATTTAACATTTTACTACTAACGCTTAGGTTGATTTAAGTGATTCGTCACTTATTTTTCTGAAACAAAATTTTATATTTAACTCTTATAAATTAAAAAAATTAATATTAAAAAATTTTTATTCTTACAGTAAATTGGGTTAAATTGAATCTGATTAATTAAAATTTAGTAGATTTTAAATATGATGTTTTATACCAAAAACACTTTTTACTAAAAGAATGCAACAACAAAAATCAACTAATCACTTAATTATAAAAATATTAAAATTCTATTTTGGTAAATAACTTAATTAAAACCTTTTATCCAAAGAGCTATTGGCAAAAGATTTTGAATGAAAAGTAACTTATAAATAATTTATTCTATATTTAAATATGCAATAGCAAAAGTTGATGTTTTGAGTTTGCAGGGCTTGCTCCTAAAAAGTAGTGCCAGAGGCTAACGCATTAAGTAGTAAGTTGTACGGCTAATTTGATCGAAACAATACAATACAACTTTTAACTACTAAAACGTTTAAAAAAAAAAAGTTACAAGTAAAACTATCCAATAGCCACCTAACACGTATATCATGAACAACTTTTTGAAAGAATTCGAGTTTAGAAAAAAAAAAAAATGGTTCATAAATAGTAATGTTATTATATATCTAAGAAGGACACTAACTCTTATCATCTGCAGCAGCAGCCAGACTCAAACTCAAGCATGAGCAAACACACAGAATTCTCCTTAGTTCTCATTATCTCAATCTCATTTTCAGTGACGGATCCGAATTCTATTTCATGAGGCGTAGAAAATGAGGACTTTTATGCAGCATAAAAATGAAAGATTCATTAATTTTGTCTTTTCTTTTGGCCACATTATGGTAGAGAATTGAGAATTGAGTAGTAGTAGTAGTGTACAAATAAACCAAGATAGGGACACAATGGTGGTGCATGAGAGTCAGCTTATCCTTTTAATTACAAGATACGCCGCGGTATTATATGACGACTCCGATTCAGATTTCACAAGATTTTCTGTCTCCCTGCACGTGCATGTAGTAACCCTTCATTTGTTTCATCACCATCAAGCATGCAGGAAGTTGTTGACACTTAATTTTCTTCCCTTTTTTTCCCCCCCATAGATAGTAACTTGTCAAATATATAATTAAAAGGGGTTGTATTTTTTTAAAAGGAAAAGGATAATCTACCTTACATTATCATCTTAGAGTGTTACATATTTTGTATGTCTTTTTTTTTGTGTTAAAAAAGAAAAAATTTCCTCCCGATATGTGTGGCTTACTTGTAAACCACTAGTTGCTAAATTTCAAACCAATATGATATATTCAATGCCGAATTTATTTGACAAATTCAAAACTTGTGTTATGATTTTGATAAAAAGTGATGAATTATTGGATCAGATACTAATAAACAATTTAAACCACAAGAAATGGGCTAGTGGAGGAACTTTAGTGATTTACGTAACATTTTCGGTTCAAATTACAGTGCTGCTAATATATCAAAAAAATATTGATAAACAATTTGACACATATGAAATTAAATTAATTAAAAAAAGGAAGAAATGAAAAATAAAAATAAAACTGAATTATTACTTATCCTGCTTAAATAATATCCATCTCATCATAATATGTCAAGAATATGAGCTTAAAGGTATATGCATATAACACATCCTTTTTGAAATTCTTCCTTTTTATTATTCGGTATTACAGACGTATCTGTTCTTTTCTGGCTCTTCCATTAAGTAAGGCAGAATTTCGAGTTAGGTAATTAATTGTACACATATATATACACAGAAGGCTTAGTAAGAAAAGTATATGAAATAGATGAAAAATGTTAAAAGTATATATCCGAACTTATTTGTTAGAATAATATGACATAGATGTAGATTCTTAGGAGGCATTTATTTCAAAATATGTAAAATTCTTCCTGAGAATAATCATTGAGAAATTATATATATATTCTTATGTATTTGTTTCAAGTTTTAAAAAAATATTTTTGGATATTAATTATTCTTAGAAAAGTTATATTCTGATATTTATATAGTATTTTATTTTCATCACAGGATATGAAAATAAAATATTCTCATGTCATTGGAAGGAAAATTATTATAAAAAAATCAAAATATCTCTCAATTATTTTACTTTCCTCAATTATGAAAAATTAAATATATTAATAATATTTTGAAAAATATCACATATATTCCCAAAAATATACAGTATAAACTAAATAAGTTTTAACTTATTTTTAGGAGTCTCAAAAAATATTTTCAGGAATTTTTAATGTTAAAGAAACAAATTTTTTAGAATACTTAAAAATGACATTTCTCATTATAACATTCCTAAAAATCCTACGTTCCTAGAAATCAAATTTCTAGAAATATAATTTCAAATCTCAAAACAAACATCCCTTACATCAATAAATTGGCCATACTACTTTACTCCATCTACTAACAATTATCATCATTTTCTGTAAAAAATTTTGGCAATTTTCTAAGACATTGTATGATTTACGTAAGTGATTCCAGCTAATGATGGTTATTGTTATTGATTATGTATGATTTACTCGGTAAACGACCCCACTAGTTGCCAAATTTCAATGCTAATTTTCTTTAATTTCATCATTACGTATTGGGTTTTGACAAACTCAAACTTACAGTACCCCTCGTTGATCACTTAGAAGCAATATCTTAATCAGAGGCATAACCCCCCCCAAAAAAAAAAAAGAGAGAGAAAGAAAGAAAGAAAATCAGATGAAGTATACTACAATTTATTTCAGTCAAAGTAAAATAAAGACACACACACAAAGAAAAATCTTAATTTTGTCCTTATATCTGCAGTGTGGCCAAGCCCTGAAGATGTCAAGCGTGCAACAAATGTAGGGCAATAAGAGCAGCATCCACACACGTGCAGGAGTTTCGTGGTGGCATGTTCCTGCCCAGCTTCAATAATTGAGGAAAAAAGCATTAATATTTTTAATAGGCTGGTATAGAATTTAAATAAATTATATAGCCTGCCACCAGGAGCCTATATTCTAGCTACATGCATGCACATATGTATTTTTCTTTTCTTTTTCTTTTGTTTCTATTTTTGGTTTTTGATGCTAAGTGCTGAGGTGCTGTCTTGATTTGCTTTGCATGCTGTGTGTATGAATGAGTGGTTCACTCACCATCAAAGCCACAGGACTCAGAATTGGTGTGAATGAGGGACATGACAAGATGACAACAACATATCCACAGTGAAATATTGAAAAAGCAAAAACCCAGAATCTACGGATGATATGTGTATAATATAATGTTTTATTGCTGTCTACATATGTATGGGTGTTGTGTTCAATCTGCCCTCTGTGCTCAGTATTGTCCTTTGACAAAGTCCCCCCTTGCGGCTCGCCGACACAGCATACGGCAAACTCACTAATATCCTTTGGATCCTATACATTGTATGTGTCTCTGCCAAATCTCCATTTAATTTAATTTGGGTCTGAACCAGGCATGCTAATTAGCAGGTTTTTAGTGTGTGAAACTAGACCAAACATTCATCTTTTTTCCTAATGAAAAAGAAAAATATTATTTGTATATGCCTAATTGATATTCTTGAGACATTACGTTAGTTAGTGGAAGGTGGGAATTGAGAGAAATTTTTTTTTGAAAAGAAGACTTTTAAAGTGGGTTTTATATGTGAAGTAAATGTGTCCCATAATATGTCTATTAAAAAGATGGGCAAATAATATCTCTCAATGAAAAATGATCAAAAGACACAAATTTTTGTTAAAATTTGTTTTTCTTATGTGACATGTTTATTAATCTTTAGATTTAATTAATCTGCAGATCTTATAATTTAGTTCAATTTTTAATTATATTCTTATAATTTAAAAGATCTTAATTAACTCTCTATGTTGAATAATTTTTTGTGATTAAGTTTTTGCAACAATCCGCTATCGCATATAGATTTAATTTTGATATATTATCAATATAAAATATTTTTATATAATTATTTAATTATATATTATTACATCAAATATTTAATTTTTACAATAACTATCTTAAAAGTTAATGATATCTATTTGATTAATAGTATAAAATATTTTACACTAAAAATATATTAAAATTAATCTCTAAAAAATAATCCCAACTCATAGTATGGGAAGAATATGAGCTTAATTATATATGAAAAGGCACAACCTTTTTAAAATTCTTCATCTTTTATTACTCACCAAGTACATAAAGAAGTGCACGAAAAACCTTTTTAAAATCAATAATGCTAGTTTGGTATACGTAATCGATTGTATCAATTCCTACTTTTTCGTTACTTCATTCATTTTTATTTTAATTCATATGAAGCGCAATTTTTTTTGCGGACCATATATCAACTACATTTTAAAATTGAGATAGCCAACATATTAAAAGCACCGAACGTGTGTTCTAGAATTTTGTCTTGAACCCTAACTCAATGATTGTTTGAGTCTCTATTATTGAGAGTACATTTAAGGAGCAGAAATTCAATTCCTTCTACCTCAATTACTATTATCTAATTCGTACCAAAACAAATGCATTCAAGTAGTGTAAAAGCAATGTACCCCAAAAAAAAAAAAAAAAGTAGTGTAAACGCACGTTTGCAGCGTTTAATGTTCATAAATGCCATGTTTGTGCCTTAATTGACGACCCCTAACTGGTTGAGAAATTTTTGTATGATCCGGGAGTACCGTATGGTTGTGTTTTCAACCATTCATACAAATATAATTTTATGAAATTATGTGTTAGTAATGGATCCTATATAAAATATATTTATATAATTGGTCCGAGAGTACAGCCACGTGATATTTTCAGACCATGTAAATTTTTCTTTAATTGGTTAATCAAAGAGAAAAAGATAAGAATGTTGTAATGCTCTTGTTCCTTAAATCTAGCAAGCAATCCATGCTGTGATTGGAGAAGATTTTTAAAAGGAAAAACAAGAAACATATGGTCAGTAGGTAGAAAAGCAATGGTAGATAAGTCCCTTTTTTTTTTTTTTTGTATATCTATATTTGCTTGTTCCTTTTGTGGTTGGTATGTATGGTCAGAAAAAAATAGTAATTGGGTTGAGGACTTTAAATATCAACTGATCACCACCCT
Organism: Pterocarpus santalinus; assembly: GCA_031439595.1. Taxonomy (NCBI): domain Eukaryota; kingdom Viridiplantae; phylum Streptophyta; class Magnoliopsida; order Fabales; family Fabaceae; genus Pterocarpus; species Pterocarpus santalinus. The sequence goes on from CM062523.1 coordinate 8,859,195, forward strand.
AATCTTATTAGGTCTACAACCGCTTTCCCCTACATTACGATGTCCGGAACGTTAAAATAGCTAGGGTTGTTGATGTTCTTCAATAATCTGTCTTTTGTTGACCCAACACTTAAAAGTCATTTTAATTTTATAAAAGACAAGACGACAAACAAGAAGGGAAACGAATATTGGGATACACAACTCATTGTGATCATAAATCGTTGAATATGAGCAGGGTAATTTTATATGAGCATACTTGTTAATTACTTTATTGAAGAGAAATATTCTTAAAGTGAAAAAATAAATATGCTTTGATGCGGTTAATTACTTTTTCTTATTTTAATAATGTTCTTAATGTTATAATGGAGGTAAAATAATATTAATGGATATATACAGTGAAATAAATTTCTTATTATTATAATTTAGTATTTTTCTCTAATCTATCAATATAACTTGAAAAATGTTTTTTTTTTCTCTCTCTCTTAGTATAACGGAGTTAACTGTTTTGAGGTGACTATACATAAGGGACGAGTCACAAATTTACCCCTTCAAATAAGCTATTGTCTATTGTAGTGTTTGATACCTACAATAATGCAGCCAAATTTGTGCTATAGTTAAGTAGCATGCTACGTGCCTTGCTGGGAAATAACTGCTGCTTTGTCATTCTGCCTGCACACCACCTTAAAAAAATAAGACCTTGAGGCTCCAATTCATTACTATAAATTAGGGAAAGACCGCAATAGAAGTGAGATAGAGCTGCCATGCCTTCTATAATAGATATATAGTTGCTAAGTTTTTTTTTTTTAAAAAAAAATAAAATTGATCATTGCCTCAAGCAAAAGAACACTCCAGATGGAGTATCCAATGCATCAACGGACATTAGAAAACATAGAAAAGAGAAGTACAAAGAAAACCATACCAAAATACAAGGGCTCGTATACTTGCTAAGTTAAATATAAATAGCACATATATGGAGGGTCACGTATAGACTTCTATATTCATCAATATATATATATATATATATATTGGACAAAAATATATAAATATATTTTTTTCTCATCATTTCACTACTCAAAAATGGATCTTACAATTTTTTGTGAAAATATGTCAGACAGTGAAATCTAATGTATAAGTACAAATATTAGTACTTTAAAAAAATACTCTCTTATATCCTATCCCCATTTTTCTCTTCTCAAAAACATTAGGGCATGTATTAGGTTAGATATAGAAATTAAGAGAGTAGAATAACTACTAGTTATTTATTAAAGAGTACTATTATTTAAACAGTGTTATTGGAACACATACTAGTGAATCTATTTGTAGGAAAATATAGAAATCATATGTTAATAACAAAAAATTTCAACTATCTTATTGGTGAGTTTGGTGAAAAATTTTCATACATATTATTAATGACTTTATTATATCTACCACACCCACTAAAAATGCAACAAAAAAAAAAAGAATAAATAAACTCAATTATTTATGCATCAATTTTTTTTTTTTTTGTGGGATAGGGATTTACACATCAATTTTTTAAATGTCTAAATATATCTCCTTTTAAGGGGTTTTGGAGAGACCTAGTACTGCAAAGTGTTGAGTTTGAGTATGATTTTTAGAGGGCTCATAGTAATTTGGGTAAATATATAATTTATTTAAACCCTCATGTTAGCACTAGGAGGAGTAGCCTAATCAGTTCTTTGGCCTCCTTGGTAAGTGTATCCAGGACCTTGGAATCATGTTATTGATTCTCACAAGGGCCAAAGGCTCCCCCTCTCTCCTCTCCCCCTCCCCCTCCCCCCCCCCCAAAAAAAACAAAAAATAGGGGTTGACAAAAAAAATCTTATACAAAAGTAATTTTTTAAAAATAACTTATGAGTAAATTATTTTATATTTAGATATGTTGTAATAAAAGTGCTTGTTTAGTATTTATTGAGAAATTAGATATTTTAATATTTTAAAAAAATTATTAAAAACAATTTTTTGGAAAGTAAAAAATTATATAACTTAAAATGTTAATTTTTGACTTTCAAAGAATTAAAAAAAGTCATAAGTGATATTATCGAAATATACCCTATATCTAAGAAGCACAAATAATGCTTTTTTTGGAGAATGTTGGTATTATTTACAAAAAAGAAAAATAAATTGATGCTTTTTCTAATAATATTTGAGTGCATAGCCATATTATATTTTTTGAACAAAATTTCCGTTACATTTAAACTAATTTTTTTTAATTTACAATTTAACTAAATTTATGAATTCAGTTATTGTACACAAAAATAACTTAAAACGTGTGAATATTTAAAGATTCACGTCCTGATAAATCAGGGTTTGGAGTTACATTTTTTTTTATTTCTTTGTATTACAACAATTTTTCATTTCGTTTTAAGTGTGTGATCAATTTTCGGTTAGAATGTACTTTTCCACAAGCTTAAATTCTTAATATTACTTAAATTTCTCTGATTTACAAACAAGGAAAGGGTACTATAATCATAAGTAATGTTATTTATATATATAAAGAAAAAAAAATTTACCTTATTCATCATTCCCGAATATTGTGTATCTTTATTTTTTTTTCATAATATCTTTTACAAAATTGTCTATTTTTAATGTACAAATATCATCACACCTATAGCCGTACTATAAAATGAAGTCTATATTATTGGACACGAAGATTTGTTGGGGTCCCTAAGGTTTTTCAACCAATTACGTGGGCCCCTTTAGTCCCGTAAAGAGATTTCGTAAAGTAGAACTACCAAGCTACAGAATATTTATTAATTGATATTAATAAAAATAATAAAGCTGAGAGTGATCATAAGCATAATTAAATCTCAGAGAAGAAACTTCCGAAACTATCTTAATCCGACATGTGAGATCTTAATGCTAGGTGGTCCTGCAAGAATTACAGGAACATCTAAGAAAAATGATTAACCATTTTGAATTATTTGAGCTTTTAATCATCTTTTGAACTGTTTGTCAAGCTAAAATCTCTCCTTTGTCTAGGAAAGAGACAACACTATCAATTTGCGGTACCCTTTCCAAAGTGTGGGATACCATTTCTAAGTCCACTTAATTATGGTAATTCAATTGAGATAGTTCAAGTCAAAATTTAGAAAAAATGTTAAGCCCCCCATTTAGGCTTTAACACTCCCTTGTGATCTATTCATCTCACTAAATTAGAAAAACCATTATGCCTGTGGCACATGACAAAAAGTCCTAACCATAAGAACCTCTATGTCCTTCTTGTGGTTAAAGTCTGCATCTGCTTTTGTAATAATCGAAGTGAAGTAGCTTTAGACAAGCTTTTCAAATTATAGGAAAGCTTTATTTTTTTTATTATTGCATACTTCATAGGGTTCAACGCATATGGCACTATAGCAATTTGAATTTCTGATGTTCATAGTCAGAAAAAATTTGTCTTAAAATTTTAAAAAAATAGTGCACGCATTGAAAACTTTCCCTGCACCCTTTGAAATGTGAAGGGTTATGCAATATGTGTGTGTTTAGGTGGAAAAATTGAGCATGCGAGATCTTAAAAGCTGCATGGTTCTGGCCTTGGGGATAAGCATAAAGCCCTTTAAAAAAATTTGTGAACCAAAGGCGTGAAATCTAGATATTGTACTTAAAGGGCAAGTTCTTTTTTTTTGGGGGAGGTAAAAAAAAAATTCCAAAGTTAATTAGATGGAAGAAGGTGTCAGTTATTGCAGATGATGCTGGTGAGGGTCCCCTAGGTGTTACCTATTTATACAATTTTGTGCAGTTCTATGCCTTGTTTCCAAACCACTTTGGGTCCATGAAGGGTACTGAAATTTCAGATGCAAGAATTTGGTGCCTCTAAGTTCCTTTTGAGTAACATGACATGAAAGAAAACCAACATGCCCGAAATTTTTGCCTTTCTACACACACACGCAGAAGACACATGAAAGGAAAATATAGACAATATCTATGGTAGAAACCATTTTACACGTTTACATAAGCCCATATGACCCTACAACAGTCTTTATGCAGTCTGTATTCTGCAGCTCATAAATGAATTCTCTTTTTGACAAAAATTCTCTAACCCCATTTTATTTTCCCATGGTCCAAAGCCTTAAACCATAGTGAATTTTATGGCACATCATCATCAGTTACAATTCCATTACCAAAGACCTTTGACAAAGTGCAAATTGCCAGTCTTGGTTTCTGCATCCAATTTTTTTCCTAATGGAATTGAAAACCGAAACATTGTAAACAAGACTATCATGATCAAATTTTGAATCAGCACTAGCGTCTACTTAACTTACCAAAATATGTTACATGCATAGAAAGAGAGAAAATTTATGTTACAAAATAGAAAAGCTAAGAGAAACTGATATTAGAATTTGTCCAAGAGGGGTTGTTATTAACAGCAATGTTACACAGCCAGAAAAATATAACCAAAATTTCTGATAGAAATCATGATGTTCGATGGATGAAATGAAGTAGTATCTCCCATTTATTCATCCAACGTTCAATAATAAAGTCACATCATTCTGACAACTAAATTTTGGTATAATTTCTGGCTCTCTAATTTTTTTATGTTTAATTCTACCTTGTTTCAGTCAAATCAAACCATATTTGCTTGAACACCTTGATAATTAGTTCATGATACTCATCTGAATTCAGAGAAAGGTAGCAAGCAAGGAGATCCTCCAAGTCCTTTGAGGCCCTTATGTTGTTCTCCACAATCATCTCCACCATTGACTCCCTAAAATCCTTCTGTGGGTTGAAAGATGACTTCACAACCGCAAAGCTATCGGAGAGGCTCCTCCGGGAGCCGGAGCTCGCCGCTGACGACACGCTTTTCCGGCCATGTGACTGAATCTTCCTTCCACTAACTAGCCTTGGTGAATTGATCCTTAGCTTCACCCCCGGGGAGCTCACAGAAAATCCTCTAACAGTACTAGTGTTGTTCCTCTGTTGATGAGTCTTTTCCTTCATTGATGCTCTTGTGTCTTCCTTCGCAATCTTAACCTTCAGTGACCCTTTCATGTTTGGTTCTTCATGTGTAGTAGTAGCAGCAGCCATTCTGGTTGTTCTTGGTTTGGATGGCTTGGTTATGATTGGAGGCAACTCAAGCTCAGAAAATGAGTCATACTCATGATACCCTTCAAGTTTATCATCTTTTCTGGCCAGTGAATTCTTGTCCACATCTATGACTATGTCAGTGTTGTTGGTGTTGTTGGTGGTTGTGGACAAGGAAACCATTTCATCAAATGATGATGACTCAGTGGGAAGAACATGGTCTGTTCTGAACTCTGGCTCAGCAAAATCTGAGTCACCAGAGCTATCAAATGGGGATGATGAGGAGTATTCAGGTGGGGATTCTGATTTGGTCCACACAGACTCAAGGGTGTTGCTGCAGCTACAACCAGCAGAGACAGAAGAGGTGAGAAGCTTTGGTGAGGAAATCCTCGGTGTTCTTCTTCTCCTGGCTCTTTGTTTTGATGATGATTTTCTTGGTTGCTCTTGTGGGGGCGAATTGTTGGTGTCCGGGGTAATAATTCTTGTGTTGTTTGATGGGGAAGTGTGGTGGATTTTGTTACTGTTTTGGTTGAGTTCCCTTGTGAAGTAGTAAGACTTTCTTGGGGTGCATTGTTGGTGGGGTTGCTTTGGTTTTGGTGAATGTGTGGTGGTTGTTGCGGTGGTGGTTGATGATGGAGGTTGCTTTTTCTTCCTAGAGAAAGTGGTGGCATGTTTTCTTCCCTTCCCCATGTCCCTCAGCTTGTAAAACCAAGCATTTGGAATCATATCTGATAACTTGAACCTGTAGTTCCCCATCCCCTTTGTGTGTAATTGTGTGTGTGTGTGTTATGTTTGTGAAGCTGCTGAATGCTGCTTTTCTAGTTCTCTCAGTGTAGGGGATGCGACAATAGAAGATAACTCTATCAGTGTGTCTCCTTTGGCACACTTGGTTTTTGTAAGATAAATAGGGAAAGAGAGGCTTTTGGAATTGGTGGTAGGGATTGGGTCCACAGGAGAGGAAAAAAGGTTGGCATTAAGTAAAATGAGTGGGGTAGGGGGTGGTGAATGGCATTGCTGGTATGTGACACTAATTTGTATTAACACCTAACCCAATTAGAGTTTTATTTTGTTATAAAAATCACCTTAATCACCGTTTGAGAAATTATATGAGTATTTTTAAAGTAAGAAAAATATTTTGTTCTTTTTCACTTATAATTCAGATACTAATTTAAATATACTAATCGATATGTGCGTATTACAGTTCAGACAAATATAAATTTTGGCTATATAAATGTAAAATTGATATTTTATATTCACTAATACTATAAATGTATTCTTAATTAATATTATCATTGACATATACATGATTAAAATCTAAAATCCAAACTTACTTAAACTACGATTCATATATGTCAACCAATATGTACATACACCATATCCAAACAACATTTCTCAACGTCAAATTATAAATGAAAGACAGTAAAACTTTTCTTATTTTGTGAGAAACTAACAATTTCTGTCACTATTTTGGTTTGTTCCTTTGAGCACCCTTCCACGTAGGCGATTCCTCAGCAGCAATCTTAATGCCTTCTGGACTTTCAGGCACAGCATCTTTTGTCCACGTGGATTACATGCTGACATGTTGTCTCATAGCAAAACAACAACAACTAGCCCACATTATGCGTGGCTCATTCATAGGAACTCTTTCTTTCACTGCTAGTGAAAGTGCAACAGACACTAACACTAACCAGAAAAACTAACCAATTGGTTATTCTAGATTGTAAAGTAAAAAGCACTATTATAACCAAAAGGGTAAAAGGAATAAAAGAAAGTAAAATCGCTATACTTCTGAAAGTATAGTAATGGTGTTATATGCAATGCTCACTGGCTCATTGGCTTATTGAAATCTGCAAGCAATGAGATTTTGGGTAAAAATTTTTGTTCTGCCAAGAAAGGGAGAGTGACACACACAGAGAAACCATGAAAAGAATTCGAAAGGCAAAGGGAAAAGGAACAAGCTTTTTGGTAGTGGAAGCTTGCTGTGGGTCAGGGATTTGCATGCAATCCAAATGAAGAAAATCTTAGTGGCCCATCTAAGGTACTAGAGAGATTGTATTACTTTGGATTACTCTACAACTTGTATAAGTGTTCTTTCTTTATTATTGTTGTTCTTTCATGCTTATGGAAACTATAACATGGATTCGTTATACTAGAGCGGCCCCATGTGTATCTTTCATTTTCTAGGAAAACCCTTGACGCACCTTGTCTCTTGGGTAACTAAAGGAATCAATTTTCAGCCAAAGCAAAATGTTACGAATTTTTAAGATAGAGATAATCTGTCCCATTTTCCTGTCCTGATCACTATCTCTTCACTCATATTTTAACAAGTGTAACATTATTTAATATTACCCAAGTTTTTTGTCAAAACTGATTTTTGAAAACTACCCATAATAGCAAATTTTCATTGGAAGGACAGAAGAAAGGGACACAGAGTGAGAGTGAGACTGAAGAATTGTTTTCGAATTGCCACATTGCAAAAGGGGGCAAAAAAAAAAGTACGAAATGACATGAATTCCCATATTGCAAAGGGGAAAAGGAAAGCTCAAGTGCAGAATTTGGTAACTCCAGATCTGAGCTTGACATTGATGTCAACTCTAAATCCCTTGAATTTTCATTTTCAATGATAGTATTGGTACATAGTGCACATGAAGCACACTGGAGAAAAAAACAATTCCTTGTTAGTGGTTACTCCACTAGTAAAATTGAAATGGGGGGCTGTTAATTTTTGCCATTATTGCAGCATCCAGGACCAAAGAGTACAATGGCATTATGATTACAGATGAAGCACATGCATTATTTGTTCCCAAAAGCTTGTATAGATGAAGATCGTGGGTATGCTAGTTTGCATTTAGGAGTATTTGGTGGGACAAATATTAAATTTTGGTCAATTGGTCCCCCTTCCATATTGCAGGGAAAGGTACAAGACCAAAGGCCATCTTAACAGTCTAGGTGGTGTGTGCGTGTCCAAGCTGGAATCTATAGACATACACAAGAATGAAATGAATTTTGATAAAAGAGGGGACCAAATATTGGAGTGTCATGGTGGAAATACATATCGTATATTTAGTTTTTTTGTATTTTTAGGAAGGACAAAGAATGTACCTCGTGCTAGTGATACCCCCCTTGTTTGCTACTTATTTGTATTACTATACGGCATGTTCGTAATGTCTTGTTAGGCTTCTGATATGTGAATGATGACAATAGATAATCGACAGAGAAGTTTAATGTCCTCCCAAAAATTGTAACACCATTGATGCTCACAATGCAAAAAATTTGAATCCCCACTTAAATACTCCAAATCCTCATATATTGAGTGAGGATTCACTAACATCCCTCAATCAGAATGATTTAGTCTTCTGGTTAAATTGGGATCAGTTACAGGAAAATATTAGATTTTCAAGTGATTTAACTAGAACTACTTACTTTTCATATATAATTCTCCAATAACAAGTAACTAAGCTATATCTTCATGAGTATTTTTTGGTACATAAAAATTTAGAATGAAGGGATCATGCCCTTGTTCAAGACAAAAAAAGTCTCTGAATTTAAAAAATATTCATAGAGAAATTTGTATTTATCTCATCCCAAGAAGACGAGTGAGACCTTGAATCTGTGACTTGTTAGATGCAAGACTCCTCCACTCGGCCAACCCCTTGGAGTTAGATCTTCATGAGTATGAATCCTTAAAATTGATTTTCGGAGCATTGTGAACTTCTCCCATAATTAACCTGAAAAAAAAATTCTGTTTCCTTCTCTCAAAGTGTTGCAGGCAAAAGGGTTGCACCCTTGGTAAGCAAGGGAAGACTAAGCCCAATTAACGATACTGGAGGCCCATAACTGTATGACTTCATGAAATACTGGGCTCTCGGACGGGCTTCACCCTTAGTTTTCGTAACATTAATGTGAAGTTTTCAAACCTACCAGGGCTGACCATAGAAAACAACTAGACAGAGATGAAAAAGAGATTATATAGTTGACTTTAGAAAAAAAAAGAGATGAAAAAGAAATTATATAGTTGACTTTAGAATAGTAGTTGCATTTGGTTGACTTAGCCCCAAAAACAGGGATCTTGCATGGTTTGATTATAAAACAAACTTTCCATCAAATGATGCCAACATGACATGATGATGAACTTTCCTCGAGAAAGAGAACTTTCTTGCACGAGTTTAAAACGCAAGGTATTACAAATATCAACCTCATTCCAAGTTTGCCAAAGGAATATGTCACGGGCACATACAAGACCAAGCATTAGCATCTAATTACCAACCCCAAAACTTTTTCTTCCTCTGTTTAGTATCGGTTTTCATTTTTTTAATCGTTACTGTAATGTTTAGAGCACTTCACATGAAAAATTCAAATGAAGAGAATTCACTTCAATATATTGATTTCTGAGCTCAGTTCATAAGGTTTGGAAAATGCCCATTGCCGTTTCTTCCAGGACAAACCAGACAAGTGCTATGTGATGGACAGAGTCAGTCACAGGCTCAAAGATCGATTGCCATTATGGTCCAACACCAAATTCAACAACCATAACAAAGAACAAAGTCACTTTTCTCATTTCGACACGAAAAGAAATGAAGGAATGTGAAAATAAAATAAAATTTAAAAAAAGTGCTTCATCTATTACGTTTTATAGGGACGGCAAAATCAGCTTGAAACATGAAAATCGAAGGAAAAAACGATGATAAAACAACTTTTGCATTTCATAGATAGAATTCGAAGTTAGAGAATTCATTTCAACAGAATTGGTTCAAGTAACAAGAACACACTGTTTCACATGTTTAGGAAAATGAGCATGCCGTTTCGTGCAGGACAAACCGAAGAAGTGCAATGCGATGGACCTCTTTTTCCTTTTATCTTTTTTTTTTTTTAATTTAAAGATAATTTGATTGAAGAAGACTGAACCCCCTGGAAACAAATAGGGAAGCAAAAGTCTAGAACAAAATACATGAAGACAAGACACAGAACCATATCCTAGCTTCAATCCTTCATATCAGAAACACCAACTGAAAAAATGCAGCAACATGGCCACACACTCCTAATCTTCATTTGGTACATCCACACACTCCATCCACACACTCCTAATCTAATAACATGTTTGGATTTTTTCTCAAACATTCAAACAACGGATCGGAGAAAAGTTACTCTCTTATAACTTCTCTCCAACAGATTAGTCACTCTTCTCATTTAAAACCCAAACCAATGAAAGAATGTGGAAATAAAATTAGGAGAAAAAATAAACTGCTCCATAGATTACATCTTACGACGGCAGAATCAAATTTTTAAGAAAAATAATGAAAAAAAAAAAGAAAAGAAAAAGATACAACTTCTTTTACAACATTTACAATTTCCAATCATAAAATAAAATAAAAATAAAAATAAAAATAAAGACTAATGTTACTGTGCTATTGAATTGGAAGTTGGAACAACCACAGTGGTTGAGGAAGTGATGGTGGCTGTTGAGAACCCCTCACTGTCATCGCCGGCGTCCAACCCTGCCACCCACCGCCGAAGGATCCTCAACAGCGTTGCCGCCTTCCTCCTCCCCCTAAGGCTCCCCACCGCCATCACCTCCCAAATCACTCTCTCCACCCCGGGGATCGCGGCCAGCTCTGCCACCACCTCCGAACCCCCCTTCCGGCACATCGTCACCAGCGTCGCCGCCGCGCTCTCCCTTACCCTCTCCGACCCCTCCCTCAGCACGGCCCCAAGCCTCTTGATCCCGCCATATGCCGCCGCCACCGCCACCAGCCCCCCGCGCTTCACCACCGCCTCTAGCACCATCGTCGCCTCCTCCGGCACAGCCGCCATCACCTCCACCGCCATCTCCACCGCGCCGCCCTCCACCAGCCTCCCAACACTCTCCCTGTCCGCCGCCAAGGTCAAAATCGCCGCCAAAGCATCCCTCCTTGCTCCCTCAGGCCCACACCTTGCCAGCTGGACCAACCCATTGACAACACGTGTCTTCCTCCCAAGCCTCTTCCTATACGCTGCCACACCCGACAAACTAAACACCGTAGCTGCCGCATTCGCCTTAGCCTCCCACGTGGCACCTGAACGCAAAACCTCAGCAACGCCGTTGAGCGCGCCGTCGGTCTCCATTATCCTCGCCTTGTTCGCTTCCAGTATCGAGAGATTTAATATTGTCGTAACGGCGTTAACCTGTAGGCTCGGATTGTGAACGCCGACGTCGAAGCTGAGGTACCGAACCAGAAGCGGGATGGCTCCAGCTTCGGCGACGCAGGCTCGACTATCCGAGTCTGTTTTCGCCAAAACCCGAAGCTCGTAAACGACGGCGTTTGAGTCCTCCATCGCCTGAGAGTTAGTTAAAGGGACCATGAGTTTGTTGACCAGGAACGACGCCGTCATGCGCGTGGCTTCTAGCGCGGCCCTGTTAACTACGCGGCCGTTAGGCTTTCCGGTAACTGTTTCCGCGTCGAACGGGATCCTCTGCTCGCGGCAAAACAATGCTATCATGTTCCGCAGCGCACGATTGGGTATGAGCTCGATGTGGGCCAGGGTCTGGCCCGTCTTGGGACACGTGTTGTGTCCAGCATCCATCCAGAGCTTGATGTATTCCCGATCGTACGTCTGTCCCGTTGCCACGACGACGGGATCACGCATGAGCTCGAGGCTTATCGGACACCGGAAGTCCGCCGGAACAACCACCTCCGACGGCTTATTCCGCCGCTGAACATCCGCCGGCGAAGCCGGCGTCGAAGCACCGAAGAGAACGCACTTCGCGTAACGAACGAGACCGATCAAGGCGATGATCTCCGATTTCGAATTTTCTTCGCTCCGATTCTGAATCTCCTCCTCCAAGCTCTCGATCTCCGCTCTGCAGGTGGATGAATCGCGAATCTCCAAGCTCTCGAAGATCGAAGCGAGGTGGTGATAATCAGGTACGATCTCGTTTTTTATGCTTTCGAGCACCGAAACGACCTCGTTTCGGAGCTTCATTTCTGCGTCTTCTACCAGAGGCTTGGATTGCGAGCAGTGTTTTCTGATGAGGATGACGAGTTCTTGAACGTCGTCGTTTAGGTTGAGGTCGTGGATCGGGAAGATGTCGAGGAGCGTGGAGAGTTCTCCGGTGAGCTTGTGGAAGTTGTCGGCGACGGTTTCGATCTGCATGAGGAGGGCGAACTTGCTTCCATTGGAGCAATCTTCGATTAGGGTTTTGATTCGGTGCAGCACGATGTAGGTTTCTTCGAGGCAGAGGATGAAGGAGGAGGAGGAGGCGGCGGGGGTAGAATTGCAATTTCGGATGAGGTCCTCGAAGAGAACGGCGAGGAGCTTCGCCTTGCGAACGACGGAAACGGCGCTGCGTTTCAGTAGGAACTGCGTTGAATAGTTGATGGACGATATCTGTGTCGTTAGGTGGAGAAGGGAGTGGAGGAGGTTGAGGTCGTTTAGCTTCGGCGAGATAAACGACCCCGCGGAGGGTCGTCGTTTTCTCGGAGCGAACGTTTGAGGGGAAATCGCCATGTAGTAAGTAGCCCAATAGCCCAATTGGTGAATTGATATTTTTTTTTTTCAGATTGACACGCAGAGTTTGGGCGAAGTTTAGGATTAGGAAGGAAGAAGAATGTGACTTTTCAATTGGAGATGGTTGGAATGTGGAACAAAAGCAATAAACGTAAAAGGAATATTATATATGTAATGTGTTTGCTTATGCATGTATGATATATCCTTAAGCAACTTGGGCGGGTAAAACTCAACCTTCTTGCAATGGACGAAACAATGAATGAAACATGGGTCAGCTAGCTATACATGAATGTACAATTGTTGGTTTTTGACTCTGTTTGGTTCAATGGATTTTTCTTTAATTTTTGAATTTTATTTTTATTTTATTTTGATTTGTCTGGAATATAATTGATATTTGGCACTGAATTAAGGTATACATTACTTAGTTGACAATATTTTATTCTGCATTTATTATGTGGTCAAATTCATTGATGATGTGTGGGTGTTTATGTAATAAAAAGTGCAGGGCAGCCATTTGTTCAAGCCCTCCAAATGGTGGTGGGTGATGTGTCTAACAGCAATTAATTTTTAAATCAGAAACCAAAAAAGAGAAAGGGGGGAACGGCGTTAATTAAAGATTCTAACTGCAATATCTTGTAATATTTTAATTATTTTTTACTATTATTATTGTTAGCATTTCCTTGACTTTGTATGAACTGGTTGGCACAGGTTTGATCAAGATGGGGGAAGGCTGCGAATTGGTAAGGGTTGTTGTGGACTTGGTTGCGAATAATATATGATGGGTCATCCACGATCGTATTAAAATATTTGGTTGAACCAATCAATTATTAGAGGACTATGCTCTGGTACATATCCAATTCAGATTTAATATTGAACAAACTTCCTTTTTTAACCTTTCTTTTGTTAAAGTTTTGCTTTTAGAACTTTATCTTGCAAAAGCAAAGTACATAGAGGGAATAGGGATACGCGTAATTAAACATGTATATGATGAGCAATGATTTAGCCCCAGCTCAGAGGAAGTGTGAAAAGCGGAAGGGCCTGGAAACAAGAGGCAGCCACAGTCTGCAATTTCATCTATATGCATATCCATGAAAGGACTTTGAAAGTCATCTAGCTAGGCTCAATCATTTTATAGTGTCTCATATGGAGAATATGTGGAATTAGTAATGAACTACTTAATGGTAAACTACAGTAAGTTACGATATTGTCATTGATTAATAGAAGATGTTGGTTTATTTAGGATATTCTGTTCACTGTGTTTTAATAGTCATCATTGGTTTAGCTTGAAATTTTAATATAGCATAAAAGTATGCAAGTACCTTGACGTTTTATGAAAGTTTCAACATCTACGCTCACCAAAAGAAAAATAATAATAATAATCATAAAGTTCCAACAACTATTCAATATATTTACTTCAAATCATATGAACTTTAACTATGGAGCTTACTTGAAAATATGTTACAACAAATAGCTAGTATAGTTTGATTAAATGAAGATGTTAATTACGAACGTTTATTTTATGAAGACAAACATTTTGATAATGGGATCCGCTTTCGGGGAATCCAAGCATGGGATTACCGACTTCATTGTTCAGCGGCCGAAAGTGGAAGACCCCAAAGTGATTAAACGAATGTTGACTTTGCTGCGAGTGACTTCGATAGGCACGCAATTAACATAAGCTTCCATTCATGTTGTTTCTTAATCGGATAAGGTCTCCAATATTTCACTTTCATGAATTTTAGCCTTTGATTGGTAAGTTTTTGTTGGCTTTATTTCGGCCGCATCACCTTTATAATTTGATGGGTTTACCTATGGTATCTATAATGAATGCAGACATTTATGATAGATCGAGTTATGAAAAACGGTGAAAAAATATAAGTACATCTTTATCATTATGTGTAATTTCTGGTCTAATGATAAGCACTTTATCTAATCCAACCTTTTATTCTTTTTTTTGTTTAATTTTGTTTAAGCCCAAGGTGTCTTGAATTTCACCTTTTTTTTGCCCCTTGTATAGAGTACAAACCCAATTTCGTTGCTGTTTTATTAGGCGTGGGAATCTTCAAACCTCTAAGCATGATAACACGGTTGGTGGCTTTCTGTGGGCGATGCCTTTCACCAGCTAAGGGGATATTGTTATTTGACTCATTGGCTCCAACCGTAGCTGTGTCACAATGACACAATGTCTATGTTGTTTCATGCCATTTTTCGTTTCTCATAATTTGAGTAAAACTTAAAGCAACTTTCTTCCTCTCCATGCGTACAAGATGAAGCATTCTTCCATTATCTTCCAAGCGAACCTCCCTGCATGGATGTATAGGGAAACATAGTAAACCAAACATCAAATTATACAATTTTATGTAAATTTTAAAATAAATATCATAATATTTTAAAATTGTTATGTAATTATGACATTGTCATGTAACCCATCTGAAACAAGACTTCACTATTGTTGTGGTATGTAACTTTTTTTGCGGAATAAAAGCTCTAGTTGGGAAGAACACAACACTCACCTCGATCTAGAACTAAGGTATATTTGAGTTCATTAAACATTTATAGAAATATTTATATATGATAATTGCAGATATAACTTTACTCTTTCCTTCTTTTTTTGGTCTAAACCATCGGTGTTTAGAACTCACTAGATTTCAGTTAATCTAGCTAGTGTTAGGTCAGTTCATGATAAGGATAAAGCTCTTCTAGCACTCATTTTTTAATTTATAAGATTTGAATCCGAGACTTCATTTAAAAAAATATGTGTTGAACCACTTGAAGAAACTAAATATTAATATAACTTTACTCTTTCTAATACATGAAATTATGACCATCCTCTTGGTACTCAACCTGAGAATCATTAATTTTACCAAATAAAATGCTGTGAGAAGTAACAAATACTTAATGCACGTGAGAGTGGGTAGTAATTGATTGAGGAACCGCTAAGGAACTTTAATTAGAGTTGGTTGTAACAAACTTGCATGATTGAGAAGAGGCCAAAGCCGGCCATGGTATAGAATATGTTGGTTTGGTCCTTCCAACAATCCAGCTAAATGACAAGGTTGTAGCTTAGGTGTAGACTAGTGAAATGGTCATATAAACATTATACCAAATCATGATTTTACTCATAAAGAAAGTGGAAACTCAATGATTCATAGTTGAACAATATTGAGACCAAAAAAAAAAAAAAATGCTTTGTTGCTTTACTGATTCAAGAAAACAGTGTTGGCAAAGTAATTTATCCCAAAAGAAGAAAAAGTGCATAAAAGCAATTGAGGTTGACAGAATAGATGGGCACAAGCAAAGCCAATTTCAGACTTGAAAGCAAATTTTGCCCTTTATTTGAGTGTTGTGAAGGATTGAATTGCTTAACAATCTCATTTAGGCCAATGCAAATGTCAAGCCACTTCTACGTGCATTATCCTTTTTGTCCTGAAAGATTCTTTAATTTGTCCTTCCTACTTGGCACTTAAGAAAAAAACTCTCTCACATAAATTTCGTCCACTTATTGGTTTTCCTCAAATGATTGAGATTGATGTCTATGCTACAACTACTTGGAATAAAGTGCACGGGGTATTTCCGAACCCCAAAAAAATAAAATAAAATAAAAAAAGATTGAGAAATTTTAAATTTCATTTTGGAAACTTTATCTTCAATTGTATATTTGCTAGCATATAAAGTTAAATCAATGTATACAACTACAGGAAGATGGTTAGAAAACTTGGAGATGCCAAGTTAAACATTATTATGGTTTACTAACCATTTGCGCAATTTGGCATGTTCAATCTTGAAGTTATAAAATTCTTAGGTCCTTCATATAGATTTCAAAGGCTCAACAGCAACCACACTTTTATAATAGCTAGTGCAACTTGTTTGCTATCTGAAGTATGATCCAGATCAAAAAGCCATCATACTAATGCTAATGTTTTTAGCCTGCTCGTCCATCTCAAATCTTATTCACCACAAATTACATAAGCTAAAAGTGGAGATTCATATATAAGTACACAATCCTAAACAAAAGAACCAAAAGGAGCAACTATAGTCATAGTTTCATGATTCCTAAGATCATTGATTTTATCTTGATTTCTGCTCATATTTGAAGATCTCAACTCAGTTCAATCTTTCTTTCTTAATCCAAGTGAAAATCCTAGTGGTTGAGAACTGAGGAGATAGCATCAAGTCAGGTTCTATATAATGAAAATCTATTCAAATACAGAAACATATATGTAGGGAAGTTGAACATTACAAAATATAACAGCATCAACTATTCAACTACAATGCAGAGCCAAGTTCAGGTTGTAAAAGCATCACCAATAATATTCTTGTATAAAGATGATAGCTGAAAAATCATTTTAGTAGTATGAGAATCACTCATATGCGACCCCAGATTCTTCAACATTTGACAGAGCATGACCATTTGCCTGCATCACAATTTAAGTTGAACAAGAATAGGAAATACTAGCCACACCAGTTAGAGTGAAAATTATGTAAAACTGATCCAAAGGGTACCGGTTGGAAATGTTTGACAAGATTCTAGGGCAAAACGAGCATCATAGGGATTCCAAGAAGCTTCATGAATATGGCAATTGCAAGTGTTTGATAGCACATATCACTATCTATAAGCACAATCACATTTTTTGGCAGGCAACAAAGGTGACATCTTATAAAATTGTACATTACTTGATCTCACAAATTGGGAACTTTCAGGAGCACCAGAACTGAAATTACTGGACAGAAATTGTTCTAATCGGTCCGTTACTGCAATGAGATTCTGCTGGACGCAACTGATTTTCCACCAGACTCCATAATCTGAGAATCTGCAAGGATCAAAACAGAAGACATCATTATATAGCAGCATGTATTAATGGTAAGGGAGTTCACATTAAAATAGTATTGTTGCGTACTAATACTAGCAAGCTCACACCTATGAGTCCAACTGAATTGAATTTAGATAAAGGAACATAATTTGTCAAATCACAATGAGGGGACCTTGTAAAATTGAAAATTGGCACAGAACTTTTCAGTGACCATGTTGTCTATAGTCACTATTTAGCATGTTTCACATGGAAGCACACATCCAACCATTCCACCATTTATATCTGAATGAGAATGTAGTTTTTATGACAAATGACAAGTAGAGGATTTTGACACATATCAGAAGTTGGAGTGTTCATCATAGAACCCCCATCTGATAATAACAACACCCAAAAAAATGCACAATTAGACCACAGTAATCATTTAGCTGCCCATTGAAGCAAATGGCATTCCATATTATGATAGCCATAGCCTTCAAACATCTTAAGCAGAAGTTTTCAAGTGTAATCCAACTCCTTTTGGTATTAAAAAGAAGATTAGGGGTTAGATTATTTCAGACAATATTTGAACCCAGAAAGTGAAGTGTGATTCATTTTCTGACACATGTACATCCGAAATGAAGGATAAAACATATAGATTTCAGGTAACTGATCTATATCATAAATATTGGACAAAGTTTTATGTTGGTTATCGATTGTCTAACACAACCCTTCTTTTTTTATTATGGTTTGGAACTGACTAGGTAAAGATTTGTAATAAAGCACACCATAGGCAGAGGTCAAGTAACTAAGAACGAATTCTTATATCAATGTCCAGGTAACTGGACAACAAATTTGGATCTAATAAAGGGTATTTTAGTTTTAACTTGAAAGCATTTTGCCATTTATTCCCTCAAATCATTGCCTAGTTAAATAGCAAGAAGCAAACCATTCTCTGAGTACTAAAGAAAATTCCTCACAGGTATAATTTTGTAAGCAAATGAAATGAAAAATGTACTAACAGAGCTACTCCAGTGTTATCACATTTCAAAGAGCACAACTTTGATAGGGGAGGTGCCATTAGGCCATTGCCCATAAAAACACAAGGAATTTCCATATTATTGGCTTCGAAGCATTGTCAACAAAGATGATTTATGATAAGATGCAATGACATCATTTGATTTATGTAGCCGATCTCACCTGCTAAGACAAGACTTAGTTGTTGTTCTACTAACTTTGAAGCAATGCAAATGCAACTTACAAGGGGAAAGAAAACATGTCTCTACCAGAAAGTAAATTTTGTATCCTAGGCCTCTAGAAACCCTTGAAGCTGGTGTCTAATTTTCATTCAGAAATTTTTATTGGAAAAATATATATATATATATATATATATATATTCAATTTTCAGCCCATATTCTATATACCCAAAGCCAATATCCACCAAATCCTTTACCCTCCCACAAAACAATTAACAATAACCAAGATCTTAATCTCAAGCAGGTTTTGTTATAGTGGACTGATTGACATACTCACAAGGATTTACAAAACCTAAGTAGCAACAGATGCATAATGTCTAGGTAAGTATTAGGTATAAAAAGAAATGTAGTAATGTACTCATCACCTTCATATCATGCAAAGAGAAAAGAAAGGACAAACTGAAATGCACTTCAGCTATGGATACAACCTAAATAGAGGAATGCACAACAGAACTACAAAACAGACCACGTAACTGATGAAAGCAATGTAAATTGTCATAACAAAGAAAGAGACACAGATAGCCAGCATCAAGTACTGATTACTAAGAATAGTGCTCCATTATTTGTACACAAAGATTTAGAGACTCAAATTGACATGTAGTAATCACAATTTAAATAAATATGAATTTAAGTAAATTTTGAATTGACATATTGTATTCATTAACAGTGAAGAGAACACAGGCCAAACCTTATCAACATGACAGATAGTAAATGAAGATACGGTAGGGGGAACAAATTCCCCAAACAACTGCCAAGAGTGACATGACATCTAAGCTCAACACAAAACAAACTACATCATTGGCTCTCTGCTGTACATCACATTGCCTTGAACATACACGGGTAATGGGCATCGTCAAATCCAAAATTCAAATGTGCCTACTGAAAATTTCAAAATCCAGTTTCCAAATGGGGAAAAAATGAAAGCAAAATGGGGGTTAAAATCAAATGAACCAACAAGCAAACGAAATGAAAAAGTTAAGACATTATGATTGTTAGTATTAGAATGAAAAACATTATAACACAAACTACCAATAATAGAAAGCATTAAAATTAAAATAAACAAAATCCCACCCTAATAACTACAACAAATAAAATTGAACTAAAGCAAAAAGAATGGGAACAATAAATGAGAAATACTAAATCCTCGTAGTTAATATGCCTAAAAAATTCTCCTAATTCAAAATCTTACTTATATATATTAAATAATTATTGGATACTGTGTAAATTACAACTCATGCCATTGTGGATGAGATTTTAAATTAGGAGGATTTTTTAATTAATTGTTAGGAGGATATATCAACACTTGGATTAGGATCCTCTCATGTTGGTTTTGAACATAATCATATCATGTTAGGAGAGAAATAGACACAAACATCTTAAATCAGTAGAGCCCTCTTAAAATTTCTGGGACCTAATTTAAGTATTTAAATTTATTTCTCTCCTAACATGATATGGTGATATTCAAAATCAA
Organism: Pterocarpus santalinus; assembly: GCA_031439595.1. Classification (NCBI taxonomy): domain Eukaryota; kingdom Viridiplantae; phylum Streptophyta; class Magnoliopsida; order Fabales; family Fabaceae; genus Pterocarpus; species Pterocarpus santalinus. Next base: position 8,879,213 of record CM062523.1, read on the forward strand.
CATTAAAGGATCTTAATCCACCAAGGAACTCACAATCAATATAGAAAGAGAATTTTCTTTTTTTCTTTTTTTACATAAAGAAAAACATTAAATGAGACACATTGGAAGCATCAAAGGCATTTTTTTAACGTAAAGTGTTTTAAGTAAATATCACACCATTGAACCCCATGCCAACTCTTAAAGTGGATGTGCTATTATATGCACAAAAAATGAGTTCAATATTAATTTTTTATAGGACCTTCTCATTTGTGATGTCTTATCATTGATTTAAAAGTTGAGATTTAAACAAAACATATAATATAAAAGAATTAATAGTAATAAATCATGTATGATAAAATCATATGAAAATCAAACACTTGAATAAAGAAAACAAGTATCGAGCTACTTAAATAAATCAAACACCATTCAAAATCAACATTATATCTATATGATGATATGGAATGCAAAAATCTTATTTAGTGGGATACACATACAATGCAATTTATCCAAAGATAAACAACCTCTCACTTTGGAGGCTCATAAACCTTAAAGTACACAGAAAAGATTTGATTTGTTTTAAAGAAAAATGAAAAATATTTAATTTAATCAATTTTTTTAATATCATATGGTTGCTTTGACTTAAAATATGATATTGATCCAATTCAATTTAATTTAAATTAATTTAGATTAAATATTATTTTAAAAAAATCGGTCTGTAAATTCATTAACATACAAAATTCATTTTTATCAAGATATATTTAATACTAGTCGAAATTAATTCATCAAAATAAAATAAAATGGAAGTTCAAATAAATAAACAAAAATACATCAGAATACAAATCAAAATTACAGCTCCAAGCCTAAATTAATTGTCAATCCTATATTATAAGCTTGAATCTTTAAAGAAATTAAAGAGTTGTTTGGTTTTTTTTTCTTTTTTTGGCTTTCATTTTTAACTGATATTTTTTCAATATTAAATATAAAAATGCCAACATTATTTTTTTTTATTTCCTGGTTTAGGATGTGTGATGGAAATGGTGAAAACAAGCTTTTACTGTTTTTATTTTTTTTCACAGAATATTAAAAAAATAGAGAAAAATATATAACAAGCCATTTTTCACAATTAATATTGAAAATATTTCAACTGAAATTGGAAATAGAAAACAAATCAAAAGTTTTTCATTTTGGTATAATAAAATGTTTTCTAAATACATATATGTAGCATAATAATTTTATAGTTAAAATATTATTTTAAAAATTATAATTGAAGTTCCATTTGGATTGAAATAATTTTTAAATTTAGATCTAAAAAAGGATTTGATTCAACTAAGTTTTTATTTATTTATTTTTATTTCTGTAATTTTTTCAGCTTTTTACTTATTCAGTTGTTATTTGTTGCCTTTTTTCTTGTTTTGATTATATTGGTTTGATTTTGAACTCCTATTTTTTTTTTAAAAAAGGTAATTTCACCGTTTATTATAAATTGTTCACACAATTAACTTTAATGATCAAATGTTTTTTTTTTTGGTATTTTAGACGCACCCAAAAAAGTTTTTTTTTTTTTTTTTTGAGATGGTAGTCATGCTAGACTTAATTAATATATTGATTAAAGTTTCAAGTAATGGTTAAACAGCTAAAAAAAGTGAGTATGTTATGTGAAAGTAAAGGGTGCAAGTTTGTGAGTCAGTCGAAAACAAATCTAATTATTTACGTTAATTGGTCTTAATTTTTCAACCTGGCAAATAATTGACCTTCACTCATATTTCAACTTTTGCACATTGAGGATATATATTTCTTTATACAGAAAAAAAAAATGAAAGAAAAATTTATCACATTCTAGATTAGGGTATGGCTTTAAACTGATAAAGAAATTATATAAATACTCATAGATGACTTATCGATTGGATAATTTTAAAATTGAATTACTCAAACCATAATAAAATAAGAACGAAAGATCAATTGGATGAGCTAATTCTCATTAATATATCTCGGCATTTTAAGGCTTTTAATGTCTATTATAGAATATATTTTCAATGTAGTTTTTTTTTTAAAAAAAAGTCCATGTCAGTCTATTCATAATAAAATATAGGGTGAATTACACTGGCCTCCCCTGAGATTCAGTGTAATTATATTCGGCATCCCTCTGTCTATAGATAACACGCTAAGCAAAATAAATTAGAAGAATGCCAAATATAATTAAACTGAACTTTAGAGGAGGTCAGTGTAATTTATCTTAAAAAATAATATTCGAGAGATGCCGAATATAATTACATTGAACTTTAGGGGAGGTCAATTTAATTTACCCTAAAAACTAATATTGGTCCATCCAAGTTACCAGGCTACCTAGCCTATACCTGTTTACCCAGACAAAGGTACCTTATCTAAGCCACTTTGCTCTTTAAGAGCTTGAGAATAGAAGGCTTCCGTGAGTGCAGCTCTACCGCAATGGGAAGCTTCCTTATTCCCCCTCATCTTCTGTCTCAAGACTTCCAACTTTGGTTTGATTATTTCACACCTTACTTCCTAAAGTAGATCTCTTTAATTCATGAGTTCAATGATTTGGGAGATCTTAGCTATTAGTTGTTTGATTAATTTCTATTGCTATTAATTGTGCTTCCGCCATAGTGCTCAATGAAAACGCCAATGTAACGTCCCCGGGTAGCAATCTATAGCAAGATCACAAAGTGGTTCTCAACATAACAAAATGAAAAATAAAGTGCAAGTATCGGTATCTAGATTAGAGGGAGAATCCAAGATAGAAGGGGATTGATCATCATGCTAGATATTTCTTGCCTTTCCTTCACCCCAGCTTCCCTTTTAGTATTTTGTTCTAGCTTCATTCGTTGTTTATGGGGGAATATTTTATCCCCTAATCTTATTGTTATTCCCTCACTAAAATCTTGTAGTTTGCGACCTGATGAGATCCTGCATTAATGACATCCCATTTGAATATCATGGCATGAAGGAAAAAGGTTATGTCATCTCTTAACCAAGACACAACCCCTCCCAACTCATCCTGAACTGAGATAGCAACAAATATTAAAATCATATTTTTTTTGGTTAACAAAATTATTTTATTATTATGAACCATAAGTTTAATGTTAATAAAGCCTTTAATTGAGATATGAAAATTGATATTCCTTCTTATAATTAATCAAAGGACTAAATTTTTTGGCACATAATCAAAGGAGTACATTAATATTACTTTGTAAATTTTATGATGAAATAATTAAAATGACGTCAGTTTTTTTTTTTAAATGACCAAGTTAATTGGGAAGAAGTATTGAAATTTTACTCCTTAGAATATAATGCTATACAACAAAAATCCAAAACTTGAATTTGCATGTCATGTAATTATTATTTTTCATTAAAACTCGAAATATATAAATATTTCAAATTAATTTTTAAATATAATTGATGAACATTGGTAAGACTATAAGGTATTTTCATATGATTGACATATTTAAATCACTGCTAAATTAATCTTCATTCAACCATGAAATTATGAAAATAATATAGTATTTAAAAAAAATAATCTATAATTGTTGGCTTTAAAACATAAAGGATGTCAAGTATTTTCTATGAATTGCTTGATCCGAGAAATCTTTATAAGCCATCTCAGGAAAAATTTCATCAAGTTATATAACTGATTTTTAAGAGGATATACTTTCAAGATTCTACGTTCATATTTTTAATATTTATTTTTTAATATAATAACATAATAATTAATATAATTTTCTCAGAAAAAAACTAATATACAATTTGTGGACCACGAAAACTCTTGCCAAACAATACAGACTTTAGTTGTTGGTATTCATGATAATGATTCCGATAAATTGTGCACTGTCTCCTTTTGTTTCTCTCGTGAATTAATATTTTCCATGAATATGTCCAGCAATGAGTAATAGGAAAGATACCAATTGATCATGGATGTATACATATTTTAAACTAACATATCATAATTTATTGCTAAAATATTTTTTGGCACATTAATTTATTGCCAAATATTGTCAATACATGTCCAAGAAATTAAAAACAAGTTCCATTTCTTAAAGTAAACTGCTACTAATTTTTAATTACCATCTGGATCCCTTTCGATAGATTATTATAAAAATTTATCAAGGTATAGAAAATGGCCGTCCGTACGGGGGCTAGGGACCACTCTACTTTGACACTCTTTCTTATTACAATTTTTTAAGGATTTTGGTAGAAGCAGAACATGGCGAATCCAAAATTAAGAAAGATTCCAAATGTACTTTGTTCGGATAAGATGGCTGTTAGGCGTTTACAACTGCGATCTAAATCAGGTGTCCAAATTGTCATAGACGGTGTGTCGTATCTGTGGCTGGCAGCACTTTACGTAAGATCATCATTATTTTATTTTATTTTTCTGAAACTTAGAAGCTGGTATTGGATGTAACATATATTTTGGCCGTTTGAATGTAGAATAACATATATGAAAAGAAAAATGGAAGAAATATGGTGGCCATCGATAACTGGCGAATAGGAAATAACCTTTCATATCGTATATAGAGTAACTTGTAAATATTTCAGTATTTACTATGCGCAAGTATAACAAAATTTAAACATATTTAAATTTGGAATCATGGCAGAAACAAGTTCGAGTTTTTATTGTTCCACTATTAGTGATTATTATTATTGTGGGATTTTCTTCAGTATTTTGTTTTTATAAGGGTACTAAAAATAATAAATTTTATAGATCTTAAATATAATTAAAAAAATTTAAAAATTTAATAATTTAATCTAGTGATATATGTGATAAATTTTTAACCATACATAACTACATGAAAATAATCTAAATTCTCTAAGAGTAGTTTGAAATATGAAATTAAGCAAACATCTTTTTTTTTATAAAATTATTGATGAATTACACTGATTTTTTATAAGGAGGAGTTTTGTCACTTAAATAACTCTATTCATCTCAAATAAGATTATCTTTAATAGAAAAATACGTATGTATGATTTTAATCAAAGAGAGAGAGAGAGAGAATAGCAAAACTCATAATTAATATAATTTGTGGTCCAGTTAACTCTTACCAGAATGACAGACTAAAGTTGTTTGGATCCAGGATGACGATTCGACAAAATAGGAAGTACTCATGTCCATGTGTTTCTCTTGTGCATTATCTTCTTATGAATCTCCATGTGCAAATGGGATACTTATGTTAATCTGGACTGACACGTATCTGATAACTAATGACACTCATATGAAGATAAATATAAGCAGTGTATTTGTGTTGTATATAAATCAAAGTATTAAATCGTATTTAATTCAAAGTGTGAAGTGTGAACACAGGACACATACAAACATAGTCCATGACTTTCCTTAATCTGTCAGTGATTTAGACCAGCTGGATTGCTTCCTTTCGATAATTTCTCTAGCATTCGTTATTGATGTTATTGTTCTGGTTGCTTCAATTAATACTGTGAAAGCAATTCAATCAGGCCAAAAAAAAAAAAAAAATAGTGTGAAAGCAATTGGTCAATTTATTTGTTTTTAATGATACATAGTTTATCTAATTATCTTAAAACCTGCCAGGAACTTGTGAAAATAAGTTCTATTTTCACTGCATTATCAGACAATTTTCATACACTCTAATTAATATTTAGAATAGAAGCGTTACTTAAAAAAAAAAAGTACTACTACCAAAAACAAAAAGAAGTACCAACAAGAATTGAGTGTCATAATAAATGAGTTGAACTAAAAAAGCATCAAGATTCAAATTTTGAGAAAGATAATTAACGAGAAAGACTATATATATGAGAGAATATCCTGGTGAAAGACATTAAAAGAGAGAGAGAGAGAGAGAGAGAGAGAGAAGTGAATCTCCTTAAAGGTCATCTATTTCTAAGTAAATACAGAAAACTTAATTTATAATACTTTAATTTTTAAACTTTGCTGCATTTTAAAACGGTAAATTTTCATTTATAACATTTAATTTTATCCAATAAAATTCGTTACACTCTAAAAATGAAATTAAGTAGCTGTAACTAATTTGTCACCCAAGTGAGCTACTTACCACTTAATTTAACTCATGAGATGAAATATATTAGAGTCTAACAAAGTTCAAGAGGCAATGTTTTATAAATGAAACAACTGTGAAAATTAGGTAAATTTTAGGGAATGAATTGTAATTTAATCTTTAAAAATCATTATTACATAGATAGAAAAATTTAAAAATAATATTTTATAATTCTTGAAATACACATCCAGGATCTTATCTTTCATTATTTAGATGCTTTTTTTTTTTTTTAATTGTTGCCTTCTTCTCTTCATGTAGTAAAACAGTATTTGTTTAGAACTGATAATCATTACTCGTCGTGTATTAACAAAATTTATGCGGAGAATTAATCTGTATTTTTATTTAAAGGATTTTTTTAACTAATGCATTTAAAGTACTGATTAAGAAACTAAGAGTGAAAACTTAAAAATCTTTCTAGTATTTTAAATTAAAAACGTATCTAATAATTATTGACACTCATATCAAGATAAATATTAGTAATATATTTGTGCTCTATATTTCTATATTTATCAAAGTATTACATCGTATTTAATACAAAGTGTGAACGCATGACACATACAAACATATTCCATGGCATTCCTTAATCTGTCACTGATTTATTGCCAGTATTTTCAATTAAAAACGTATCTAATAATTATTGACACTTATATCAAGATAAATATTACTAATGTACTTGTGTTGTACATTTATCAAAGTATTACATCATACTTTATACAAAGCGTGAACGCATGACACATACAAACATATTCCATAGCATTCCTTAGTCTGTCAGTGATTTATACCAGCTGGATCGCTCCCTTTGGATTCTCTAGCATTCATTATGATGTTGCTGTTCTGGCTGCTTCAGCATTATGCAACCAATTGGTCGATGTATTTGTTTTTTAAATAAAAAATAATAAACAAATTCAAATATGCGGTAATGCACCCTTGAATTTTATTATTTAGATTTTTAAAATTAAATATGTCCAATTCAATCCTAAAAATTAACTCATGGAAGGAGAATTATCCAAATTCTTATAAGACTATCTTAGCCAAATTCCTAATTAAGGGAGGACTCTAACACACCCCTTTCACATTTAAGAATCAGACTTTGATACCATCTTCACTTAAACCACCATGGCTTTCATCTGAATCTTATTTTTGATTTTTCTACTTGTAATATTAATGCCACATAATTAATATACCATAAAAGGTAAAAGTAACTGAAAAATGGGACTCATCTTTCCCATCTGAATCTTATTTTTGATTTTACTACTTGTAATATTAATGCCACATAATTAATATACCATAAAAGGTAAAAGTAACTGAAAAATGGGACTCATCTTTCCCATAAGAAGGACAAACTTTAGCTGCTATATAATTTTCAACCTTAAAAAAATAAAATTAACATATTTTATGAAATATTTTGTTATAAACATTTATATTATGTAATTTTATTTCCAAATTGCATAAATATATAAAATTTAATTTTTTGGAATAATTTTTATTTCAAATTAACTTTTAATAAATTAAATTATGGATAAAAATATCATATATTTATTTTTTAAAAAAATTAAAATCTAAAAAAAAATTAAACTATTTTTTTCAACTAAAGCAAGTTTTTAATATGCTTAGAAAATAGTGCATGATTAACAACAATATTGCATAGTTTTAAAAGCATTACATAATTGAAATATGAGCTATAACATTGTATAATTAAAACATTATGTAACTAGCAGTTTGATCTAACTGATATTGTAGAGGGATTGATTTTTTATTTAGAGGGGGCGTTTGGTAGAGGGATTGATTTTTTATATCCGGGAATAGAATTCCTCGAAATGCTTTTTCCAGGAATAACTTTCCTAGGCGTATGTTTTGTGAGTATTTGGTAGACAGATTAAAATCTAAGAATATTACCAAATATGCCTAGGAATATATATTCCTATATTTGGTCGATATTGAATATTCTTGGAAATATTGAATAATTTTTCAAAAATACCCTTAACATGCTAAATTCAAATTAGTATTTTTAACTCAAAAATTAATAATTTTAACTTAAAAATTGACAATTTTGACTCAAATTTTAACAATTTTAACTCAAAATTAACACTTTCAACTCAAAAATTAATAATTTTTAATCAAAAATTAATAATTTTAATTGAAAAAATAACATCTTTTACTGAAAATTAACAATTTCAACTCAATCACAATATTTATACATAGCTTCTAGTGCATCACAAGCCCAGCTATAACAAAATCGAACAATAAATGTGGCAACCTACAGTGGAAGACCACTCTACTCAATCACAATCTCATAGATCAAATAAGTTGCAAACTAATCATCTAACACTTACTATGTAGCACTATATTGGAACAAGCAAGATAGCTTCACATGCGTACATATTAATCCAAGAAAAGAAAAGGTTGCCTGAAGAAACAATGAAACCAACTCCAATCATCCAAACAAAGTACTCCAACAAAGACAGTTGACGTTAAATGCACCAAAAAATAAAGTTGTCCATAACATCACTATAGTATACACTAAATCAAGCTATCTACAATATTATCATAATATACACTACATCACGATAGCTATTGGTAGCCACAAAATGATAATAATAGAGTGTAGTAATTCACAAAAACATAATACAATGATTACATTAGTTCAACTCCACTACATATTGAAACCCACTATATGGGCTACCAATTCATATAAAAAGCTTAATTTAAGTCCCATGATTATCCTGAAATAGAGAGATTAAGCACGCTGGCTAAGGACGTCCAAGACCAATACCCTATTATCTTCTGTTGCAAGTGTGAAAAGATAGTCAATTAAATACTTGTCTTGTGTGATGATCCTACCAGCTCTAATCCTTTCTTGAATTTACAAGCCATCAATCTCTTTCAAGATATTAGTTACATTCATTCTTCTATCTTCTGCCTCCTTCTCATGCTTGAAGTAAGACACAAGTTCATGTATATTTCTAGATGATTCTTGATAAACACTTGCTAGTTTGTCAATTGTTTCAGTTAATGACTCAATCACATCTAAGCTTCTGCCACCTCTCTTTCTTTTCTTCCTTTCTTGGGCAGATGAAGAACCCACACCAGCAAGGGTTGTATGCTCACTTTCAGGCAACTAAAAACACAATATGACTCAACTTAATCACTAATAAAACAGTAACACCACTCCACAGAATATTACTTTCTAGTTTTCTAATACAATGCATTAGAAATTTCAACACCACTCACTTTTATCAATGGAAATTCATCAAAAGCATGCTGCATTATATTGTATCTGACATGATTAATGTTTTTAATTCTTAAAAATTATATTAGGGGTTTTCATTTCCTAAGTACTAATGTATCTAAGATTATTTTGACAAGGAACGAATTTAGTTGAACAATTTGACTTAATCCATGCTTCATACACCTAATTTGAGTTGAAAAATTACATTCTAATTCATCATAAGCCTAGAGGCAAAACATTATTTTTAAATTCTATATCATAAATTTCACATTGCACGAGATCTGGAGCTACAATTAGTGAACTGAAATTAAAAGCATTGTTAAAGACCAAAATCAATAGACTAAAGATGAATTGATTATAATACAATATAACTCAACTCAATCACTAATAAAACAGCAACACCACTCAGTAGAATATTATTTTCTAGTTTTCTAATACAAGGCATTAGAAATTTCATTAAAAGCATGTTGCAGCTTCTATTCCAAAACTATAATTTGTAGGAAAAATTCAATCTCAAATGTATGTATACCTAAGAATTACTCTCAAATTCAGCTTCTATTTCATTAACATTAGGATATGTGCTTTTATGCACGCGCATGTCATTCAATTGTGTTTGAAGCTCGGCCTCCAAAGCGGCAACCGCTTGAGCCGAATCTTCCGCATTTACTCCTTGGGCCCGATCTTTACCAAAAACTACTCCCAATTCTTCAAAGTGAGGGAATGGCTTGTTGTAAAGATCGACAGTATTAGGATGTGACTAAAAATCAAGATTAAACCAAGAAAATAATTACTAATAAAAAATAAAAATATATGAAATTGTATTCATAAAAGTTTAGATTTTACCTTCACCCATTTCTTGAAAATTTCCTTCTTAACCACAATCATTTTGTCCTTATCATTCCAACCAAAGCCAGTAGTTGTAGGCCCCATTATTCCAACAATAGCAAAGTAATACTTTTCCAACATCTTGACCCTAGACTCGATATGTGGACTAGCTTCAAGACCACAACTAGGAAGCTTTTCGTTAATCATTCTCTCCAATTGCTTTGCATAACCAGGCTTAAATGTTCCATTTTCACACTTCCATGGAGTCGCAATAAGCTCAAATAAGCACTCAACCAATTTTGAATCTTCTTGAAGTGACCATTGACGCTTGATTTGTTTTGCATTTGGTTGTGAACACTCCTCCATTGCTTTTTCAATTTAATTATGTCGTGCAATTTAAATGAAGCCATACATTTTACCAACATATTAATGGAAGTAAATGAAATAACAATACATCAATTAAGTACCAACATACATGAAATAAACATTAAATCCGTCAAATAAGTTCAATTACATGACTGGAAATATCAAATCATAGTAAAATACATAAACAATAAATAATAAGCCACTCGATAAATGCAGACAACCCTCAAGCACAACATCCTTTCCTCTATTTGTCCCACATATCTTAAGCAAGCTCATCTCTCCATCTACCCTAAGCGTCACTTGTCTTAATATGGTGGATCAATTCACCATTTGGCTCCAGATCATTTGGCATATATTCACCTTCTCTCCCATCATCAAGATCTATGGATATCACCCTTCGAATGTGGTTATGCAGAAGACAACAAAATAGTTATGATTCTTCCTTACGTCTTAACAGGATAAATAGATATTCTTCTCAAAATTGCCCATTTCACTTTCAATAAGCCAAATGTTCTTTTTACGACATTTCTAGCTTGTGAGTATTTCATATTAAAAAATTCTTGGGGTGTAGTGGGTTGATTTTCTTGATTCAAAAGATTCAAATGATATCTCTGCCCTCTATAAGATGCAAGAAACCCCTTACAATTCATGTATCTAGCATCACACAAGTAGTAATAACCTAAATGTGACACAAAAACTTTTAGTGGAAAAGAATGGGAAAAAAAATTAATTGATTACTTTGATAACATACTAAAACTCTAAATGAATACCTTGTGGAACACTAAAACCATTATTACGAGATAATGCATCTTGTAATACCCTAGAATTAGCTGTTAAACCCTCCCATCTTGACATTACATATATAAATTGCATGTCACTCGCAACCACTCCAAGCACATTGGTGGTTAAGTCACTTTTTCTATTTCGGTATCTAAGCTTATCAGCCTCAAGAACGTTTACTTTGACATGCATACCATCTAAGGCTCCTAAGCAATTCTAAAACTCAAAGGAAAAATAAGTTAATTAATTCAATCCACGAACTTGTTATGCACATCCAATGAAGAACATCAACAACTAATTCAACAAATTACCTTGAACCATTTCCATCGTTCATCTGTGCTATCCTCACTAATTGGTTGAGGTCGCTTGAACAAATGATTATGACATCTCAAAATGGTAAGCAAAACTTCATTGAATCACCTACTAATTGTTTCTTTCGATCTCACAATTTGTCTTTTAATTACTCTAATTTTCACATCATGTGCTACTACATGCAAAAATATTGCAATAATTTCCTCTACACCCATGTTCTTACTTGGTTCTAACTTACCAACTTGCATAAGCATTGCACACAACACATGGAATGTATGTCTATCCATTCTTATATTCTCAATGCATGCTAAGTCACTAGTAAAGATAATCCTCTCAACAATTACCTCCATCACTAATTGTCTACTATGACAATCCCATAACTTTCTCCTCTTATTCTTCTTCAATTGCTCTAGAAGAAATGTTGAACAAACTAATAATATAATGACTACAATATTATTCATCAACTCCGAATGCATAATCAAGATTGCAATAACTTTTATCTTTTGTTCATGATCCATGCTGTGAAAATAGTGAAAAAAAAAATCTTAGAATTCAAACTAATACGCACTATCTAAGATATAGTTCAATATTATCTACGAAAATTTTGTCATAAATTTGAAATCCACAATTGAAACAAAGCAAATTAATTCAATATATTAACAAATTAGCAATGTAATATTTTCATGTATGTTAGCTAATTGATTAGTGATTCATAAATATGCATTTAGATATTGAACAAGCTTTCATTTGTCATGAAGAAAGTTCAAGAAGAGTTAATGCTTCTAGTAATGGGAAGAAAAAAGGCATGGTTCTTCCTTTTGAACCACATGATTCTTCCAGAATTTTCAAAGTTTCAATTTAAAATTTATCTTTCTAACAAAGACTAATGTCACATAAATTTTATAAATTTAAGAGCTAAATTATATAAATATACAAATTCAAGGACTAAACTAAAAATGAGATATTTTCAAGGAGTAAGTTGCTATTTACTCAAGATATCACATTCAAAGTACTGCTTAGCAGTCATTATAGATATGTCTCAACTGATCATTCCAATTTGATAAGAGAAATTCTCACTTAATCCATAAGAAATAAAAACCCAATATAGTCCATAAGAAATTAAAAAATTATCAATCACATTAATCTTTTTAATTATGTAACCACTAAACACATTAGTCTTGAAGAAAAATTGATATGATTAATATTTTTAATTCTTAAAAATTATATTGGGGTTTTCATTTCCCAAGTACTAATGTATCTGACATTATTTTGACAAGAAACAAATTTAGGTGTTCATTCTAGTACTAAGATAATAGAACTGCAAGGAAAAAAGAAATGAGGATGTTGTAGAATTCTACAACAACTTCAACTGTCTTATTTTAATGCCTTCAGTAAGAATTGGAATTCATCCATTTCTAAATAAGCACCAATATCTAGCCAATAATATTTACTTGTACTTTAACATGAGAGATGCCCCTTCACACACGATTTCACCTTTAACAATGCTATACATATATTACAATGAAAATGCGGATACTTTGCACACTACTCTTACCAATTTGTAATAAATTCAAATCAAGTATAGAAGCATTGGATCTAGAGCTATAATTTTGAGGTAGTTTAGCTAATTAAAATGAAATTACTAGCAAAATCAACAGATTAATTAGCAAAATCAACAGATTAATATTGGAAGCTCAAGATCTTCCAAAAATGGAGAGAAGCAGAACAAAGAAAGCGAGAAAAGCTCAAGATCCTCCAAAACACATTAGCATATACAATGGAAACAAGAGAAAGAAATGGCAATGCCATACCTTAGGGTTGACAAGCAGGAAGGACTCCTCACATAGTGGCCACTCCTCGCGGTGAAGGGTTCCCCATAATGACGGCTTTTGGCGGTAGAGACAGAGAAGCCGACGGCAGCAGCTTCAGTGGATGGGACCAATAGAGGAGACGCCGACGGCAACAGCTCCATTGGACGGGACCAATAGAGGAAGCGAGGAATGGCAGCAGCTCGATGAAGGGAAGAATGACAACAGCTCGACGAAGGAAGGAGCGATGAGTGAGGAGGTGAGTTTTGAAAGGTTAGGGCTTGTGTTTGTTTTATATAAGGAAGGTTAATTTGGTCATTTCACCTTCCATGGTAATTTTCCCATCCGGCTGGAATGTCACATTCCCACCTCGCAGGCAGGATTGAAAAGTGCCTCATTTTCATTCCCAGGATTAAAGGATCCTGGGAATATTTTTTACCATCTAGCTACTAAACATAGCACTATTGGAATCTTAGGATAATATTCCTAGGAATGCAAAACTAAACCTTCTACCAAACGCACCCATACAAACATATTCCATGTCATTCCTTAATCTGTCAGTGATTTATTGCTAGTATTTTCAATTAAAAATGTATCTAATAATTATTGACACTTATATCAAGATAAATATTAGTAATGTACTAATGTTGTACATTTATCAAAGTATTACATTATACTTAATACAAAGTGTGAACACATGACACATACAAACATATTCCATAGCATTCCTTAATCTGTCAATGATTTATACCAGTTAAATCGCTCCCTTTGGATTCTCTATCATTCATTATGATGTTGTTGTTCTGGCTGCTTCAGCATGATGCAACCAATTGGTCGATGTATTTGTTTTTTAAATACAAAATAATAAACAAATTCAAATATGAAGTAGTGCACCCTTGAATTTTATTATTCAGATTCTTAGAATTAAGTGTGTCCAATTTAACCCTAAAAATTAACTCATAGGAGGAGAATTATACAAGTTTTTATAAAGACTATCTTAGTCATATCCCTAAATAAGGTGGGACTCTAACACACCCCTTTCACATCTAAGAATCAGGCTTTGATACCATTTTAAAATTGAGTGAACCTAACTCAACCTCAAAATTTAGTTCATGAAGATAGAGTTGCCCATACTTGTATAAAAACTATCTTGACCATATTTCTAAGCAATGTGAGACTCTAATAAATATTATATTTAATATCAAAATATAATACCCTCTTTTATATATATACATCAACAAAGAGGCTGAACATGAAACTCTTGTTAAGTAGTAACTGTATGTTGAAATAGCTACTATTTGTGACCCAGCTAAAGAGACAAAACTGTACTTATTACTTACCTAAGATATGTCATATCACCACATCACCATAAATTGAGATGTCCTACCCCACTTCACTTAAACCACCATGGCTTTCATCTAAATCTTATTTTTTATTTTATTACTTGTTATATTAATGCCAAATAATTAATATACCATAAAAAGTAAAAGTAACTAAAAAATGGGACTCATCTCTTTAACAAGAAGGACAAACTTTAGTTGCTATATAATTTTCAACCTTAAAAAAATAAAATTAACATATTTTATGAAATATTTTGTTATAAACATTTATATTATGTAATTTTATTTCCAAATTGTATAAATATATAAAATTTAATTTTTTGGAATAATTTTTATTTCAAATTAATTTTTAATAAATTAAATTATGAATAAAAATATCATATATTTATTTTTTTAAACATTAAAATCTAAAAAATTTAAACTAATTTTTTCAACTAAAGCAAGTTTTTAATATGCTTAGAAAATATTGCATGATTAACAACAATTTTGCATAATTTTAAAAGCATTACATAATTGAAACATGAGCTATAACATTGTATAATTAAAACATTATATAACTGGCAATTTGATTTAATTGACATTGTGGAATTGCCTGATATGTTCCATCAAATTTACTTGTAATTGCCGATGTTTTTTAGTGGTGGGTATGCCGGCCAGCCCTGCCCGCTTAACCTAGCCCGCAATGGACTATATTTAAACGAATCGGACTAAGCTGGTCTGTGAAATAAATGGACTACCATTCGTGTAGGCCTGTGTCCACACCGTATAAACCCGTGGGATTGCTGCCTGGTCCGCACCACACTCTTTTTTTTTTTTGCCTTTTTTTTTATAAGCCTTGCAAATCAATGGCCATAAGGAAAAGACATTCAAATCATTTGCAGAAAAGGGGAAAAATGATCAGATCATATTAAAAAAATCAACAATTGTGGGGAAGAATAATTTTACAATAGAAAACCCAAAAACAAAGGATATACATTACAATCCCACCAACAAACCAAATTCAAAGAAGACACCAAAATCATATATTCAAAAACAACAAAGAAGACACCAAAATATTTAGAAATAGAGAGGGCGGTCTACAACCCATGAGGTCATTAGCGGCACTGGTCACCAATAGCGGCAATGCTTAACTCCCAATGGTGTGGCATCATTCCCAATGGTTGGTCACCAATAGTAGTGGTTGCTTTGATTCCCAGTGATGGTAGCATTATTCCTAGTGGAAGTGGTGGATGAGTGAAATAAAGGATTGGCGTTGTGGGTGAGAAAAGGCGCTAGCAATTTATGGTTGTGGGTGAGAGAAGGAATCAATAGTTGTGTTTGTGGGTAAAATAAAGTGAGGAGAAAGGTGTGAGACAGAGGACACTTGGGAAGAGACATGCGGCTGCTGTGAGACTTGAGAGGAGAATAAAAAGATTTTTTAGGGTTTGTAAGGGGAACAAGATTGACCTCATTTGTTTGTAGAGTGTAATGGGTTATGGGTTGGAAATTAGAAGTGGGCCTGTACTGATGAGTGCCACATCCCATCACATATTCATTAAGAAAAGAAGTTAAGCAGGTTAACGGGCTAGTTCACTAACCTGTGGGTTTAGATCGTTCAGCCCACGGGTTAAGCAGAGTAGGCCAGCAAACTTGCAATTTAAACAAGTTAAGAAAATTCTGGTCCTAACTTGTATGGATTGCGAGTTAAACGGATCAACTTGTGGATCACAGCCCATATACCCAATTCTAATATTTTTGTCTATTACGAAATCGAATATTATTTTAGAAATACCTCTTATATAGATCAAAAGTTTCCTCACTTAGCTCTAGTTGTGATATGTCATTCCCTACATCGTCACAAAAGAGAAGTTGAGTAAAGTTTCCTATATACGTGTCTCCCTCATCCTCAACAATAATATTATGCAATATAATGCATGCTCTCATTATCTTCGCGAGCTTCTTTTTCTCCCAGAATCGTGTGGGGCCACGTATAACTGCAAACTGAGCCTGCAACACGCCATATGCTCGTTCCACATCCTTTTGTTGTCTTTTTTGATATTTTGCAAACAACTTTTTCTTATCTCCCTGTGGTCGTGAGATTGTTTTGATGAATGTTGCCTATTTAGGATATATACCATCTGTTAAATAATATCCCATATTACAATTAGTACCATTCACAGTATAATTTACTTTTGGAACTTAACCACCTAGAACTTCATCAAACACTGGTGAATGGTCTAGTGATTGCTCGACCTAGCGACTCCAAAAAAAAAAAACATGCCATATCCAAAGATCATATAAAGCCACAATTTCAAGTACTGTAATTAGAACCCTATCGTAACCACTTATGTACATACCCTTCCATGCTTTTAGGCAATTTTTCCACTGTCAGTACATACAGTCAATGGTGCCCATCATTCCTAGGAAGCCGTGGTCCTCTACCATTTGTAGCCAGCATTATACATTATTTGTGTTTGGTTTTTGCAAGTATTTGGTCTTGAATACTAATATTATATCTTCGACGAACTTCTCTAGGCACTAAATTGTCGTGCTTTAACCTATCCGGACATAATCATCAAGCTGATACTCTGTATGCTAATATATGCGTGGTAGTTGTGCATTTTTGTAGCAGGGAGAAGCCTTTATTGCCTGTAGCATCGACCCTCTATTAGAAATGTGGATTAACATTTGAGAGGGCTTCCACTATGCAAAGGAAGACATGCCTTTCCATTTGGAACCTTTGTTGAAATGTCTTAGGAGGATACACCGAATTAGGTGCAAAGTAGTCACTGAAAAGACATTTATGTCCTGCTTCTCGATCCCTATCAAAGGTCCTATGAGATCTAAAGGAAAAGTTTTGCCCATACTTTTCGAGATTAATAAGTTGAAGTTGGTACTTATCTAAATCATCAAACATATGATCCTCAATCCATTCATACAAAGACATGTTATCAGGTTAGTCTAAATCACCGAACAAAACACCATCAATCAAGTCATCAAAAGACATGTTATCGTGTCAATTAGAGATTCCAGTCATTTGTAATAATAGATATTTGTAAGTTGTAATGACTAATTTTTTAACAGCTAGCTTTCCGTTTATTTATTTTTTAGAAGTTAAGATCTAAATAGCCTTACATGATTCTAAAACACTGCATAATTGAAATATTGTATAACTTAAAATACTACTTAACAGACAACAACGCTACATAATTGAAACATTTCATAATTAAAAGTATTACTTAATAGACATTGGTGATTTGCTAGATATGCTTCACCAATACAATCAACACTTAAATTAAAATACTTTGTTAAAATTTTCTCTACAAGCCTAGCATGAAAGGATCGTTGTGTTTAACTCATCGTAGAGGTGTCTACATAAAGTATTTCCATGTTTGTTTCCCTTTCCTTCACCTCTAACTCCTTTGCCTTGATCGTCCTTTCCTTTTCCTTTTCCCCTGGCTTTTTTTCCTTAATCATCATCAACCTTTCTTTGAACGCCCTATCCTTTTCCTTATCTGCTAAGACTTTTTAAAAATCCTCCATGAGAGACAGTTTCCTAGCTATAATGGATTTGAGTGCATCAATGTTTTCATCAAAACCTATGGATGCTTTCAATTTCCCTTTACCCTTCTTTTTGGATGCTTTGGTGCCTTGTGGATGAACTGGAGACTTCGCACCAACATCCTCACACGTTGGCATTTTTGGATTTGACGAGGATGAATATGCTGTACAAGCACCTATTTTTGTTCTTTTGGAACTTCCACTTCGAGTTGATTGGATTCTCCATTTTTGTTCCTTTCAAAGCTCATTCCAATATCTTTGAAAAGTGCATTTCTTTTTATACTTGGTAAAATAAAGTTCATGAGCTAACTCTATTATATTGTCGCTGTTTGAACCACTCCCTATTCTTTGACATGCCTAATCATAACAATCACCACATTATTGAGGCCCTGTGTTGATCCTATGCCATCGCTTCTTTATCACACCTACCTCTTTTTTTATCAAGCCAAGGTTGTTTTCCTCGCAATATGTGTGGATGCGATTCCAAAATGCATCACATTTTTGGTCAGTACCTATCAAAGGATCCATTGACACATTCAACCATGTACTTATTAGCAGCTCATCCTCTTTCCATCGCCACTGACTACTCTCTTGTACATGATTTATCAAATTGCTCATCATTAAGATTGATAGCATCTAGCCTGTCGTGGTTGGAAAATTGTTAATATCGTGAACTCGTAGTCAAATTTATAGGTGTTTAATGGGATGGGTCAGATGATCTACCAACACCGCCTGATGCTGATCTTGAGCCCCCAAATTGGATTTGAAATGAGAATGAAAATTGAAATGTTTGTGGATTTTGATTGTTTAGGGAAAAAAAAAGAGCTTGAAAATTAGAATTTGGAAAGAATTTTAGAATTTGAAAATTTGGATATGGATTTGAATTTTGAGAGTTTAAAAGTTATGAATTTGGGATATTTAGATTTTGAGGGAAGTTAGAATCTTGTAAGTAACTGAGACACAAATTAAATTAACTTGATTTGGATCCATTGTTTGTGAAAGAATGAAGGGATAAAATTTGTATGGAAAGAATTAGAAAAAGTTGTAAAAAAAAAAAAGTTAGAAGAAATTGATATTTATAGAATAAAAATAAGAATAAAATAATATTTTAAAATATTATCGTTTGTTACAACGTTAAAAAAGTGTTCAATAAATAAGAAAAAAAAAGGAACTCCCATTTTTGACCATGGGACATCCCTCTGCAGTAGGATCCAACCTTCTCTCTCTTCTCCCTCCACTTTATCTCTAATGGCAAAATAAAAACCGCCTTTGACAGCTCAGTAATTTTGGGACCAAGGATTGCAAGGCGTTGGAGTCACTCTTATAGCCTTGCATTCCCTATTACATCCAGACGTTTTTCAACTACACATGAATGATCAGCGTTGAAGAAGCTTTGGAGTTTTAGAGTCACAATTTATTTTTAAAGGTAGATTCTATGGTACCTACCCAAAGATAGAGGGTTTCAAACCCTTCTTAGGTGAACTAATCTAATGTAACTATATGTATAATTTAATCCACTTAAGCATCTATTTATCATTACTTTTAATTTTATATTTAAACCCTCAATATTTTTGTTTGGTTACAATTTTGTCCCAATTCTTATTACCCCAATTTCTATTTCAAACATTTAACAAGCTATCTTATCTTAAAATCTAAAAGTTGAACAAAAGATTATTCCACCTAAAATGTGTAAACACTAAGGAATAGAATTAGCACTGATTATTACAAAAAAAGAAATAACACCAATCACTCCTTGAAGTAACCAGCCCCCGTTACAAGCCTAGTCCCATATGCATTTCAAGAGTTAGAACAAGAGGTCACGAATCTAGATCGAGTCACGTAGCCATTACTGTAAGCTCCAGTCATCACATCCATGCAATGTGTATGCAGTGTTCAAATAATATCGAAAAGAAAGAGGGGAAAAAGTAATGGGTACTTGTTCATTGAGTTGAACTAGAGGAAGTTTTATTGAAAATACTAGGGATTTCCTTTGTTCTATGCACAATCTTCTTAACACTGTGTCATCAAGATCATGTTACAAGGAGGGTACCTGACGTAAATGGTGGAAGTGCCGTGAAGAACTTTGCTTGTCAAGCCATCAATACTCAAGGCAATATATTTGTTTTATCCTCTGTTCATCCGTAACTTTTCAATGTTCATATTTATTTTTATCTTCTTAGCTCCAATAGACAATTTGATACACCATATATTTATAGCATTACTGCGTGACTCGATCTGGATTCGTGACCTCGATGCAGATGGGGCTGGGTTATTTTAAGGAATAACGAGTGTTATCTTTTTTTATAGATAAAGTGTTATTTCTATTTCTTAAGGTTTATAAATTTTAGGCGGAATAATCTTTTATTCAACTGTTTAGATATTAGGATAAGATAACTTGTCAAATGTTTGGAGTAGGAATTGGGATAATAAGGATGGGGGAAAAATTTTAACCAAACAAAAATATTGAGGGTTTAAACGTAAAATTAAAAACGATAAGTAGACACTTAAGTGCATTAAAGTATAAACACAGCTACATTAGATTGGTCCATTTAAGAAGGGATTGGAATCCTCTATTTTTGGGTGGGTATCATAAAAATCATCTTTAAAATATGTCTCAATTTTTTTATTATAAACTTTTTGAACCCAAAACAAATTTACTTTTAATAACACCTTTATAACACTACCAACTTTGAGGTATAAAGAAAAACATGTTATTAAGATTGTAAGATAGAAAATGTGCAGTTTCTTTTAATAAGTTAGATGCAAAAGAAATTACTATAAAAACTTAAAAGGTCTTGGGGGGCACGCTACACTTCCATCCCCAAGCCTCTGTTAAGATTTAACCCTTGTACGCCATGTGAATCTTCTTTGCCTCAACAATATTATTTTTCATGCATATTATATATCTTTCCTTAAACTTCTTCCCAGTTAACTTTTAAGGTCTTGCTAATACTTTTTATATAAGAGCATGAGTTATGTTATTATGAATCAATCTTATGCTAGTTGTTTATTTGGTTCAGAAAACCCAAATGTCAAAGTGTTCTAATTAAAAGAATGAGAGATTACAAATTCATATAACATAAGTAAAAGAAAGTGTCAGGTGTCCATATTCAGCTGAAGCTGCTTTCTTTTCGTCAAATTCATTATGAGCCCATGAAGTTAATTTAAGGTTAACGATGGTTTTGTCACCTCAACTTTATTAGAATTTATTATTAAGATTGGACTAAAACTTAACTCAATTTTAAAAATCAATTCAAATTATTATTAAGAAATTGAAAAATATTAGATGACCAATTTTTTACCAAAATTTGTTTGCTAAACTAATATGACATACTTATGACAATTTTTGTGACTGTATATATACAATTCCTTACGCACAAAAAAATAAAAATCTTTAATCATATAAGACTTAGGGTGTGTTTTTAGTTATGAGATTAAAATTATTTCAATAATTGATTAATAAATATAATCAATTTTGTTAATAATTGATTATGTGAAAATTAATTTTATGTTTAGATATATTAACTTAAAAGTAATATTAAAGTAGTGTGTTTGCTTGGAATTTATGAAAAAAATTTCTTTTATATGATAAATTACTAAGAATGGTATGAAATAATTTTTTATATTATATAATGTTTAATATTTAATATTTGCAATTAATTTTATTAAAATATCATAATTTAAAAAAAATTAGCTTCTACTCATAATTAAAGGTTTCAAAAATAATACTTTTTGAAAAAATGTTTTCTAGTATAAATAAAATAAGCTAAGAATTATGATAAATTTTATTTATATTTATTAAACATATTACATTAAAAAGATTTTAAAAATAGAATTTAATTTGCATACATTGACAATATAAAATTGTTTGACACTATTATCTAATCATATTATTTTATTTACATGACTTTTAGAGTAGTGGGGGTGAGAGTTATGCATATTTACTTATATGATAGTATGTAAGTGAATAATAGTGTAAAAAAATTTTATATTATTATTACATATAAATTAAACATCTTGAAAATAACTTTTTTTAAAAAAATAAGTTAAATTCTCAAACATGCACTTAACTATCAACGAGCACATAGATCAACTGACAGAATGTTGTTTTAGCTTGACCAAAGATCACGAATTCGAGCCCAAATAGTTCTACTTGGTTCCAACAAAATTGTCTTCAATAACAAGATAACTGTGATTTTGATTAAACAAAAAATGCAATTAACAAATAACATCTTTAGTGTTGCTTTTAGAAAGTCCCAAACCATAATTTGAGTAAGATCTTGTCTTTAATAACTTTTACCTAAACTATTATTTAGGGGTCACAAAATCAAAACCAATCATGCTATTTAGTTTTGCTTTTACTGGTTGACCTCGCGGTTGTTTACTATCTGGCTGCTGATGCTGCCGCTTAACTTGATACTGTTGAAAATATCAACTAATATATTTCTTGTTTCTTGTGATATTCTTTAGCACAACATGCCACGGGAATGGGTTTAAAATAGACGATGACGGTTCACAGACTCACTCACACAAATATTGGTTGCTGCAGATCTGTGGCACACACACATGATCCTGTGATAAGCATGTCTTCGTGGATATATCCGTATATCCATAGTTTGTGGTCTAGAGAAAGACAAAGAAACACTGTACTTCTCGCTTACCTGTCTTCTCACCAAAGGTCTCGTAACTCGCTCCTCCTCTCACCGTACACGTTCCCGCAATACATCTAACCATTTTTATGTGAAGAAATGGGGGGAAATTCACTTTTTGCATGATATTGTGTCCAATTCATTATTTATTTATTATTAAATGAGATATAAATTCTACTTATATTGGGTTTATATTTTATTCAATAATAAATAAATAATGAGTTGATAGGACGTCCCACAAGATACGAGTCTCCCTATCACTTTTCTTTTTATTATACTCGCAATTTCGAGTTTACAAGCCTTATAAACTTTATCCATTTGTTTTGAACGAAATACAAAATGAATCAGAATCATAAACATGTCATGTTACCAAATTCCAATTAATTAACCACTCTTGATAATGTGTTTAAGATTTAAGCCGTGTACGCCTGTCATTTCAAAAACTCTGTACATATAATCCTAGTGAATTATATTTATACATATTTAAAATAAAATTGATAAAGCTTAAAATTATGTGAATAATCTTTTAAATAAAATAATTTAGATCTAACTTTATTATAAACATATTTAGTTATAAAGTATGAATTTAATTTAAATATATTGATAGTGTAAAACAGTTTTATACTATTAGTCAATAAAAATAATAGAAAATAATAATTTATACAAATAATTACCTATTATAACGAGGAACTCCCTATAATTTTTTACTTTTTCTTATTTCTATTTATTGACAGTATAAAACTATTTTACGCATTCCAATTAAATTCATAAAGTATTAAGCATACTAGAACTTGCACTTGCCTCATCAGACCATATTTCTCATGCATGTTACTCGCAAGCGTTTTTGTTAATGTTGAAAGAATTTTATTTTATAGTAGATCAATTTGAGTCAAATCAAATTAATCAAAGTTTGATATTTTCTGATACAAATAGATTATACCTTTGTTAACCTCTTCCAATTATTTTTATGTCACTATTATTAATAATTGTATTATATCAGCCTCACAACTTTGAACCGGTTTAAACATTGATCAAGTTTAAATAGCCAATTTTCGTACACACCACTCCGCTCCCTTTCTTTTCCAAACATTAGACGGCTTGCTTCTCCTCCTCGATCTCCCAAAAGCACTTGCATTTTCCTTACAACATAAAGAGTATCAGCAAAGCCACACAACGAAAGAAACCTTCGCTTCACACACAAGACACAACTCAACACTCACTTGCACGATTACCATTCTCAGTTTCCCATCATTCTCAAACCGCTTTTCCTCACTTTAAATTAACAGCTCTCGCTTTGTGCTTATTCTTCTAAAAGCCATGCTGGGGCCACAAAACGACGCCGTCGTCGGAGAAGAACTTGAAATCAAAGACACAGACACAGAGTCCTCGACATCAAACGACGATGCGGCACCACCAACCGGCGTCGTTTTGTTCGGGAAATACGAGCTCCTGAAGCTACTGGGCGTTGGCGCGTCGGCGAAGGTTTACCACGCGCGGCGCGTTGACACCGGAGAGAGCGTGGCGGTTAAGGCCGTTAGCAAGCGCCAGCTGCACCAAGACGGTTACGCGGCGCACGTTGAGCGCGAAATCTCTATCATGCGCCGGCTGCGCCACCCGCACACAGTGAGGCTCTTCGAGCTCCTCGCCACCAAGACGAAGATCTATGTCATCATGGAGTACGCCGCCGGCGGCGAGCTCCTCCGCCATGTCTCCGCAGCCGGACGGATGACCGAGGATCTCGGCCGGCGATACTTCCGGCAGCTGATCTCCGCCGTCGCATACTGCCATTCCCGCGGCGTCTTCCACCGCGACCTCAAGCTGGAGAACCTCCTCGTTGACGAGAACATGGACCTCAAGGTGACGGATTTCGGGTTGAGTGCGGGTCGGGCTCAGATCCGACCCGACGGGTTGCTCCACACTGTTTGCGGCACACCCACTTACGTGGCACCCGAGATACTCGCGAGAAAGGGCTACGACGGCGCCAGCGTGGACCTGTGGTCTTGCGGTGTCATTTTGTTCACTCTCGTCGCGGGGTATTTGCCCTTTAATGATTACAATATTACGGTTTTGTATAGGAAGATTTACAGGGGACAATTTCGGTTTCCTAAGTGGGTGTCGTGTGACTTCAAAAACTTGGTTAGGAGGTTGTTGGATAGGAATCCTGAGACTAGGATCACCGTTGATGAGATCATAAGGGACCCATGGTTCTGTCGGAGCGGGTATAGGGATCCTACCCGAGTCTTCTTGCCCGAATGGGAAGAGGAGGATCGTGTGGTGGTGAAACATTTGAATGCGTTTGATTTGATTTCTTTCTCGTCCGGCTTTGACTTTTCGGGTTTGTTGACCGACCCGGAAGACTCGAATTGTGTGGAGCGGTTTGTTTTGGGGGAGGCGCCGGAGACGATTGTGGAAAAGGTGGAAGAGGTGGCGAGGATGGAGAGTGTGGTAGTGAGAAAAGAGGAAGGTGGTTGTGGAGGAGTGAGGCTGGAGGGGTTGGATGGTAATTTTGTTATTGCAGTTAGGGTTTACCGGTTAACGGACGAGTTGGTTGTGGTTGAGGTGGAAAGGAAAGAGAGAGGAGTGGAAAGTGGTGCAAAGTTTTGGGGAAATGTATTGAGGCCCTTGATTCTTGCATTGGCTCATCAACAAAATGCACCAGTATCTTTGGAAAAATTTTAAGAATAATACCTAATAACATTCAAATATAATTTGGTAAATTTTATTTATTTTAACGATATATATATGATCATGCAATGTTTTGTGTTTATGTTCCATGTAAATTAAATCAGTATTCTCATGATAGGAAATAATTTGCTATGATCTTCCGATTAAAATAAGTTGTGAAATTTTGCTTTGCTGATTGCTCTCTTGGCTTGTTCTAATTCATTTTAAAGGAGCGAATTTTGTGTCATGGTTGTGTGTTATATCAATTTAATTACTAAGCACATTGCAATATCCGAAAGTACAACAAAAGGTAAACTGAAACTCGAGAAATTAATTAATACGGAGATGCTAAGCATATGCCCAATGAGAATTGTGTTGTGCAAATACAGAGATTCATTTTTATTGTTGACAAAGTGATTATTGCTGAGGTTTTATGTTATGATGACCCAAATTTTTGAAGAGAGTCCAACTGAAAAGATTACCATATTGAATAAAAGAGTTTCATAACTTAAATATCATATTCATCTTACGTGTTTGTGCAATGTGTGACCGGTAAGATTTTACATGGGATGGAAGTAAAGTTTGGATGCATGCATTATCAATTAATTCATGTTGACAACTACATTTGGGGTGGTTAAAAATGAAAGGTTCCACTTGCCTCATTTTCTATGGCTTTCTCCTTTAGCTTTCCTCATGCACTCACATAAACTTTATGCAAATTAACTTGTTTTGCAATGTACCGGAAAAAAAAAATAACCTAGTTGTGCATGATTGATAGTTTGATGATCGGAGCACTAACTTGCAATGAGACCCAAACAGAATATCGTTCTTTTCTTTTTCTTTTATTAAAAGTGAAAACTTCTGTCTGACGTAATAAGGAAGGAAGCTGCCATAAGACCGCAAAATGGAATCACGAGCTGATATGGAAAGCGACGCCATATCAAAACTGTCACTCTACTTATCTTGAACTTCATGGATTAGTTTTGTTGTGAAGTTTTTCTCTTCTAGAATCATTTTAAAAGACTTTTCCTTTTTAATTTGTTTTTTAGTTTTCTTATATATTCGTTTAAAGCACTTTTTTAATAAACTCATTGAACTATAATCCAATCAAACATTATTGAAAATTTATATTAATTTTGTTGAATATAATAATTGGTACTTTTTTAAAGGTCTATAATTTATCTTGTGGGCCTAGTAGAGAAGCCTCCTAGTGAGACTCTTATAAAGTCTCCTAATCTGGCATGGGAGAGGAATTGAAAATAAAGGAAGGAAAATTAAGATAATGAGCAATTGCAAAAATTAAACTTTACCGTTCTACTTAGATATCCTTAATTCTTAAGTCTTACCAAAGGAACTACTAAGAAGGTACATAACTATTGGTACTTTGTTTTTTGGCTTCAGAGCAATTTAGTCAAAGGTTAGAACTGCTTCAAATTTCACAATTAAGAAAAAACTTATTCGTCTTATTTAGATAATGCACAGCAATATCAAAATCCAAACTCAAAACTTCAACTTAATTAATTATTTCATCTAAGTCTGTACCTAATTGAAGTTCAGAATATTATAATAGCGGTTGGTGGGGTGTGGCCAAGCCGGCATGAACACCTGTGGCGGCAGTCCTAGATACGTACAAGCACAGGAGTTTGATAACATATCACATGAGACAGCTAATCCATAACAAGCTTATCAATTATGAATTATCTTCTGAAATGAAATGCACATGGACAACATTTTTTGATATCCTAATCCATTGAATCATACCTGAAGGGTAAGGGTAATATTACTAGTTATTTACTACTTATGTTAGAAGCAATTTATCGAGGCATGTTCTGCTTTTAATATTCTCTTAGACTATGTAATACAAATGTGTTAGCCGCAAGGTTTGACGAGAAGGAGGAGTAAAATCACTGGAACTATGCTGTGTGGATAGAATGCTCAAGAAGGGAAAAGCTCTAAGGTATAATCATATGCTACAACGAATGTGGAAGAAAATAATAGAGTAGTACCCGACCGTACCTGATCTGTTTATACAATGTAACTTAGAGTCTTTGCAATCACAACTATTCATAATAAGACACCATTACGAATTGCCTGGTCTAGGGTCAGTAAATAACCAATGAATAAACTAGTTTAAAATTATTTATCACATAGCACAAGATATGATAGGCTTGTCAAAACAAAGAAGTGGATGGTTTGTTTCAAGTGATTCGGTATTTGTTCCTCTAAAGTTATGTATCAGGTTTGAGTTTTTTAGATAGAAAAATTGAACGATTGAAAAACTTTACATCTATAATGAGTTAATCTATGTTGAACCAAATTAATTGGAGTCTAGCAAGTATATTTCGAATACTAGTGGTTTAGATGAAAAAAAATCAATATTAAAGACATAAATAAGAATGTGAAAATGACACTAATAAGAAAAAATTACATTTAAAATGAAATTAAAACCTTCCATTGGCAGGGTTGAGGGCGGGAGTAGTTCTCCACTTCCACGTCTCCAGAGTTTCCCCCATCCCCATTTCTATTGCAGAAAAAAATTTCCCTAATCTCCATTCTCCATAGATCCCCACCTCCTCATTGAGATCCGCAGAGACCTTTAAAAAGGTATTTAAACTATTAAGAAAATCTTTTTAAGCAATTTAATTAGCTAGAAAATTTTTTAAAAATAAAAATAATAAAACAAAATTAATCCAAATCTTAGATTCTAAACCTTACATCATTATTACCAAGTTTCCAAATTTTAAATCAAGTCACAACCATCACAAGGACATCAAACTAAACAACAATAAAATATAAAAGAATTCAACAACATTAAACATCATTAACAAATACCAAATATTTTTAAATTTCATTTTCACTTGCCTACAAAAAAAAATACATAAACTAATTTTTGAGGTAGATATCTCTTTGGAGTAGGGGTTATAATCCCTATTCCAATCCCCACAATCACTATTGGAGATTTATCCTCATCTCCATCCTTATATGAAAAAAATCTCACATTTAAATCCCATTTATGAGGATTTTTGTGGATATCTCCGTGTATTGATCTCGATTGCCATCCCTACCTTCCATGAAACTAACATAAATAAAGTTTGAACTGACATTGACGTGACACAAAATGATACAACCTAAGAAAAATGTCTTCTTTTTTCTTTTTTCTTTTTTCTTTTTGGGTGGTTCTTGAAGAAAAATGTCTTGCATTAGTATACTCAATAATTTCTCAGCGCAAGCAACGGCATTGGGCTGACCTTGTGAGACCACCCTGTTTATCCCCAAGAGGAACTAAGACAGCTTGCAGGCTTTGACCAGAATTATGGGTTAATGATTTCAAAAACGAATCCATTTCCACTATTTTATTCAATTCCCTTTATGCCCTTATATAGCCATAAACACACTGAAGTCTGGGCTTTATATTTTTGGTTTTAAAATGGCCCATATGAAACGAGTTTAGGCTGTGTAGTCTATCGAGATGCTGGGTTCGGACTTCAGTTGCAATTCAAAAGTATATTGTCCATCTACTATCAATTGAGCTCAAGTAAAATCTTTATGTTGTTCTATGGGCTCAAGTGATCTCTCCACTCTCACCACCATGTGCGCCAAAAAGAGATAGACCCTATACACTACCACTCCAGTTTTGCTGGTAATGGTTATGGCTACCAGGGCTGGGCCAAACTTGGGCCTGGTGGAGTTTCGGCTAGGCTGGATCGATTTGACCGTGAACCAATTAACCAAATGAACCGTTGTAATGTAACTTGTTATGCTTCTTAAACTTCTATCTAGACTTATGACCCAAAAAATAAAAACAACCTTATGTCTAGACCCAAAAACAAGGTGTATTTTGGTCGGACCAAAAGAAAAAAGTATTTTGAGACTAATAATTATTGTACTTGTTAGAAGACTTAATATTTACGTTAAAACTTATGTCATATATATTCAAATTTATTGTATTTGATTGTGTATTTTAGCATATTTTAGAAAGTCAATTTTTTTTTTCAATGTACGCCAGGTTCATGGGTTTGGCCTAATCTAACACACTCTGGGTCGAGTTGGAAAAAAAATTCCTTGACCAAATCTAACCCATTCAACATCTCTACTTTAAATTGTAAGTACACTTTAGAAGAGCTAAATGCATGTAGATAATGTTAGTGTTTAAATTTTGGAGTTGCCACTTTAGGGAGAATTTTACTATCTAACCACCACCTTCGCTCAAAATTGCGTTGGCAATTGTTAACACCAAAAATCTGTATGTAGATGCTATACAGTCGGAAAAAGTTATTATAATTTTTGAAAAGATATAAAAATAATTATTAAATAAAATAAAATAGTATAACCCATTTATTCATCCAAAAGTCAATATATATATCACATTATTCTAAAAGACAAATTCAAACAAAAACCTTGGCTCTCTAATACTATCTTCGTTTCAAAATAATAGTTATTTTAGAATAAAAAATGTTTCATATTATCTATTGTTTAGAATCCTAACATGTAATTAATTATTTTATTTCAACTTTATTCTTGTCTTCATTAATTACAATTCTCTCTCTCTCTCCCCCCTTATCACCACTTTCATTAGCATATCATAATTCTTTCTTTTTTAATTAGTCAAATCATAATTCCATCTTTTATACTTATCTTTTAAAAAAAAATCAAGGCTTTTTAAATTTTCTTCTTAATCCTAGTGTCATTACCATAAATAACAATTATTTTGAAATGGAGGTTGTGGTTTTGTTTAGGACAATCATATTACAATGAACCCTTTGTTTAGATCAATAAAAAACAGAAAGAAAGAAAATGCGTGACAATACTATTTTCTCTTATTTGGAAGACAAAAGAGAATTTGGGAGAAGAGAAAAAAGTTATGAGCCTCATATAAAAAAAAAAAAGAAATATTTGATGCAATAGAAAGAAAATGAACGGATATAATGAGTTTGTATTATGAAATTATAATCTTGCTCTATAATTTTTTCTTCCTCCATGAAAGACAGTAATCATAAAAGTCATTCAAATATAATTACATTTTTGTTTCATTTATCTTCTCAAACAAGTAATAAGAAAGAAAATATATTTTTCCTTTTATTTTCTTTTCTTCTTATTTTTTTTCTTTTCACTTTATTTCTTCTTATTACTTCTTCACATTCAAACAAAGAGAAAGTCTTTTATTCAGAGGCTCTTCTCATTGAAATAAAAGTAAAATCTTGTTTTGATCCTCCAAAAATATAGCATTCGCCATATTAGTTCTTCAAAAATTTTGGTTTCCAAATTAGTCCCTTACTATTTGTAAAATGTCACCACGTGTCACCATATTAGTCCTCCAATGATGCAAATTGGCGATGCAAATTTGACTAATTGGCTAATTGTTTTGAATATTTGAGGGACTAATGTGCTGACAATGATCTTTGGAGGACTAATGTGCTGATGCATGTTGATGCATTGTGACATTTTTAATTATTGATGGAATAATTTGGTAACTAGAATCTTTAGAAGGTTAATGTAATGAGTACTAAGAATGGATTATTTTATAGAAATTTTATATGACTTTGTTATGTGTTAATTTTTATTATTGATTAGATATTTTTATAAGTCTTATACTTAGCTTCACCTTCTTAATTAATGATAAAAATTAATATATAGTAAGATTATATAAAATTTTTATATAACAGGATCCATTGACAAGCATTTTATCTTTAGAGTACTAAAATAAGATCTTAATTTCGAAATAAAGTTGGGCCGGCCAAGGTGGGTGTATCCTGATATCCAATATTAAATAATGCCTACAGTCCCTTCGTGGACTTAAAATAAGTCAAAGCCTTGCCTTTTCGAAGTTAGGCTCCGTCCATGTTTGTCAGCATCCGAGTCCACATGCACACCGCCAAATGCTACCAATTACAAGTTTTATTTTAATCTCAAGGTTATCCGCAATGTGACTCTAGCCCCTGATGTAAACTCAAGTTTCACTCTATTTCAAAAATAGTTTCACTATATAGGCGAAGTCTGTCATGGTCCGCAACAAGTTTGGGACCAACTTGGTCATTGAATCTTAACCATTCAAATCTCATCCAACGTTTCAAATTATTATTTTTTCAATATAAAAAAATAATTCTAAAATAACTAAAATTTATATTTTAATATTTATTAAAAATTCCATTTCCATTCTTATCCTTCATTTCTTCACCAAAATTCACGGTCACCTCCCCTTCTCCAGAGCTCCACCAACCTCGCTTTCTCACCCATGCCATTGCCCCTCTCTGTAGCAGCCACATTAGCATGGAATTTGGTGGCATTTCACCTAAGCAATGAACTTGATGGGCTTGCATTGTTGTCTTTCTTTCTAGTGGTCCATGGCTTCTGCGACAATCGAGAACCATTGCTTTGTTGGTGGGATTGCTTGGGCCATCAACAACAATGCCCTCAAGAAAGCCTTTGCCATATATTGCGAGATTGTTGAATCGAAGGTTCATTTGTCGCAGGCCATGACAGACGCCATTGAAGGAATGAATGGCTAGAACGTTGATGGCTGTAACATCACTGTGAATGAGGCTTAGTTCTACAAAAGGGGCAGAGGCGATGGCCGGGGTTATAGAAGCAGTGGTGGCGGTGAAGGCTATAACAGCGATGGTGGTGGTGGCAAAGGATACGGAGGCAGTGGCTACCACGAAGGTGGCAGAGACTACAACTATAACGACGAAGGCTACGGTGGTAGATCACATAAAGAGAGAGAGAGAGAGAGAGAAGAGAAGACAGTTTTAAGAGAGAAAAATAATAAGGATAAAAAGGTAATTTTATCAAACTATTTTATTTTTTTCTTATTTCGGGACCAAATTGGTCACAAACTCAACCAGGACCACCACAGCCTCAGCCTCACTATATATGTATAAGCTAGAATTTTTAGTTAGGGACACAAAGAAAGCACAATTAACCGAAGTCGATCATTTACCCATAAGAGAGACCCCGATCCATTCGTGGTAAGTTGCTCTCATTTCAATCATTTAACAGACACTCATATGAATGACCAAAAAAAAAAAACATACACTCATGTGCATAATTCACCCAACTTTTATGCACAATTAGGAATATAATAGTGTGATGTTACACTTTTACTATTTACATGCAATATAATTACTTTACATGGTCTCTAGGGGTTGTCATGAGATTTTTTTTTTCCCCTTAAATAAGGATTTGTACACATGATTTACCTTATGTTCATAAAACAATTGCATAATTTAAGTTCAGATTTAGGAATTTATATTTAATAAATGATGTGTAATCTCATTATGAATTGTCATTGAGAGAGAGAATTTTTTTTTTCACCTTAGAACTTTTTTTTGCAAAAACCAATAAAATTCTTTTGCTAAGTATTTATGAGAAATCTACCCTTCTTGAACTCTACAACATAAGGTTCCTCAATCATGTCATTCATTCGTTAGCTACTTAGCTTCAATCAAATATGAGCTCGTATATATTAGTCTTGAATATATTTTTCAATGTCTTGCCCGCAGTCCTTATAGAAATAGAATATTTAGTTTCTTTATTCTTGCCACCAGAATCTGAATGCCTCTGTCCCCGTTCTCGGGTTTCTTTGCTAGTAGATATCTTTCTATTAAGAATGAAGGAGATTCGCACTAGTAAATTGCTTTAATGTAATGATAAATTTGTTTATTTTAAACTAGAGAAAGGAGCTTCTAGCAATCACCAAAGCTTATATTTGGCTAAAAAGATTGAACTTGACGTATCAATTCATTTAATCCATCAAAAATCATGCATTGAGTTGCATTTTGCAACTTTTCTTAGGTAGGCTATTTTAACCCATCCTGCATAATCCATAAATCATATTGGGCATGACAAATTGACTTGTAGGCAATAATTTTATTTTCAATTTTTTTTTTCGAGTTAACATGCTCAACTTGATATTTTTATTTAGATTGGTAGGTCAACATGTGAGTTAACCCACTTAATCTACTATTTTCCTTCATTTTTAGGTGGGTTGATTTTTTTATTTTTAAATGAATTGACTTAGAGATGGCAATGGAGCAAGTTAGGGCGAGATTTAACTCAATTAGAACCCGCTCCGCATTCTATTAAACAAACCTCAACTCTATCACAAGTTTTGATATTCAAAACCCAAACCTTACTTGCAGATAATCCATCCCAATCCATATCCTACCCGTCCCTACTTGCTACTTCTTTTAGATACCTTAAAAAATTATTTTAAAATTCTTTGAGATGAAGATTATTTAAAAACTTAATTTGTACTTAGGGTATGTTTGGTATGAAGATAAAAATAAAGTAAAATTTTTTACCTCTATCTTTACTTTCATCCCAAGCACATTTCTAAAGTGATAAAAATATTAAAAAATATATTATATATAATAAAAATATCTTAAAATTCACATTATATGTATACGTGTAGGATAGGGGCGAGTTCCTCTTGAACCTACATCGAAACCTGCCTTGCACTTCTGGGGCGGGGTAGGTACTCGCTATAGGGGTTGGTCTGCAATGCATATGGGTTGTTATTATATAAGGTCCGCATCAGCACTGCATAGATTTGTGGGCCCGCAAGCCGGTCTGCACCGCAAGTTTTATTATTTTTTATGTTGTTTAGCCTTATTTTGTCAAAAGTGTAGGTTTTGGGATTTGAACCCAGATCCTTATGGTTGCAAAATACAAGCCTTACCACTATGCTAAAAGCATATATTGTATTATAATATTCAATCAAATTCTATATATTGTATTCTGCTATTCTAAAATAACATTTACATGGGTTAGCGAATCAATCCACTAACCAGTGGGTTAAACGGACCAACCATGGACCACAACCTACATACCTAGCTCTAGTACTCGCAGATCAGGTTGTAATTGCCACCCCTAGATTAAGCTACCAATTCATCAATTTATCATAAAATGATGTGGGTTGACAAATGTAACCCATTTTTCAAAATGGTTCAACTTATCATGCCTCTTTTTTTTACCAAACCTATGGCAGGTTGGGGTGGATTAATCTGTTTGTCATCTTTTTTTTTTGTTATTGGATGATTAATAATTTAAGTTGAGGGAAAGACTCATTTTAGTCCAAGTTAACATGCCTTTGAACTCAACAAATGCTTATAAGATATTTACAGATGACCAACTAACAAATGCTTATAAGATATTTACAGATGACCAACTAACAAAAAAGGAATGAACCTATAAGTCTGAATAATGCATAAGTAAAAAGTAAGCCAAATGAGTCAATAGCAATTGGTTTGTCATCTCTATCTTTGCTTAATTTCTATTTATAGTAAATATGGGGGATTCTCTGGTGAAGCACTCATGATTAACTTCATGGTGAAGTGCTAAGTTGGGCAAATTGTAACATGACATGTGGTGTGCGGGCCACTAGCTAATCAATGGTAATTAAGAGGAGAAGGACAATGTTAATGAAACTCCCGAATTTGGTTTAGTACAGTGTTAATGGAATTCACCAAAGTGCACTGTTTTGATTACTTTTGAAGCCTTTCATTTTCTCAAAAATAAAAAGGAAAACACATTGGCTATCTTCAACCCCTTATGCAGCCCATTGTCGGTGGTGATGAATATATCGCGAAAGTAGTATTGACCATATTGTAAAAGCTAAATCTCCATCTTCCATACAAATTCCAGCTCAATCTTTTCAGAAAAAGTCCATTTCATGCATTACATGTCAAATTCTTGATCAAAAAACAGACAACTACTCAAGTCCATCAAGTTAAATACCCATATTGTGAAAGCTTCCACTATTGACCCGTCCCTTGTGAAAAAGTTTCCATTGCAATTGGTTCCAAGAGATTGTAGTGCCAAAATAATTTAACTTACATTACCGATGTATCGAATCAAAATAAAAAGGGTGCCAACAACATGAATCACTCACAATCAAAGAACAAATTTGGGGGGAAAATTTTCATTAAAAAGGCAGTGCAACTAACTGTTGCGACTCTTCTTCTTCTGTGGACGTAGCCACTGTCACCTCCACTAGTCTGCGCAATCGTTCGCCTTCCCGCTTGCTAACCGACCTTCTAGCTGTGACAGCCCACCACAGCACCTTTACAACCTTCTAGCTGCGTAGTCGTTCACCATCTTTGCTATGCCGATTACCCCTTACATGAAATCAAAACCAGTGTGTGATTCCAACACGACAACTCTCTATGGATTACCCTCTTCTCCATTTATTTTCTTTTTTTTATTTAATCGATTAAATACTAACTCTATTAAAAGTTTCATTAATTCGCTTGCAACGCTAGACTTAAACGGTGTGTCTCGTTAACACCATTACACCTTCTTAATTACCTTTGACCCTGTCTTGCCCCTACAAACCACACATAATGTTGCTATTCGTCCAAGTCAGCACTTCTCCGTGAAGTAGTAAGCACCAATGATGCCTCCTATGGCCATGTTTATATCAAACACCAAACAAACAGACTAGTGTAAATATAACCTACAACACCATAACATGAAAACATTAATTAATGATTCTTAGATAAATACTTTTAACTACAGTATCTTAGGCTATGTTTGGAAATTTTATAGAAAATTGAAGAGAATAGTTTATAATGGAATTGAAAGAAAAGGCAAGGAGTGGAGCAAACTAGAGCATGTTGTACTCTCATTTGAATGTTTAATAAGTTTAATAAGAAAAGAAAAAAAAAATAAAAACCACTCCCTCCCTGACACCCCCATTTAGAGGGTTAAAAAATAAGGGATCTAAGTGATAAAAGAAGGATATATTATCCCTTCCTAATTATTCCACTCCCTCCCTTAAATTGCTTTTAAATATGGTTCACTTAAATTTAGTTATTCTACTCTTTGCTATTCTATCAATTGCTACCAAACATACTCTTAAGACTAGCATATCATGACTTAGGAAATATTATATTTTATTTACCTAAATTATAGGTTATATACACTTTAGGTTGTAAACTAAAAAATTGTGCAATTCGATATTTGAAATTTGAAAAATGTGCACTTTATCATTTTTGTTAAGTTTTTGTCCGTTGTTAACATAATAAAAATGTACTTTATCCTATAAATTTTTGTATGATGTATACTTTAGTTTCTGAGCTAACAAAATAAGTGCGGCCTAAATTTTAAATTTTATTGAATGTATACTATTTTTTTTGGCTAACAATTGATTAAAATTTAACGAAAGAGCTAAAATATAATAAAGTTGAGAGATCATATTGCACTGTTTTTATTATTATTTATTGTTTGATTATCAAACCTTATTATTTATTATTTAAGGGGATAAGA
This sequence comes from Pterocarpus santalinus, assembly GCA_031439595.1. Classification (NCBI taxonomy): domain Eukaryota; kingdom Viridiplantae; phylum Streptophyta; class Magnoliopsida; order Fabales; family Fabaceae; genus Pterocarpus; species Pterocarpus santalinus. The sequence continues at coordinate 8,916,014 of CM062523.1, forward strand.
TACATTTTCCCCTCATGATTTTGAATCCACAATTTGATCCCATTAAATTTTGCTGAGGTGTCGTTTTATTTAAGATAAGCACAACGTTTCTTTAATATGGACAACATTTGTTTAATATAGATGAAGACTACCATTCCATGACTAAACAAGGAACCACATAAATTACGGCTAATTAAATTTAGTTACTTCCCATGATTTGAAGGAATAAAATTTTATATTCACGTGGTTTTGATTTTGTCGTTTCGCCTTCATATAATTAACCATTTTAGCACCTTGCCTCCTCCGATACGATTTCCATAATATTTATCAATTTCTTGTGACTTTCTTAATCACTAAGAAAGTACAAAAATAAGAAAAAAAAAAAAAACAAAGGTATTTATGTTATAATTTGCTAACATTTAGGGAGTTTGCAAACCAGGAAAATATTAAATAATCATAATATTGTTAACATGTTGTTTGTCAAAATGATATATATTATTCTAACTCATTAATATTTGTTATAGGTTATAAAAAGGGGAAGAAGAGTATATATTTTTGTAATAAAGCGGCAGAAAATGCAATAAAATCATTTTTCAAGAGAGTTGTATTTTACTCAATTAGTAATCAACTCTATTATTATATATTAAAAAATAATTTTGATATATTATTATTATTATTACAAATTTTATATTAGTCATACAATCATATTTATATACTAACACTTGTTTAGGTAAGGTAATTTGACACTTATTTCATTAAGTCAAGTTTTAGATTAGAGTTTAGTGGATGAAAAATATAAAAAATTAGTGTTGAGAGAGTTCTATCTTTATAATGGGTTGACATGCCGTTTTAATCCATATGAATTAAGATCCAAATAGAATTTATAGATAGTTTAAATAAAAAAATACAATCATATTTATACATATGACTTAATAATTTTAAAAATCAAATACTTTTATGAACTTATCAATGTGAAGATACGTAACTAGTAATTAGAAAATGTTAGGCATTTAGAATTTTTACTAGAATTTTAGTGCTAAAATGATGTGATATTATTACTAATTTTTGAATTAATAGATAAGTCTTATCACTTTATATCATCCAATCATCACCATATTTTTTGATAAAAATTTTGATTATATCTTTTTGGCTATGTAGCATTCTTTTGAGTAATTATGTAAAAAAAAATTATACTATAGAAAAAACAAAAATAAATTCTTTCAAAAAAAAAAACACACACACATACAAGACACCGTCCATCCCTAGAAGTCTTCACTGCCAACCTATGACCTGGTCCGGTCCAACGTCACCGGTCCAACCCATCCACTTCACCGGTTCACTGGTAACTTATGCAACTCTCAATCTCTCTCTTCTTGTCCACGTTTCTACCGTCTCTCTCCTAGCTCACAACACAACAGTTTCAGGACCCCCCCCCCCCCCAAAAAAAAAAAAGGCAACCACACGCAACACAAAGAAGAACAGGATCCGACCCGAATACTAAGAACGACCCGAGTCCGGCTCCGAATACCCGCTGCCCCATTTTCTCGACGATACTCTCGTCACCATGGACCTCGATTCACCAATACCTCCATTTTCCTTCCATTTCTCTTTCGATTGAAACAACAACACAGAAGCCACCGCCATAGAAAAAACATCCACAAAATTTCCCTTCTTTGTCTTTTGTAAAAAAATTCCTAGGGTTCTTCGTATTTTCTTTACCACTCACTGTATTATCGCTAATCGATTAGGGCCTAACACCTTAGGGTTTTCTCCACTCGCTGCTCGAATTCCATTTTTTGGTGGAAAAAAGACGAAATTTTTGGAACCGATTGTTTTTAGGGTTAGGGTTAGGAGGATAATGTGCATACTGTGTGTGATTCAGAAGTGGTCTCGCCGGGTCGCAACGATGCTTCCATGGCTTGTGATTCCCCTAATCGGACTCTGGGCGCTCTCTCAGCTCCTCCCTCCAGCGTTCCGCTTCGAGATCACGTCGCCGAGGCTCGCCTGCGTCCTCGTACTCCTCGTAACCTTGTTCTGGTACGAGGTCCTCATGCCGCAATTGTCGGCGTGGCGGTTGCGGCGGAACGCGAGGTTGAAGGAGAGGAAGAGGTCGGAGGCCGTTGAGCTCCAGAAGCTCCGGAAGGCCGCCACGCGGCGGTGCCGTAACTGCCTCAACCCCTACCGGGACCAGAATCCCCAAGGGGGAGGGAAGTTCATGTGCTCTTATTGCGGTCACGTATCGAGGAGGCCCGTGCTGGACCTCCCCACGGCGGGGTCGGGTTCCGGCCCTGGGTTAGTTAGGGAGTTAGTTGAGAAAGGCGGGAAAGTGTTGAGTGGCGGGAGGGTTTGGAGTGAGAGCGGTTGGATGTGTGGTGGAGGGCAGGATTGGTTGGAGAGTGGAAATTGGCTTTATGGGAGTGGTGATGGGGATTGCTTGACGGAGAAGTCATATTGTGGCGCGTTGTTTTTCGCTTGTAGGGTGTTGGCGGCGTTTTCCATGAGGGTTAGGTGGTTGTTGGGGAAGGTTTTTAGGGTTGGTTCGTTGAGAGGGGAGTGTTCGAGCGAGGGGGAGAGAAGGGGGGTGTTGGGGAAGCGCGGGGAGAATGGGGCGGGGATTCATGAGAGTAGAGGGGAGAAGGCGAGGAGGAAGGCGGAGGAGAAGAGGCAGGCAAGGTTGGAGAGGGAGCTTTTGGAGGAGCAGGAGAGGAAGCAGAGGGAGGAGGTCGCGAGACTGGTGGAGGAACGGAGGAAGCAGAGGGATGAGAAGATGGAAGCTCAGGCTGAGAAGGATCATGGGAAAGTATTGCATTCGGTTAGGGACAAAGATAGTAGGAAGGAAGCCGAGAGGAGACGGCAGGAGAGGAGAAAAGAGAAAGAGAAAGAGAAAGATAAAGGGTCAAGTAAGAGCAACTCTGATGTGGAGGAAGTGGAAAAAAGAACTGGCAAGGAAAGTGATAGGAAGCGGGAATTCGACAAAAAGAGTGAAACCGATCATAGAGAGCATCAGAAACATGTGCTAGAGAGTGGAAAGGGACAAGCTACTGACAATGTACATGATAGGAATGTTGTAAGCAATTATAACCGAGGAAGTGCTGGAACTAGGTATTTTGACCGTATGCGGGGCTCTATTTTTTCTTCTTCCAAAGCATTTGGCTTAGGAAGGGGTACTAATGCTCCTGCCAATGCGGCGAGAGACAATAAGTTTAACAGTTCTGTAGATCACGTTCATACTGCTTCCGGTAGGAGAGATGTAGGCCACCCTGATCGTCTGACCGTGAAATCCAATGCGAATGGAGATGATAGGAGCATCAATCATTCTGTAAGTTGTTTGGCTTGTATCCTCATTTCTTTGCCTTGACATGATAAATAGGCTCTGTTGAAGCTTGATTGATGTTGGAATATTAATTGCTTCTTTCTTAGAATAACTTTAGGTGGATTTTACTAATTAATACTATATTTAAATGTTATTCTCTTTTCACTAACTTGTGGTTTTTTGGGTCTTTGGGATTTTATGAATGAAATCATTAGATGCTCTAGGTAATATTAATTACCTGCTATTTATGATAACCTGAAGTAGAGTTTAAGTGTTTAACAAGTTTTTAGAAAGACAATAATATAACAATGATGACTTGTTCCCTGCAGGTTCTCCCAGAACCACAGCCATGGACAGCACCTAAAAAGTCATGGCAGCAATTATTTACTAGATCCTCATCTGTTGCTCCGAGCTCAAATTCAAATGTAATATGTAGACCAAATTCCAAAATTCAAGCAGAAGTGAAAAACCCACAACTATCTGGCCAGCCATCGGTTACACAATCATTTGATAATCCAATCCATTTTGGTCTTCCATCACCGTTTAATCTTACCACCTTCCCAAATGGATCAATGAGCACTAGTTTAGGTTTTTCTCCTCCAATTGAACCCTTATTTTCTCCAGTTGGTGAGGCACCACAAGATTTTAGAAATGAAGAGCAAGAGCTTTTTGAAGACCCCTGTTATGTTCCTGATCCAGTATCATTGCTTGGGCCTGTTTCTGAATCACTTGATGATTTTCAGTTGGACTTGGGAAGTAGCTTTGCGACGGACATGGAAGTAGATAGACCTTACTCTTTAAAAAATACAACTGCTGGTTCTGAGGTCAATAACAATAAGCCTTCACCGATTGAATCCCCATTGTCCCGAGAAAAGCATGGTTGTTCAAATTGGTTTTCAAGTGCCCCTCAGGCCCAAGATGTGCATGCTTTTCCTTTGGATGATGCAACTGCTAATGAGAAGGGAACATGGCAGATGTGGAGTAGCTCCCCTCTAGGTCAGGAAGGTTTAGGTTTGGTTGGTAGCCCAGGAAGCTGGCTTTTACCTTCACAAAGGAACATACCAAACAAAGATGACTTTGTGCTTTCATCATCTCAGAAGACTATGGCGTCTCTCTTTACCAAAGGCGATAATTTAATTTCCAGTACCCATTCTCCACAGAATGTCTTTCTTCCTAGTGGCCAGAGTGGTGGGACCTTCAGCCCTGTTACTGGTTCGAGTGTTTATGATCCTTGGTTACAGACTGCTTTGTTTCCACAAGTGTCTGGCGGCCTTAAAGCTCAGGAGGGTGCTACTCAGAATGAAATGATATATGGGAGTCCAACTGTATCTGCTAGCAATCATGTTGGTGAGGGTTCTCCTGTTAACGGTTGGTTCAAGTGAGTAAATAACTGTTTGGCCTATTTTCTATCTTCTAGCTTTATGTGTATCTATGACTTTAGAACATTTTGTATTGATGAAACTTATTTTAGCTAAAAGATGAAATGAAATAATTTTCTCATTTCTTTTTATTTTTATTTTATTTTATTTTTTAAATTTCCCCTTATGAATTGTGGAGCAATGAAATCTGTGAGGCAACTGAGAGACAATGTGCTTGTTAGCCGGCACTTTTATCTTTTTATTTCCGTCTATTGGTACTCCTCATGCTATCCAGGTGCTCATGTTTCAGCAGTGAAATTTCGGTAAATCATGTATTTATAAAAAGTTATGGAACTGTGACAGGACTTGATTTCTCTAGCTATAAGTAATGATTTTTGGTAATTTTCCCTGCATATAATTTTTTTATATTCTAACTTACAAAGTAGTTAATGGTGGACTACGTTAAGCAAGTGACATAGCAGATTGGGAGCAGCTGATATAGTAAAGCAAGTGGCTGAAATGAAGCATAATTGAAAATATTTATAGATTTTAAACTTGATACCATGTACAAATGAACAATGAACAATAAACAAAGTTTCAAGACTAAGATCTGATATGTGATGATGCCTTAGGGAGAAGGACCAGGTCTGTTTAGGAAACAGGAGGAAAAAGAAAATTACTAAATAGAGAAGAACTAAAATACAGGGGACTTATGGTAGTGAAAAAGGAGAGGAGTTACATAACAAGGAACTAGAACATGGCAATACCTATTGTTTGAAGGAGAAGAAGCAAGGCCAACAATGACTCAGCAAAGTTGAAGGTCTGAAGCACTGAAATTGGTCCCAACAGAGCAAGCTGCTTGCTGAATTCAATGCTGGTCAAAGCAGTGTCAAATTGATTTCTAATCCCTAAAATTGCTTTGTGGATGTCAATGGGCCTAAAAGTTCCTAATTTATGCCACCCTATTGAACTAAAGGTGGATTACATCGAGGTTAAAGAGAGAATGTCTTATTTGTATTATTTGTAGAATAGTGGCTGCTACTTTACTTACTCCACGGTCCATGCTGCTACAATGAAACACTCCACCATGAGTGTTCAGGAGCAGCCAAGATTTATAAATTTTAGAGGCCAAATAAATCCAGAGCTGTGCATATTGCCCTGCAGCATTTTTTAACCTACCTTGATCAGATAGGGAATCTTCCTAACAGCAAGCAAGATTGTAAAATGTTACAGGAGGAGTAATTTACAAAGTTATATTAATTTCTTCTTCTTCTTCTTTCTTCTTTTTTTTTTTTCAATAAATCTTGGTACAAATTCATTTCATGTTTTGAATGAGGAGAAACCATTTTTTTTTTATGCTTGTAGGTAATAATTTGGCTGTTTGAATTATATGCACACATAAGTGTTAAAAAAAAAAAAAAAGAATGGCAATATGAGAGAAACAAGAAATAGACATATCTTATGTCTAGGAGGAGATGAATGAAGCTGATAAGCTCACCATTGTGTGTGTGTGTGCATTTTTTTTTTTTTTTTGTTTTTTTGGGGGGGGGGGGGGGGGGGAAGAATCAGAATAGGAATTTGAGCAGGGAGTAAGGTGGTGATGTGAATTGACATTGATGCCTTCTATCTGGGCTTATCGCAGCCTTAATTGACATTTCCCTAAATTTGGCTTTCCTGTTGTCCATGGACTTCATATTGATACATAAGACCAATAATGTTGTTGTCTGTTTCAAATAGATACCTTTTAAGTTGGCTTGAGATGCATAACATATCACCGACCCAATTGTTGGATTGGGCTCCAAATACGAGTATCCTAATGTCCTTCTGTTTACTGTTACATTCATTTAGTAAAAAGAATTTAATCGCGAGCTATGATGAGTCAAATGATTGTTAGGGATTTCTGTATGGTTGATCACACTTATTTACTGGTGAAATGAATTTCATGTTTCGGTCGATGCTGGTGCTATGACCAAAAGTTATTAATTTGGCGTTGAACACTACACTTGCCCTGTTCTTCCCTCTCTTCTCTGCCAGTTGATTGAGGCATGCAATGGTGTATAAACATGTCTAGTTATTGAAAAGTCCCTGTCATCGTCCACTGTCCTAAATATGGCAGCTGCAGAATTGTCATGAATTGTTGAACCAGACAATTAGAGAAACACTAGATTTTTTTTTTTTTTTAAATAAGTTCTTCCATCTAATGAAAAACAAAATGGTGAAAACAGGATTACATCGTTCCTGTTTTGTTATGAATTGATGTTAATTGAAGTTTGTGAAACGGTTACCCCTCAATCCTTAGTCAAAATCGCATCTGCCGACTTGCTGTCAAAGTTTCTTGTGCTTTTTGTGAATATTTGGAGTGCTTGTCGCCTGATTCCTGTACAAACGTTGGGATAAATGTTTCTCATTTCTTGATTCTGTAATCTACGGTCTTCCTGCTATTTGGTGGTAGTATTTGTGACTTATAAAATGCTCACAGTGGAAAGCTCATGTCTTTTTAGAGGGCTTTCCCTTATAGATATTACGATGGACTGGGTTTGTCTCTTCTGTTTGTATTTTCTGTTTTTAATGAGGATATCATATCCTCCTATCTCTTCTATTCATCTTCTTTTCTTAATGAAATTCTTCTTTTATTAGAAAAAACCATATATTTGTGGTTAATTGTTTTTAACTTGCTCTTTTGCTTATGTTGTTGTCTTGTGTTTTTAATGACAAAAACTCATTCAGTTTAACAACTTGTGGTCTTTGTTTACTTGGCAGAAAGGAATGGCCTCTGCATGGTTCTGTGGAAAGCATTGGGAAGCCATCTGTAGCAAGGACCCATGTTGGGGCTCAGCATCCTGCCCAAGATGTACAGTCATTTTGGTGATTTAATTTAAAAACAGGATAGTGACAAGGTTTGAGGGACTTGAAAGACACACCTCTTCCCTTGAGAGGCAAATAGCCTCCTTTTGGGGGAAGAGTTTTAGAATACTGATGAACGCATTGTATCTTCCTTTCTTCATTATAAGAAAGGTTGATGTTAACAACATACGTTAGCATGGATAGGAATATACGTGTTGGATGCTTGCCTTTCTGAGCCAGGTAACAAGTTATCATGCGGTTCAAGTAATTTTTGGTTTCTTTTCTCCAGGTGGAGGTATATCCCTATTTTGGTGGACAACTTGTCCTTTGGAGAATGGAAGCTTTACATTCCCTCGTGTTGCATGATCTATAAATATGCAGCAATGGGGCCTTTTTTTTCTTTTTTGGGTGGTTGGGGTGTCATCATATGCAGCAAGTTGGTGTCTTAAATGAGAAATGAAATGATAGTCCTATTTCATTGTCTGGTTATTCCCTGAGGCTGTGTTTGATGCACTCGATAGTTGATGGATAAGATATAAATAGTATATGGTATAACAAGGCTTGACAGTATAATAGAACAAGATCCAATACAGTAATACGATCAATTGCTATGTAACTACTGTAGAAATTAGCTGATTTTATAACAAATATTTATAATGCCCTTTACATAAAAGAAAAATATAAAAGTAAACAAGGTTTAAGAGATTCATCCGGAGGGGAAGACTGGCCGTTTGCTTCTCTTTTGGTGGCTATACAACATATGGATGTATGTATGTATATATATATATGGTTTTCTTGATTAATGGTCGTAAGAAACTGATTGGTAAAAGAATTAGGAGAAAAGATTTAGCCGAAGTAAAATTTTTAATTTTTAAAATGTTGAATGCCTTGATAAATTGAAAATTTTTCTTTATATTGAGATTATCGGTTAGAAAAATCACAAAAGATGGCCTTTATACATGAAGACAGTGGCCGGCACCTCATGCTCCTGGTCCTTTGCCTCCAATGACACATCAAACTAGATATGGCCCTTCCTTTAGATAAAAAAATTGGCAAAATGGATGTTTGGTCCCTGAATTTATTTTCGTATTTTGTTTTACTCTTTTAAGTAATTTTTTGTTCATTTTGGTATATTAATTACTATTTGTTTTGTCTATTTTGGTCTCTTAATTAATTTTCTATTCATTTTAATCTCCTAATTCTTCATCATTAATTTAAATACATTATTTTATATAGTACCTAATGTAGCAGTCTCATGTGTGGTACGTCATTTCGATAAGTTAAAGATTGAACAGGCGATTAGATTATAGGACATATTTAACTTAGTCGTGAAGAGGAGGCGATCAAAATAAATAGAAAATTAATTAAGAGATTGAAATAAACAGGTTAATTAAAGGATTAAAATGAAAAAGTTAAGAAACCAAAAGGTCCATTTCACCTAAAAAATAAAAATAAAAATAGATATGGTCGTGCCTGTGGAGCTGACTCTATTGACATTCCTAAGGCATGACCTGATGATCTTGTAGAGAATTAATCACTATCATGATCTTTTCAATCTAAAGTGGTGTCTCAACCACCAGTAAAAACAAAATCTCAAAAGTGAAGTCTTATATGTGGTAAATACTTTATTCACCGCCAACAAGATAGTTAATATAGTAATAGAGGCATGTTACAACTCTCAAGAGGATCTTGGTTCGATTCTTGAAGAGAACGCTGGTTGAAAAGGAAAGTTTAACTACGCTAAAAAAGAACTAGTCTCCCTCTCTAGCGATAAAGAGAGGGATACCTTTAGAAAACCAAAAAAAACTTCATTGACATATGATGAGTAGCTAATTAGCTATTAGTTATAAAATGAATTTTAGATTCATAAAAATAATCTGATGACAAGAATATTAGTGGAAATCGTAAGTGACATGCGGGAAGTTTTTCCATGTGGTCGTGTCATTATATTGTTACTACTCTATTATTACTTTCACCATTATTATATATATATATATATATATATATATATATATATATATATATATATATATATATATATATATTTAATTATTGCCATTTTAAACATGGTTGCTCATCATCAAGACTAATAAAATCATAAGAATAATTAAGAGTTTACACCTTTCAAATTTAAATATGCTGAATTTCTCATATATTAATACATAGCTCTCTTGTAATATAAAAAAATCTGGAAGCAGGTTGTGAGCATCACATGCTCTAGCTATGTTTGTGAGTATTATACACGAAGATAAGAAGATAGTTAAAAGAAGCCTTTTTCGGCACTAGTATTTTTAAGGATAAAGCTTGTTGTCGTTTGTTTACATATCTTTCACATTTGACGAAATCAATCCTCTCATGTTTCTTGTTCACATGGCCATGTTATGTAAATAGAAAGATAGACACAAATAGTTAAACTAGGCTCCACATATTTTAGTTTCCATCCATTTGAAGTGATTACATATATTTCTCTCTTTATGTGACATAGTCATCAAAATATATAACATATGAGACTACAATTCTTCCTTCTTCCTCTTTTTTTAACGTTTGAGGATACGTGACAGAATCAATACATAGATGTGCAAAAAATGAGGTAAAAGTAGTCGTAATCAGATGGTGAAAATTACATAAATATGAGAAGTATTTGTAAGTAACATTATTGTATTCCCATTCCCGCAACTTTTGATCTCATGAATGTTGTGAGCTGGGAAATTGTTACTTACACATACTTCACCTTGTTTTGGAGTTTGCCTTGAGATTAAGGTGTCTTGAAAGTAAGGAAGCACTCTTAGAATAGGAGTATGACAAAAAGAGAAGAGAATGCCCGAATGGAGTGATACACCCGTTGGGGACTTGTAAGACAAGATGTCTCATCAACCTACCTTGACACAAGTGTGAGAGTAGATCGCTTTGTAGGAGACGAGATGTACCTATAAAAGATATATTCACTTATCATTACTCTTAAGATTATATGAGTATCCTGAGCCATATAGATAAGCTATGTCTCTTGAGACCACTAGCTATACTATCTTTGACGCATATTCATCCCGGACCAAGGGACACTACGATAAATCATTGTGCAAAGGAATATTTGTGCACTTTTGTTGTTTTAACATTCTTAGTCTACACATTACTTATATCAAAAAGCAATCTTACAACTGTTAAAAACGCAATTTCTAGATGTATTATGTAATATAAATATTCAGCCCTATAGAAAAAGAGAAAGAAGAGAACAACACAATGAAAGAAATATCAGATGACCTCTCTAGTCTCAACCTTTTTCCTACTCCTCCTCCTCCTCTTCTTCTTTTAGGATTAAATTCTCTCATGCCTCTTTGTGATATAGAACCCAAACACACCTCATATTTGTTCATACGATGAGACGATTGAGATGTTCGTTTCATAATCACTTTTAGCAAGTTAGATCCACTCCAATAGCGCTTCTTTGACACTTGCAAAATTTTCATGCATAACTGATCTAGCAAACTCTTCCTTTCATTCTTCTTCTTCGTCTTTTTTCTTTTTTCTTTTTTCTTTTTAACGTGATCTAGCAAGCATCTTCTATTACCACCAATGCGTACGAAATTTGTGGAGAATCTCAATTTGACTCCACAATTGTTGCCGCCAAAATACGTTTCATGGAGTCCCACTCCACCTTGATCAACAGCAACTTTGGGTCCACGAAAATTGTCATAAGGGATCTCTATAACCCTATTAGATCTTTTAGTGTTGCCATTCACCACCAAAAGTTTCATTAGCATTCGTACGTTGTAGCTTTATGTTAGCTCCTCCTATTGGACTACTGGAGCTTCCAATAGAAAAGACAAAATGACTTCCACTATTGTTGTTAGCTCCAAAATTTTATTGATCTAGCGCAATATCTTTGGCACCAATAGCAAAACCATCAAGATATGGATATGAAAATAGCCCAATGGCACTTCCTAATTTGCTGCAATTTCCAGGATCCCTCTAATCATGAGCTTCTTTCAAGAGATCTATAAATCTTCTTTTTTTTCTTTTTTTTTTTGGTTTCCCTCTTGAAGGCTATTTAAAAGATATTTTCTCATCACTTATGTCATTCTATTATAGTCATTTTATTGATGTAGGATTATGTTCTCTAGTATAAAAGGCTATCAGATGGTGGATTAATTGATTAAAGCTTGCCATTGCTCAAAATAATAAATTCTCCCTTTAATCTCCCAAGTGTTTGCACCATATATGAAATCAAATATATTATTTCACTAACATCACAAGTGGACAAAGATTTCCCTTCGTCATTTATCTGGTGCTTAAGAAAAATCAAATATATCAATCTAACATCACAAGTGGACAAAGATTTACTTATCGGAAAAAAAAAAAAAAAAACTAACAACACAAGTGGCAAAGATTTACCTTCGCCATTTATCTGGTGCATAAGAAATAGCCAAATACATGTCACTGTTGTTCATGCGGTGCTCAAATATTCATGCATAAATTGATACAGTTTGTAATCACAATAATGATTTTAAAATTTCTCAGATTCGTTTGTTGACCCTTCGTTTGTGACTGAAAGCACTGGAAATATTTAGCCAAAAACCTATGATATCATGACGATGTGACAAGCGACAATATTATTAGTTAAATTTACTTTATAACATGGGATTGTTTTGCCTCACACAGCTCTCTAAACCAAAAAGGTTAAAAAGCTATAAAGAAATCCGACCTGCCGGATTCGAACCAGCGACCTAAGGATTTCCACTAGGATATTTTCCCACTACAGTCCTCCGCTCTACCAACTGAGCTAAGGTCGGTTTAATGTCAAGTTGTCGTGCTATTAAATTTGGCTTATGTAGTCACGAGCTAACGTCTTTTTTTGTCCTCTTCGGACGGTTTTGCAATGATGAATTATCATCCAACAACTAAAAGAAGTTACGAAGACAAACTGTTGCATCCCCATTAGTTTTCCTTAATGGTCAAAAATGTACTTGGCTATTTTATTGCTTTTAATGGCCATGTCAGGTAGGTAGGTACCTTCATGTCAAATGTGGGATGAAAAGTTCTGGTAAACTTTCAATAAATTTTGATAGAAGAAAAGGCGCGTTCTACTATGCAGCAGGTAAATTATGGAGCATCACATATCAATTTTTAGCCGCAGTCAACAAGTGCGGTAATTGTGTTTGAGAATGTGGCTAAATGTTTCTTGGTTGGAACACTGCACCTGCACTAATTTTTGGGTGGAGCACTACACCTGCAGGTCTTCTTCCAAGCTTTGACAACCTCCGCCCAATAGCCCCCACCTCCACCGCTTCCTCCGGCGCCACCGTACAAGCACCCAAACCCCCCTGCGGCTGCACCCTACCCGTTCCAACCCATCCATCACCAACAAAAACACAAACACACAAATAGCAGCAGCATCATCATCAACGTCCATGGCGGCTGCCAGTGCAATAGCCATTGCCAGCAGCACCACATGTTCTTTGCTCACCAAGAAGCCATTATTGATCAACCAGAGGCACTTTGTTTTTCGGTTAAATTGTTAATTTTATTTTTATTAAATACGCATTGAGTTTTTTTTGGGATTTTGGTCAGAACAAGAAAAATATGATTTGGGGCCTTGAAAGTTTCTTCTTTCTTCTCTCTTTTTTTTTTTTTTTTTTTTTTTTGTGTGCATCGTTCAGCTCTTAATTTCCTGGAACACACACTGGTTCATTGGAAGTGTTGAGAGGGAGCAACCAAATCGAAAATGGGAAAAGTGCTTTGTTCATAGTTTGCGTTCTATGGTTTCACTGCTTTGACCACTGTTCTTGCCATGTTCTTGATAGGTTCGTAACAACTAACAAGCCTAAGGTTTCAAAGGGATATGCCATGGATGACTCAGCTCACTGTAGTTGCATGTCTATCTCTTGCTGCCAAAACGGAAGAGACCCAAGTGCTACTTCTTTTGAACCACCAAGTATGCTTTTTGTCAAACTGAGTTGAGGTCTAATTGTTTGTTTCTTGTGCTAGCCTTAGTTTTTGAATGTGTGGGTTTTGTGGTTTTTGATTAGGTGGAGTAGCCAAAGTTCGTGTTTGAAGCTAAGACTGTTCAAAGAATGGAGCTTGTAGAGTTGCTGGCTTGCTGCTAGTGGGATTTGCAGATTTTCAGATTCGGGGTTTGCAGAATTTTGCATTTAACCACATTTAAAATGCGTTTAATCGCATTTTGCAAATGTGGCGAAATAACTCACCGGCCAGCTCCTTCCCTTAAACTATGTGTGGTGCACAGAACGAGCCGAAACTAGAAGAAAAGAGTCAGTTTGGAGAACGTTGAAGATGACTGCATGTGTAGGAAAAAGAATAATATAAAATAGTTAACTTTATCAAAACAATATCATGGGAATCGGAATGTTTTTTATTTTCAACCCCTACAATATTCTCAACCCTTGATTACATCCCTGGTTTAAGTTGCATTATTATAACATTTATAATAGTATTAATAATTTATTTTTGATCCCATTTGATATTGCTGCCACCGTGACGATTATGCTTAGAAGTCTAATGGGTATGGAGTAGACTGATTCATAAAATTACAGAGTCGTTATAGAAGGATCATGTGAAGTAGAGCGAGAATTAGCTTCTATTGTTTGGATGCAGAAGATAAAGAAGACGGGAGAAAAATATAATTATATTAATTTTCGAGACGTCTAAAATAGTTTGTAGAGAGAGAACATTGATAAAAGAAATAAAAAAAAATAGTAATTTTACGATTTTCGAACATTATTTTGCTCTACTTATTCCCCTTGCTCCATCCCAAACTCCCCAATGTTATAAAGGAACCGATTTTCCATTCACCTACTCTAGCTTACATTTAAGTAGCCCATACTTTGGCACAGCCTAGTAGGCTACGGCAGTAAGAGAAACATATAGAAAACTACTACATGCTATTTTAACTATATACTATATACTACATATGTAATACAACTTATAATTAGCCCTATAGATAACTCATTTTTCAATTGGATAGTAATACATAAAAAATTGGAAGATTCGTGGAATTACCATCACTTTATTCACAATATTAAATCAGTATACCGCAGGATCGCGCAGCTTCGATTAGTTGTTCAAGACATTCAACACTTGAAGTTAAGACCAAACGATATGATCTACGACACTTTTAACAGTTTGAAGTTTAAAGGAAAACCATATCAACACAGTCTAAACTGTCAAAGAACTCTGTTATTTCCATCTAGCTCCTCCACATTTTTTGTTTTTTGTCTCTTCTGCCACGTCAAAATCATGTTTTGTTTTGAAATGTCAATTCAATAGAACAATGTGCTTCACTTTGCTACATTCAAGACCCCATCAAAACAGAGACAGAACAACACAAACGGCTCGTCTTAATTTATATCAATCCAGATATCTCCTCTGTCTTAATATTTACAGTTCCACGAACTTCACTGCCACAACACTTTGCTCCTGCCCTTTGCCAAAAATCTGCCATAAATATCATGCATGGCATCAGGACCTCACTACAAATTTTATGATATAACACAAGAAGAAGAAAAATGGTCCAAAGCAAGAAAAGTTCATGTCATTTTGTGAATACATCACCGTGTAACATCAGCATTTTTCTACAAAAATATAACCTAGAACAGTATCTGCATTGTACACACAAATGACTTACCAACTGATATTACATTCCGTATAACCAATAAATACCAATAAGAAAGTTAAACGAATAGAGCTGGGTCCATACCATTGTTGGTTTTTCCTGAACTCAGTAAGCACCGGATATATGTTCTCAAAGGCTGTGTAAGTCTCATCTCTCACCTACAAAATCAAAAGAAAAATAATAATCCAGAGAACCAGTACAATGATTGGGGGAAAAAATATATATATATGGGGGAACAGGAAGAAAGAATATTACCTTGGCTCCTGTTAGAACAATTTTTCCAGAGACAAATATAAGCAAGACTATCTTGGGTTGCTTCATACGGTAGATTAGTCCTGGAAACAGCTCTGGTTCATACTAACACCACAAACGAGGAAGTTCAACATTTATTCACCATTTTCCTCAACTTCTAGACTTTTAGTACATAAGAAGACATAGGGAAATTAACTGCACACGCACAGATACAAACTGAAGATGGCCTTTTCCATCATTCTACAGTTCCTTTACCACACAAGTATCTTGACTGCAATACCACTCCTTAAGGTTCAATATTGCACACCATTTTAATTTTTAAAATTTCAAACACCTTTTAAAAAGACAAGCATATGCAGTGTTTGGCAAAGCATTTAGTCAACTTAAAGCAGTTTCTTCACAGTAAATATTAAACAAAACCAGCTCAGAGGCTGTTTAGTATTGGTTTTGCATCTGTTATTCTGTATATGACAAATCAATGTTTTCTATAGTTCGCACAAATATAATTTAGACAAAATACAGTTTTTCTATAGATTATTTCACGAGGTATATAGAACACCCAACAAATTACATACAATAACCAAACACTAGGATATGATTGCTCAAAATCAATTGTGACATAATTATTTTTAATGTAGAAGCCACAAGACGAGAAGCCCAATGCAACCCTAAGAATCCTTAGAAAAAGATAAATAACTTACACTTGAGAAAGCACCATGGGAATATGCAAGACCCTCAAGTCGTATGGGGAACTTGACATCACAAGAGCCAACAATGTTCTGGATCTTGAAATCCTAAAGCATAAAACAAAGGGAGTCAGCTACTAATCAAGCACTACTTAGGTAGTGTAGAAAAGAAAAGCTAATAAACAATAGAGAATGAAACAACTTTAGTAAAGATAATGAGAAATAGCAGTAGTACCTTAAATTTGGCTGGGAAACCAAGCTTTTGGATAATTCGAGCATACTGAAGGAGGAAAAAGAAAATTAGAAAATAATGTAAATTTTACGGAATAAAGAGCTTCCTAATCCCAATTGAAGAAGCTTATGCACATGCAAAGAGGACTAGGATGAATAGTCGTCTCATTTTACTCCAAACTACAAAATGAATAGGCTCAAAACCAAGCTACCACAAATGGCATAGCTCTCCTGCCTAATTAGCCTCGGATACCCAAGTCCTCCACTTGAGAGACATCAGTAACATACAGGATGAATGAGATTAAAATAGGAAATAATAGCATACCTTCCTTGCAGCCAATTTCGACTGTTGCTCGCTCTTAGCTCCAGTACAAACCTAGTCATAAAAAATGAAATTTAAAAGTTAATTTAGTTTTCCCAGAGAAGCATTAGAACTTAAGCAAAAGCAGAGAAGAAGAGACTGATTTAATTTTAGGAATCATAATCTTCAAATCATGAATCAAATAGCAGAGCAGGAGTATTTTTGAAAACATTATAGCATATTGTGAATCACAAGATTCATGATCAATTACTAATGTAGAACTATACAAGTACAACTGCACTTCTATGACAGAAGTACCAGGTGCATCCAAGGAACATACCATCTTGCCAGAAGCAAAAATGAGTGCAGTTGTTTTTGGATCTCTGATCCTCATAATCACGGCAGCAAAACGCTGCAAAGGATCAGAACACAAACATCAGCACAGCATACAAATTGCCAACTTAAATGAGTATATCAACTAAATAGGTTAATTATTGATAACAAAAAAGTTGCTGATATAAAAAGTGATATCAGTATTTCCAATTGTCTTTTGTCCAGACAGAAACGCTAGAGTTTCTGAAAAGCAAGATACATAGCACCATGAATGTAGAAGCACCAAGTTCATGTTCATTGTAATTCCAAAGCAAAATATAATAATAATAAAGCATTTGCACAACTTCATATATGCATGAATTTGAGTTGAATTCACTATCAACAAATGAAACTTGCCTTGGGATTGTACTCTGCATTACGAGCTTGAAGTGCAATTGTTTTAAGGTCCAACTTACAATCCAAATTGACTGTTGACACAATATTTCTGGCAGTACAAACAGCTTGATTGTTAGATTATTCCCGTGAACCAAAATTATTAGATATTCCAATGCATATAGAAGAAAAATTGGTACATATTTCAATATAAACAACAATCAAGCCTTGTCCCCATGAAGTCAGCTATAGAGGTCAGAATAGAAGCAAAATTCTTAGGTACCTCCATGTGAATACAAAAGTACAAGATAATCCCAATGCAATCAGAAGCACAAAGGTTACCAACCACGAGTAATTAATGGCTTAACGAAGTGCAAAATTGCCAAATAGGTGGAAGCCGGTGATATTAGTTCAAGACGTAAAACACAGAATGTATCTTCATGATGAACCGTATACTGGAGTCAAGACAATTCGAATTCGCCTAAGGAAAACAGACTTTTATAGACAGAGGTATCCCTCTAGAAAAGGAAGCTCCAGATGGAAAGGGTCCAAAATAATTTGCATATGATTAGGCACAGCCTCAACCAATCTATTATGAAACATCCAAAACGAATTCCAGCAATATGCGTAATCATAGAGCGAGAAAAATACATTCTAGCTCAATAGGACAAGGTAGCAAATGAACCCCTGCCATAAAATTTGTTAGTGCATTGATGAGTATGGAAAATAAGACATTAACCATCCTTTTATGGATACCGGTACCAATCACAAGTTGTTATATGTTTGTCCATTGGTAACATTTAATTAACTTCCAAAAATTTATAGGGGAAAAAAACCAGGTAAACCCGTAATCTGATTTGCCCCAAATGTAACCACAATGTGACCGCGTGGACCATAGTTACAGTACAAACATCATCAATGTGACTGTTTTTCATAAAAACATGACTTTTATCAATATTTACAAGTTTGAATTATCAATATCATTATCATACATGCCACGACAAACAACATCATGAGGGCATCAACTTCAATGGGACAACAACGGCCACTTGTTTATTACAAAATTACTACAATTTTTGAAAAAATAGTCAACCCACGACTCAAAACTCGGAGTTGTCCATCTCATGCTTGTAATTAGAACCCATCAAGCGAGCACTAGTAATCTGTAAACAGGAAACACTTGGTGTTGAACAAAAGCAAAATCGGATACTCACTGTAGGGTAGGCACAATCCCAGAAGGGTGCTTCTGTAGATCCACCGGTTGGCTACCCTCCAGTCCTTGGTCAGCCATGAACCCTAATATTACACAACATTATACGCAATCAGTACCAAATCTTCACCCCCTTTTTATTCTTTACATAAAAGGAACAATTTTTTACCAAATTAAGAAAAAAAAATCCCCCAAAAACATAAACCCAGATCTTAAAATTCCCCCAAAACGAACAACTGAAAAGAATTTTCCCACAAAACACAATCGACACCAAATCTTCACCCTCTTATCCTTAGCACGAAAGGAACAACTTTTACCCAAAATATAGTAAAAATAAAAGGAACCCCGATCTCAAAATCCCCCCCCCCCCCCCAAAGAAAACAAAAACCTAACAGCTAAAGAGAAATTTCCCACAATCAATCGTTTTCCTTTTAAATAAATAGAAATATGAAAGGGGGGATTTGTATATATACGTCTATTTAGATCAAGAGACTAGCAAGATCGGACCTTTGAGCACAAAATTAGGGCTTCAGTTAGGGTTAGGATAAAGGAGAATCGAATTGGTAATTGAATCGAAGTGAGCGAAGAGAGAGTAAGCGAGGGAGAGCGGGAAGGATTCGAAAGAAGGGTTCTTTTATATGAGAAAGAGATGCAAGCTAATGCGATTTTGATTTGTTGAATCCCAATCTTATAGAGAGAGAGAGAGAGAGAGAGAGAGAGAGTTTGAGACGCGAAGAAGAGAGAGAAAGAAAGGGTTTTGTTTGTGTGCTGTGGAAAAATCCGGGAGCTTATAGGGAGCGCAAGGGTAAGGGGTGTGTGCCACCTGCAACCCCTTATATTTATATATGGGAGGAAGGGCAATGTTATTGTCACTGGTGATTTAAGCCACAGGCCCAATTGTCACTTGCCACGTTTGTGATGTATAAGTTGACTTGGACTCTGGGGAAAGCCGAGGTTGGATCCTTTTGTGTAAGAGAAACGATTGGTCTTTTTTGTTATATATATAATAATAAGATTAATTTCGATATATTTTTGGAAGAAAACAGTTTTCTATTATTATTTAATTATATATATTTAATTATAAAATTTTTTAAAAAATAGATAATTAAATCAAATATTTTTATTAATATAATAATATATAATTAAATATTTATATAATAAAATTTTATATTAATAATATAATAAAATTAAATTCTTGTTTTATTGATAAATAAGTAAATAAATAATGAGATTACTAACAAGTATATACGTAAGCTAGGTGGGGGTCGTCCAAATTTAATAAGGGGTATCGAGTTCAAGTCTTAGATTTATAGTTATGTTAAAACTCAAAAGAAAGAGTCTTAAGTATTTATAAAATTTTAGCTCTATTAAAAAAAGATTGCCTCCAATAAAAGAATTATTTGTGATTTCGACAATAATAATAATAATAATAATAACTATGATGATGATGACGAGATTTGTTATCTACAAGGTTGGATTTAACCTCACGGAAATACTTTTAAATATAGAGTTTAATTTTGGTGAGTTAATACTATTATTCAATCAAAACTTTTTATTTGTATATATTATCCAAGTAGTTACTGATTATGTCAAATATTTTTATTGTTATGATAATATATAATTGGATATCTGTGTCAAAAATTTTTATACTGACAGTATATATAAATTAAATCCTATTAGAATACTAAAAAAATAAAATTTATTAATTTTTTTACATTTATTTTAATTATATAAATACGGGTTGTCATTATTTAAAAATATTATTCAAATTTAATTTGAAAGATTCAAAACGAAAAATAATTACATGAGATTAAGTTAAAGTAATATCAAATCGTTTTCTTAAACGATTTTATGTCAAGCATAAGTTATCTCGAAGTTGCTTTTATTTTGCGGATCTCTTTTATTATTAAAAAAATCAATATCTATTCATAATCTATATCCATACTAATAATTTATAATCTATCTATAATAATATATATAATTTTATGTGCATTCTCTAGAAAGGTTAGACACATATCAATTTCTGATAACTTTTTATTTTTTAAAATATATTTTTATTTATTATTAATGAAAACCTTCTTTTAGGCGTATTCTGTTTAATTTGAAATAAGATTCAAATTCAATTGACATTTATCCATTAAAATTAATTACAACCGATATTATCATATAATAATTAGAATCACTATCTTCAATGACATTTAGAGCGCATTTGGTTAAGTTTTTTTGGACAAAAAAGATAATTTTTTAACTAAAATAATTATTTTTTATAAAAATTATTGATTTTAACTTCTACTTAAAAATTAAAAAAATTATTTTTAACTTTTGAGTAAAAATGAAAATGAATAGCTTTTATAAAAAATATTTTAGTAGTTAAAAAATTACGTTTTGTTAAAAAAAAAAAATTGAAACAAACACATCTTTATTTCTCAACTTCAGAAAATTTAACATTTAAGAACACCTCTATTATATAATAATTCCAATTGCTCTCATTTATTCTATATATATTTTTTCTGTATAAGTAGTTGGGCTTGCCTAAATTTATTTGTTTGCGTCTAAAAAATTTATCTCTTTGTTTTATGTCGTATGCTGTTTTACTTATAACCCTAATCAATAAATTATAGAATTGATATTGTTTGAAATAAATCAACAAATCTTAGAGTTGACATTGTTTGGAATATATATAAAAATGAAATGAATTTATTATCTTGACTATTTTACCCTTTATTAATAAAATATTATATTTTAATAACAGACTTAATTATTTATTAGATAATATGATATAATTAAAACCAACTAAACATGCCCTTTATTAATAAAACCAAAGCACTCCACAAAATAAATTTATCAAGAATTTTTTTCCTCAAAAACACAATCTGAAATAGCTTACAGCACCCTGAATAAGAGATCAACATGGGAGAAGATAAAGCAAAAAAATAGTACATAAAAAATTCATGCATCATGAACGAGAATAATCAAGATTGATAGGAGTTTTATAGATTGGAAATTAAATACTAATAAGGCAAGGTAGAATTTTTATAGCCTGGTAATCAAACATTGATAAGACAATGAGAAATTAAATAAAATAATACCGCATGAGAAATAGTGGTAGATGGTTAACAGAGGACTCACAAATATGGAAGCAGAAAAAAAAAATTGAAATTCTGGAAACCAAAAATAAAACAGCAGCACCTAGGAAAAAAAAAAAAGAGAAATTCTAGAAACTAAAAGAACCTAATTTAGTTTCCTTCATTTTGGAAACAAGGGGTGGCAACAACATGTCATACCTGTGTTGAGAAGTTATCTAGTTTGAAGAACTATTTGAAGAGCTGCTTCAACCTCTATTGAATGAGGGGAAAGTGTCAAGAATGAAAAGAGAAAGAAGAAGAAAAGTATTAATAGAGTTGAGGGTATTTTAGATATTTTACTCAGATTAGTTTTAATCTAATTTACTTTTGGCTCTTTTAAAGGAATTGAATTCCTTTGAGATTTTAATTCTATATTATTAATTGGTATCAAACTAAGAAATTGAATTCAATTTCTTGAGTGAATTGAATTTCAAGACTTTCCAAACAGTCGGATGTTTGTGACTTCTGCTATTTGATTCAATGGTGAGCATCATCTTTGCAAAAGAATTATGATGTCTTAGTCAGAATGATTCAATTGTGGAATATTTCAAACTTTGCTAAGTTAAAAGCTCCCTTCATACCAGAGATGGTTCTTCTATAGGAATTTGTAAGTTTTTCCATTATGTTTTTGGCTTATCCCTTTGATTTTGCTTTTTTATGTTTTTAATAAGGTGTTCTCTCCAAAAATCGAGTCAAGGTCCTCTCTAGAATTTAAAAATCCCTTCTCTTTCTTGCTTAATGATCTTGTTTAATTTGAATGAGTACGCAATGATCTATGGTGGGTTTGTGCTTCTTGGTTTGTTCTTTTTCATTTACATTGTCCTTTCTCTCTGCATTCTCTCTGCCCTCCCCGTATATGTCTTTCTCTACGAAGCAAAACAAGAGTCTCTTTGTTTTGTTGAGCTGTAATCTTAAACCTTAATCAAGCAATTTTTCTCTCCTTTTGCCTCGATTTCTCTTTTCTCTCTGAGATAAAATCATTCGTCCCTGTGATTTTTTTTTTTTTTTTGCTTTAATAAAATAATAGGGTTGTTCAAGTAGTTTAATAATCTCTTCACATTACTTTCAGGTTTAACTTTCACATTAAAACCTAAATTGGTTCTGATTGAGTTCTCATGTATTCTAAACGTGTTTACTGCAGTGATTGGCCTATTGAATTTGTGCTTCTTTCAATCTTTTGATATTACAGTTCCAAACCTCTCTTTTTTTCTTTTTTTTGGTCATTTTTCCGACTGATATATTACAAGAATGTTTAGTTTATATTCTTAGATGGGTACGTTCTATTCTCTTAATTCCTCAATGAATTTAAAATTATGATGTTTGAGATAATGTCATTGAATTGTGTGATTCTTTTTTTTCTCCTTTTAATGTAATAGCGTAGCTGTTGAAATAACTTCAGTTTTGACTTTTAATCTATTTGATTATGTTAAATATGCTTTACATTTTAATCTTCAATGGTTTTATAATTTGTATTCAAGATTTGAAGCTGCTGTTTGATTTTCGTTATGATCTTGCCTTATGTCATATGTGGATCTGATCTGCTGTCATAAGTATTCTATCAAATTAAATTTATGCTTTTTGAGACAATGTCATGCATCCCTGTTATTTAGCCTTTTTTGGTTTAATAATATAGTTTTGTTGTTGAAGTAGCTTTACATGTGCTATGCATAATTCTTATTTTTTAATTTGATCTCCTCTCACTGTTGCTACCTTATTCTTTTAGATTAAATTTTGGATTAGTTTTGATTAAGTTCTCATCTATTCCAATTGTGTTTAGATCAACAATTGGACTATTGATTTTAGGTTCCATTCAGTCTCTGAATAGTCTAGCTCCTCATTTCTTTTTTTCTTTCTTTTTTTTAAAAAAAATAAATTTGAAACCGACTTGGTATAGGATTGTTTAATTTATGTCATGTATAAGTTTGATATGTTCTCATGTCTTCTGTGACTGTTTGAGATCATGACATTGGTCCTTGTGATTGTTTTTTTTTTTTTTTTTTTTTTGGTTTTAATGCAATAGATTAGCTATTTAACAAACTTTAGTTGTGCTTCGAAACTTAAGGTGACCAGTGTATTTGTGGTTTGCTATTATCTTTGAGTTGTAGTTTTGGTTTGTTGTTCACATTAATGTATCTAGTTGCAAGGTTGAAGACTTGCTTTACAGTGACTGTTTGATATTTTGAATAAGTTCATGCTTTAGCATTTAGGTGTAGACTAGGACCCCTTCTTGAATTAACTAAATGAATCCAAGGCTTTTTGTTAGATCATGTAATTTTAAAAGGTTTGCTTTGAAATGGTGTGTGTTATTTTCAAATAAATTTTCTTTATTATGTATTATTGGTAGAATGAGTTTGTTAGGTGCTGTTTGATTTAGGTATTTTCTATTTTCATTTTTACTAAACAAAAAATGCCATAGAAAGTATGTTTGCTTATTCATTTCCATTTTCAGTTTTAGAAAACAAACCCAAAATTTCTGAAAATTTTGAAAACTTAAAAAAAAAGGATGTTTTCAATATTTTCATTTTGAAGTAGTGGCAATTTTGTAATTTTTAACAACTTGGCTCTTTTCTCATTCCTTTCTCTAACACATCGTGCAGGTGCAAAAGGGTTGCAGACAAGGCTCCCACAGACTCGCCGCCCTCGTGCCGGCGATGAAGTAGTCTCATAGCTAAAAGGGCACGGTTGACTGACAGCGGCGGCGAGGCGGTGTGGTCGAAGATGTTGCTGAGGTCATGGGTGAGTAAAGCATGGTGAGTGGGAAGCGACCATTGATGAGGCAAGCAATGGAGAGGGTGAGTAGTGGTTGATGGTGGCACCCGAGATGGGCAGTATCCCATATAGCACCACAACATAGCAAACTATTTTTGGTTGTAGTTAAGGGACTTCTTTATCATAGGTGATATGTTCCTAAATAAGTATCCAATACCTGCCAATGATTGCAACCACGTTGCAGCCAAAAGACTAGGCATTTGCTCTTATACAATTGGACACAAGCTTCTCTTGAAACTGACCCATAGTAGATCATTTAGCGTTATTTTTTATTCCTGCTAGTGATCCTTCTTGTGTTGTATGATATGTGTTCTATGTAGGGGGTCTTGATGTTGTGCAAGAGGAATAGATATGGTAGAGCAGAGGGAAATAGCAACAAAATTGGAGTTTGGTAAGTAAATTAAGGCATCATTTATTGGGTATCAATGTGAGTTTGTGGCTCAGGAAGGAGATGGTGCAAGATTGGTGGTGTGGTAGTGAGGAAGGGGGAAGCTATGGATGAGCCAAGGTGGAGGAGAAAAGAGAAAATAATAAAACAAACATGTTTTCAAAATTTAAAAAAATGAAAATAAAAATGATTTTTAGGAAATGAAAATAGAGAATAAAAATAAGAAATATTTTCATAAACTAAATACACCTTTAATTTTTTTAGAGTTTGAGGATGTTTGTGTGTTGACTTTTCAATTTAGGGACTTGAAGTTTTTATATACTGCAAATGACTCTTCCACATGTCCAAACATCAGCAAAACAAGGATGTTGCTAAAATAGTCTTTGGACTAAGATAGTCTTTGAATCCTATCCATTAAATTTTTTATGTAATATTCTTTATATAATAAAATAATCATTGATAAATTTTTTCTATGGACAAGATTGAAGAACCATTTTGGTTCATAATTCATCAAAGACCATATTAGAACTTACCAAAAAATAAATGGTAATGGTATTACTGAATCAGTTGGTATGCCCACAAAGATATATAATGAGAGTACATTATAGTATCTTAATTATTCTATCATGTGTCATATTGCATATAGTTAATTTTTTACTCTTTTTTGTGTTTTTTTCCCCCCGAGTCTAGGGGAAGTTATATTCCACGATTTTTGAGAATAAATAAGATGTTGACGGTGATAAAATCAATATAGATGGTGTACATATATGGGCTTTTTGACAGTTTCGAATTGTAGCCAGCAGGTGAATTTCATAAATATCAAATGTGTAGCTCAAGTTGTATTATAATAATGACATTTTTTATTTTCTTTTGACAAAAACCATGTTGGTTTGTTGCTTTATTAAGGTATTGCTACCATGACCTGAATGTAATGACTCGTGTATTTTTATTTTTTAATTGATGAGTGGGCATTTTTCATTAAAATGATAACAATATGATGGAGATACTCCCCAATATTCCCAGACTGAGAATGATATTTCACAATTAAAATGAATATTTATTATTTCCTTTTCTCTTATTATTTAGTACATTTTGTATTAAACTTTATTGTTAATTTGAGTAAATTTTATTTGTCAATTCTTTTGTGTTTTTGTATGAAATTTTGCGATTTGTTATAATCAAATAATTTGGTTAAATTTCTTTTTTTCCTAAGCACTATGTTTGGGTTGGACTATTAGCACTCTCTTTTGCATATCCATACTCTCCATTATCAATTTATAACTTTTATTTCCTAAACTACCCTCACTTTGAATTGATTTGATTAAAACTAAATTTTAATTGAGATATTAATATTGCTTATTCACATTCTCATTTAATATTAATTACTCACATATTTATTTCTTTAAAACTCTTTCATCTAGTCTACTCCGTTGCACAACTCATCCTCCTACCTCATTACATCATATTTTTCTCGTTATCACATACACTCTTTAATCCATTCATATTTTCATATTTATTCAAAATTCTCAAAAAATTATATGTAAATTTTATCAACAATTAAAAGTCATATAAAAACATAAGTTTTAAGTAAATGTTTAACTTCAAATTATGTCAATAAAAATTTAATACCAATGATTAATAAAAGATATACTACTCATAATAACTATGTTTTGTTTTTTTATTCTTATTGGAAAGGATTTTTTTTTTGGTTGAAACTATTAGTTTCCTGTCTCGAGTCAATTCACTCTAACATTGCTAATTTTTTTATCTATAAAACTCAAATTTGAGACCTTATTTAATGGCAATAAATTTCAAAAAACATAAATTATAAGAAAATAAATTAAAAAATAAAATGCACACAAAATAATATGATTATTTGTTCTTAATTTTTATGTAGGCTTATTGGGATTAATTATTATAATAAAAATATATTAGCTTTACTTGTTTTTTTAACGCGACATGCACTTATCATTATGAATATTATTATATATTTTTTATTAATTATTGGATTTTAAGTTTTGATTGAGATATTTGATGTTAAATATTTATTTACTTAAAGCTAATGTTTCTACATGATTTTTGTTGTAAATATTTTCATTTCATTTTTTTTTGAAAATTTTGGATAAATATAAAACATTAATAAATTAAAGAGTGTATATGATAGAGAGAATAATTGATGTAATGGAATAAAGAGAAGAGTTATGCGATGAAGTGGAAAAAGAGATTTAAGAAAATAAAGTTAAGAGTAATTGATACTAAATAGGAATGTAAATAGTAATAGTAGCATAGTTCATTAAATCTGATTTTAATAAAATTAGTTCATTTAAGTAATGGTAGTTTGGATAATTAAAGTTATAAATTAATAATGGGGAGTTTATATAGGCAAAAGGAAGTGCCAATAACCCCATCTAATAAGTTTTAAAAGATTCTTTAACCTATGTGTTACACGGGTCACAAATATTAATTAGCTTAAAATATCTAGGTTAAAACTTTGTCATAGGCGATCTCAAATGACATGCGTTTTTGTTTATTTTTATTTTTCATGTAGCAAAATTGGAGACAGGTTTATTGAATCAAAGTTCTTGGATTTTAAATTCGAAGAGGAGGAATTTAGTTTATTGAATAAAATGTAATTGGTAATTGTTGATGTTAAAATAATTCTCGCATTCTAAATTATTTTTTTATCATTTATTATTAATTCTGTGATTTGTTTCCTAAAATATATCCATCATTTCAAAATCTTCAGTCTAGAATATGCTTCGCACATGGCTAATTTATGATCGCATCAGTGGGACAATTGCTATGTGGAGGTTTTGATGTTTATATGGTGATATTCTAACCATATCACTGTCAAAAAGAGGCCATGTAATACAGTAATTTTAAAAATAAAAAAAAATCTCTTATTTTATATCAATTAATGTGCATCAGTTAAATTATATAAATAATTTTTATTTTCACTTTAATTGCACTTACAATTTCATTATGGAGATAATAATACATAACAACAAAAATTTCTTATTCTAAAATACACCTGAAATATTTTTCATACTAGTTCAGTTGATAGTGACTCAATTGAGAAATTCTATCATCCATCATGGAGTACAAAATTCTTCCTTCATATTATTTTTTTCTACAAAAATTTTGTAAATAGTGCAATAAATGGGTCTCACATAAAATTTTGTGAGACCACAATTCATTATGGAGGAGGAAGAATTCTTCTTCCATGGTGGATACTCGAATTTCTAGGGTGAATTGGCCCGCAGCAAGCATGTGCTTAACCATTGCCAATATGAAATTGCTAAGGGCGTTATTCTTCAAAGTTTGTCTTAAAATATGTAAGTACCAACATAAATTAAGACTATAGCCAATCATAACTCAAGTTCTTACATTTTAGGCTCTAGCTAGCTGCAGATACGTTCGTCCTATGAGTTTGGTAATGGGTAAAAGTAGAATAGAAAATTCATGAATTAAATTTTTGTGCAATATAAAATTTTTAATTATATTTAGATAGAAATTTTATATCTTTACTTATTTTGTGGATTTAATATTATCTTTAATTTATTGTTGATAATTATCAATTTTAGGATAGTATTTGTCTATTTTGGAATATTATAAATATTGATATCATTATCTATGTTAGGATAGATAAAGTATTGATGTTTCTATATTTATCTTTAATTTGTTAGGCATGTTTATAATTTATAAGGTTATAAATGTCGGATTTGGGTCCTCTCATGTTAGAGGTTAATATGATATTATCATGTTCTCCCAATTCTAGTCACTAATTATAATTAAAACAAATCCATGGTTTGATTTTAATTACATTAGCATTTAAATTAAAAGATACTATTTTAATTTCTATCAATCTTAATTATTTATTTCTGAAATAAATTTCCCTTCGTGCTTATTTCTTAAACTAATTCGTTATTATATGGCTTTCTCACCTATAATTCATCACATCAATATTTTCATGGAGAAATTGAAGCTACATCCCCATGTGAAGTTTATTTAAATTGTTTGTAATAGTTTATAATTGTTCTTGGAACTAAGATGTTTTGAATGCCAGGATCAACTCCACCATCTGAGGTGTGGGACACGACGAAGCCCATTACATTTTGCTAGACAATGGCTTGTTTACGGCAAACTTTTTGCAGTGGTTTTGGGCTCATTTTGGCAATATGATGAACTTGTTGGTAATGATGCTGACCAACATAATTTTGACCTCTATGAAGCATTTGTGCGCGAGTTACGTTATAGTAGCATAATATTTAGACACTGTATCGACTCATATCTCATTTATTGTTGTATAAAACGTGGATTCAGTTTAAGTGAATTTTATATCAAATTCAATATTGGATGGGATATGAGCTGATACAGTGGCTAAAATATATTATGTACAAATACTATTTTTCTTTGTGTGTGGGTTAAATTGGCAAATTTGCTTTCTTTTGTATATTGCAGCCACAAAATGGAAACTGAAGCAATACTACATTGAGTTAAGCCTATTATTATCCTTAAAAAGATAATAGCAAATGATGCTATTAGTTTATATATTTGGCAAAGTGATGAGAGACCACTTAAGAGAGAGATGAACGTAACTGAATGTAAACAAGGAGTGGAGATGTTGCAGGCCGTAACTTGGCACAAGCCTAGACTTAACCACACACTCGTACACATCTATATAGACATAGGCCCACATACACAATTATTTTCACAAAGTTACTCAGTTGTTTTCTGTTATGGTTTTTATTTCCTTTTTTGTTAGTAAGAGGAAGGGTATTTGTGTCATTTTAGTGAGGACCTGAGTTGGCAACTGATCCGAGAACTCTGGTAACAGAATTTTCTCTGAGAGTCCCACTCTTATGGAGCACACAGATGTATGATTCGATATGAATGAAATTTTACACACCCTCAAACCTTAGTCTCTCTTGTCTTCCTTTTCCTTCTACAATAATTCACTAAATTAGGCTTCAAATTCCCACTTCCTGATTATTGCTCTATGTGTTTCGAAGGATTTTTTGCTTCCTAACGCATTTTCCCTGCAACAATTGGTATCTAGAGCCTAGTTACATTGACCTATGATGGCGGACTCCATCTGTTCGCAAAAAACTCTACAAGAGCTAGAGCGGACTCTCACTCAACAAATTGTTGATGCCACTGTAGCCATGAACCAACAATACCAATCCCTCACTGCTACTGTCATGGAGATACAGAAGACCTTGCAAACTCATCAAGGCCCTCATAACTTTCAGGTTCCACCACACCAACAGGCTTCCCAAGAAGTGCACTCAAATCAGAGTGCAATCAGACACTAGATGGGAATGTCAATCCTAATACAGGGTCCAATCAGAATGCACAACAAGTTTCTTTGGCTTCACGACTCTCCAAGGTGGAATTTCCAAGGTTTGATGGCTCTCAATTGAAAGATTGGCTCTACAAGTGTGAGCAATTCTTCTCCATTGACAACACTACACCTGAGAGTAAGGTGAGGTTAGCTTCTATGCACCTTTATGGTATTGCGTTACAATGGCATTTGAATTATATGAGGGGTAGGTTCCAAATTTACCCTGATTGGCCTCAACATATAAGTGATCTAAGTTTGCATTTTTGGAGAGGTGTACTCTGATCCTTTAGCTGAGGTTATTGGTGTTAAACATGTTGGTACAGTACAAGAATACATAGATGCATTTGAGCTAGCCTTAACTCAAGTTAACTTACCTGAAGAGCACATTATGAGTATTTTCTTAGCTGGGTTAGAGAAACAAACACAAATGAACGTGAGAATGTTCAACCCCTTGTCCAGGATTCATGCTGCTAAGTTAGCTAGGCTGTATGAGGCATCGCACCCCTTGAAGCAACCTTACTCCCATTCATAGAAATAAAATTCCCCAAAATTCAACCAAACACAAACCTTACCCTAAACACAAACCTCACCCCAAACACAAAATCCCCGTACACATTTTAATTTCCACACCTGAACAAGCAACAAACCCATCATAGATAAACCTCCCAAGGTTTTCCCTTCAAGTGAGGTAGCAGATAAGAGAGCCAGGGGTTTGTGCATGTTTTGTGATGAGCCTTATACCCCAGGTCATCATTTGAAGCACAAAAAGGCCCAGATTTTCTTGATTGAAGGAAATGAAGAAGAGGGGAGTGAGGAGTTCAGTGAGACGACTTTTGAACAAATTGCTACTTCTATTCCTACTTAAGTTGATGCTAATACTGCCGTCCAAGAGTATGTGGCACCAGCTAGAATTCCTACTGAAATGCAATTGTCAATAAACGCCATTTCAGGCTTGGTGACTTATCAAACCATGAGGGTCATGGGGTTGTACAACAAGAAGTTACTGCATATTCTTATAGATAATGGCAGCACACATAATTTTTTGGACTTGGAGCTAGCTAAGAAGTTGGGGTGCAAATTGGAAGCCATTTATCCATTATTAGTGGCAGTCGCAAATGGCACCAAGATGCAAGCTCAATATGTATGCAAGGGTTTCACTTGGCAGCTGCAGCAAGTCAGTTTCACTTCTGTGTTATGATACTTCCACTTTGCTATTGTGATCTTGTGCTTGGGGTTCAATGGCTAGCCACTTTGGGTCCAATTCTCTGGGATTTTCAGCAGTTGAGGATGGAATTTAATTACCAAGGCAAGAAGTTTGTCTTGAGAAGTGCCAATCCCACAGGTATCCAATTGGTGGGGGTGAAGTCCTTCAGCCAAATAGTCCAACAAGGTGGTCAATTGTGTTTCTTCAGCCTTGTGCTGCCTCCAGTGATGCCAATTTTTTTGGCTGTAACATAGAGCCCACATTTTCCACCCCTACCATAGTGGAGACCCTCCTTGAGGAATTTGATGGCATTTTCCGGGAACCACAGGCACTGCCTCCTCCTAGACCTCAATTTGATCATCGAATTTCGTTGAACGAAGGATCCAACCTGGTTAACTTGAGGCCTTATAGGTACTCCGTAATTCAAAAGACTATCATTGATAAGCTAGTGGATGAAATGTTGAGTCAGGGACTTATTCAGCATAGCAATAGTCCATATGCTTCCCCGGTGGTGTTGGTGGGGAAGAAGGATGGCACTTGGCGATTATGTGTTGATTACCGGAAATTGAATGAGCAAGCTATTAAAGATCGTTTTCCTATTCCTCTCATTGATGATTTACTAGATGAGTTGGGAGGCTCAACAGTATACTCTAAGCTGGATCTCAGGTCCAGTTATCATCAATTGCAGTTATTTCCTAGGGATGAATTTAAAACTACGTTTAAGACTCATTCTGGCCATTATGAGTACTTGGTCATGTTGTTTGGCTTAACCAATGCTCCTGCATCCTTCTAAGCACTGATGAATTCAATTTTTCGGCCGTTTCTTAGGAAATTCGTCATTATTTTCTTTGACTACATATTGGTGTATAGTCCATCATTGGAAGCACATGTGGAGCACTTGCGAGCTGTTTTTTTACTACTCAAGCAGCATTCATTGTGTCTTAAGTGGTAAAAGTGTGTGTTTGCTGTAGAGAGGCTGAAATATCTTGGCTATATCATCTCACATGAGGGGCTTGGCATTGACCCCTCCAAGCTGTCTGTAGTGGCAAATTGGCCTACTTCTGCTAATGTTAAGCAATTAAGAGGTTTTCTTGGCTTGGCCGATTACTATAGGAGGTTCGTGAAGGATTTTGGGCGAATTGCTCAACCGCTTATTTAACTGTTGAAGAAAGACAGCTTTATGTGGTCTGATGAGGCTACCTCAGCTTTCAATGCACTGAAACAGGCCCTCATATCCTCCTCTGTACTTGCCTTACTTGATTTTGACAAGCTATTTATTGTAGAAACTGATGTTTCTGGCCAAGGTATTGGTGCTGTATTGATGCAAGAAGGAGATCCCATTGCATACTTTAGTAAGGCCTTAGGTCCTAAACATCAAGCTTTACCCATGCATGAAAAGGAGCTTTTGGCAGTGATTCTTGCTGTCCAAAAGTGGGGAAGCTATCTCAACAACAAACCATTTATTATTAAGACTGACCAAAAGAGTCTCAAGTTCCTTTTGGAGCAAAGACTTAATACTCCTTTCCAACAAACTTGGATGGCTAAGCTAATGGGTTTTGAATTTGAAATCCAATATAAGGAGGGCAAGTCCAACGTGGCAGTCGATGCCTTGTCACAAAGATCAAGTTTTGAATTGTTGGCAATACTTTTCTCCAATGTAGCTGATGAATTCTACTCTGCCATCAAGTATTCGTGGCAAGCGGATGCATCCTTGGCTAAGGTAATTGATGAGTTGCAAGGCAACCTGAATGCACACTCTAAATTCACATGGTCTAATGGAGAATCACAGAGGCATGGCAAGCTGGTCATCGGGGCTGATTCTACTCTTAAAACCAAAATTTTACATTAGTTACATGATTCTCCTATTGGGGGGCACTCTGGCAGGGATGCTACCACCGCAAGAGTCCAATCTCTTTTTTATTGGAAGGGTCTTTTGAAAGATGTTGCTGCTTATGTGAAGGCCTGTGATGTTTGCCAATGGTGCAAACTTGATATTGCAACTTCCCTAGGCCTTTTGCATCCACTTCCAATTCCTATTAGAGTTTGGCATGACATAAGTATGGACTTTATTGAGGGCCTCCCAAATTCAAAGGGTAAGCAAGTCACATGGGTTGTGGTGGATCAACTTAGTAAGGCTGCTCATTTTGTGGCCCTTGCTCACCCTTTTACTACTGAAGGTGTTGTTGAAGCCTTTATGGATCACATCTTCAAGCTCTATGGTTGTCCTAACAGCATTGTGAATGATCGGGACCCAATTTTTGTGAGTAAATTCTGGGAGGAGTTATTCAGCTTGCAGGGAGTTTCCTTGAATCGCTCTTCATCATAGCACCTACAAACGGATGGGCAAACTGAAGTGGTCAATCAGTGTATGGAGACATACTTGAGGTGCATGTGTTCTGACAAGCCTCACACATGGTCCAGATGGTTGGCTCTAGTTGAATGGTGGTATAACACTTCTCTGAACTGCACACCTTATGAGATTTTATATGGGCAGCCCCCTCCTATTCACCTTCCATACTTGCCCGGAGAATCTAAGTTGCAGGCGGTTGATCGGAGTTTGCAAAAGAGAGAGGCTATGATTCAGTTACTTAAATTCCATCTTGTACGGGCTCAAAACCGAATGCGCCAACTTGCCAACAAGAAACGAAGTGATAAAAGTTTTTCTATTGGTGATTTTGTTTTCCTCAAGCTCCAGCCTTACAAGCGGCATTCTGTTGCTCGCAGGCCTGTACATAAGCTTTCCCTTTGCTATTTTGGCCCATACAAGGTGTTGGACAAAGTGGGACAAGTGGCTTATATGCTTGATCTTCCTGCAGGGACATCTGTCCATAATGTGTTTCATGTCTCTCAGCTAAAGAAGTGTGTGAGCCCAACTTCTTCTTCATTTACTCTGGTCCTTGCCTCTTATCCAAGTTTCAGCAACCTGCTGAAACTGAGTCCATATTGGAAAGGAAGATGGTAAAGCGAGCGGGCCAAGCACCCACCAAGGTATTGGTTAAATGGAAAAACCTCCTTGAAGCAACTGCAACTTGGGAGTTTTATGCCAATCTCATTTACAAGTTCCCACACTTTTATCCTTGGGTTCAAGGATATTCTGCAGAGGCGGTAATGTTGCAGGCCGTAACTTGGCACAAGCCCAAACTTAACCACACACTTCTACACATCTATATAGACACAGGCCCACATACACAATTATTTTCACAAAGTTACTCAGTTGTTTTCTGTTATGATTTTTATTTCCTTTTTTGTTAGTAAGAGAAAGGGTATTTGTGTAATGTTAGTGAGGACCTGAGTTGGCAACTGATCCAAGAACATCGATAACAGAATTTTCTTTGAGAGTCCCACTCTTATGGAGCACACAGATGTATGATTCAGTATGTATGAAATTTTACACACCCTCAAACCTTAGTCTCTCTCGTCTTCCTTTTCCTTCTGCAATAATTCACCGAATTGGGCTCCAAATTCCCACTTCCTGATTATTGCTGTGTGTGTTTTGAAACATTTTTGCTTCCTAACGCATTTTCCCTACAATAGGAGATAGTTCGCGAAATTAGTTTCAGAAATAAATAATTAGGATTGATAGAAATTAAAATGGTATCTTTTAATTTAAATGTTGATGTGGTTAAAATCAAGCCATTGATTTATTTTTATTTATAATTAGGCCTAGTTTGATCCTGCTTTTTGAAGTGGTGCTCTAACTTATATTTTCATAAGCTAATTTTTTTTTGTTTGATAAACTAAAAAGTTGGGGTGCTCTTAGGGATTCTTATAAGGTACTTTTTAGAATTGACTTGTGCTATCTAAAATTTAAAAGATTAATATAACCTTACCCTCTTTAATGATATTAAAAGTAGAAATTATCCTCTTTAATATTTATATCCATTATAATTATTTTAGATTTTAAGAACAACTTTACTAAATACTATTTTTATAACTTTTGCTAATTGAGAATAATTTTTATATTATTTTACTAAATAATACTATTATAATTTTTTTAGAATAATTTTTAAATAGCTCAAAAACCTCAACAAGTCTAGAAAAGCTAAAATAGTACCAAACCAAACTTTATTGACTAGGATTGTAAGAACATGACATTGTCATATCACCCTCTAATATGAGAGGATCCAAATCCATAAATGTCTCCCTCCTATGAATACTTTGAAATCAAAGATTATTAATTATTCAATGTATGCTTTACTTGAGATCAAGTCTCTTTAATGTCGAGTGTCTGACTCAAAAGACTTTCTAACCCAGAGAGTTCAATTATTTTTCTTCTTTTCCTCCTTTTGTCCTACATCAGTCGGACAGTCTAGTCTAATATCAAAGCCTAGTTGATCCTTTGCTTTCCGCATATCTGAAACTAACATAAATATTGATAGTATAAATATTGATATTATTATCCAATTTAGAATAAGATAAATTAAATTATTGATATAGCTATATTTATCTTTGATTGGTTAGGGATATTTTGTTTTTGTAAGAGGGTTATACATATCTTCTTTTTATGAATACTTTGAGATCACAAATGATTATTCAGCATGTTGCTCTCTTTGAAACCGAATCTCTTCGGCTCCAAAAGCCTTTACTCTTTGGAACCCAAGGTTTAATTATCTCTAATAAATTAATAAAGTTAAAAGAAGAAAATTATAAACTAAAGTTGAAATTGTTTCATTTTCATCGTTAATATAAATGAGGGAGACTGAAACAGTGTTACTAAAAAATAAAAAAAAAATGGTCAAGCAGTTTCATTCAAGAGGGAATCATTCAAGCTGAAAAATGCAAATGCCATTTCCAACACAGTCAACAGAGGGAGAACAAAAGACCCAAATGGTCAAATAATGCAATGTAAATACAAAATTGAGTTTGTAATGTAACCACATCCTTAAGTCATCCTTAAGTCTTAACCACCTTATTCTATGACTACTGTCAATTGCACAGTGTGCACTTGACCAAAAACAACATAACAAAGAAGCATAGAGCATATAATAGCCAATTTTTTGTGACACCATTGCATAAAGCATTTAACAGCCAATTTAGGGACACCATATTCATTACTGAGTTGGTTGTGCTACGGCCTCTGATTGCTCAGAATGAGAAAGATGTTGCTCTATCTGCACTAGTCCTTGCTGCAATTGCTGTGGTTCTTCTCCTTGCCATCTCCAAATAATGTCCTTAAGTGCAGGCCTAACATCTTGCTTCAGAAGCTTTTGGTACTCCAATGTATCTCCACTTGACTTCTTTAGCTCCACTAGATGAAACACTGGGGTAATCTCAAAAATCTCTGCATCAATACCCAAAGGCCCTTTCCTGCCAGCCTTGGAACCTTCCAACTTGAACAAACATCCATCTTTCTTCTTCACTTTCAGCCGAAGACGCTTACAAACTTCTTCTAATTTAGAGATGATAATTGATGCAGGCTTGTTAGATGTAAACCGCACTTGTTTCTTATGATCGGTGTCCTCAAATAAGCCGGACAAGTCGAAACCTGATGAATAGGAGATGATATCGAAAGCATTTAGATTGCAAGGCTTTGATGACAATCCATGCATTGACTCTGCAGCAGGCCTGCCATTCTCACATGCTCCAAAGACTCCATCAGCATCCAGAGGAGCTAGTTCTTTGTCTTCATTGTCAGTAACAGTAGGCTTCTCTAACCCCTTTCTGAACCAAGAACTTTCCATAATTCTGGCCATTGATATCCTGGTTTTTGGGTTTGGATCCAAGATTCTCGACAACAATCGGCGGACATCAGGAGCAAACCAACTAGGAAATTTGAAGTCTCCCTTACCAATCTTCTTGTACATTTCCATCAGATTTGAATCTCTGAAAGGAAGATAACCTGCCAACAGAACATACAGGATCACTCCACATGACCATATGTCAGCTTTGGCCCCATCATAACCCCTTCTGTTCATCACTTCCGGAGCAACATAGGCAGGGGTGCCACATGTAGTATGGAGTAATCCATCTTGGTGCTTAGATTCAGCAATGGCACTTAATCCAAAATCTGAAACCTTCAAATTCCCATTTTCATCCAATAGAAGATTTTCTGGTTTTAGATCACGATGACACACGCCTCTGCTGTGGCAGTAGTCAACAGCACTGATCAATTGTTGAAAGTATCTCCTAGCATCAGCCTGCTTGAGCTTTCCTTTGGCTACCTTGTTGAAGAGCTCACCACCTTTTACATACTCCATGACAAAGTAGATTTTGGTTTTGGTGGCCATTACCTCATAAAGCTCAACCACATGTGGATGCCTTATTAGTCTCATCACCGAAATTTCACGCTTAATCTGATCAATCATACCAACTTTCAAAACCTTCTCTTTATCAACCATTTTAATGGCCACACTCACGCCAGTTATAAGGTTCCTTGCATGGTAAACCTTTGCAAAAGTTCCTTGGCCCAATAATCTCCCTAGTTCATATCGCTGCATAAGTACACCACCTTTCTCGTCCATTTCTAGTAACACTTCCTGTATACAACCAATACTAATATCAATAGAACAAAGTACAGTAGCCAGAAGCAGGATACTGCATCTCAAGATGTTCAAAGCTTAACCGTCGTCACAAACATCATGTTTCGAAATGATACAATGGCTGAGATTTTTAGCCACCTCAGTCACTTGATGATATTGGCAGTGGACTAAACATCCAATCTTGTCAAGGATGGACAAGGTTAGCTCATATGGAGATACAACCCCATTAACCTCATAGAAGGAATTTTTGACAATCAAGCACATCTTTCAGCATTCCCTGGTATTTGTGATGACACTAGAGAGCACTAAATTTTGCAGAATAATCAAGAGGAAAAGCAAACCTTTCGAGTTTCAACTACTCCACAGCAAAAGCATATATTGAAAGGCACACCTGAAAGAAGACAAGCATATTTAATAAGTGAACTCAAAGAATGTAATCCCAATACATAAATTCAAAAAACTCGTGTACCCAAGCAGCAAAAGATACAAAAGACCCTAATTAATTTCAACGATATGTAAGACATAACCTTTATTTCCTGTTAATATTCATAACTTCTTTCAGATGCTGGTCTATAACAATCTGGACTGCAACAGACAAAGAAAATGGGAAAAATTACCAAAATGAAAAAGTATTAGGTGGCTTTGAATCATATTTATACAGGATTGGATTTGAAAACAAATTAGGTAATCCACTAATTACAGTTCTGTATAGTAATAGTAGATATTAATCATGAATAAATTGTTAACAACAAAGAAAAAGAAAACAAGTTTAAACAACAATTATTGACTCTAAGGATAAATCCACCAAGAGGTGGAAGTAGACTTGCACTACGTAGAAGAAATACAATTTAATCAAGTGATCAATTAGCTAATCACATAAGCATATAGTCAATACCACACACCTATAATGGACAAATTAGTAAGACAGGGTAACAGACATGTTAACATGCTAAACCTACATCTTCTCTTGAATTACATGGAGATAAATTCATGCGCGCACATCTGTTCGAATTAATTTTCTAAAACAGGGACAGTTTGAAAAAATCAGTTCTGTAATGTTGAAAGTAGGCAATATAACTGCAATGGGTTGGCAACATTTCTTTACCCATGTGATTCCACTTTCCATTATAATCGAGACCTAACTTTGGCAATCTATCTAACAATTTTCATGCTTGTTTCACATGCCACAAGTCCTTATTAGTACATACTGGACTATTGGTTAGTGATCAAGATGCTGAGAATTATTCTTATATACAAGCTTAATAATTCACAAAATTTGTATCACTTCTGTTTGTAATACCATAATCCATTAGAATAAGCAACGAAGCAGCAAAAATGCAAAATATCTTCTACAAGGAAAAAAAAAAAATATGGAATTCCCATTAAGGGAAAGTATCAGATTCAATGTTTTAAAAACTGAACAGATTATTGCATTTGTCAGATTTAAGTTCATCGACAGATTGGTTCAGCCAGTTAAATTTGTGATTAAACTGTGATTAAATGAAAAACATTTAACAACACAATATGACCATTTCTCGGTTCAACGGGCTGGTTTGTCATATGTTTAAATTATTGCTTAGAATTAACTAAAATCCTCAAACAAATAACTGAATAAGATCAAAGATATTTTTCCAAAAAAGAAATAGCAAACACTCTTCACCCGAAATAATAATAATAATAATAATAATAATAATAATAATAATAATAATAATCTAAGAGATGCCAGATAAAAACATCTTAACTCTATAGAATCAAGCACCATAAACCTGATGTCTAGAACAAGGAACCAATATCATGAGCCATAAGTTCATCGAGTCTTAAGGATAACGTTGGACAAATAACAACAATCATCCATCTATACCAGAAGTTTGGTAGATGCCATCACTCAAAAGGCTTAAAATTCAAAGCTGAGATATCATACAACAGTGAATGGATTTTTCTATGTAGACAAACAGCAAGAAACCATCCAGAAATGCAGTTTGAAACGCCAATAGAAGGAAAATCTAAGTGGACAAAACTTGAAGGCAAAAACAAATCCAATATTTCCAACTTTTCAAACAAGGAGAGGAATAACAATGATCCAAATTACATAACTAAGAAAACATGCAGAAGGAAAACTGACGTAAGGTTATCATCTAAATTTACCTGCTGAATGATGATTTGAGATGATTTTTTTTGTTTTGTTTCTGTATGTTGTGTGTTTTTGTGGTGCAAACACAATCAAGAAGCAGAAGAAGAAAGAAGAAGGAGAGTGAAGTTTGGCATAGATAGAGAGAGACCCTTTTTAACCGAAAAGAAAGACAAGACACGCAGGTTGGTGCCGCTTTTAACGTAAGAGGAGAAATTGTTGGAATGAGAGAATATTCTAACACCTTCTTTGCTGCTTCTCAAACTCCAATCATTTGCACAATTTTTTATAAACTATACTAATAAATGTTAAAATTACTTCTGTATTAAGTTAATTTTTTTAAGAAATATATTGTTTTTTTTTCAATTAGAAAATAATTATTAATCTAAAGAGCACATTAATGTTTATATATATATATATATATTAAAAAAATAACTTAGTGCAATATACATTTTTCAATAATAAATTTGAATGTTTATTTTTTTTACTGTAAAATATTTTATACAAGAATAATAACTATATATTAACGTATTAAATTTTCATAAAAAGGACTATAAAATTTTTTTGAAAGATTCTGCTGATGTGTAAAAATATTTGTTATTTTAATTAAATTATATTATATTTAAGTCTATTAAAGGAAGAAATAAATACTTTTTGTTTGACGATTTAAAACATTAAATACTTTTTTAAGAATCTTTTATTTTAACTTCTTAACAAATAAAAGAAAAATAATATACATTGCAAATTTTCTAAAAGTAATCAGAGATCTAATGCATCAATGTTTTATTAATTCGATGCATTCATAAAATGGATCAAAATTCATTTAAAAATATGCTATGTAGGACAAATTTATCTCCTAATTAGGCTAAAAGATCGTGTTGCATCTTTATTATTATAGTAAACTTAAAACGATAGGTAAACAAAGTAGTAATGGGATTTGTACCCAAAAAATGTAATTAATCATTATTTTTTGTTTAAATTACTAGTATTTGAAATCTATTAGATATTAATTAATTTGATTTAAGTTTGGTTGATTCATTATAAAAATAAAATTTTTTAATGTTAATTTTTAAATGTTAATTTTTTATTTACAAATTTTAATGTAAAATTCTAATTAAGAAAAATAATTACGAATCACCTAGTGTTGTATTTAAGTTTTTGTTTAAAACTGTAAAATTATGGTTTAAATGAAAATTATGAGAATTTTTTTTTTTACCCAAATTATAGTTTAAAGATTTCAAAATGAAAAACCAAAATGCTATTAACTAATCAAACATTGATAATTTAAAATAAAAAATCTCATAAAAATATTTAATTTCTATTTATTGATAATATAAAATTATATTATCAACTAATAAAAATATAAGAAAATATTAAATTATTTTTTTAATAGAAGAAAATATTAAATTATAACAAATAATTACCAATAATAATAACTATTTATTATAATTTATAATTTTTATTATCTGATAATTTAAAATTATATTACATTATTACTATATAGAAATTATTCTAAAAAAAAAAACAAAAAATCTTCGTATAAGAGGAAATAGATTTAATATAGGCGTTTGATTGGGTAGTGTTGGGACAATGAGTCTGAATACAGGGAACACTGCCTCGCCGAACATGGTTCAATATGGCCTCTTTCTCGTGTGTCGCTGCGGGGCTACCCAACCACGTTAAGACACGTGGCGGTGCATTTGCGGCTTCTACTACAGGTGCAGCCTTCCCCGTGTTACGTTACCCACTACAGGTGTCAGCTGCATTATCACCTGACACGTGTAAGATAATGATTGGTTGTGACGGTGGTCACGTTCACAGGGTGGGGACTCACCGCCTCTCTCAGTGTCCAGATTCAGACTCTGGCGTTCACGCGGGTCTTACTATAGCACGGCTTTAACGCAGTTGATTCGTGTCTAGCAGAACGAAATTACTGAATCACCCTTGAAGCCAATAATTGAGCAAGCAAATATCTAGAGGCCTTTTTTCGTCAATAGGGTATCCCGTTTGTTACTTTCTGATCAAGAGACTTAATATTTTAGGGAGAGCATAACGACGGAAAAAACAAAGATATATTTATTATTTATTTAGTGCAATATATTTTTATTTTTATTTTTAATTAAAACCCATATTATTTATGAAAAAAATGTGAATATATGAAAAAAATTTAATGTAATCTTTAAGAGATTAAAAATAAAAATAGAAGTAAAAAGCTACATAATCCAATTGGATGAATTAGGTAATTGTAAATTTCTCAATAATAATAATTTTTAATTCTGAAGATTTTTAGCCATATGAAATTATGAACGCATGATTTCAGTGATTGAATAATTATGCTTTATAAATCATGATAGCTTTGACTATTTTAACAATTTTATTCATGTGTCTTGTTATTGGAAAAAACTTTGAGAACGATGATAGAATGTTGCGATAAATAAAAGCAAATAAACTCAAGTAATGGTTTTTCATTATTTGGTTTTGAATGAATTATATTGTTCAATCATAGAGAAGATTGCGTAAACATTTGTGATAATTTTCCTTTAATTTTGACTATAAGAGCTCATCACCACCT
This sequence comes from Pterocarpus santalinus, assembly GCA_031439595.1. Lineage (NCBI taxonomy): Eukaryota > Viridiplantae > Streptophyta > Magnoliopsida > Fabales > Fabaceae > Pterocarpus > Pterocarpus santalinus. The sequence goes on from CM062523.1 coordinate 8,958,529, forward strand.
TTTGCATAACTCATCACGAAGCAAATTTTGATGTTGCTGGCATTACCTGAATTAAGCATACATGTGGACGTGTAATTACTCTGATGTGAGCAATGCTACAGCTATAATATCACTTCCATTTGGGATGTGTCTGTCTTAAGTTGTGCCACCACACAAACACACATACAGACAAACAAGCAGTGAGAGATTCGAGATCATAATCATAATCATGCCGAGTAATGATATAGCACATTGCTTTCTTAAGTAAACAAAGAGAAGACAACAAAGATCGAAGTGAGTGATTGAGAAAAGTTTCACTTCTCCTAGCTATCACATGCATGATGATGGATTTTCAAGTTGGTGCCGCTTATGTGAAACAAACATCATCATTGCACAAAATATGAATAGACTAAGCATAAAATTCAATACACCTGCTCCAACTATTAGTATGTATTATTTCCCAAGTTAAAAAAAAAAAAGAAGTGTAAAATACTCCCCTAATTGTTTTGAATTGTACGTGCTTGATATATCTTTTTGTTAATAGGTCTAAAAATTTATTTTTCAAATTAAATAAAACATAGACTTTTCAATTGAATTGGATTTGATGAAGGTAGTGAATCATTACTGACCTAGCTGCAATTATTGTCGCTACTGCTAACTATGTAGGCCTCTTGACAAAAACGCATGTTTCTAGCACCACAATTGCCACCAACTTCGACCAATTAACACCTTCAACATACATATTTGAAAGATCTAATCGTCAACCACCCCATCCCCCTAATCCTAGACTATCGTAAAAGGTTTGGGGTCTTGACAAATAGTATATTCTCATCATGTGCATCAACATGGAAACCATATATTGTGATCTTCTAACAGTGTGATAAAAAGCTTTAGTGCAAGCTGATATAACTCACAACTCTTCTTAGAGGCTGGAAGACAGTATATGAATTGATGAAGCCAAACCCAAAGTTGAAGGCTATGCATTGAGGTAAACTACATCGTCTATGGCAACCACGATACTAAGAAGGGCTTTGAATTGGCATTTTAATGGATGACTCTGTTTTCGTTTTTAATGGTAACCACGATACTAGGAAATGCTCATGCTGCAAAGTCATGCAATATTAGTAGGTGCCTTTTGGTGATTATTGCATCATGGATTTAGTCCCCCCCCCCCCCCCCCCCCCCCACAAAAAAAAACGCACACAAAAAAAGAAACCCAAAAAACAGTGGATATATAGTGGGTGAGTTGTCTTTAAAATTGTGACCATTCCTTATATCACATGGATGAAGATAAAGATGGTGATAGAATTTTAAAACAGGTAGCACGACAATGAGTATTTTCTATTTGATATTTCGATTACAAGTTAATTTTGAGTTTTTATGTGTTTATCTCAATGGAATATGCTTTAAGTTCAATACTATAAAAACTTTATTATATCTTAAAATTTATAGGGTAATTCACATAAGCCAAGTTAATTTTCCCATAAGCCAACTACTAGACAAACTTTATCATATTTCTAAAATTAACGTGTCATCCGTGCCGTATCGTATGTGTGTGAGTCACATCTCTATATTTGTGCTTCACAATTTCAACACTATCATTATCGATATAAGAAATTCATGCAAAAACACTTTCTGACTTTCAAGATGAAGAAATACGTACAATATCAAGTTTATATTTCAGATCATAAAGTTTGATAATTAATGAGAGTAGATATTGTATTACAGCAAGATCACATTTGGACATAAGCATATGGATTTCTCAATTTACATTCGGTAGTAGCACATCTAAAGCAATAAGTGCTTCATAAATCCGGTATAACTCTCCTCTCAATATTTAAGAGTCAGAAAGCAAGGGTGTTCCTTCCATGATTGAGGCTTCCTGGCTAACTACTGTAGAGGCCTGGCAGACATGTAACTCAGTGCATATATCTGTTGTCTTCAGGAACTTCTCTGCATTGACAATGGCCCAAGGTCCATATTTGAAAACCACCCTCTTGCACTGCAAACAATTTGACAATAAGATGTTTTCCAAGTATAGATGAACAAGAAAAAAATTGATTGTGAAAATTATGCTCTTGTGCACTTTCTATACACAAATAACAACTAAGTCTTACTCTATTAGGTATGGTCGGCTATATGGATCAGATAATGCCATCTATATTGCCAACTCCATTTAGTGGGATAAGACTTAATTGTTGTTTGACATTAATATGTCTTATCAGTATAGATGAACAAGAAAAAAATTATATCACTGCAAAATTTCTATTGGCTTTACTGGTGTGTGTATTTGCCTAGTAGGGAAGTCGTTCAAGTAGCACCAAGTGTCTTTTGAGACCAATTGATCTAAGGACCAACACCTACCATGGCCTCTTTACTTGCACTCTAGTCTACGTAATCCCTCCACATATGAGATCTTAAGCCTGCATGGTGCCCCCCAAAAAAGAAAAAAAAAGAAAGTAAAAACACAAAAGAAAAGGCCTATCCAGTTCATATAATGCACTATCGGTTGGTTGGCTTATCCTCCTATACTATCTGCCTATAATTGTAGCAGTAGGATTTGTCCTCTAGATGCTACAGAGGGAGTACACTAATACATTTTCACACAAGATTCTCTCATTCCTAAATTTAACATAACCTGCTTATGTGTAGATCTTCATTGTTGATAAGGTCATATCAAGGTGATAAATTAAAAATGAACTTGATCAACTATTTGGATAAGCTTCTAAAAAAATGGCTTTTTTTTTTCTAAATTTTTTTTAGTAGAGTTTTAACTGTTAGAAAAAATTATTTTGTATTTGAATAAACTATTTAAAAAGTACTTTTAATTATTAAAAGTACTTATAAGTTTATTTTGATGTAAAAGAATAAAAGTACTTCTTTTATAACTAAATTACAAAAAAAAGGCATTCAAAAAGAAAAAAAGAGAATTAGGATTTGATGAGGATAAGAAAGGAAGGATATATATTATAATTTTGAATAAAGATAAAAGACATATTGAAAAGATAATTTTAATAAACACCACTTCTACTTCTCCTTTTTTTAAAAGTTAGATATTCATAACTTTTAAAAAAAGTGATAAATTAATTTTTCTTAATTGAAAGGCTTTTTTCAAAAATTATATTTAAACACCTATAAAAACTTATAAAAATATATTTTTTTAAAAAAAAATAAGTGCTTTTCTTTTTTGAAAAAAAAAAGCCAATCCAAACAGGCATGTTAAATTTGAACTTGAAGTGATCTACTCCCGTACATGAAAACTACTGTGGGTACAAGTATGGTAGTTTCATCAACTGGAACTTACAATTTATGGAATCAAAGGATGGATTCCATGTCACATGGTCTTTAAAAATGCAAGGCTAATTCAGTAAATAAGAGAGAAAAAGAAATTCTGGAATACCCCATAATTTTTTACCTTCTCCTTTAACTCCTCCATGTTATTGCACGCCTTCAATAATGCCCTCATTATCTCTATCTGACATTTCACAATAAATTGTTACTTGTATACTCAACAAAAGGTCAGGGGAGCAATTACGAAATTGGAAGGTGGGGTCAAAACAAAACTAGTTGATGACTTCTAAGGAACCAGAAAACCTTGAAGGTGCCGATTGCATATTTCATAAGAATAAAGCTAAAACCCGCGAATAATTCAGAGTTGAAAAATTGAGATATAATATCTGTAGATCAACTTTTAACACCAAATACAATACCACTTTTTCTGTAAATATACAATATATTTATCTCATTTCAATACATGTATATCTCGATACTTTCATATATTCTCATTAATATACAATAGATATAGTATAAGTTCAAATAACATTCCTCTTTAAAAAACTTTGATAGGGTAATGTATGTTCACCCTGCTACACAAGCAAGGTGCTAGCCACATCCTTCCATAAAACCATTAATTACAAATTTACAATACTAGAAAATAGTTCAACGAAGATTGTCACTTTTGAACACTGATAGTAGGTCTCTTACTATTTTTGCGAATCCCCTTTCTCATAACAAAAGATGGTGGAAATCTATGTCAAATATCACATATTAAAATGTTGTCGATATAATTCCATAAGCTATATTAAGATGGTGCATGAAAATCAGACGTGGAACTTGAAAATGCAGGAAAACTCTTCTTATATCAAGGATGGACAAGGTAAACTTTCACATCAGCAGGCCAAATTACTAACCTGAGTGTCAGGATCTTTCAACTTAACCAGTATGGCTGAAACTGTAGCTCTGCACATGCCACAGCTATTTTCTTGAACTTGTGAAGAAATCTTTGGAATGTATGGACATAGGTTGAATTTTTTGCAGAGTTGTCCAGGCTGAATTGTAGTTATTTCTGAGAAGAAAAGAGGAACATAATAATCCACCAATTTGGTGCACTGTGCAATACAGAAGAAACAGACATGGGTGAATATAGGGTTTGATAAGTTCTGATTCATTCACACATTCACCATATAAATTCCTAAGAGCAGCTCATAATTGTCCCACTATTATGTCTTAAGTCACTCTTATTCTTGTTTACTTACAAGTTTCATTCACCAAAGATAGTTCATAGTGCTACAAAAACTGGGCTGTGTCATTCTTGTTTATACGAAGTAACATATGTATTAAGATATCATATATGCAACTAAAATTGATCCCAGAATGTTGGTAGAGCATTAAAGAGTATAGGAGAAAACTAAGAGTCCTATTATTTGGACATCGATTTTTTGTGTGTTGATCAATACTGAAGATTCATGTACAAATGAGTAAAGAATTCACGTATATGAGTGGGAAATTAGGTGACTATAGTGTCAAGTGATAATGCTCTCCCCTAATTTCCCAATTATGTACATGAATTTCCCACTCATTTGTACATGAATCTCCTATGTTAATTGACAACTCAAATAACATTTCTAGGAAACTAACGTCAGTTTTTACAACAACTGATAACAACTACAGCATCCAAATTCCAAACATAACAGATCCAGCAAAGGCAACCAACCTGCTTGCTGAAAGAGTACAGCTGGGAGCAACTATTGTTAAGAACATTAATGATCTCATTTTGTGTCTCGTTGTCATTCAGATAATCAAGTGCCTCAGCAGTATATTCCTCACAAAGTGCACACACCTCTGATTTTCTGTTTAGTTCTGCATTTGAAAAATATGTCAACAAGATGAAATACTCATGCTGCATTTTTATTTCAAAATCCGAAATGTACTTTATAGAAATCATTCTTATAAACAAAAGTGTATGGATTTATACATGATGTTCACTCAAACCACATTTGCTTGAATGATCTAATGAAAACTAAGTTGTTGCTTCAACAAGAAAACTTCATCCATCCTTACTTACTCACTACTATAGCATTTTATATGAAGGAAAGTAAAATTAATAAAATTGACACTCATTAGTCAAGCATGGAGAAAGAAACGCTGTGTTAGGACTGGTCTTCCTTTCCCATCAAGTGAAGTATAAGAGCCTCAGCAAATTGATCAAAGCAATTAAATCGACTAAGTTTCATCACATAAATATTCTATACAACAAGAAATAGTATCTGGATAAGGTGAAACACGGGTAACAGATTATACCCAAAGCAATCTGCTTCTACTCTGAAGAATTGGTCATCATATGTTTTTCTCATTGGTATGAAGGAGGGAACTAGCAGACATCATGTAATCACTGGACATTTTGGCCTTTCAGCATGACTCATTTGAGAAGGTTTTGTATGGGTATATATTGGTGAACTGCAATAATATTAATTTATATCTTCATCCCATTCTTTTGATCACACCTCTCATTTTATAATACCCTACTATAATGGCATATCTCCATAATAATTACAAACTATAAGCTTCCACACCACCCTTCAATATCATCAGAGCTTACTTCTGACAAATAACTGGTTGTCAATGCCCGCACCTTTCCTTTTTACTTCCTCCATTGATCATTAAAAGCTAACAATAACATGCCATTCACCTCCTAAGCGTGATGACTAAATGGGAGCTAAAGTGAATAATACAAGAGAATAAACACCAAGAAAAATTGAGAATGAAAATATTGTTACCAGAATTTGCTGTGTCACCGCTCCATTGATCTGGGTTTGCATGACAACCCCAAATAGCACCCAACACAATCAGAAATAAGGGTCCCATTCTTCCCTCCATGGTGCCTGCAATCGCAAGCACTCCCAAAAAACCCATGTTAACTTCCATCAAAGTGAAGCTAGAAACCAATAAAAATTTCAAGGGCTATTCCAATTTCCAAAGATGTATGTACTTTTTTCGTACAAAGAGCTACGAGAAAAAGGAAAAAAATAAATAAAAAGAAGGAGGAACACAGCAGCTTAACGCTGCATAAAGACATTCCAAGGGTGTATGTATATAAATAACTTTGAACGCCTCTAAAGACTTAATAGCCTTTTCTCACTAGGTAGAGTTTGCTACAAGCATCAAACGATGCCATTGCATTCTACGATAGGCATGTCCATATGTAAGCTTATGTAAGCCTTTAAAATCTAAGTAATTTCAAGGACTAAACACATGCGATGTCAAAATATAATTCCAATATGATAGAATAACATCAATACTCAAATATTATTTGTTCCTGGTATAATAACAAATTAACATGTTGGAGTATACATTACATTAAAAAAAAAAAAAAAAACATAGAGCATGTGATCATATGTTATATTGTGATGAAGGAAAATAGAATGGAAGAGAAGAGAAAGTGGAAGACCTTATGAGGAAGAAGATAGGGCAACGTGTTGGAAATATGTGTCAGGCGGTGCAACAATGAGAGGAGAAGGAAAGGAAGGCAAAGAAGAAAGGTAGTTCTGAATTCTGATTCCTTCGAATGACGTAATAAGCCGCGGAATTGTTTTGTTCTGTTCTGTGCTGTGCTGTTTTCTCAGATGGGGGTAGGCTATGGTGCGGGGAGTCCCAGCCAAGCAATGAATGTTGCCTCACTTTTTAACTATTAAATAATTTCAAGAAAATACACATTTTAGCCTAACAAAAATTTTGGAAGACAAATTAATCTTTCAGAATTTAAAAATTTGAAATAGTCCTCATGATTCAAAAAAAAGGAGGGACACATTAGCCATTTCATATAAATTCATACAATTAAAAAATTCTGTATGAACGGACTAATATGTCCTTTGTTTTGAATAGTAAGGGATTGTCCGGAAACTTTTAAATCCCGATCAACTAATTTATTCCCCCAAAATTTTTATTAGACACTAAAATGAATATTTACTGGATAATTTTTTTTTTGGCTTTTAAGTATTTCTATCTTTAAACTACTACAATTAAGAAGTCTTTCTAACAATTATCTTTTTAGTGTTTGAACCATATCATCTTCATAGGAGTCCATTTTCTTTACCAATGCACCCAACCCTTCTTGGTTTAACTATTAAATAATTTGAAAATGAGCAATAATTCATTGACATAAAAAAAATTAAAACTTATGATAAAAAATCAAGATAATCTTTGACAAAAATCCTATTTTGGTTCTTGACAAAAATTGTTAGAAAAAAATTAATCTCTTAAGATTTAAAAATCTAATAATAATCCTTCACCATTTTAGAAAGGGGACATATTAGTCCTTCTATTAACTCATCGTCAAAACACTCGACAAAGACTCGTTAAGTTTCCGTTAAACTCCTCTCTCATCAAAATGAGACCATTTCACTTTTCTTCTTCATTACTTTTCTTCTTCTTCATTCAAATCACCATTAGCATGAAATTCAAAATCAAACCAAGTTCACCGCCATAGCTGACACAAATAATTGATCCAAACAAATCATGCAAAGCCATTCAAGCAACTCATACAAAGCCAAACCTAGACAAATCTATCCAAAAAAAAAAAAAAAATCTACGCTCCAAAAGCAAAAACTCGAATGACTAAGTATGAGAAACCAACCAAACAAATTCGTTAACCTCATTTTTGTGTCCTTAGCATATCATCACCATCAAATGTTGGGTTTAATATTTTGATGATAAGTATTTTATTAATATGTTTAAATTTGATATTAATATTATTTGATCATATTCTTGTTAAAAGAAAATATTATGTTTCATAGTTTCCTTATTTATCTTATTGAAATTGCTCTTCTCTTAATATATAAATTATTCATAAAATAAATATGATTTATGGAAATTATCTGATATGATTTTTACTCAAAAAAATTAATTTTAGGGAGTGCAATTAAGGTTTCAACGGTCATATAGCAAGAATCAAGCATAGTTATGAAAGTTGAGAGAAACAACAACTAAATCAACAATTATGGGTTAGGAACCAGCAACTACGCGAAAATTGATTAGGCAAATCTTTTGGACCAAACTCAAGCCAAAATTTTCTCTAACAGCTAGCAGACATGAATGGCTTATCATCTATATAAAGCCTTGAAGAATGAAGAGGAGAGGATGAATCTCTGCCAAGAAAATTGAGATATTGTCTTGCTTTATCTTATTTATCATAGCTCATAGACTTTGCACTTAAACTTACTCATCTTCTCTTGATAGTTTTTGAAACTCATTATAGTTCAACTATAAAAGCATCCCTACCTTGTGAGGCTACCTTACTTTGGTTGAGATAGGGGAAGGTTTGGTGGTATCCTTGTGAAAAAGAAACCACTAGTATACTCTAAATAGAGGGAGGTTTTTGTGGTATCCTTGTGAGAAACAAACCACCATAAACTATACTATGGAATTGAGTAGAGGAAGGTTTATCAAAATCCTTATAAGCAAAAATTTGATAGTGAAAAAAAATCCCAAGCAATTAGGAACTGGATGTAGGTTACACATTGTAGCTAAATCAGTATAAGAATAACTTGTGTTATTTTCTCTTCTCTTATCTCTTTTATTTTTTGTACTATTGTGTTTAATTGTTCAAAGTTTCAATTGTAAAAATTTTCTATTTAATTCAATTTCAATTTTAATATTTCTGTTATTGAACCAATTTAACCCTTTTTTGGTTTCTTTAATCACCATCACCAGCGGCAGCAACATCACATACCTAAAAGTAGAAATCGCAAATTTCACATACCTAGAAAGGAAAACCACAAATTTTACATATTCACAAAGTAAAATAGATAAATTTGACATACCCAAAAAAAGGAGTTCTGAATACTTAAACTTATAGGTTGGAATTTGTTTCACCTCTAATGAAAGTGGGAGTCCCAAAGAGGAAGCCTAAGAGGCCAAAGAGTAAAGAAAGGATGGGAAAGGTGGATATCTGAGAAGAGGAAGGAAGGCGAGCATGGAAGATGGACTTGGGGGAAGAGAAAAGCATGGTGGGTGCTCTTTAGTCTTCTTATTTGCCTAAAATGGTGATGAAGACAGTGCCATCTCTTCTGCTGTGTGTAGGAAATTGTGGTGGAGTGTTGGTGGTTTATACGGAGATTTGCTTGTTCATGGCAACATAGGTATGGAATGGAAATTGTGTAGGAAAGAAGAGAGGTGAAATAGTGTGTTTGATTAAGCAAGCCAAAACGATGTCATCTTGTGGCACTTGACGGAGACATCTCAGCAGCTTAATAGAGGGACTAACATGTTCCTCTTTCTTGATTGGTAAAGGACAATTGTTAAATTTTTAAACCCTGATTAACTAATTTATCCCTCACAATTTTCATTAAGAACCAAAATGGGGGTTTTTATTAATCAAATAAAGTAGCATCTTCTACTTACTTTTTTAAGGATTAATAAAGCATGTTACATTATTATAACATATAAATTTTGGTAAAAATTCTAAATTTCTAACTTTTGTTTATAAAAATTTTAGCAATATTCTAAATGATTTAAAGATAGATTAAGATTACATAGCCAAATAAATTCAAATTATTGTATAGTTAATTTTATTATAGTTTCGTTTAATTAAAATTTATTTTAAACTAGATCTTATTTAATTTAATTTTTAATTTATTTAAATTCAAACTATTTGACATGTTCATTGGTTATTGGATAAATGAGTTGTCCATATAACTATATCGATGTAATAACCATATTAAATTTAGATGAAGGAGAAAAATCTAAAAAGGAAGATAAAACATGAAACAAGTTGAATTAGGAAAAACACACTTTAGATTTTTTTTTTCTACGAAAAAACTATTCTTATCTGAAAAGGTTTACCTAAGAACTACTTTAAAAAATAATAGCAATAATACTACATATTACTGAAACAAATCAAATGAATAGGATTATTCAAAATCGCCTCTTATTTCAACCACCACTCGTTGTATCTTATGTTAACCATCTCTTAATTCACCAACGTACTTAATTCACCAACGTATTCTCTTGCTTCAACCACATTTAATGATTATCTAATGAATATTCATCAGTTGTTTTGTAATTTTTTTATTTTTTCGATTCTATGGACCTCCTAATAGAGTTAGAGGGTTGAAGAAAGAATGAGTATGGAGGGATTAAATTCATGATCCAATACCAATAACCCCTTTACACAAGGATAAAGGGAGATGTCACTTAAATTGTAACTAATTGGCCCATACAAACTACAACTTATTGGCCGTACAAACTAAGTCCTATTATGTAGTGCTCTTTTGAAGATATAAGCAGATATCAAACACATAATATTTAAAAATTGGTTCACTGTACTCAGATATCTAATTTTTGAATGCTGTTGACTTATTTTAAATAACTCTAAATCAATTTTGAAGATTGCCAAATTACCACCAATCTAGTGGAAGAATCTGATCTTGTACATGTGTGAAACTACACTTTGAATCTCAATTAAGAGAGGTCCCACATTGCCACGAATGAAAGATAAATAGTTTGGTTTTGTGTGATTCAATCCCCCGTTTCAAGCTGTTCAAGGCTAGGGTTCTGTCAACATTTTTGCCCTACTTGATGCAGTTTTAATACCAAAACACTAGTGGAAATGGTATACTCCCATTTTCTTTCCCTTTTCCGTTTATTTACACTTCCTGCTAACTAGGAGCACATTGCATATAAGCACTTACTTTTGCAAAAGTATCAATAAGTCTTAGAATGGTGCAAGTCAGTTGATGCCAATAGACGTATAATTTATAAATATAGAAAGAACAAAAGAACGTTAAGCATATGAAAACTATATAACACCAACTTACAAGAGTTAAAATTCATATAAATCATCTCTACAAGTAGCATAGCAAACCATGGAAAAACACTAGTTAGTAGTATACAAGCAAGGACTGCAAATAGAACAAGGTAAACAACAAACAATAATCTGGCCAAGAACTCTAGGAGGCACAAACTGATAGAAGAGGAATAGCAGTCTCATATTCTTTGTCAGCACTAGCTGAAAGAGCAATGCCATGATCACCTCAAGTTCAGCGTTGGCTTCTTCTTCTTTTGTTGCTTTGTCAAAAGAAGGGAGAATCTAGCAAATCCAAATTTCTTTCTCTTTGCAGAAAACTGCTGATGACCATTTTCTTTCTCAACTTGCCTGTCAAAGGATTGATCATAACTTTGCTTGCCAAGCATCTGACCCAGCGACACCTTCCGTTTTGCCAAGCTTCTTTCCCTAAGCATCCTGGTTTCGAACTCATCTGGCATCATTAGCTTCCGGCTCAATATCTGTCCTATGGATAGGGTTGGCTTTAGAACTGGATTGGCTTCATCATTTGCCAGATTCAGGCCATTTACATCAAGCAATCGAGAATTGCGCCGATGGTGAGATGGATTCTTGAACTTTGTAGAGTTATGTATAGAAGAACGCCTTTTGTGACCCTCGGACCGCCACTTCCTTAAAGCCTCTTCAACTGCTAGCTTTCCCCTATTCGCAGCCTCTACCCTTTCCAAAGCCTCTTCTAAGGCCTTCTTGCTGGTTTTAACTTCTTCTGTAGCCTCCTCTACCCTTTTCAAGATGTCCATTTTCGATAAGTTTGCTTCATCGACTTGAAGCATAGCATCTACAATTCTCTTCTTAGAATGTTCCTCAGCATCTCGAGCTTTGCAGGTAAGAGCTGTATACTCCTCGAAGGAAAGAGTAACCCCATCATGTTTTTGCATACAATCTCCGGTTGAATTCTCATGATGTGATAAGGCTTTGATTTCTGCAAGTGCGGCAGCTTCTGCTGCTATAGCAGCTTCCTTCATTTTTCTGGCAGCAACCAACCTGATTTCAGAAGTTCTTATCATAGCCTTTGTCTGTTCAATCTCAGACATTGCTCTCAAGACTTCTGATCTCGCAGCTTCTCCCATTTTCTTGAAATGCTCTGCTTCAGAACTCAATCGCTGGAGCTCTCTGGTAACATCTGAAGGATCCTCCAAACCGCCTTTAATTTCAGCATCTTTTGCCACTTGCAGTTTAAGTCTTGTCTGGTTTAGCTCTTCCTCAAGTGAAGATATTTTTGAAGAATTTTGAGTTAGCCTCTCACGGGTTTTCTCTAGCGAGATTCTTTCCTTCTCTAACTTCTTATTAAGCAATTCAACAGAAGCTCGCACATCGGCAATATCATTTGTAGTCCTATCGAGGTTCAATTTTGCCTGCTTCAATTCCATTAATATTAAACCTGGAGGCGATGAAACACAACCTTCATTTGAATGCTGAAGAACATGACTCACTTGGTTTTCCTTATCTTCTTCTATATCCCTTACAGAAGATGTATTATCACATACACTCATCTGAAGATTCAAATTCACTTCAGATTCTTCCTTCTGAAGCTTTGATTTCAAATTTTCCACAAGCTTTTTGGTACTTTCCAATTCTTTCAAGACTTCAAGAGTTTCCCTTTCTTTCAGGATCAGTTCTTTCTCCATTACTGCCGCTTGCTCCTCCAGCTTTTCAGGGTCAAGCTCTTCATTTTGGCGCTGCTAAAAGAAGAAGAAGAAGAGGAAGAAGAGAAACTTTCACTATGTAGCTCAATAAAAATGATTTAAAAGAAGCACAATGCAAAACTAACATTAACGAACTTCCATTCCAGTTGGTGTTAAATGTAGATGTAGAACTATTTAGCTTTACATTGGAGACTGATAATAAACAAAAGCAATTCCTTCTAGTATTGTGGATTATCAAAAAATATCGAAGACCTGGAAAGTTATTAGTATGAAAAATAAATATAATCCAACAAAACCATAAAAGAGTTATGAAGATGAGAAATAGAGGGATACTGTTATCATGGTGAACGGTTGTTAGCAGTTAAAAACTAAAGAAAATAAATAAATGATTTTTGGAGATACATAGTCATCTACTGACTTTGATAGCATTCTCAATTGATATGATTTGTTTAGACTAGTACAGCTCTTCAGAATCAAGTCTCCCTAATACAAAGAGCATAACACAGAGCAATGTGACAAAAATAATTGACAGATTTTTTATCAGAAAATAAAATAAAGGTAGTAATTAGATGAGATGAAATACTATTACCTGCTTCACTTATCCATCTAAAGATCAATAAATATCTAACAAAGAAATTCGATCTAACGATCAGTAAGTATGCAACAAACAAATTCAGACAAAAAGATTGTCGCTCTCTGTTAATTTTTCTCATATGAAGTACCACAGACCCTTAAATCTCAACCAACAAAGCCAAATATGTAGAAACAAATTCCAATCACCAATAAATAATATTATAATTTTGGACTGCAGTGCAACAAACCACCACCAAATTAATCTAATAAAACAAAATAATAACATTTGTTTTTTCCGATACATTAAATTTTATTTCAAAGGAAAAGGCTTATCCGGTCTAGGGTCAAAGCATTCCAGCGCTTATACAGTTCCGTATAAATCACCCACCACCCAAAAATTAGGAATCAAACCCAAGTTACATGTCACGACGATACATGACCCTCACACCAACCAAAATGAGCTAACCCCTCTTTTCAAAATAAATAATGACATTTTTAAGAGAAAAAAAAAAAAGAATCCATTTCCTCCTATAATATTCTGCACATGCCACACAAGTGAAGGACCAACCTTTACTACTAAACAGCACGAAGCTATAAACTTGTACCAATTTGTGTATGGATAGAAAAGTTACCTCATCAAGAATGTGCTTATTATTGTTATGATTGTGAGTGGGTTTCCAGTAACCAACACCACCGAATCGGGTAACAGCTTCCTTCACCGATTCAAACGGCGCCGATGTATCAATCTCAGCTCTCAAACTGTTTTCCTCCTTCTTCTCCTTCTTCACCACACCATCCCGGTCCAAACCCGGTTCGACCCGGTTCACCGCCACATCAGGGACCCCAACACCGTCAGCTTCCATCGAACCACAAGTATCAACGAAGGCAATGTTGAACTAAAGGGAAAGAGGAAAAGAGGGGGTTGAGTTAAGTGGGTTAAGCGTCGGTGAGTTTTGAAGCGTGAAAAGGACAAGGGAAGAGGGCGCATGAAACGACAAGACAAGGTCGTGATGAGTTTGTGAGTTCGCAGGGTGTAATAGTGTGTTGTCGTGTCGTACCGTGCTGACACCGGAGTTAGTGCCTTGATTTTCGAGACTTAAGTGCGGTCCTGGGACCCCCGACCCCGCAGGGACAAGCTCCAGTGTCAACGGTAACAAACATCGCATTTATGTGAAAAAAATGTAAAAGTTTTAGAAAGCAAAGGACGAATCTCAAACATGTCCATAACATTTTAGTATATTTTTTAATTTAAATCATCATATCCAAAACTTTACGGACCTTCATTAATTTAATTTAAACTGGATTAATCTATTATATAAATAAAATTATATTTAATTTATATGTATTATCAATATAAAATTTTTTGTACATATATTTAATTACATATTATTATATTAATAAAATTATTTGACTTAATTATTTATAAATATAAGTATTTAATTGGATAATAGTATAAAATAAGTAGATACAAATTAAACTTAATTAAATTTGTTTAGTATTAATTTTTTGTTTAAAAAATTCAAATATCAATTTTTATTTAGCAAAACAAAAATAAATTATCAAACTAAATAACGAAGACTTTGTCAACCATTTATGTTGTTATAGCTCTTTAGGGATAGGATAAGCCTACATGCATTTTGATTAGGTTAATTCGTTAATCTGATTAAAGGCAAATCATTTTGAAAATTCACAAGTGCATTTAGACTTCCAACAACTATATATAAGGTTTTATCACATAACAATAAGGTTTTGTTAATGTATATTTTAAAATACATGTTTATGAACCAAAAATAGAAATTATTAAATAAAAATAAAATACATGTTTATAATTAATTTTTTAAAAAAATATTCAAATAGGTCCCTAACCTATTACCCTTGATTTCGACAATAAAACTCAAACCAAGTATCTGTTCTTTTAAAATAAGATTATCTCAAAATTGCTTGGAAGGCTCCTACGGATGGTTGAAACGAAACAAAGGAACCAAAGCAGAAAAGGAAAGGGTTATTGTTATTGTTATTATTATATTTTTTGTCAAAAAGAAGAATGATTATACGGGAAACAAAAAGGCGGCAAATAGTAAAGTGGGCCGAGTGCTTCAGCGGCCTTCAGAAGTATAAACTATGCAGCAGTTCAAGTACCATAATTATTTATTGGCGAAAAAAACAAAGGTACCATGATAGAGGATCTAAATCCATAATTATGTGGGCTTTAATAAAATAAGAGTTTAATTGGTATGCACTGACAGTGTAAAATAGTTTTACACTGTCAACCAATAAAAATAGGGGAAGGTGAGAAATCATGGTGGGTCCCTTAATATAATGGGTAGTTATTTATATGAGTTGGCACTTTTCATTATTTCTATTGGTTGACAGTGTAAAACTGTTTTACACTGTCAGTGCATTTAAATTAAATTCATAAAATAAATGGATCATTGCAATTATGTTGTAACCGTTGCACAGAAAATGCTAAATGCTCCTGTCCAGTGTCCACAACCCCAGAGAGCTAACGACGCCATTTGAATTTCAAAACTCAGCTACAGCTGCAACTATACACTCCTTTTCCTTTTCTTTGCTCTAGGAAAGAAAAGTTGTTTGCTTGTTCCTCCCTTCGCTTCCACCCACAATAGAATTGTCAAGCCTCACTGAAATCTCATTTAACCTATTTCAGGATGTTTGGACTACAACTTATTTCAGGATAAATAATCTATTTTTGGTTTTCAAAAACATATTTATATAACTTCTATCTTTTGGTAAATAAACGGGGCATAACGCCCGATAACTAAGCTAACAAACGAGGCAAAGCAAGCCCGCGATAGTCATCAAAAAGAATACTACAAAGCCCCTCCAAGGGGTCACAAAAAATATGTAAACCAAGTGCTAAACCATGACCCAAAAAAGCCATTGAATCCGTCGCATGATTAGCCTCGCGATAAACATGCTCTACTCTCTCAAGCCAATTCTTCTCCAAAAGCCTCTTAATATTCGAAATCAAGGAAGAAAAGGGATGAGCATTACCAGTAGAACCTTGAATCAAAGAAACAGTGCTAGTAGAATCCAACTCCAGAATAAATATGAATCCAACTCCAGAATAAGATGACTAAGTCCCATAGACCAAGTTACCTCCAGAGCATAGAGAGCTCCCCAAAGTTTAGCCACTACCACGGGGCAATGACCAACCTTTGCAACGAACACTTGAACAAATCGGCCAGAGTTGTCACGGAGAACTCCAACACAGGCTGCACTACCCGAACCATGCATCGACCTATCACTATTAAATTTCAACCACGGGTCAACAGGAGCCAACCAACTCACAAAAGAAAATTGACATGGAGAAGTGACAGAAACGCGAACACCCAGCACATTAGGAATGTGATAACGATGAAAAGAAGACCAGAAATGGTGAAACATTTCATCAGGAAAGGGAGTCAAAGCCTGAAAAAGTTCTTCATTTCCAATGTGCCATAAAAAGTGCAAAGCAGAGCCAAAATATAACACTAAGGCTGACCGTGAATCATCTCAACATCATGTAAGTTGCTTATCACCCAAGGATGCAAGGACAAGCTGGTTGTGAAAGAAGGCAAGTTCTTCATAGAAACCAGTCTAATCCAAAAACCATCCAACACTGGACAATCTCTGAGTGCATGCAGAATAGTTTCATGAACATCCTCATTACACCTGGAACAAGACGAAGACACAGAAAGATGTCGATAATGACGAAAAGCATTAGTATGAAGAGACTCTTTAGCCGTAAGCCACGAGAATACTTTAATCCATTTTAGCCCACACCACTGGCAAATGCTTCGAAAAAGAGGATTAGCACAAATACTATTTAGATGAGCAATCAAAAGGTAAGTGGATGACACTAAAATTCCCATCCTGGCTAGTCACCTGCACGAGCTTATCCAGATTAGACGCACCAATAGGAGGAGGAATAGCAGCTAGTTTGGTGCATACATTAGCTGGAAGTAACGTGGATATATAAGCCTAGTTCCAGGAACCGAAGAGTGCACCAAAGAATTAACTTTAGCATCCAAAAAACTATTAGGACTCTAGGCAAAAGAATGATCCAATAAAGCACCACAAGAAGGAACCCATTTATCCTTCCAAAATGAAATTAAATTTCCGTCACTTAATCTCCACCCCAAATTGGCAATAACCAGGGCCCAAGCTACACAAATGCTTTTCCAAGTATGAGAACTATCAGCAGTAGCATGCATGTGAGATATAAGATCGAGCCATATTTGCAATAGCTCCTAAGAACTTTCACCCATAATTCATCTCTCCTATGTATAAGATTCCAACCTAACTTGTTGAGAAAAGCCAAATTAACATTACGAGCTTGTCTTAAGCCTAAGCCCCCAGCTAATGTAGGTTGACACACTTTAGCCCAAGAAACCAAGTAAGGCTTCTTTTTATGTCACCCCAGAGAAAGCACCTGCAAAGATTATCCATCCGCTTACACACCTTTAATGGAAGGAGGGATGTTTGCATAGCATATGGAGGTATGGCAGATATCACTGATTTACATAAAATCAATTGACCGACAAGAGACAAGGAAAAGGTTTTCCAAGTACTAAGCTTCTGCATGAGTATTTCTGTCACATAGCTGATAGAATTGGAAGTAACCCCATTGTGGTGGAGAGGAACCCAAGATACTTGCCAAGATCATTAGTCAAAGAAAAACCAAAATTTCAGTCACTTTAACCTGATTCACATTTTTAGAAAAATAGATCTTTGTCTTTTCATGACTAATCTTCTGCCTGAACTTGCACAAAAGAGATTCAAATAATCATTAATAACTTCCACTTGGCTCATGGAAGCCTCTGCAAAATAAAAGGATCATCCGCAAAGCCAAGATGAGTGATTCAATGTCCTCCTCTAGACAGTGAAATAGCCTTCCAAAGACCTTGAGAAATTGCCAGATAAACGATATGAGATAATCTCTCCATACAAATCACAAAAAGATAAGGCGAGAGGGGATCCCCTTGCCTAATACCCTTCACAGGTTCAAAATCACCTGTCTTATCACCATTCAACAAAATATTTATGTTCACAGTAGATATGCAATACCAAATAATATTAATGAAATGAGAGCTCAAGCCAATTTCCCTCAAAAAGTCTACCACAAATTGTCAAGAAAGCCTGTTATAAGCTTTTTCAAGATCTAATTTAATAGCCATAAAACTTTTGTTACTTGAAGAATATGCAAAACTTTATGAGCCACAATGATATTATTAGAGCTATTATGACCTGGGATGAAGCCACATTGAGTAGGAGCAATAATAGAGGGCATGATTCTCTTCAACCTGTTAGCTAAGATCTCGGTGATAATCTTATAAATCATATTACATAGATCAATGGGTTGAAAATGCTTAACAATCTCATGGTGATCAACTTTGGATTCAAAGAGATAAAGGTTTCATTAATAGACTGAATCTCCTCTGGAAATTGAAGCACCTTGAACACTAAGTCACAGATAGAGCCACCAAGAACATTCCACTAGCTTTGGTAAAAGAAAGCACGAAGACCATATGGGCTAGGAGCTTTAAGACTACCTATATGAAATAAAGTATCCTTAATCTCCTCAATAGTAAGTGGTCAATAAACAAAGTCCTAATCTCTGCCATCAACCAAAGTAAAACCATTAGTAAAAGGAAGAGGAGAATAAGAAGAATGTTCACAATATAAATCCATGAAGAACTCTTTAGCCATAAGTTTAAGGACTTCAGGATCATGCACCCAATTAGTAGAGGAATCCTTTAAGGCCAGAATATGATTTCTCCTTCTTCTAACAAGAATGGATAGATGAAAATATTTGGTATTGTGATCCCCCATAGAAATCCACTTACATCTAGATTTTTGATACCAAAGTGTCTTTTCCTCAAACAAAACAGTTTCATAATCCACCAAGAGTTTATTTTGCAAATCTTTAAGAAAGGGGCTTGGATCATTAAGCGAAGCACATTGCAACCCATGAAGCTTGTTATCAATTTCTTTTTCCTCTTGTGAATGTTGCCAAATGCCTCACGATTCCACGTAGAAACCACCTAGGAAAAATGAGAAACATTATTATTCTAATGAGCATTGCGACTCCAATTGTGAGACACTAACTAATCAAAATCATCATGATGCAACCAAGCCACAATAAACTTGAAAGGCTTCGAATAGATACAGGTAAACATATCACCAATGCAAACCCAAAGAGGGCAGTGGTTAGAAGTCATATTAGGCAAATGCACCACACCCACATCATGAAAATTCAAAGCCTAGATGTGATTAATAAGAGCCCTGTCAAGTCGTTCCCTAAGAGAGTTTCTCTTCCAAGTATAACTGGGACCATGAAAAATAGCATCAAACAAGTTACAAGCCAACACACACTCCCTACAATGATTACAACTTCAGTGTATTCCTGAAGAGCCAGAAACCTCATGGTCAAATGTAACTGCATTGAAATCCTTAATAACACACTAGGGCCCCAAGACTGTAAGAGCTAAAGAACGCAAATGACTCTATAACACAATCCTAAGAGAAGGTTGAGGATGGCCATAACATGTTGTAAGATACCAAGAACTCCCATCATGAGAGGACACATCCACATGAATAAGCTGAGTAGTATCAGAAATAATATTCACATTCCAAATAGAAGAATTCCAAAAGACCCAAATACCACTCGCAAATCCATTTCCCTCCACCTTATAATTACCATCAAAATCAAGCTTTCCAATCACTCTGTCAACCTGAATGCCTCAAATTCTGGTTTCTAATAAAACCAAAATAGAAAACTCATATTTCCTGCACAAATCCTTCATCATAGAAATAAAAGATCTCTTCCTAGCTCCTCTACAATTCCAGACAAATATGTTTGGCTGAATCATCGTTATCACAACTTAAAAAAGAGAAGAAATAATATCACATAGTCACCCTTCATTAAGGGTCTTTCCTTTTCCCACCTCTATAGTTGAATCAACCAACATGGGCTCAGTAGAAGAAATATTCTCTTGTTGATTATTAGGCGGGTGGAATTTGATATCAACTAATTCTTGTACATCATTATGAGTAACCAACACCTTAGCAAAAACCTTAAGATTGTCAAGAGATTCCTACGCAAGATCATCAGGAATAGATTCTAGCGGACTCTTCTTTTGAGATTTTGGTGTGGCCACTAGGTTCTTGATGCCACCAGCGGCACCTTACAAAGAAGATACTAGTTTGGATAAATGGTCCTTTTTTGGTGTTTTCTTCACACGTCATGCATCTTTCTTAGGTTGACTTTGCTTCAAAGAAACCTCAACATCACACTTAGTGACATTTTTTTGATGCACCTTCGAAGAAGGAGAAGAACCTTTCTCCATCACCCTTTCTACCAAAACCTCTGTTTTTGTTCTTCTCGGCAAAAGACGTGACCTATTTTGCATTCTCTTGGACAGTTTTTTTTGCTGTCTTGGTACTTGCTCTCTCTCTTTCTCTGTCTCTCTGTGACCTTCCTTGGCTAACTCCTCTCTTCTCTTTCTCTCTCTATATATCAAGCATCAAAGAATGAAGGACAGTTCGGATCGATTGAACTAGGTTCTCTCACACTTAATCTTGTGTATGATTTTGTTCTTGAATTACATGCTATAATCAGGATCAAATCTAGATCCAAAGGCGTTAAAATTCTTTCAAGTGGTATCAGAGCCTGTTTTTTTATCTTTGATTGTGGCTGCTAATTGTTTTTTGGTGTGAGTTAGGGTGTTTGGGTTCGAAACCTTCATGAACCCCAAATAAGTCAATTTTGAATTTATGATTATGGTCATTTAATTCCAAAATTTGTTGAGGATTATTATTGTTCATGTTGTTGTGAATCTATTGAACCGATTATTATGTGATTTAAGGTTGTATTGAGAGAGAAATCAAAGGAAGAATCGAAGAACCCTAACACTTTAATCAAAATTCCAGTTTAGTTATCTGGACCGATTTGTGCTCGAAATCCATAAGGGCTTTGTAGAGCTCTTTGAGATGAATTCATAGAGACCAAGAACATGAATTTTTCTTGAGAAATGAGGGAGGAAAGAGCAAAAAATCATGGAAACCCATGCGGATTTTCCTCGAGCAAGCCTGGGAGTTATAGGCCACGGTTCTTTGAGATATTATATGGGTTTTGTGGAGCTCCCTCTCACGAATCCATAGACACCAAAATCGCTTGATTTCGTCGAGAAATGAGGGAGATATGGCCTTCGACCCGTTTCGGGGTTATGTGGGTCGCAAACCAGGTTGTTCAACCCATCTGGAGGGTAGGGATGATGAATAGTGCACGCGTGAAGCCCACTCATAGGCCCAAGCTCATGGGAGAGCATGCAAGGCCCAAATGTGGCCTAAAATTTGTAGGCTTGGGTTTTTCAAAAAAATAAAATTATTGATGAATTTTATTTAATTTTTTGAGCATTATAAATATTTATTTGAATTTATTTCAAATTTAAAATGCTTAAAATTATATGGTATTCTTCGAATTTTGGCCTAAAATTTTTTGTGCACATTGGTGCTATTATTGGGCATATTGTGCTAAGCATACTGTCAGAGTCAATGTGCTTTGCATATTGAAATAATTTTGAGCTCTTTATCTTCATTATATTGCACAATTAAAATTGTGAATTATCACTATTATTGAATATTGTGCAATATTACTCTAAGAATTATAGTTTAAGAAATATTAAACTATTATTTTGAGCATTAATGAAATTTTGGGCATCAAATAAATTATTTTGAATTTTTCAGAAAGTAAATTGTCTAAAATCATATGATATTCCCCAAATTTTATTCTGGAAAATTTTGTGGATAATTATGACGTATCTAGGTATGTCATAATTTGTGCATTCTTAAAGTTGGAATATTTTGAATATTAAAATAAATTTTGGGCATCTCTATTATTTATATTGATTATGGAACATTGCAAATTTTGTAATTATGTCAGATTTTATGCAATATTACTCTGAGAGTTGCTTTTTTGGAATATTGTGGTCATGTTGTTGAGCATTTTTCATGATTATGGGCTTGCCTTCGCAGGACCAATTGTGATAAATGCTGATTTTGTGAATAATGTTAGGTAATATTGTTCTGAGAATTATTTTCTAAAATTCTAGAGCATGATTTTTCTACATATTCCCATTTTATATGGAACAATGGCTTTTTTTATGTAAAAATTTTGAGAATCTGATTCATGCAATACAAGTGGAAGAGTATTTGATATTTGTGGACTTGCATAAATTAGAATTTTGATTTGAATTTAATCCAAATTAAACACATGCTTAAATATTGGAGCATGTTGTGGATTTTGAAAATATTGACTTCTTGGGAGTGTTTGTTGCCCAAACACAAATTTTGTGAAAGCCAAAGTGCTATTACCTTGGGCCAAAAATCCCACTTTCCATAAAGAAAAAGTTGTTTTGATGATATGATTTACCATTATGAAGTGAGAGAAATGATTAAAATTTTAAAAATTTCTCTATGTTTGGCTCCACAAGCTGACAATCATGTGCCATTTTGATTTTAAATGGAGTTTTACTCATAATTTTATATTGTATACTTTTTGTGCTTTGCTTTGAGGAAATTCAAGGAGTTATTTTTTGATATTGTGAGCATTCATTTGATAAATTCAAAATTTTGGTTATTCTCTTATTTTGGTTGTGCTGCCTTTAATCTTTGTGGACATTCTAAATATTGTTGCTTATGTTGCATTGAGAATTACGTTAGTAATAAACTTACCCTTTGGTTTGTCTTTGTTGATATAATTCTTAATGATTTAAAAATTATCTTATAAGGTTTTCAGTATCCTCTTGATACTAGCTCTAGAGACATGATTTTATTATTTATTATTTATTGTCGTTTACTCATGTGTCAAATTTTGAAACCTAAAAGGGTATTACAGTCACATGAGAGCTCCATTTATTAATTGGGCGTTTGAAACAATCAATATTTTGTAAATTTTTGCTTCAATCTATGGTGAAGCTTATTCATGTTGAATTAAATTATTTATGGATTGTAGATATTGTCAGGTTATGTAGATAATGGACATATCCTTCGGTGTGACATTATTTAACATAATCATTGTGTGATAGAGACGATGTTATCAAGTGGAAGAGAACTGTGTATTGTGATCCGAGACCCTTTCGGTAGGATTGCAATGATACAATGTCTTTAATTCAAGCAATTGCCCAATTGATTGAATGTGAGAAAATCAACTCTGATATAAGGGTTTCTCTTTCCCTATTGGGCTATCATCGCGCTACTATTTTGAGATCTATATTGAGGATGTTTTGAGTCTCTTAAAATATAATGTTACTCCTATTTAGGTAGAAACTATTGCTATAATGGGAGTTAGAGACTCTATAATTTTGTTATGTCCTTATTAATGGCTGCATATAGGTCTAAAATGCTTTGACTAGCCTATTACTTTTGCTATGCCCTTATAATTTGGTTGTTATTTGAGTTTACGATGATAGAGAGGGGATATTTGTTTTAAAGTGTCAAAGACACTTATGATCTCCTCATTTATATAGACAGAGTGTGTGAAGTCAATTTTGTGAAACTTTGTAGCTGAAAATTTTGATAACTTTGCACTTTTGTTATTATCTCTATTTTGTACTTTTGTTATTAGAAGGAATAATGGTGAGTTTCAAACTTACGTTAAACACTCTACCACAAACTATTACTTATTCCACTATTGATTATTATACTATTAGAGTATATTGAAATCTTATGGTCTCTAATAGGAATGTTTATGTTGTTTGATATATTGGATTAGTGCGAGATATTGTGCCATATATTATTTGGCATCCTTTTGTGATTATGTGGCAATTCGTGGTGGACTTGATATTCTCCTTAAGTATATTCTTACAAAACATATTATCGTTGAACCCTTAACCAAACGTTTGCTGCCAAAGGTTCTATTATTGTTTTTGTAACCCTTATGGGTATATTGAGGTCCCTTTGGCATTTTGGGTTAGTAGGAGTTTGTTTTGTAGATTTATCATGACCTCAAACTACCGTTAATGCCATTTAAGTTTGCACAGCTCAATTGTTTATGCTATTTTCATAATAGCACTATTATTGATGCATATTGGACCCAGTTTTAATTTTGTTATGCTGAGATATTTTGTTGAATCTCAAAGAGCATTTTGGGTGCATGCTTATATTGCTGTATATTGTTGTGCACACTTATATTTATATGGCATACATTGGAGACATTTCGAACCCGTCTCATATTGTCATGAGATTTATTAGATCTCGTATAGCATTCAGGGTGGATGCTAGGGCCATTTGTTGGGAATTGCACTTGGTAATCTATCGGCATGCCATTTTGTTGTTGTGCATTCCTATTGGCTTATGTACCACTATTTATTGGGTCACGGGGAGATGAGTATCTCACATATATGATGTCAGTACTCCTTCGAATATGATTCTCTGCATTGTTGAGTGCTCGTTATTCCATATCGGACAATTTACTCGAGAGTGCGGGCTCAATTTTGACATAATATTGTGGCCACATATTGTGAATGAGTCTGGGGGATTGTTTCGTAAGGATTTGATTTATGTCATCCAAATGAGAGATTGTTGGATAATTTTGTGGGCTTACATAAATCAAATCGCATTTAATTTTGAATCCGGATTAATTGAATGTCAAAATTAATTAAAACCAATTATTTAAGCCCAAGTCAATTAAGATTATTGTTGTTATTGGGCTTATTGGGCCTATTGGGCCTACACATTGCTCATTGGTAGGTATTGTTATATATCTCTGTGTGTATGGACTTTGTTGCAATGGGTGGCTTAGCACATCACTTTTTAACATAGGAAGAGACCCCTCCTCCTAACCCTATATATAGGCGTTGTGGTCCCATTGAAACAGAACGCTATTTTGGTTCTCTAGGGAATAGGAGGAGCTCTCTCTCTCTCTCTCTCTCTCTTTGGCCTGGCCTTCCTTAGCCAGCTCCTCTCTTCTCTTTCTCTCCATAAATCCAGGATCAAAGAACGAAGGACAGATCGGATCGATCGTTCTTCATCGATTGAACCAGGTTCACTCACACCTAATCTTATTTATGATTTTGTTCTTGAATTACATGCTATAATCAAGATCAAATCTTGATCCAAGGGCGTTAAAATTCTTTCATGTGCTCCACTTCTACACTCGGTTGCCGCCACAATGCATTATGCTACATTGATTTGGCACAATTTTGGTTGTCTTTAGGCGTGAAAATTTCGAAGGAAAAAGAAAGGATGAGAAATTTTTTCAATTTAAGAAAATATATTCTAATAAAAGAATTTCCAAAAACTAAAAAGAATAAAATGATTGTTTATATATAACCTTTCTATCTCTTGAATGTTAGTCTAATAAATATTATATAACTCTCCAAATAGTTTAAAAAAAAAAAATCTTTCTCTTCTCCCTTTCGTCTAGTTAGTGCTGATGCTATGACGTGTATATCTAGTTAAGAGGTTTTGTTTTTTTTTCGCCTATTTGTTTTGTTTCAAAGCTTCATCCCAACTTACGATCTTCAATACTCCTTACGATCTTCAATGCTCCTTGAACTTTAGGCAGGAAAAAAAAAAACTTTCCACAATCAGTCCCCTCAATATCATGTCCAAATTTTGTTACTCCAACTAAGAACACTCTATAGATGAACAGCACATTTATACTGTGTCTGGAGGAGAAGAGAGTTTTTATAATTACGTGTCATGTATTAGCCTAACCAATGATTGCTCTTATATGATTATAATCTGAATATAATGTATGTGCAGCTATAACAGGTAATAAGATTAAAATAGAAATTTGGTTTCAATTAACTTTTTTTGCCCCAAAATATATTGAAATTTTGGTTTTGATGCCCTTGTAATTTTTTTTTTTTTTTTAGTAATGCTCAAGTTCCCATATTCTAAAAATAAGGATAACGCTGATACTTAAAAAGCGCAAAAAGTTGTGTTTTACATCCTTGCCACTTTCGTCATTTTGGGACTAAATATGTATATTTTCGAAATTTTCATCCTGAAGCCAAACTAAGATTTTTACAGCAATCAAATCCAATTGTTTTTCTTTTTCGGGATTGAAACATACTTGAGCCTAGAAAATTTATTAAATTTAAACTTCATTGTTTCGTTAAATTCCGTTCTTGATAAATAGAGCCTCTCCTAACCGTAAAAGTGATTACCATATATATTCATTCTCTATATCGTACTTATAGCAAGTTACACATAGGAAGATTTACTGTTAGTGGCTTCACTAAATGTCGTTCTTGATAAATTTAACCACCGTTTATAGTAATAGTGTTTACAACATATAATTTTTAGATGCCACACTGCGAAAAATTTATTCTTAGTTTACAATTTTATAAACATAATCCTAGGCATCAATTCCATATAACACAAAATAAGAAATTCCATGTCACTAATTGAATTAGACAACAATAGAAAAGGTTATGAAAACCAAGAATGATGCGTGGAATATGGTTTTCTATCATTCTGGCAGTCTTAGCTATCACATAGAATGAGCAAAATATAAGTAAATATTTTTTGTAACAGAACAAATACAAATTGCAACGAAGGAAACAGCTATAAAATCCAAGAATGATGCGTGGCGTACGGTTTTTCTATCATTCAGGCAATTCTACACATCAAAAGGAAGGAGGAAAAACAAACCAATATTTTTGGTAACAAAACAAATAAAAATTACAGCATCGACTTGTTCGTTAGCAGTCCGTTAAAAGTACAATTTACGAGCTGTAGCATTTTCTTACGGCAAAACTTGAACAACTTATGAAAAGATTTTAGATAAGAACTTTTGACCAGCCTAGCAGAAAATCTAAAGTTAGGATGTAGTGATGCACAATCACAAGGATAAGAAGTCATGGGCCAATGAATCAACACCAGAAGGCCATTTTAAGGAAGAGAGACGCTAATTAGAGAAAAAAGATAAGTTCTTATTACGAAAGACAACAAGAATATTAACTACGCTGCCTCGGCAAGCTAAAATTAGAACAGAGAAGTATGAAATTGAACATATAAAAGATGGCTCTACCTCCTGAAAAATACACAAGCTTCATTCAGGAAATGAAATTAAGCAACATGTCCAATCTAAGAATCGGAACATTGCTTATTGCATGTTCAGCGTTGCTCTGGGCATGTTCATTAGCAATAACTGTTGAGTATGATGCAAATGCCATCGTTATTAATGGAGAACGGAGAGTAATAATGTCCGGTGCAATACACTATCCACGTAGCACTGCACAGATGTGGCCAGACCTTATTCAAAAGGCCAAGGATGGTGGCCTTGATGCCATTGAAACCTACGTCTTTTGGGACCTCCATGAACCTGTTCGTCGCCAGTATGATTTCTCCGGTAATCTAGACTTCATCAAGTTTATAAAGAATGTTCAAGAAGCAGGGCTATATGTTGTGCTACGAATTGGTCCTTACGTATGTGCTGAATGGAACTATGGAGGTTTCCCAATGTGGTTACATAATTTGCCAGGGATTCAACTAAGAACAGACAACGCAGTTTATAAACAGGAAATGCAGACCTTCACAACAAAGATTGTGAACTTGTGCAAAGAAGCAGGATTGTTTGCGCCACAAGGAGGACCAATTATTCTAGCTCAAATTGAGAACGAATATGGCGATGTCATTAGTAAGTATGGAGAAGCAGGGAATGCCTACATCAAATGGTGTGCCCAAATGGCTGTAGCACAAAATATTGGTGTCCCGTGGATCATGTGCAAGCAAACCAATGCTCCGGCACCAATGATCGACACTTGCAATGGGCATTACTGCGACAATTTCAAGCCAAATAATCCCAAGAGCCCCAAAATGTTCACAGAGAACTGGGTTGGTTGGTTCCAGAAATGGGGTGAAAGGAAGCCACACAGGCCTGCTGAAGATGTAGCATTTTCAGTTGCACGTTTCTTTCAAAAAGGCGGCGTCTTACAAAATTACTACATGTATCATGGAGGAACAAACTTCGGGCGAACAGCCGGTGGCCCCTACATTATTACTGCCTATGATTATGATGCGCCGCTTGATGAGTATGGTAATCTAAACCAACCCAAATGGGGACATCTCAGAGACCTCCACGCTGCCATAAAGTTGGGAGAGAAAGTTCTCACCAATGGCACAGTTATTGAAAAGAAATATGGGGATTCGGTGTACTTGACTACCTACGCAAATAATGCTACCGGTGAAAAGTTTTGCTTCTTGAGCAACTCCCACAATTCCCGGGATGCTGAAGTCGATTTGCTACGGGATGGCAAGCACAATGTGCCTGCTTGGTCAGTTTCCATTCTCAAAGATTGCAGCAAGGAGGTTTTCAACACTGCTAAGGTCAAGGCCCAAACTTCCGTTTATGTTAATAAACCAGCTGCAGAAGGCAGCCCACTCAACTGGGCTTGGACATCAGACCCTGTGGAAGACACCCTCCAAGGCAAAGGTACCTTCAAAGCACCTCATCTTCTTGAACAAAAGGGAGTCACTGTTGATGCTAGTGACTACTTGTGGTACATGACCAAAGTTGTTATCAATGATACCTCCTCTTGGCAAAATGCGACTCTAAAAGTGAATACGACGGGTCATGTTCTTCATGCTTATGTTAATGGGAAATATATTGGCGCGCAGTGGGGCACGTATGACAAACTTGGATTTGTGTATGAAAAACCCATTGCTTTGAATCAAGGAACCAATGTCATAAGTCTATTGAGTGGAACAGTTGGGCATGCGCATTATGGTGCCTACTTTGATCTGCAAAATGCCGGCATTGTTGGCGGCCCTGTGAAACTTATTGGAAGTGACTCAAACACCACTTTGGATTTATCAACAGCAACTTGGTCTTACAAGGTTGGGTTAAATGGCGAGGCTAGAAGGTTCTTTGATCCCAAGTTGCTCAATGGGGTTCAATGGGACGTAAACAGTGCACCTGTTGGGAGGCCGCTAACTTGGTACAAGACCACTTTTGAGACCCCTAAAGGTACTGAATCAGTGGTCCTGGATATGCAAGGCCTTGGCAAAGGGCATGCTTGGGTTAACGGCCGAAGCATTGGACGTTATTGGCCAGCAATGCTAGCTAGCAAAACTGGATGCAGTGACACATGTGATTATAGAGGAGATTATGAACCTGCGAAGAAGTGTGGAAGTGGTTGTGGAGAGCCATCTCAAAGGTTTTATCATGTCCCAAGATCGTTCTTAAACGCAGACGCCAACACATTGATTTTGTTTGAGGAAATAGGTGGAAGCCCCTTCAATGTGTCTGTCCAGACAGTCACTCTTGGTACCATTTGTGCAACTGCAGATTACGGAAGCACCTTGGAAGTTGTCTGCCAAGGTGGGAAAACTATCTCAGAAATCCAATTTGCTAGCTATGGAGATCCTCAAGGAAAGTGCGGTTCGTTCCAAATAGGTGAATGGGAGTCACGTCGCAGCAAGGCTGTGGTTGAAAGAGCATGCCTTGGAAAGCAATCATGCTCTGTTAATGTGACAGGTTCCACATTTGGAATAACAAAAGCTGGGATTAATGGTCAGCTAGCTGTGCAACTCGTCTGCGATGGCTCTGATCCCACAATTGCACGTGTAGATAGGGTTAGGGTGTAATCATGCTTTTGATGTGTCTACACCTTTTGATGGGAGACAATCCTTCACCGTTATGTAATATTTTCTTTATATTCAATTAAATCTGATTGATAATCATTTTATACGCAATTTTCTTCTGTACGTCTGAAAGCAAATTTGTATATATAGTTTTTGGCTATATATTTGTAATCATATTTCAAGAATTTATGTCGAATATAAAGGAGTAATTTCATTTTCATTCCTTTCATGTTATCTTCCAATGTTTTAACAGTTCTGTTGTTCGTGCTTAATTTTTATTTTTTGTTGAAAAGTCGTTTCCATGTCGATGACAATAATTTCCTAATCAGCTCAGAAGGTATGTTAAACTAAGGGTAGTTTCACCAGTATCATAATTTACGATGACTATATCGATATCTTCAACTACTGCTAATTTTTTGTCACGAGTTTCGTTAACTTGAAATATAACTTAAAATAAGAAATACTCATAGTTAAATACATAGAACATGAGATTAAATTCTATCAACTAACTAATAAAGAATACAAGTGTCCTTTCAAAAATGAAAGTGCTGAAGAAATTTCTTAGATTAAGAAAAGCTAATCGCTATTTTATATTTACACTAAGATTATAATCAAAGTAATAAATCAGGGAATTAATTATAGCAAACTAAGATTTTTATTAATAACCAGCATTCAAGTTGGTTCATATGAACTCATTGTATTGAATGTCCAATCTAAATATTTTCCTATTAGACTCAGGTTATTCCTTAGAACAATCTTCTTACTATCATTAATAACGCTCCAAATCCTTCTAATCCATGTAACAATATTGTTTTTAACTAACTATATAACAAATAATTAATTTGATTTTGTCACATTCTGCACCTCATTATGTATAGGGACCACTTTCTTTTGTTTCCACTTAAGTTGACCCCCTTATTTCCCTTAATAACAGAATTGCCATTGACCTCATGCATAATTTCGTTCGTTGCAAGCTCATTATGTGAGTCACTCTCATAAACCAACAAATGCTAAAACCGACTCCCCTTGAATGCGCCCTTCGTAGTTTGTATCTTTTGAGATTGAGGCTGCGGTTTGTTCCTTTTTTTACGCGTCACAGTCAGCCACTCACCATGGATTTGCTGAGATTCAATTCCTACATTTTCGCAAGAAGAATTAGGGTTGACTAAGGCTCCTTTCTTACCCTCCACTCTCAAGGACTGCACCTACGGCTGATCCTTCTTCAACACTGCGGCTGTATTGACTCCTCCAAGATCAGCTCGTTTGGGACAATCTTTGGCATGATGACCATAGCATCCACAAGTAGCACATATGATATAAAGCCCTTAATACTTTAGCTTATGCCATTGATCATCGAAACAAACTTTGCCAACAATCGGTTGATCTAGATTGATTTCAATGCACATTCTTGTGGATTTTCCACGGGCAATATTAGAAGTATTAAAATCAATCTTAACCGGCTTGCCAATCATACTTGCCATTGACAAGAGAACGTCTTCATCATAGTAACACACATTCAAGAAAGGAATGCGAACCTAACTAGAGTAGAACCAATTTAGCAGAGCATGCAACAAAGTCCAGAGACCACAGACGAATGGAGAGGCAGTGATCAAACAACATCCATGGTTCTCATTCTACTACTTTGGTTTGATCATCTTCATTATCAAACTTGATAAAAAAGAAACCATAACCAAGATCAATAATCTCAAAACCTCCACATGGCTTCTAAAGCTTATTAAGTCTATCGTTCATTGCCAAAAAATCCACATCTTTGCCCAAGAGTTTCACCACCGATGCATCTTCCCATGGCGCACTCAATTCCTCACGGATAGAACGATCCAGGAAGATTGTTGGCAGAAGCCTATTACCTCCTTCAAGCTCTGTACATGCCAGTCTTTTCTGAAAGCAGTTACCTCTACTCCGTTTTGAAGAAACCCTTGTTTTATCCATCAGTTTCTCCTTAAAGGAGCTCATCTCAACCCTTTTTGCCCCCTTCGTCAGGAAGGAACAATGCAAGAGAAGTAGACATGAAAGTATGAAGGAAACCCAAGCAGAGAAAACCCTAGCAAAGAAAACCCCCTTCTAATTATTTAGCATAGATCTTAATACTAGGATAAATACAACTCTAATTTAGTAAAGAAAGGATCTCAAGTGGAGATTCCAGCATTTCTTATATAACTTCTATCTATAAGTTCATAAATCATATGATCTATGATAAAACATTATGGCGTTGTCTGATCTATATAATTGATCTCTCCTAATAGGATAAAACTTAATTTGTTGTTGTTGTTTTAATTGGAAATTGTTTTAAATACAAAATAAGCTATTTGGAATCAAGTGTGCTATTGAGACCAAAAGCTCACAGTTATAAACATCATCTTGTTTTTTTTTTTTTTTTTTTTTTGGGAGTGTTGTCAAGGAGCCTTTGAGCCCACCTAGTTTTATATTTAGAACTAGTTTGAATTAGTGTTTAAAAGTGATAGATATATAGCATCTAGTTTATGGTATATGAATTCTCCACCTTCCTATAAAGGTGTGTGTGGGTTGACCCAAAAAAAAAAAAAGTGATCAAACGTGAGCTTGACCAAAGGAGCTCTCCTGCAACCGGCTTGATTACTGCAGCCAATGAAAAAAAAAAAAGACATTTCCCAAGGCAGTTTTAACCAAAACTGTCCTTTCTTTTCTTTTGTTCAATGCACTTTCGCGTTGAATACTATCTAAATCAAAATGATAAAGTGAGGTTTGAGCGGTACTTCTGTATTCAAGATTTTCAGGTTCATTGTATTTAAATAATATTTATTTTGTCAAACTTATCTAAATAATATATATTTTATTCGTCAGTTTGGAGTTTATACAAACTTGGTGTGCATAGATCGAGCCAAGATCTTTATTAAACTTGAATCCAAATCCAATGGTTGCTCAAATTGATCCCAACTCTATAAGTAACCCACTAGAACCAACAAAATACTTGCTAATAGTCAATCCTATATATTTGTGTGATTGTTCTTAGTGGAGAAGTAAAAAGGCATGCTATTGTTAAAAAGAAAAATGAATACTCCTTGCATGCTTACCAAGAAAAGGGGCAAAAAAAAAAGAAGGGGGCGGGGGGGAAGGCTTTTGCAATGATCAAGGGATTCAAATTGTAGAAGTATCTATACAAGAATCAGATTCCAAGGAAGTATGCTACTAATGAAGATACAATCTCAGGAATTCTCAGTATGGGGCATATGAAATAGAAGAAGCAAGACTTTATGCATCTCATGGTTCAATGTTTGAGTCCCTTGCTACGTGAATAGTGAGAAGTACCTAGGAGAAGATTGGGACATTCTTTGCGTCTTAAGCTTGAGCAAAGGTAAAATAGCTGAAAACTCAACTAAGGAACACAAATTAAAGAAAATCACGGCAACGAATAGCTGCCTATTAAATATTAAGTAAGTTATTGATTTTCTAGCTACAATTGGCTCTGTGACGAGCATTGCAGAACACAACGAATTCGTATTGAAAAATGATAAATGGCATGAATGTGTATTCATGCAACGGCGCACGAAATAGGAAAATGAAAAAGAACCGTGTGCGTTTTGTTGATGATAAAATTTCTCTTTCCACTTGTTATTGCCTCTCTCCTCTTGTGATTGGGCAATGCACCCACTACTGACTTTTTGACGAAGAATTTTCGTGCCATGTATCGCTGCTCATTCGCATTTGATGGTTTTCTAGGGGAGAATACGACCTTTTAGGCCTTCACATCAAGAACTATTTGTGAGAGAAGAAATTTTCTCTCCCTCTTTTAGGTTATGTTTGATGAAGGAAATAAAATGGAATGAATGAAATTGAGAAGAAAGAAGTTGACTGAAAAAAAATAGAATAGATATACATTTTTCATAGGCATGTTTAAATAAAAGAAAAATGAGAGGAAAAGAAATAAAAGAAGAATTATTTTCTATTATTTGTTTATATAAAAAAATAAAAGGAAAGAAAAAAATAATGCTGTCAAATAATAATTTTACCCTTATGTTGTTATAAGTGGTATTTCAACTATATTAATTAATATCAAATAAAAAATTTCACTATTTTTAATTTAATAGTTTAAAATAATATCAATCTATTAAATCAAACTAATATTAATATATATAAATTATTCAAAATTATTTAAAATAAAACTAATATTTTTAGTTAATCCAATATTTAAAAAATATAACTTAAAAATATTTTTTATCAACTAAATAATATTAAAAATATTATTCATCTATTATTTAAACTCTTAATATAATATAAAAGAAAATCAAAACTTATGTAATATTCTATTTAAAATAAAATATCTATTTAAAATAAAATATTAGTAACCTAAAAAATTTAAAATTTTATATAACTTATTCTTTGGATTTTTTTTTGTATTTATTTTTAATAAAATAGTGATAGAGGAATTAAAATTATTTAGATAGAATTTTTAAAAGTATTGATTTGATAAAAAAAAGATAAAAAAAGGGAGAGATCACATAACACTTTAAGTGATGTTGTACACCGTAGTCCCTCCCCTTCTTCCTCCTTTCATTTTGGACGTCTCTTTCGTCGCTCTCCTTCTCTGTTGCAGCGGTAGCATCGACACAGGAAGGAAGGTGGCAGCAGCACATGATGGGAGGAAGGCAAGACAAGCGGCAGTGGCAACATAGGAAGACAGCGTAGGCGAAAGGCAAGATTGGAACAAAAAATTACATCCCCATTCTCCATCAATTTTTTTGCTTGGTTGAGGGGGGAAAATTTTACTATTTTGATGGATCCCACTACCTGTTTTGTATTATTCAATTTTTCCATCTCTATTTTTCCCTCCGACCAAACAAAGAAAATCCAACCCTTTCCCTCTTATTTCTTTTCTCTCCCTCTCCTTTCTTCCAAAATCCCTCCAACCAAACAAACCCTTAGTGATTGTGTCATTATTCACCTGATGAAGAAAGTTGTAGATAGAGGCTTTCTCTAATAAAATTTACACAACAAATTTAAAAGAAAAAAAAATATAAAGCCTTATGTGAATATTTCCTACTTCATAAAGAGAAAAATATTTTCCTATTTCAAGAAAGAGTACTATTATTCTCTCCTCATATTTAGAGAAAAATTGTAATTTTTTATGACACAATGAAAGATTTGTTTCTTATTTGAGGCTTTGCTTTTATTAAAGAGGTGGTCCATTAAATTAGATATGTCTATTTCTCTATGCAATTAGATGGCAACAAGGGATTATTGGGGGCTGGGTCAAATAGAAGGGGACAGTTTCATATACATGGTGAATCATGGTTCAAATTTCAATTGAAAGAGGTATTTGCATTTAGTGCTCACTTGTGTTTTGAATAGGATTACCTTTATTGAAGAATACTTATGGGAAACTAGAAAAAAAATATAGCAACATGGGTCCAACATGTTGAATCAACATGCTCAACCAGTCACTTTTAGCAAATTGGATTATATATTTGAACTTGTCTAACCGGTGGGTTAAAGTGGGACAGGATGGCGAATTTTTTTTTCTAATATTTTTTAAGGAATAAAAAATTTAATATGATTACAACACATAACACATAACACAAAGAAGCGGCCACCTCCCTCCCCTATCTTTTTGTTCACTCCATCATCTTCACTCTCTCTTCGATCCTTCTTCCATCAGCAGCTCTTCTCTCTCTCTCTCTTCCCCAATTTTCTCTTTGATCATTATTTGACTGTAGAGTTTATGTTTCTAGCATAAGTAATGCAGGTTAAATGTGATTTCAAGGATTACATGGAACCAGAATTTGGTCAGATTATGTTTACCTACATAGACGCTTCTAGTTTCTTTTTTTTTTTTATTTACTTTTTATCAAATTCTTCCCCAATAAAACTAATTGTTCATAGCTGTATATATGTAACATTGGCGGAATGATGGTTCATTTTGTCGCATGAATAATAAATCGCCAATAAAAATAAACAGGAAATGGAAGAAGTTAAGTGCAATTCGTGATTTGTAGTGTAGTTTATGGGTTTCTTGAAAAACTCATTCTTGAGATAATTGGATACTGCAGAAATATGCACTCTCGGGAAATTTTCAAAACATGAGGGGTGTTGTTCAGATTGATGGATCATATCCCCAAGCCTCGATTAGCCTCTAACCCATTCTATTTTTATTTTTCACTTCTTGGAATTCATTAAGATTGCAAAAACACTTTCTCCACTATTACTCATTCTGATACGGCAGTGTATATATATACAAGGGGTTGGTGCTCACCTATAGAGATTAATGCACCACACCATATACGATAGTATCCAACCTACAACAAACTAAATCTGATAGTGTGGGAGTGGTATGAGAAGGTTGTATGGAGAGGGGAGGGAATGAATCCTCTCATTTAAAATTGTCACATGATGTTGTCATATGTAAATTTTTTATCATTAATTAGATTTATTTGTAGGCCCTATATATATATGACCCCACCTTATGGTAAAAATCTACACGTGACAAGATCATATAAAATTTTTACATGAGAGAATCCATTTTTAAAGAAGAGAACAAATTCTATTACAATAATCTAAACAACAGTTGGTGGATCAGTAATAAGCACTTTGGTTCCATATTAGGATAAGAATACAAGCTCAAACTCCGAGAAATGGATTTATTAGCGGGGGGGAAGTAATTGTGAATGCTCTATCTTCTAGAATTACGAAAATAATATCTTTTACAATTTTCCTAGCGATTCAAATAGCAAATAAAGAAAAATTAACTCAAATGCTTCAAATGTCCATTAGCGAGGAATGCGATTCTATCACCCCTGCCCCCACCACAATTGAGAGGGTGATAAACATTATCATTCCTAGCTTGAAAAGAAGGCATATGAAACTAGCAACGGGCAAAGTGCATAGCTATCAGAAGTGCATATTTAGATTGGATATTCAATGCAATACGTTCATATCAAACAACTTGAATGCTTATTATTAATAAAAATCTCAATTTGTTATATTTAATTCGTTAATTTATTACTCTAATTATAATCTTAGCATAAATATAAAACAACAATTAGATTTTCTTAATTTGAGGAATTTCTTCAGCACTTTCATTTATGAAAGGATACTTGTATTCTTTATTAGTTCATAAAATTTAATCACATGTTCTATGTATTTAAATATGAATATTTTTTATTTTAAAATATATTTTTAAGTTAATGGTATACGTGAAAAAAAATTAGTAGTTAAAAATATCAATATACTTATACAAAAATAAGGGTAGTAGGGAAACTATCTTTAATAGTTATAGAACTAAATTTAAGATGATAGAAAGGTTATATGATAAAATATCATTTTATTCTTTTTAATTTTAGCAAATTCTTTTGTTAGAATATATTTTATTTAAATGAAAAACTAACTCATCCTTCCTTTTTCCTTCAAAATTTTCTCTCCCAAACGCAACCAAAATTGTCCAAATCAATGTAGTACAATGCATTGAGGCGGCAACTGAGTCCCGACATGAAGTGCAAAAAGGATATTGTAGAGGTTGAGGAATCTATTTCAGAATGATGTGCGCAAGGCCAAGTCTCCAATGCTAATGCTGATTGTGCAATTATAGCTTGGTAAGTGAAGGTTGATCAGCTCATATAATTTATTAATTTTGGTTTGATGTCATCATTTGGTAAAAGGAAAAACATTCGAAGCGATGATATAATTTACACCTTAGCCTAAAGCATCATGAACTCCTCCTAATGTAGACCACGTGTCTTAATTCATTAGTCTAACTTAGTGGGTTTTGATATCTTTCAATTTGAAGGGTAGTTGGATGAATGACTAAGAAGTAACTAAGGATCACCGATCTTATGTCATGTATTGGGATATGTTTGAGGCGACTGGAAGTAAAGCAATATTGAACATGAAATTCAAGCATGTGAGGGTCTCAGAAGAGCTAAGTTGGCCACTTATAGTATCCTTATATGGAAAATTTTCATTGCTTTAGAAATATATGAGTACATATATATGTGTGTGTGTGTATGCAATATTTTGTGTTTTCTTCTTTTATAAAGGTTGATTATATGGGTAACTTACATTGATAAAGAATAGTTTGTTTCCTTCTATTATAGTTCTTTTCAATGTACCAAGAAAAAAGGGGAGGTTAAAAAGAAAAAAGTAAAAAATAGACAAGAAATAATGGCAACAATTATAGTTAATTAATATTAGTTCATAAGCATTAGCTATTAGTTATATAGTTAGTTTTTAACAATATTGTTGCTTGTCTTAGAAGGACTTGAAGCGTTGTTGATGATAATAAGAAGATTGTTTTGAGGAATAACTTGAGTATAAAAGGAAAGTATTTGGATTGAACATTTAATGGAATGAGTTCATATAAAAAAAAATTGAATGCTCATTATTAATAAAATTCTCGATTTGTTATATTTAATTCCTTAATTCATTGCTTTGATTATAATCTTAGGATAATGTAAAATAAAAATTATATTTTCTTAATTTGATGAGGAATTTCTTCGACGCTTTCATTTTTGAAAGGATGCTTTATTCTTTGTTAGTTAGTTGATAGAATTTAATCATATGTTTTATGTATTTAAATATGACTTTTTTTATCTAAATTGTATTTTAAGTTAATGGTACCTGTGACAAAAAATTAGTAGTAGTTAAAGATATCGATATATTTATCTAAAATGATGGTACTGGAGAAACTAACTTTAATTTAGTATAACTTTTGAATTGATTAAGAACTTATTATCATCGATATAGGGAAACAAATTTTCAACCAAAAAAACAAAAATTAGCATGAACAACAGAACTGTTAAAACATAGGAAGATAACAAATGAAAGGAATGAAAATGAAATTACTCCTTTATATTTGAAATAAATTCTTGAAATGTGATTAAAATATACAATCAAAATACATATAAAAATTGCCTTTCACATGTACCAAAGAAAACTACGTATAAAATGATTATCGATGAATATAAAGAAAATATTACAAACCAATTAAGGATTGTCTGATGTCAAATAATTTGGAAAGGCTCAGGAACTACCCATAAGACAAAGAGCATTGAAGAGCATAATTTGGAGTGAAGCTTTCAAGCACAAAACAAATAAGGGGAAAAAAAAATTTGTTGACCAGATCTGAACATCTTAGTTGCGATATCCTAGTCTTAGATGAGTCTTAAAATGTGCTTAAGGCCTTGGGATGAGTCGGGAGTGGTTTAGGTTGATTAGTTTTGGCGTCCTGAGGTCATGCTATAGCATAGTAAATTATGCTAAAGTGCGAGGGACTTTGAATGGTGTTGGCCCATTTTGTGGCTTTCATTATAACACAAGAGGTTGTGCTATAGCATAGTGGGCTGGTACAAATATGTAAGATGGGGCTGAAAACCCCATTTCTTCCTTTTCCTTCTCTCTAAGTTGAAAATCGCTTTTCTTCTCTCTAAAATCATCTTCTTCTATCCCAAATCTTTAATCGTAAAATCCTACACCAAATCACTTTCTTCCTCATTCACCCAACCTCAAACCCTCTCAAACCTTCTCTCTCTCTCTCTCTCTCTCTCTCTCTCTCTCTTTCTCTTCCCCCTAAAATCCCATTGTTGGTGACGTTGAGCACTGGGTTGTTGGAAGACAAGAGACCCAAGAGGCCAAGACTCCCATTGGGTTTTTCTCTTCTTTGGGGCATCAAAGGTAGTTCCTTAGCCCCAAGTCTTCCTCTATGTATGATTCTACCTCATTCCCATCATGAGTTTGCTTTGGGTAGGAAATACATGAACTTAGGGTTTTGGCTTTTAGGGGGGTTTTGGGTGTTGAGTAGTTGCATGTTAAATCATGACTTCAATAGCTTATAATTGTTTTTGTTGTTGTTGTCATGTTTATGGTGCTAGACTCCTCCAAGAATTGTTCTCTTGGCTCCGTGACTACATGGAGTTAATTTCTGCCTCGTGGGTTAAGTCTCTGAGTAGATAATATATCTCTAGCTTGTTTTTTATAGTGTATCTTACCTCATATGTGCATAAGAGTGGTTTGATAGATTTTGATATTATGGTTCAACTCTTGGCAATTTGTTTTATGTAGTTAAATTCCTTCCTTACTTACTTATGCTTTTATATCTAAAACATTACACATTAGACAATAACATATTTTCTATGAGTATTATGGGAATAATATTGTAAGGATTGAATTTGGTTGAAATATGGTTGGTGTAAATTGCTTGAATTAGAAAAGAATATGAAACTAAGGAGAAATCTCCTGAATTATCTACTGCATGTTTAAGAGATTTTGGTGTTCGAATCTATTCAGAAAAAATATGCTAGCTATTTAGTTATATAATGTTTTGTAGTTAAAAGCTTTTGCT
This sequence comes from Pterocarpus santalinus, assembly GCA_031439595.1. Lineage (NCBI taxonomy): Eukaryota > Viridiplantae > Streptophyta > Magnoliopsida > Fabales > Fabaceae > Pterocarpus > Pterocarpus santalinus. The sequence goes on from CM062523.1 coordinate 8,998,772, forward strand.
AAAGTTTAAGACAAGATATGTAGCTAACGATAATAGGCATTAGCCTTGGTGTACCTTAACCAGTTATTTACCACTCAAGAAGTGATGCATGATGATTATGGGGTCACACGAAGGAATGGTTGCTTAAATAGGATCGTAACTAACTATCCTAGAATATAGAACTTCTGCTATACATACACGTGCACGAACGCGCGCGCACACGCACACACACACACACACACCTACATATATAGTTTTGAAATTAAAAGGTTTTGGGAAAGTCTACGATAGAATCTATAGGTAACAATAGCAAGCATTAGCCTTGGTGTACCTTGATTAATTATTTACATAGCCACTCAAGAAGTGGTGCGCGATGATTACGGGGTCACATGAAGGAATGACTTCCTAAGTAGATCCTAACGAACTATCTTGCAATAGATAACTTCCACTTATTGTTGTAGATTCCTATAATATTTGTAAAGTACCTATCTTGATATAACTACTTTATTTAAAATTGTGGTTTCTTGTTTATGTTTAGTTTATACCTATATATTTTTATTATATTTGACCAATGCCCCACATGGGCTATGGATACTCCATTTGTCACTGAGTTACAAAACTCATTTCGTTGCCCTTCCTCTTTTCAGATACAGGTGCCAATTTGAGATCCAATCCTCTTGCTCCCCAGTAGTCATACTTTCACTCTAGTGAGCCCTTTCTTGTTCAAAGGCAAGTCTTTTGTGATGGACCCACTTTTTTATGAATTCTATAGATGTGTCTTAATGCTCCACAATGTCACTCCATCCTTTGTTGTTTATGCTTGTATTGAAGTTGATGTATTTTAAGTATGAAGAATGTATTTCAGATATGTAAACTTATTTAAATACGTATTTGTTATCCTAGTTGACAGTGGGTTAAAGTATTAACATTATTGATTGAGATTATGTTTTCTTGTGGATTCTAGACAGGTGATTGGAATTATGCTTTTACATCTGAATTTGTGCCCTGTGGGAGATGCATTTTGAGAATGTATGGATCCCCAATATCTTGCATGTATGCTGCTTATTGCAAGAAGAGGATTCGTATTTGGGAATTGACCTGAATACAAAGGAGACTCTATTTATTTTTCTAGTAAATTTATATGTTAGACTTGCTAGGGGATGACTTACCCTATGTGCCAATCATAGCTCAGGTTAGCTTGTGACATTGGCATTAATAGTAATTAGACAAAAAGTATAGGAAAAAGATTTTTTTTTTTTTAAATTTGGAGAGTTATATAATATTTATAAAACTAAAACTAACATGATAGAAAGGTTATATGATAATCTATCATTTTATTCTTTTTTATTTTTGGGAATTCTTTTATTAGAATGTATTTTCTCAAAATGAAAAACTTATTTGTGATATCTCGTCAAAATAATACTTAATTGATGGTAATAATATAAAACAATTAATCATTCTAGATATATTAAAATAAAATAATTAATTATGCCCTAGATTACCTTGTCAGCTAATTGTATCAAATAAAGACAATAGAAATTCCAAATTTAAAATGTAATCAACAAAAGTAGTGGCAAAATGGTAATTATACTTTAAAGAAAGACAAAATAATTCGATGAAATATAAATTCAAACATGTAACTATAAAATCTCCTAAAATCATAGTGACAATCAGTTAATTATAGAGTGTACCTTGTCAATTAATCCATTAATCAAAGCATAATTATATTTCTAAATAAAGGAATAAATTAAGAAATTTATTAGGTCTTGATAAAATTTTGCCTTGTCCGTTTGACCCTAAATATTGTAAATAATCAGTAGAAAATATATTAGAATTTTTCTAGGTAATTAGTAATTTTTATCTAATTTAAAAAGAGCCTGAAGTTCAATAAAAATTCAAGAAAAATAGAAATAAGTCTCAAAAAAGTATGCAAATTTTTCTGTAGCTTAATCACACTATAATTACTGTAAAAATTAAAAGTGTGAATTTTTTAATTTGTTTGTGTAATTTCTTAATTTTGGGTATTAAAAAGTGAATTAAAGGATTAAGAATAATTAAATAAAATTAGGAAAATTATGGAGAAAAATTCTAGAAAATTAGGAACATGATTAGAATAATTAATATGATCACATATAATTTTGTGACTAATTTTAAGTAAGAGTGAGATAATTGTCTAAATTTACCATGATTAACATAAGGAAATGTAGTAAGAATTAGGAAAAGAATAAATGAAATAAAGAAGATATATTTATCTCATAAAAAATAAGAAGCAATATCAACCTTTGATCTTAGCCATGTGTCAATCCATGATGAAGACTTAATGGAGAATTTGTCTGAATTCCATTTCTTTTAGAATTAAAGAAATTGTGAATAGTTGTGCCGGTGCTACTTTGTGCGGCTTTAACTTTTGATAGTAGAGAAACAAAAATAACATCTTCTCCTCCCTTGCAAGGCCATCATGCGCTGCCCATCGAGAAAAATAGAGTGTTGCCTTTGTTTTATTTTCAGAAACCAAAATTTAAGATAAATAGACAACTTACTTTGTAAGTTGTCATTAAATAATACTATGGAGGAGAAACAAAAGCTCATCCCCTTCCCCTTCAGAAAGGCAGCCGTGGGTAAGCTAGAAGAGCTAGAAAGAGTGAAATTTTTCTTCTTCATCATATCATTTCTGAACATCAGGAGAAAGGAGTTTGAGAGATACACTTGAAAGGTCAATCTTGTATTCTTGGAAGCTTGAATCTTGGAGCCTTTGAAGCCTATTGTCACGCCACCATCATCACCTTTATTCATCACTCTTGTCTTCTTCTTGTTGGGTTTAGGGTTCTTATATCTTCTTTATCCTTCTTAATCCTCCCAAGTTTTCTTTCAGTTTTCTTTCGATGCTTGTATTTCTCATTTATGCTCTCTTATGTTCTCTTTGTATAGTGTTGATGAAATTTGATGGAAGAGCCATGATGTTGATGCTGTGATTTGTCTTCTTTTCCTTTTATTTTGATAATTCTTGATAGATGATTGGTGTGGGTGCTTGAAAGAGGATAAGAACTATAAGTATATATGGGTGTGGGTGTTGCTGAGACAAGAAAACCGATTCTATTTTCAATTAATCACCCCATCAAACCTGGGTATGTGTTGTAGTTGACATCTTGATATATAAACCTGATGAAGTTTTACCTTAAGTTTCTTGAATTAGGATCTATCTAGGACTTGGACACAAGAAATTTGATCAAACCAAAAATAAATTTACGTAGAAATGGGGCTCCAAACATCTTGTTAGAAAGGATTCGTATCTTACGTTACAGACCTTGAAATTGAGTAATTCCAAAACGAGCTGAACGTACACTCTCTGAAACTCAATTTAGACTCAAGAATCATCTAAAAACAATATTTATAACTCGAGATATGAGTAAGAGTTAATTGAGACGAATTCTAGGAAATTGATGAAAAAGAAACAAGATAAAAATGGCGTCACAAGCCTAGTTTAATAAGCTAAGAAGAATCGCTATAAGAATTGGAGGATTCTTGATAAGATCAAAAGATACAAGGAAGAACCCTAGTAAAGTAAAACTCACAATTTGTGCAATACACATATTCTGCTCTCTGTATTGATCTCCAAAGGTTTTAATACAAATCAGTTTAAGAGTTTGCCCCTGAGGCTTAACAAAACTAAAAAGCAAAACCCCTTAACATAAGTATTATTGATATGTTCCAATGGTTAAGGAGACATATTTAGCCTCAAGTGCTTGGATTCTAATCTTGCTACAGATAATTATATTTTTTTTATCACAAAAATAACAATAGAAAAATAAAATAAAAACAGTCCCAAAAAAAAATAACTAAAGTCTTGCAAATTCAGATTGACTCTTTGGGCTTTTTTCCTCTCATTCGAAATGGGCTATGTATGTGTAAACCCTGAGATTCATGTCTTGGGCATCATTTGGATATTTGGCTTCAAATTGTGGTTGGGCTTCAAACAGAGAGATAATCACGTGTTTGACAGCTTCTTGGGCCTTCCTTGCTCTAGCTCTTGTCATGGATCCTCCTAGGCCTTGTATTGGATCTTGAGCTTGAGTCCGGGCTTGGGCTTGGATCTTGGTGTCCTCATCATCCTGTAAAATTTCTTGATTTTCTAAGTTGATTTGCTACTCTCAAAAATTGGAGGAAGCTAACTTGCCGAAAATAAAATCTGTCCCTGTATGAAGCCCGATTTTATTTTTAATTATTTATCCTATCAAAGCTATGTTTTTTCAGCTAAAATTTTTATATGTTGTAGTTGACAGCTTTGTCTATTTATCTATAAAATTTCATAATTTTCTGAAGTGATTTACTAATTTTAAAAATTAGTGACACACAATGCTGTGCTGGAAATTCATGTCATGTCTATTGGATCAGCCGAATCTATGACATTTATTTACCGAAACAAATCTTTGTGTTTTAATATGATTTTTGACTATGTTAAAGTTAACATCTTAATATGCTTAACTGAAAATTTTCAGAGTTTTCAGAAGTGATTTACTATTTTAAATGATTCATGATATACACTGCTAAGTTGTAAGTTTATGCTGTCTCTGCTAGAACATCCAAATTGTTTGCATTTAATTATTGTATCAAATCTATATATTTTAATTTGATTTTTGGATATGTTTAATTAACACCTTAATGTACTTATCGATAAATTTAAATGATTTTCTGGAGAGATTTGCTATTTTTAAAAATTGGACATATACAGTGAGTTGCTGAAAAACCTATAATTCTGCTGGACTCTTGAGCCTGTTTGTAACAATTTGAATGTAAATATATGTTATGGCTCTATGTGTATGATTCGGCCCATGTGGGATTTACAGGATAGAATGAGTTGATCTATGATATATCATGTTTTCTCTTAATATTGTGTGTATGAGATAATTTTGGTGATTTAATTTTGTTGACATGGATGTGTATGATGCATGTGGCACTCTTGTGTGTGATTCTGAATTTTCATGATGTGTGTAGAAACATGACATGGTTACATGAATTATTATTATGTCACAAGCGCAAGAATAAGAAATGAAATGCAAAGCACAATAAATGTGTACCATGCATGCATAAGAATGAGAAATGAAATGATATAAGAATTGAGATCTGAAATAGATGACTGGGTTGATGCCTGGGACCATAGTTGGATAGCTATGGTTTATACATGAGAAATTAAGGCTTGCCTGGAAAGGAGGATGACCATGGATGCCGAGATTGATGCCTGCGTCTATGGCCTGCAGTGGTATTCATGATCCGGCCTTACGGTGAGGATATGTGTCAAGGGATGCCCTGATAAAGAGTTCTTGGTCAGATTATGGCATATGGTGGGTGGGGGCCACAAGTGATTTCCCTCCTGCTAAGAAAGAAAGTGAAAAGACCAATAAAATAAAGCAAAGTGCATCATTTCTGCATTGCAGATCACAGAGAATGTGGTTGGCACCCCTGGATGCTTTTTCATAAATTCTAATGATTTGTTCGTCAGCCCCGAGGGAGGATTTGCCATTAGTTAGTTTCCTCTGACGTTTATGCATTATGTCCTAGTTGCTCCATGCATTTCCAATTACTGTTTTCATGCATGATATCATAATTGTCTCATGCGTCCTATCTTAATGTTGTATACATCCATTTAATTATCTTACTTATATCTTGGATTGCTTCATATACTATGGGTCACTATTTTCTATAAACCCAATTAGGTGTTTTCCAAGATTTAATTATGTGAATATGGCTTAGGTATGCTGGTTGTGTATTATTTTGTGTGTGTGTGTGTATATATATATATATATATATATATATTGAATGGCCTTTGCAAAATTGGGAGTTTTTGGGTGCTCGACACACCCTTGAAAGTTTCGCCCCAGTTGAGATTAGTATCTCATTCCCTTTTTCTTGGTGCTTCCAAATATGAGAAAAGGAACACACAGGGTGGGCACTTGCACTCATAAGATTGCTGCTGACCTGAGGAAGCATTTTCTAAATGTAAATTTGTTGCATTAGTGTATTGGAGGCAGTGATCACAGAGATGTATACGTATTTTTGTGTTGGGTAGTTAAGCAATTTGAGTTCATAGATAATTGTACTTATGATCATGTATGCGATAACTGGTAAACTGGCCTAACGAAATTAGTAAATATGAATGTACACAATAAATGACTTTAGCAAACCCAAAACGTTGCAGACTTCAAGTTAATTAACTTTTGCATGATAAAAGAGTAAGAAAAAGTGGTAAGAAATGCTAGTTAATCATTAATTGGGTAATTAAGGAAGAAATTTTTTTTAGGTTAAATCAATAATTAACTAGTAGGGTGTTACATTACTTATTGTATTCTTCCTTCTTCCTTCAAAATTCTCTCTTCCAAAACAACCAAAATTGTGCCAAATCAATGTAGCACAGTGCATTATGGCGGCAACTGACTCTCGAGGTGGAGAGGAAAGAGGATGTTGTAGAGGTTGAGGAAGCAAATTCCAAATGATGTGTTCAGGGCCAAGTCTCCAATGCTAATGCTAATTTTGCAGTTAGAACTTGGTAAGTGAAGGTTGATCAGCTCATATAATTTATTTTTTTCGATAGTTAATGATAACAATGCTCGACCCATTCAAAGAAGGGGAGCAACCAAAACAGGACAACAATGCAAATTTTGGTACATCTACAAGGCAGTACACAGCACAGAACCTTACAAACCAACGGCTTTAGAGACACCTAATGAACCCTACAGAAACAAAGCCTGTGCCTATGCCTACTATCTTGCCATGACTCCTGAGACTATCATAGCCAAGACGCATACACCAGAACTCCAAATCTGATTCAAAACAATTGAGCTCCTCTGCCGCACACTGCACTGATTGATGTAACGCACTGACTGATTCTACTGCTGAAGAGTTCGCTTAATTCTTCCTTTGCTTTCTGTTGCCTTCTTTCCTTTTCTGCTTCCATCCCTCCATTCTCTTCTTTTGATTCGTTGTTGTCATTTTGTAAAAAGAAAAACATTCAAAGCAATAATATAATTTACACCATAGCCTAAAGCATCATGAACTACTCCTAATGTAGACCGCATGTCTTCAATTTATTAGTCTCACTTTGTGGGTTTTGAAACCTTTCAATTTGATGGGTAGCTATCAAGAAGTAATTATGGATCACCGATCTCATGTTATGTGTTGGAATATCTTTAATGCAACTAGAAGTGAAGCAATGTTGAACATGAAATTCAAGCATGGGAGGGTTTGATAAAAGCTAAGTTGACAATTTACAGTATTTCTATATGGTTGATGTGAAAATTTTCGTTGCTTTACAGATGTATTTCATATACAGATATAATATATTTTGAATTTTCTTCTTTTATAAAGGGTTGATTATATGAGTAACTTTCATTAATAAAGAATGGTTCGTTTTTTCTGTAATAGTTCTTTTCAGATGCACAGAAAAAAAATAATAATAATAAAGGAGGAGGTTAAAAAAAATGGCAAAGGCAAAAAGGATAAGAAATAATGGCAACAATTATAGTTAATTAATAGCAGTTCATTAACATTAATTATTTGTTATATAGTTAGTTAAAAAAAATATTGTTACATGGATTAGAAGGATTTGGAGCGTTATTAATGATAGTAAGAAGATTGTTCTGAGGAATAACCTGAGTCTAATAGGAAAATATTTAGATTGGACATTCAATACAATGAGTTCATATGAACCAACTTGAATGCTGGTTATTAATAAAAATCTTAGTTTGCTATAATTAATTCCCTGATTTATTACTTTGATTATAATCTTAGTGTAAATATAAAATAGCGATTAGCTTTTCTTAATCTAAGAAATTTCTTCAGCACTTTCATTTTTGAAAGGATACTTGTATTCTTTATTAGTTAGTTGATAGAATTTAATCTCATGTTCTATGTATTTAACTATGAATATCTCTTATTTTAAGTTATATTTCAAGTTAATGAAACTCGTGACAAAAAAATTAGCGGTAGTTAAAGATATCGATATAGTTATTTTAAATCATGATACTAGCGAAACTACCCCTAGTTTAACAAACCTTATGAGCCGATTAGGAACTTATTGTCATCGATATGGGAAGCGAGTTTTCAACAAAAAATAAAAATTAAGCACGAGTAACAGAACTGTTAAAACATTGGAAGATAACAAATGAAAGGAATGAAAATGAAATTACTCCTTTATATTCGACATAAATTCTTGAAATGTGATTACTATTATACAGCCAAAAAATTACATATAAAATTTTGCTTTCAGACGTACCGAAGAAAACTGCGTATAAAACGATTATGAATCAGATTTAATTGAATATAAAGAAAATATTACATATGGGTGAAGGATTGTCTCACATAAAAAGGTGTAGACACATCACAAAGCATGATTACACCCTAACCCTATCTACACGTGCAATTGTGGGATCAGAGCCATCGCAGACGAGTTGCACAGCTAGCTGACCATTAATCCCAGCTTTTGTTATTCCAAATGTGGAACCTGTCACATTAACAGAGCATGATTGCTTTCCAAGGCATGCTCTTTCAACCACAGCCTTGCTGCGACGTGACTCCCATTCACCAATTTGGAACGAACCGCACTTTCCTTGAGGATCTCCATAGCTAGCAAATTGGATTTCTGAGATAGTTTTCCCACCTTGGCAGACAACTTCCAAGGTGCTTCCGTAATCTGCAGTTGCACAAATGGTACCAAGAGTGACTGTCTGGACAGACACATTGAACGGGCTTCCACCTATTTCCTCAAACAAAATCAATGTGTTGGCGTCTGCGTTTAAGAACGATCTTGGGACATGATAAAACCTTTGAGATGGCTCTCCACAACCACTTCCACACTTCTTCGCAGGTTCATAATCTCCTCTATAATCACATGTGTCACTGCATCCGGTTTTGCTAGCTAGCATTGCTGGCCAATAACGTCCAATGCTTCGGCCGTTAACCCAAGCATGCCCTTTGCCAAGGCCTTGCATATCCAGGACCACTGATTCAGTACCTTTAGGGGTCTCAAAGGTGGTCTTGTACCAAGTTAGCGGCCTCCCAACAGGAGCACTGTTTACGTCCCATTGAACCCCATTGAGCAGCTTGGGATCAAAGAACCTTCTAGCCTCGCCATTTAACCCAACCTTGTAAGACCAAGTTGCTGTTGATAAATCCAAAGTGGTGTTTGAGTCACTTCCAATAAGTTTCACAGGGCCGCCAACAATGCCGGCATTTTGCAGATCAAAGTAGGCACCATAATGCGCATGCCCAACTGTTCCACTCAGTAGACTTATGACATTGGTTCCTTGATTCAAAGCAATGGGTTTTTCATACACAAATCCAAGTTTGTCATACGTGCCCCACTGCGCGCCAATATATTTCCCATTAACATAAGCATGAAGAACATGGCCCGTTGTACTCACTTTTAGAGTCGCATTTTGCCAAGAGGAGGTATCATTGATAACAACTTTGGTCATGTACCACAAGTAGTCACTAGCATCAACAGTGACTCCCTTTTGCTCAAGAAGATGAGGTGCTTTGAAGGTGCCTTTGCCTTCGAGGGTGTCTTCCACAGGGTCTGATGTCCAAGCCCAGTTGAGTGGGCTGCCTTCTGCAGCTGGTTTATTAACATAAACAGAAGTTTGGGCCTTGACCTTAGCAGTGTTGAAAACCTCCTTGCTGCAATCTTTGAGAATGGAAACTGACCAAGCAGGCACATTGTGCTTGCCATCCCGTAGCAAATCGACTTCAGCATCCCGGGAATTGTGGGAGTTGCTCAAGAAGCAAAACTTTTCACCGGTAGCATTATTTGCGTAGGTAGTCAAGTACACCGAATCCCCATATTTCTTTTCAATAACTGTGCCATTGGTGAGAACTTTCTCCCCCAACTTTATGGCCGCGTGGAGGTCTCTGAGATGTCCCCATTTGGGTTGGTTTAGATTACCATACTCATCAAGTGGTGCATCATAATCATAGGCGGTAATAATGTAGGGGCCACCGGCTGTTCGCCCGAAGTTTGTTCCTCCATGATACATGTAGTAATTTTGTAAGACGCCGCCTTTTTGAAAGAAACGTGCAACCGAAAATGCTACATCTTCAGCAGGCCTGTGTGGCTTCCTTTCACCCCATTTCTGGAACCAACCAACCCAGTTCTCTGTGAACATTTTGGGGCTCTTAGGATTATTTGGCTTGAAATTGTCACAGTAATGCCCATTGCAAGTGTCGATCATTGGTGCCGGAGCATTGGTTTGCTTGCACATGATCCACGGGACGCCAATATTTTGTGCTACAGCCATTTGGGCACACCATTTGATGTAGGCATTCCCTGCTTCTCCATACTTACTAATGACATCGCCATATTCGTTCTCAATTTGAGCTAGAATAATTGGTCCTCCTTGTGGCGCAAACAATCCTGCTTCTTTGCACAGGTTCACAATCTTTGTCGTGAAGGTCTGCATTTCTTGCTTATAAACTGCGTTGTCTGTTCTTAGTTGAATCCCTGGCAAATTATGTAACCACATTGGGAAACCTCCATAGTTCCATTCAGCACATACATAAGGACCAATTCGTAGCACAACATATAGCCCTGCTTCTTGAACATTCTTTATAAACTTGATGAAGTCTAGATTACCGGAGAAATCATATTGGCGACGAACAGGTTCATGGAGGTCCCAAAAGATGTAGGTTTCAATGGCATCAAGGCCACCATCCTTGGCCTTTTGAATAAGGTCTGGCCACATCTGTGCAGTACTACGTGGATAGTGTATTGCACCGGACATTATTACTCTCCGTTCTCCATTAATAACGATGGCATTTGCATCATACTCAACAGTTATTGCCAATGAACATGCCCAGAGCAACGCTGAACATGCAATAAGAAATGTTCCGATTCTTAGATCGGACATGTTGCTTAATTTCATTTCCTGAATGAAGCTGGTGTATTTTTCAGGAGGTAGAGCCATCTTTTATATGTTTAATTTCATACTTCTCTGTGCTAATTTTAGCTTGCCGAGGCAGCGTAGTTAATATTCTTGTTGTCTTTCGAAATAAGAACTTATCTTTTTCTCTAATTAGCGTCTCTCTTCCTTAAAAGGGCCTTCTGGTGTTGATTCAGTGGCCCATGACTTCTTATCCTTGTGATTGTGCATCACTACATCCTAACTTTAGATTGTCTGCTAGGCTGGTCAAAAGTTCTTATCTAAAAACTTTTGATAAGTTGTTCAAGTTTCGCCGTAAGAAAATGCTAAAGCTCGTAAATTGTACTTTTAACGGGCTGCTAACGAACAAGTCGATGCTGTAATTTTTATTTGTTTTGTTACCAGAAATATTGGTTTGTTTTTCCTCCTTCCTTTTGATGTGTAGAATTGCCAGAGTGATAGAAAAACCGTACGCCGCGCATCATTCTTGGATTTTATAGCTGTTTCCTTCGTTGCAATTTGTATTTGTTCTGTTACAAAAAATATCTACTTGTATTTTGATCATTCTATGTGATAGCTAAGACTGCCAGAATGATAGAAAACCAAATTCCACGCATCATTCTTGGTTTTCATAACCTTTTCTTTTGTTGCCTAATTCAATTAGTGACATGGAATTTCTTATTTTGTGTTATATGGAATTGATGCCTAGGATTGTGTTTATAAAATTGTAAATTGACAATAAATTTTTCTCTGTGTGGCATCTAAAAATTATATGTTGTAAACACTATTACTGTAAACGGTGGTTAAATTTATCAAGAACGACATTTAGTGAAGCCACTGACAGTAAATCTTCCTGTGTGTAACTTGCTATAAGCACGATATAGAGAATGAATATATATGGTAATCACTTTTACGGTCAGGAGAGGCTCTATTTATCAAGAACGGAATTTAACGAAACAATGAAGTTTAAATTTAATAAATTTTCTAGGCTCAAGTATGTTTCAATCCCGAAAAAGAAAAACAATTGGTTTTGATTGCTGTAAAATTCTTAGTTTGGCTTCAGGATGAAAATTTCGAAAATCTACATATTTAGTCCCAAAATGACGAATGTGACAAGGATGTAAAACACAACTTTTTACGTTTTTTAAGTATCAGCATTATCCTTATTTTTAGAATATGCGAACTTGAGCATTACAAAAAAAAAAAAAATTACAAGGCCATCAAAAGCAAAATTTGAATATTTTTTGGGGCAAAAAAATAAATTGAAACCAAATTTCTATTTTAATCTTATTACCTGTTATAGCTGCACATACATTTATATTCAGATTATAATCATATAAGAGCAATCATTGGTTAGGCTAATACATGACACGTAATTATAAAAACTCTCTTCTCCTCCAGACATAGAGTATAAATGTGCTGTTCATCTATAAAGTATTCTTAGTTGGAGTAACAAAATTTGGACATGATATTGAGGGGACTGATTGTGGAAATTTTTTTTTTTTTTTTTTTTGCTGCCTAAAATTCAAGAATAAAGACTCATGAACTCTCTATAAAGCAAGGAGCACTGAAGATCGTAAGTTGGGGTGAAGCTTTGAAACAAAACAAATAGGCGAAAAGAAAAACAAAACCTCTTAACTGGATCTACACGTCTTAGCATCAGCACTAACTAGACGAAAGGGAGAAGAGAAAGATATATATTTTTTTTTAAACTATTTGGAGAGTTATATAATATTTATAAGACTAAAATTCAAGAGATAGAAAGGTTATATATAAACAATCATTTTATTCTTTTTAATTTTTGGAAATTCTTTTATTAGAATATATTTTCTTAAATTGAAAAAATTTCTCAGCCTTCCTTTTTCCTTCGAAATTCTCACTCCTAAAGACAACCAAAATTGTGCCAAATCAATGTAGCACAATGCATTGTGGCGGCAGCTGAGTCTAGAAGTGGAGGGCATGAAAGAATTTGAACGCCCTTGGATCAAGATTTGATCTTGATTATAGCATGTAATTCAAGAACAAAATCATAACAAGATTAAGTGTGAGAGAACCTAGTTCAATCGATGAAGAACGATCGATCCGAACTATCCTTCGTTCTTTGATCCTGGATATATGGAGAGAAAGAGAAGAGAGGAGCTGGCTAAGGAAGGTCGGAGAGAGAGAGAGCTCCTCCTATTCCCTAGAGAACCAAAATAGCGTTCTATTTCAATTGGACCACAACACCTATATATAGGGTTAGGAGGAGAAGTCTTTTCCTCCATTAAAAAGTGATGTGCTAAGCCACCCATTGCAACAAAGTCTATACACACAGAGATATACAATAATACCTACCAATGAGCAGTGCGTAGACTTAATAGGCCCAATAAGCCCAATAACAACAATAATCTTAATTAACTTGGGCTTAAATAATTGGTTTTAATTAATTTTGACATTCAATTAATCTGGGTTCAAAATTAAATGCGATTTGATTTATGTAAGCCCACAAAATTATCCAACAATCTCTCACTTGGACGACATAAATCAAATCCTTACGAAACAATTCCCCGGACTCATTCACAATATGTGGCCACAATATTATGTCAAAACTGAGCCCGCACTCTCGAGCAAATTGTCTGATATGGAATAACGAGCACTCAACAATGCAGAGAATCATATTTGAAGGAGTACTGACATCATATATGTGAGATACTCATCTCCCCGTGACCCAATAAACAGTGGTACATAAGCCAATAGGAATGCACAACAATAAAATGGCATGCCGATACATTACCAAGTGCAATTCCCAACAAATGGCCCTAGCATCCGTCCTGAATGCTATACGAGATCTAATAAATCTCATGACAATATGAGACCGGTTCGAAATATCTCCAATGTATGCCATATAAATATAAGTGTGCACAATAATATACGGCAATATAAGCATGCGCCCAAAATGCTCTTTGAGATTCAACAAAATATCTCAGCATAACAAAATTAAAACTAGGTCCAATATACATCAATAATAGCGCTATTATGAAAATAGCATAAACAATTGAGCTGTGCAAACTTAAATGGCATTAATGGTAGTTTGAGGTCACGATAAATCTACAAAACAAACTCCCACTAACTCAAAATGCTAAAGGGACCTCAATATACCCATAAGGATTACAAAAACAATAATAGAACCTTTGGTAGCAAACATTTGGTTAAGGGTTCAACGATAATATGTTTTGTAAGAATATACTTAAGAAGAATATCAAGTCTACCACGAATTGCCACATAATCACAAAAGGATGCCAAATAATATATGGCACAATATCTCTCACTAATCCAATATATCAAATAACATAAACATTTCTATTAGAGACTATAAGATTTCAATATACTCTAATAGTACAATAATCAATAGTGGAATAAGTAATAGTTTGTGGTAGAGTGTTCAATGTAAGTTTGAAACTCACCATTATTCCTTCTAATAACAAAAGTACAAAACAGAGATAATAACAAAAGTGCAAAGTTATCAAAATTTTCAGCTACAAAGTTTCACAAAATTGACTTCACATACTCTGTCTATATAAATGAGAAGATCATAAGTGTCTTTGACACTTTAAAACAAATATCCCCTCTCTATCATCGTAAACTCAAACAACAACCAAATTATAAGGGCATAGCAAAAGTAATATGCCAGTCAAAGCATTTTAGACCTATATGCGGCCATTAATAAGGACATAACAAAATTATAGAGTCTCTAACTCCCATTATAGCAATAGTTTCTACGTAAACAGGAGTAACATTATATTTTAAGAGACTCAAAATATCCTCAATATAGATCTCAAAACAATAATGCGATGATAGCCCAATAGGGAAAGAGAAAATCTTATATCAGAATATCATAATTCATTCATATAATAAAATTGATTTTCTCACATTCAATCAATTGGGCAATTGGTTGAATTAAAGACATTGTATCATTGCAATCCTACCGAAAGGGTCTTGGATCACAATACACAAGTCTCTTCCACTTGATAGCATCGTCTCTATCACACAATGATTATGTTAAATAATGTCACACTGAAAGATATGTCCATTATCTACATAACCTAACAATATTTGCAATCCATAAATAATTTAATTCAACATAAATAAGCTTCACTATAGGTTGAAGGAAAAATTTACAAAATATTGGATTGCTTCAAATGCCCAATTAATAAATGGAGCTCTCATGTAACCGTAATACCCTTTTAGGTTTCAAAATTTGACACATGAGTAAATGCCAATAAACAATAATAAAATCATGTCTCTAGAGCTAGTATCAAAAGAATAGTGAAAACCTTATGATATAATTTTTAAATCATTAAGAATTATGTCAATAAAGACAAACCAAAGGGTAAGTTTATTACTGACATAATTCCCAATGCAACATAAGCAACAATATTTAGAATGTCTACAAAGATTAAAGACAACACAACCAAAATAAGAGAATGACCAAAATTTTGAGTTTATCAAATTAATACTCACAATATCAAAAAATAACTCCTTATATTTTCTCAGGGGAAAGCACAAAAGGTATACAATATAAAATTGTGAGTAAAACTCCATTTAAAATCAAAATAGCACATGACTGTCATCTTGTGGAACCAAACATAGAGAGATTTTTAAAATTTTAATCATTTCTCTCACTTTACAATGGTAAATCACATTATCAAAACAACTTTCTCTTTATGGAAAATGGGATTTTTGGCCAAAGGTAATAGCACTTTGACTTTCACAAAATTTGCGTTTGGGCAACAAACACTCCCAAGAAGTCAATATTTTCAAAATCCACAACATGCTCCAATATTTAAGCATGTGTTTAATTTGGATTAAATTCAAATTAAAATTCTGATTTATGCAAGTCCATAAATATCAAATACTCTCTCACTTGGATTACATAAATCAGATTCTCAAAATTTTTTACATAAAAGAAGCTATTATTTCATATAAAATGGGAGTATGTAGGAAAATCATGTTTTAGAATTTTAGAAAATAATTCTCAGAACAATATTGCTCGACATTATTCACAAAATCAGCATTTATCACAATTGGTCTTGCGAAGGTAAGCTCATAATCATGAAAAATGCTCAATAACATGACCAAAATATTCCAAAAAAGCAACTCTCAGAGTAACATTGTATAAAATCTGATATAATTACAAAATTTGCAATGTTTCATAATCAATAAACAATAGAGGTGCCCAAAATTTATTTCAATATTCAAAATATTCCATCTTTAAGAGTGCACAAATTATGACATACCTAGATACGTCATAATTATTCGCAAAATTTTCCAGAATAAAATTTGGGGAATATCATATGATTTTAGACAATTTACTTTTTGGAAAATTCAAAATAATTTATTTGATGCCCAAAATTTTATTAATGCTCAAAATAATAGTTTAATATTTCTTAAACTGTAATTCCCAGAGTAATATTGCACAATATTCAATAATAGTGATAATTCACAATTTTAATTGTGCAATATAATGAAGATAAAGAGCTCAAAATTATTTCAATATGCAAGGCACATTGACTCTAAGAGTATGCTTAACACAATATGCCCAATAATAGCACCAACGTGCACAAAAAATTTTAGGCCAAAATTCAAAGAGTACTATATAAATTGAGCATTTTAAATTTGAAATAAATTCAAATAAATATTTCTAATGCTCAAAAAATTAAATAAAATTTATTAATAATTTTATTTTTTAAAAAAACCCCAGCCTACAAAATTGGGACCACATTTGGGCCTTGCACACGCCCCCACGCACCTGGGCCTACAAGTGGGCTTTGTGCGTGCACTATTCATCATCCCCAACCTCCAGGTGGGTTGAACAACCCGGTTCGCGATCCGCATAACCCCGAAACGGGTCGAAGGCCATATCTCTCTCATTTCTTGACGAAATCAAGTGATTTTGGCGTCTATGGATTCTTGAGAGAGAGCTCTACAAAACTCATATAATATCTCAAAGAACTGTGGCCTATAACTCCTAGGCTTGCTCGAGGAAGATCTGCGTGGGTTTCTGTGATTTTTCGCTCTTTTCTCCCTCAATTCTCAACGAAAACTCATGTTCTTGGTCTCTATGAATTCATCTCAAAGAGCTCTACAAAACCCCTATGGATTTCTAGTGCAAATCGATCTAGATAACTAAACTGGAATTTTGATCAAAGTGTTAGGGTTCTTAGGTTCTTCCTTCGATTTCTCTCTCAATACAGCCTTAAATCACATAATAATCGGTTCAATAGATTCACAATAACATGAACAACAATAACCCTCAACAAATTTTGGAGTTAAGCAGCCAGAAATCATAAATTCAAAATTGACCTCTTTGGGATTTATGAAGGTTTCGAACCCAAACACCCTAATTCACACCAAACACAATTAGCAGCCATAATCAAAGATCAAAAATGGGCTCTGATACCACTTGAAAGAATTTTAATGCCTTTGGATCAAGATTTAATCCTGATTATAACATGTAATTCAAGAACAAAATCATAAACAGGATTAGGTGTGAGAGAACCTAGTTCAATCGATGAAGAACGATCAATTCGAACTGTCCTTGATTCTTTGATCCTTGATATATAGAGAGAAAGAGAAGAGAGGAGCTGGCCAAGGAAGGTCACAGAGAGAGAGAGAGAGAGAGAGAGAGAGAGAGAGAGAGAGAGAGAGAGAGAGAGAGAGAGAGAGAGAGAGAGAGCTCCTCTTACTCCCCAGAGAACCAAAACAACGTTATGTTTCAATGGGATCACAATGCCTATATATAGGGTTAGGAGAAAGGGTCTCTCCATATGTCAAAAAGTGATGTGCCAAGCCATCCATTATAACAAGACTTATACATACAAAGATATATAATAATACCCACCAATGAGCAATGTATAAACCCAATAACAATAATAATTTTAATTAACTTGGGCTTAAATAATTGGCTTTGATCAATTTTGACGATTAATTAATCCGAGTTCAAAATTAAATGTGATTTTATTTATATAAGTCCACAAAATTTTCCAACAGGGCACAGAGGATTTGTAGAGGTTGAGGAAGCTAATTTAGAATGATGTGTTCAAGGACAAGTCTCCAATGCGAATGCTGATTTTGCAGTTAGAACATGGTAAGTGAAGGTCGATCGATTTATATAATTTATTGTTTTTGGTTTGTTTCATCATTTTGTAAAAAGAAAAACATTCAAAGCGATAACATAATTAACACCGTAGCCTTAAGCATCATGAACACCACATGTCTTGAATTCATTAGTCTAACTTTGTGGGTTTTGATACCTTTCAATTTGATTGGCAGCTAGATGAATGAGCAAGGAGTAATCAAGGATCACCGATTTCTTGTTACTTTTTGGGACATCTTTTATGCAACTAGAACTGTAGCAATATTGAACATGAAATTCAAGCATGTGAAGGTTTGATAAAAGCTAAGTTGGCAATTTATAGTATTTCTATATGGTTGATGCAAAAATTTTTGTTGCTTTAGAGATGTATTTCATATACAGATATAATATATTTTGAATTTTCTTCTTTTATAAAGGGTCGAATATATGAGTAACTTTCATTAATAAAGAGTGGTTCATTTTTTCTGTAATAGTTCTTTTCAGATGCACAGAAAAAAAATAATAATAAAGGAGGAGGCAAAAAAAAAATGGCAAAGGAAAAAACATACAAGAAATAATGGCAACAATTATAGTTAATTAATAGCAGTTCATAAGCATTAATTATTTGTTATACAGTTAGTTTAAAACAATATTGTTACTTGGATTAGAAGGATTTGGAGCGTTATTAATGATAATAAAAGGACTGTTCTGAGGAATAACCTAACTCCAATAGGAAAATATTTAGATTGGACATTCAATACAATCAGTTCATACGAAACAACTTGAATGCTGGTAATTAATAAAAATCTTAGTTTGCTATAATTAATTCCCTGATTTATTACTTTAATTATAATCTTAGTGTAAATATAAAATAGCGATTAGCTTTTCTTAATCTAAGAAATTTCTTCAGCACTTTCATTTTTGAAAGGATACTTGTATTCTTTATTAGTTAGTTGATAGAATTTAATCTCATGTTCTATGTATTTAACTATGAATATTTCTTATTTTAAGTTATATTTCAAGTTAATGAAACTCGTGACAAAAAAATTAGCGGTAGTTAAAGATATCGATATAGTTATTTTAAATCATGATACTAGCGAAACTACCCTTAGTTTAACAAACCTTATGAGCCGATTAGGAACTTATTGTCATCGATATGGGAAGCGAGTTTTCAACAAAAAATAAAAATTAAGCACGAGTAACAGAACTGTTAAAACATTGGAAGATAACAAATGAAAGGAATGAAAATGAAATTACTCCTTTATATTCGACATAAATTCTTGAAATGTGATTACTATTATACAGCCAAAAAATTACATATAAAATTTTGCTTTCAGACGTACCGAAGAAAACTGCGTATAAAATGATTATGAATCAGATTTAATTGAATATAAAGAAAATATTACACATGGGTGAAGGATTGTCTCACATAAAAAGGTGTAGACACATCACAAAGCATGATTACACCCTAACCCTATCTACACGTGCAATTGTGGGATCAGAGCCATCGCAGACGAGTTGCACAGCTAGCTGACCATTAATCCCAGCTTTTGTTATTCCAAATGTGGAACCTGTCACATTAACAGAGCATGATTGCTTTCCAAGGCATGCTCTTTCAACCACAGCCTTGCTGCGACGTGACTCCCATTCACCTATTTGGAACGAACCGCACTTTCCTTGAGGATCTCCATAGCTAGCAAATTGGATTTCTGAGATAGTTTTCCCACCTTGGCAGACAACTTCCAAGGTGCTTCCGTAATCTGCAGTTGCACAAATGGTACCAAGAGTGACTGTCTGGACAGACACATTGAAGGGGCTTCCACCTATTTCCTCAAACAAAATCAATGTGTTGGCGTCTGCGTTTAAGAACGATCTTGGGACATGATAAAACCTCTGAGATGGCTCTCCAAAACCACTTCCACACTTCTTCGCAGGTTCATAATCTCCTCTATAATCACATGTGTCACTGCATCCAGTTTTGCTAGCTAGCATTGCTGGCCAATAACGTCCAATGCTTCGGCCGTTAACCCAAGCATGCCCTTTGCCAAGGCCTTGCAAATCCAGGACCACAGATTCAGTACCTTTAGGGGTCTCAAAGGTGGTCT
The DNA here is from genome assembly GCA_031439595.1 of Pterocarpus santalinus. Taxonomy (NCBI): domain Eukaryota; kingdom Viridiplantae; phylum Streptophyta; class Magnoliopsida; order Fabales; family Fabaceae; genus Pterocarpus; species Pterocarpus santalinus. The sequence continues at coordinate 9,018,877 of CM062523.1, forward strand.
TGTACCAAGTTAGTGGCCTCCCAACAGGTGCACTGTTTACGTCCCATTGAACCCCATTGAGCAACTTGGGATCAAAGAACCTTCTAGCCTCGCCATTTAACCCAACCTTGTAAGACCAAGTTGCTGTTGATAAATCCAAAGTGGTGTTTGAGTCACTTCCAATAAGTTTCACAGGGCCGCCTACAATGCCGGCATTTTGCAGATCAAAGTAGGCACCATAATGCGCATGCCCAACTGTTCCACTCAATAGACTTATGACATTGGTTCCTTGATTCAAAGCAACGGGTTTTTCATACACAAATCCAAGTTTGTCATACGTGCCCCACTGCGCGCCAATATATTTCCCATTAACATAAGCATGAAGAACATGACCCGTCGTATTCACTTTTAGAGTCGCATTTTGCCAAGAGGAGGTATCATTGATAACAACTTTGGTCATGTACCACAAGTAGTCACTAGCATCAACAGTGACTCCCTTTTGCTCAAGAAGATGAGGTGCTTTGAAGGTACCTTTGCCTTCGAGGGTGTCTTCCACAGGGTCTGATGTCCAAGCCCAGTTGAGTGGGCTGCCTTCTGCCGCTGGTTTATTAACATAAACAGAAGTTTGGGCCTTGACCTTAGCAGTGTTGAAAACCTCCTTGCTGCAATCTTTGAGAATGGAAACTGACCAAGCAGGCACATTGTGCTTGCCATCCCGTAGCAAATCGACTTCAGCGTCCCGGGAATTGTGGGAGTTGCTCAAGAAGCAAAACTTTTCTCCGGTAGCATTATTTGCGTAGGTAGTCAAGTACACCGAATCCCCATATTTCTTTTCAATAACTGTGCCATTGGTGAGAACTTTCTCTCCCAACTTTATGGCCGCGTGGAGGTCTCTAAGATGTCCCCATTTGGGTTGGTTTAGATTACCATACTCATCAAGCGGCGCATCATAATCATAGGCAGTAATAATGTAGGGGCCACCGGCTGTTCGCCCGAAGTTTGTTCCTCCATGATACATGTAGTAATTTTGTAAGACGCCGCCTTTTTGAAAGAAACGTGCAACCGAAAATGCTACATCTTCAGCAGGCCTGTGTGGCTTCCTTTCACCCCATTTCTGGAACCAACCAACCCAGTTCTCTGTGAACATTTTGGGGCTCTTAGGATTATTTGGCTTGAAATTGTCACAGTAATGCCCATTGCAAGTGTCGATCATTGGTGCCGGAGCATTGGTTTGCTTGCACATGATCCACGGGACGCCAATATTTTGTGCTACAGCCATTTGGGCACACCATTTGATGTAGGCATTCCCTGCTTCTCCATACTTACTAATGGCATCGCCATATTCGTTCTCAATTTGAGCTAGAATAATTGGTCCTCCTTGTGGCGCAAACAATCCTGCTTCTTTGCACAAGTTCACAATCTTTGTTGTGAAGGTCTGCATTTCTTGCTTATAAACTGCGTTGTCTGTTCTTAGTTGAATCCCTGGCAAATTATGTAACCACATTGGGAAACCTCCATAGTTCCATTCAGCACATACATAAGGACCAATTCGTAGCACAACATATAGCCCTGCTTCTTGAACATTCTTTATAAACTTGATGAAGTCTAGATTACCGGAGAAATCATATTGGCGACGAACAGGTTCATGGAGGTCCCAAAAGATGTAGGTTTCAATGGCATCAAGGCCACCATCCTTGGCCTTTTGAATAAGGTCTGGCCACATCTGTGCAGTACTACGTGGATAGTGTATTGCACCGGACATTATTACTCTCCGTTCTCCATTAATAACGATGGCATTTGCATCATACTCAACAGTTATTGCCAATGAACATGCCCAGAGCAACGCTGAACATGCAATAAGAAATGTTCCGATTCTTAGATTGGACATGTTGCTTAATTTCATTTCCTGAATGAAGCTTGTGTATTTTTCAGGAGGTAGAGCCATCTTTTATATGTTCAATTTCATACTTCTCTGTTCTAATTTTAGCTTGCCGAGGCAGCGTAGTTAATATTCTTGTTGTCTTTCGTAATAAGAACTTATCTTTTTCTCTAATTAGCGTCTCTCTTCCTTAAAAGGGCCTTCTGGTGTTGATTCAGTGGCCCATGACTTCTTATCCTTGTGATTGTGCATCACTACATCCTAACTTTAGATTTTCTGCTAGGCTGGTCAAAAGTTCTTATCTAAAAACTTTTGATAAGTTGTTCAAGTTTTGCCGTAAGAAAATGCTACAGCTCGTAAATTGTACTTTTAACGGACTGCTAACGAACAAGTCGATGCTGTAGTTTTTATTTGTTTTGTTACCAAAAATATTGGTTTGTTTTTCCTCCTTCCTTTTGATGTGTAGAATTGCCTGAATGATAGAAAAACCGTACGCCACGCATCATTCTTGGATTTTATAGCTGTTTCCTTCGTTGCAATTTGTATTTGTTCTGTTACAAAAAATATTTACTTATATTTTGCTCATTCTATGTGATAGCTAAGACTGCCAGAATGATAGAAAACCATATTCCACGCATCATTCTTGGTTTTCATAACCTTTTCTTTTGTTGCCTAATTCAATTAGTGACACGGAATTTCTTATTTTGTATTATATGGAATTGATGCCTAGGATTGTGTTTATAAAATTGTAAAGTGACAATAAAATTTTCTCTGTGTGGCATCCAACAAGTATGAGATAGACAAAATAAAAATTATATGTTGTAAACACTATTACTATAAAGGGTGGTTAAATTTATCAAGAACGGCATTTAGTGAAGCAACAAACAGTAAATCTTCCTGGGTGTAACTTACGATAAGCAACTATATATATATATATAGTAATCGCTTTTACAGTCAGGAGAGGCTCTATTTATCAAGAACGGAATTTAACGAAACAATGATGTTTAAATTTAATAAATTTTCTAGGCTCTAGTATGTTTCAATCCCAAAAAAGAAAAACAATTGGTTTTGATTGCTGTAAAATTCCTAGTTTGGCTTCAGGATAAAAATTTTCAAAATATACATATTTAGTCCCAAAACGACCATAGTGACAAGGATGTAAAACCTAACTTTTTACGTTTTTTAAGTATCAGCATTATCCTTATTTTTAGAATATGCGAACTTGAGCATTACAAAAAAAAAAAATTATAAGGGAATCAAAACCAAAATTTGAATATTTTTTGGGGCAAAAAAAAAAAAAAAAATTGAAACCGAATTTCTATTTTAATCTTATTACCTGTCATAGCTGCACAGACGTTTATATTCAGATTATAATCATATAAGAGCTATCATAGGTTAGGCTAATACATGACACGCAATTGTAAAAACTCTATTCTCCTCCAGACATAGGGTATAAATGTGCTGTTCATCTATAAAGTGTTCTAAGTTGGAGTAACAAAATTTAGACATGATATACTGATTGTGGAAAAAAAATTTCCCCCCATATAATTCAAGAAGAAAGACTCATGAACTCTCTATAAGGCAAGGAGCATTGAAGATCGTAAGTTGGGGTGAAGCTTTGAAGCAAAACAAATAGGCAAAAAAAAAAAAAAAAAATCTACACGTCTTAGCATCAGCACTAACTAGACGAAAGGGATAAGAGAAAGATTTTTTTTTTTTTTTAATTATTTGGAGGATTATATAATATTTATAAGACTAATACTCAGGAGATAGAAAGGTTATATATAAACTATCATTTTTTTTTTTTTGGAAATTCTTTTATTAAAATATATTTTCCTAAATTGAAAAAATTTCTCATCCTTCCTCTTTCCTTCGAAATTCTCACTCCTAAACACAACCAAAATTGTGCCAAATCAGTGTAGCACAATGCATTGTGGCGGCAGCTGAGTCCTGAGGTGGAGGGCACAGGGGATGTTGTGGAGGTTGAGGAGGCTAATTTAGAATGATGTGTTCAAGGACAAGTCTCCAATGCTAATGCTGATTTTCCAGTTAGAACATGGAAAGTGAGGGTCGATCACTCATATAATTTATTGATTTTGGTTTGTTTCATCATTTTCTAAAAAGAAAAACATTCAAAGCCATAACATAATTAACACCGTAGCCTTCAGCATCATGAACTCCTCCTAATGTAGACCATATGTTTTGAATTCATTAGTCTAACTTTGTGGGTTTTGATACCTTTCAATTTGATGGGCAGCTAGATGAATGAGCAAGGAGTAATTAAGGATCACCGATCTCATGTTATGTTTTGGCACTTCTTTAATGCAACTAGAACTGTAGCAATATTGAACATGAAATTCAAGCATGCGAGGGCTTGATAAAACCTAAGTTGGCAATTTACAGTATTTCTATATGGTTGATGCGAAAATTTTCGTTGCTTTAGCGATGTATTTCGTATACAGATATAATATATTTTGAATTTTTTTCTTTTATAAAGGGTTGATTATATTAGTAAATTCCATTAACAAAGAGTAGTTCGTTTTTTCTATAATAGTTCTTTTTAAATGCACCAAAAAAATAATAATAATTGTGAACACCTTATTTTGTCCGGGATTAGAAAAAATAAAGAAACAAAAAAAAAGGAAAATAAAAGAAGAGAAGAGAAGAGAAGAAGGAAGAAAAAGAAAGTTAGCCCATTTTAATATAAGAAGATAGTCTATTCATAAAATATTTTAACCAAAAAAAAAAAAAAAGAGAAGAAGAAAGAGAAAATAAAAAAAAGAAGGAAAGAAAAATCAAAATCAAATCAGAATAAATAAAAATAAAATTTAGTTAGTATCTCTTAATTTTATGCATAATTTGTTTGGTATTTGTTTCCTTTAAATCAAGATCAAATTTTTCAAACATCATTAAAGCAAAATTCCCATTTAAAATCAATTAGGTTTGATGTCAATTGATTCCTCAATACATATAAATAGATCAAGTATTGAAAGGAAAAAAGGGATTCATTTTTTTATTCTCTCAATAGCACGCTCCATCATCATATTTTTAACCTCCAACCATCATCATTCCTGATGATCCTTTCATTGCCACACCACTATCATCTCTTATAACCGCATTCCTACCATGAACGACCATCATCCTCATTATCCATAATCACTATTGACGCCTTCCTTTTTCATCACCGTAGGACCATATCTAATTTGCCCCTACTATCATCACGAACAGCTTCAAACCCCGTCCAAGCCACTGTAGGCAAACTCACCTCCACCATGGCAAACCCCGTCTAATTTGCAACATTGATGTATGGTTTGACCATCCTTAAGGATAGTGAGAATTATAAGGGTTTATTGTAGAGCTCACACTATCTTGAATCCTGTATAAGAGTAGATTTGTTTTCTTTCTTTTTTTTTTTAGAAATAAATTCTTTTCATAAATAAAATTCATTCAACGCACAAATATTTCCTACAAGAACTATGTAATTTTGAATTCCTTATTATACTGAAGGATACATAGGAGCGAATAATCTCCGTCAAATCAAAAGTTAGATTTTCTTAAATTTGGTTCAATTTTAATTCCTTAAATAATTATAACATTAATTTTACTTTCTTTTTTATTTGTAAATAATTGTTATATCAATTTCTATATTTTTTGTAAATAATCATAACATTAATTTTACTTTCATTCATAACGTTAATTTTACTTTCATTTCTGCTTGTAAATAATTGTTATAGCAATTTTTATTTCTTTTGTAAATAATCATAACATTAATATTACTTTCTTTTTCTTTTGAAAATAATTGTTATATTAATTTATGTTTCTTTAGTAAATAATTGTTTGTTAATCTTGCTTTTTTTTGGGATTAATTATTATATCAATTTTACTTTTCTTTCCTTTTATAAATAATTATCATATTAATTTTATTTTCTCTTTTCTTTTGTAAATAATTGTTGTACTAATCTAGTTTTATTTTATTTTATTTATAAATAATTATTATATTCTTAAGGGAAAAAATCAATATTATTAAAATTATTAATTAATTTGCATAATAAGCTCTAGGGTAACCATTGCAAAACAAACGTATTAGGGATGTATTGGGATTAAGTTTCCACCCTTCCCTATGTATAAATAGACTTCCGAATCCAATCTTTTTTAAAAGACTAGTTTTTGCAAAATTAAAAAATTTTTCCAATTTTTTCCATGAATAAAAATTAGTGGCGACTCTATTCGAAATTATTTTTCAATATTGTTGTTGCCGCTCGTCACGACACCCTCTGGGCATGTTGCGACCGTTTGGCGACTCCACTGAGGATGGTTAGAGAGTCAAGCCTATTAGAGCAAATTATGCAAATTATATGACTAAAATAATATTTATTTTTCCCCTTCTTCTTGCTTTTTATTTTTTTTTGTTGTAAATAATTATCTTTGTACATAATTTTTATTTGTAACTATTTATTTTATTTATAATTATTTGTCCTTAAACCTTAGGGTAGCAGATTTATTTTTGTCTTTTCTATATGTTGTATATATCTCAAACTTTAGGATAGTCAACTTTTTGTATATAATGTTTAGGCTTTATTGTGTAGTTTTAGGGCTTTAAGGTCTCTATGCTCCTTGCACACACTTCACTGTCACTTTTCTCACATACCAATTAGGGCTCTATACCCGAACCTTGGAAAGCCATAGGGCTAGAACGAGTTTTGACGAGGTTATTATGAGGCTTATGCTTCCCTGACAGTCGTTAACTCTCTGCTCAGATTGTTACTGAGATTGTGAGCTACCATATTGTGACTTCTATGCCCTTATGGCTTTGCTCATGAGTCTAGGTCTTTATCCTAAGGATAGGGGTAATATGAGGACCTTGACTTTTAGGATGTCTAGATCCGTCTCAAGAATCATGCACCAATACATTGAGCTTAGCGGCTATCCAAACGAGGGTCTTAATTTCAGAAATACCTAATCACTAGGTCCCACCTTTCTAGGACTCAAAGGAGCATACCTTTCCTTCCTCTTATCTTGTAATTTGAATTTCAAATCATGCATTTGCATAACATACTATGCATATTCTACTTTTAGCTCTGTTAAGTTTCCCTCTTCCACATCATTCTTTGCAACATGCATTGCATTTTCTTCATCACACATGATAGCATACATTCAGGACATGCATAAGAAAAGCAAAAAAAAAAAAAAAAAAAAAATCTCATTCATAACATGCATCTTTCTTTCTTTCCCTTTATCACTTCGTTATATTTATAACATGCATTGATAAGTCAAAAAAAAAAAAGACACTTCCAATTTTCTTCCTTTCCCTTTTATCCTTTTCATATATTTATGACATGCATAAAAAAAAAATCTCATTCATAATATTGCATATTTCCTTTTTCCTTCTATCTTTTCTATAAATTCATAGCATGTATTAAACAAAAAAAACTCTTCGAACTTGCATTTTTTTCCTTTCTTCCCCTTCTATACATTCATGATATGCATAGATAAGAAAAAGCCAAAAAAAAAATTCATGAATGCATGCATTAAAAAAAAAAGTCCATATAACATGTCATTGTCTTATGCTCACAAACACTCATGACATGCATTAAAAGCAAAAAAAAAAAAAAAATGTAACATGCATTTTTCTTTTTACTTTAAACATTCACAGTGTTATGAAAGTAATAGTAAAAGAGAATAGAGAAAGAAGAGGAAGAGAGAATTCTATTATTGATATTCTCAAGGAAGTTGTCATATACGAAACACCTAAAGGGCTATTTATAGCCAAAGGGTGAGAAATACAATATATGATCAAATAACTGATTCTATCTAATCAAATCTCAACTAAATTAGGATAAATATATAGATATCCACATTCAGATTCAAATAATATTTCATAACACTTCCACTTGGATGTCCATTAGGGATATACCTCATTAAAACCTTACTAAGAAAAAATTAATTGGGAAAAAAATCTTAGTGAAAGAAAAAAAGTACAATATCCTCACAATGGGAGTTACTTCATTAAAAATCTTATCAAAAAAAATCCAGTGGGACAAAAACCTTGATTAAGGAAAAAAGAATACAGTATTTCTCCCCCTCTTCAAAGTATCATTTAAGATCTTGGAATCGACGCATTCCGATCCTATGAACTAGCTTCTCTAAGAAAGAAGTAGGTAATCACTTGGTAAATAAGTCTACAAGATTATCATTTGAGCGAATTAGCTGGACATCAATTGCTTCTTGCTTTTGAAGATCATGTGTGAAGAAGAATTTCGGGGAAATATATTTTGTTTTATCTCATTTGATATATCCTCCTTTTAGTTAAGCTATGCATACTCATTGTCCTCATATAAAGTTGTTGGAGTTTCGTCCTTATAAGATAATCCACATGGCACTTGAATATGTTGATTCATTGCTTTCGACTAGAAACATTCATGACTTGCTTCACGTGTTGCAATTATTTTGGCATGATTTGAGGAAGTAGCCGCTAGAGTTTGTTTAGTGGATCTTCATAATATGGTTGTATCACTATACATAAACAAATAACCTGTTTGAGATCTGCCTTTATGTGGATCTGATAAATATCCTGCATTTGCATAGCCAACCAATTGTAACTTGGATTCATGTGAGTAAAATAATCCCATGTCAATCGTTTTATGGAGGTATCGAAGGATATGCTTAATTCTATTCCAATTCCTTTTGATTGGAGATGAACTATATCTTAGTAATACACTTACAGGAAATGTTATATCAGGTCGTGTATTATTGGCAAGATACATAAGTGCTCTCATAGCACTAAGAGATGGTATTTTAAGACTAAGAATTTTTTCATTACTTTCCTGAGGATGAAACGGATCCTCTTTTCACATCCAATGATCTTATAATTGTAACATCCCCATATAATGTAATAGGAAATAATAAAAATAAATTTTTATTATTTACGGCCTTACCCCTGAACATTTTAGAAAATGACATTTAGGTCCCTATATCAACAGGATTAGTAAAATAAAATTTTAAACGAAGCAGAATCGCGTATCGAAAACGTAGAAACCTAAATCTCAGCTGATTGAGCCACGAAGGTATCCATATGTGAAATGACGTGGGATGTCCCTAGACTTATCCATAATTACGAAAATGCCATTGCCCATAAACAACAAAAACCAAAAAGGCGCCTCAACTTGCAAAACGTTTAATTTACACTGTAAATCGATTTATTCAATTTTATTGGATCTTTAAGCTTGATTAGAAATTAATTAAGGGTTGATTAATTAGATGTTAGATTAGAGATAATTAGAATAGAAATATAAAACTTCACAAATTTCTTCAAAACTGTTTTACCGATTTAAAGGAAATCGGTAAGATTACGATATTTCAAACTGTCGGAACCGAACCAATAGGATTTTACGCTCTAAACCCTGCATCAAGTGGCTGAAAACTCAGCCACTTAGCCCACCAAAGTGGTGCAAGACAGCCACAAAAGGGAGGGAAGCATGGCTGAATATGAGCCATACAAACTCCAACCAATCAAATGTTAAAGCTTCAACTATCATCATTACATCAACTAGATTTTTCTTCCTTCTCCCTTATGAGCTACGGTTACCTCTTTCTTTCCTTCTCTTCTTCATTTTCCTCTTCTTGTCCTACTCCATATTACCTCCTCTCAAGCTCTCATCCACCCTCCTTACCCACAAACACCCATCTTGATCAAGAATCTCACTTACTAGAGGTAGGATTCCAATTCTTATCTTGTTATTCTGATTATGGGTGATTGTTGGTGACTCTATTTACTCAGTTCTTCATGAGGTAATTGAGTGATTATGATGTTATTTGGCTGGTTTGTTGGCTGTTGTTGGGGTTAAATTCATTTAGGAGGTAAGAAAAGGTGAAAGGAGGAAGATATGAGAAACTGGAAACCTAGAATCCCTCAGCAGTCCGTACGGCGGAGTGTACGGCTCTGCTTACAGCCGATTAAATTTGATAAAACTATTTTTATATGAAACTAGACATCCAGGGATTTCTATACATATATCATATAAGGCTTTTGAATTAGTATTGAGAGAGTTATGAATTTTTGAATTTCGACCTAGGTTTTTGGTCCTGACTCTAGGCAGACTGGGTTTTTCAGGGTAGAACTCGCCCTATACTACTCGAAAATGAATGAAACTAAATTTTTTAGAAAGTTCACACATAGAAGAATGTCCCATAAAAATTTTAGAACTAGATAAGGTCCCAGTTACTCCCAGTGATCCAAGAAAGTTGCCCTATGTCCAAACTGGGCCAGAACAGGGCAGTTCAAGAAGGTCAGTTTTCGGGGCTTATAACTCAAGCCCTACTAAGTCAAATGGAATGAAACTTTTTGTAAATGAAACTTTGTTCTTTTAGCTTTAATATGAGACCAATTTCGTATAATTTGAGTCAGTTTTCGATTTATAGAGGATTTTTACTTTTAGGTGTCTAATTCTAGCCAACCACTGGGCAGGCCGGGATAAAATATGAATATCTCAAGCTATGGATATCAAAATGAGATGGGACTAAAAGGGTTAGAAACTAGACACATAAGGCTACAACATACTGAAATTTTAGGTCCAAATGAGTTAAATAGAAATTATGGCTTGAATTACAAAAACCGGGTTGGTTGAATATGCTGAGGTGGAAATACTGCCTTAATGAATTTGATGTTGATATGAGTTTAATATTGGAATATAAATGTGATGTTATGTTCTTTGTGATAAATTGATGTACTGGTTGGCTGGTACTATTCACGGAGAAGTGGACACGTTCCGTTATACTGCCGAAATTTCAGTAGAACTATGTGAGTTATATGAATGCGATAAACATCCCTGTGTTATGCTCATAAGACTCAGGTATGCAAGGATGATTTAAGCATAATGTGAATATATTGAATGTGGGTCCCTTCACCTGGAGGCAGTTACGAGATCCCTCCTAGTGAAGGCAGTTAAATAAGATAAGATATGAATCCCTTCACTTGGAGGCAATGGCACTTTGAATCCTTCTTTGTGAAAGCAGTTACCCTCTACCTTGGAGGCACGTGGTCAGAAGAGATCCCTCAATTAGAGCCACGTGACCAAAATGAGATCCCTCCAAGACTAGAGGCACATGAATCCCCTTGTAGGTGAGTCGGTGTGACGACGGTCACGAGTCGAGCTAACGAGCTCACTCCAAGGCGAGGCTACCCAAGGCCAGTAAAGGCTAAAGACTAAAGACTCAAGACTAAAGATTAAAGCATATGCAAGCACCCCGCTCACATGAGGCATGGCATCGACCCAGCTAGTGTGAGTATAGGGGCTAGGACTTACATGAGGCATGGCATGACCCAGCTAGTGTAAGTACCGAATGAAGGTCCCATATTCCTAAGGGACGTGACATGGTGATCACGCTCTGATGGGGTATGACATGGCAATCATACTCTGGGATGTGGCATGTAAAGATTTTATGATGAAAAGGAAGCAAAAGAAAGAAAAGCAAACTGTATGTATATGCATGTATTTAAGTACAAGTGAACTTATGTGCAGATGTTATGTCCCCAGTATATTAATGCTATTGTAATTTTATTATGTTTCAGTTACTATTCCTAATATAATTCATGAAATTTGTTTCGTATGGGCTCTCCTAAATTGCCAAGTGTATGAGTAAAATGAATTTTGCTTCGAAAAGTATATTTTTGAACTATAAAATTAAACAGTTTGTATAGCATATTCACCTTTTTCATAATAAACCGAAGCAAACTGGAGATGACAACGATGACACAGTATATGCTAGTTTAATGAATCCTACTGAGAATTTATAATTTTCACTCTTATATTTATTTCCGTGTTATCTCCAGAGAGTTCAGAAGTCCCGAAGAAGGTCCTCCAAGGCGGAGTCAACTAATAAGATCGACGGTGGCTGAAGGTTGCTGCCAGACAAGGTCCGAACAAGTAACAGTAACATCTCCTAGGTGAGGTATTATGACTTAAGCATAATACCGTACTCGGGAAGGTGTTACAATAATCATTGGGATATTTAATGGATGTGATTTATCCATCTAAAATCTCTCAAAGATTTTCTCTATGTAAATTGATTGATAAACAAATATTTCATTTGTCAAATGCTCAATCTATAGATCAAGGCAAAATTTTGTCCTTAGAGGACTTTTTATCACAAACTCTTCTTGTAGATTTTCTATGACTATGGGAACTTCTTCAGGAGTCCTAATAATATTTAAGTCATCAACATAGCAACAATTATAATGAATCCAAATGCAAATTTCTTATGTAAACACAGGGGCAAATGACATCATTCTTAAACCCCTTGATCAAATACTCATTGAGACGGTTATACTATATCCGTCCAGATTACTTTAGACCATGTAAAGATCTTTGCAACTTGATTGAATAGAATCCTTGGGAACATTCATTAGATGTTGATATCTTTAATTCTTCAGGGATTTTTATGTAAATATCAATATCTAATAAACTATATAGATAAGCCATGACTATATCCATTTGTATCCCATAGGTTTTACACCTTTTGGTGTTTGGACTACAGGTCCAAAGACTTCCCATTTTGCAAGTGAGTCTAATTCAATCTATAGGGCTTCTTTCTATTTTGGCCAGTCATCTCTACAATGATTCTTGGCTCAAGATCCTCATTTTCATGCATAATATTTAGTGCTACATTATATGCAAATATATTGTCAATAATAATTTCTCATTGGTTCCATATTTTTCCTGTAGAGACATAGTTTATTGAGATCACATCATCTTGACTACTTTTCAGGTACTTGAACATCTTCTGACATTTTAATTATGTAAAAAATTTGGACTACAGGAGGAGTCTTTACTATGTCTTTGTCCTCTTGTACAGGAAGAGTACCATTATTAGAATCATTTGTCTCCAAAAAATCACTTGCCCCATTTCTTTTTCAAGGATTTTCATTTATGGAGTCGATTGATCTACCATGCTTCTAGCGTGTGATTGTCCAACAGGGACATTAATTGAATTGGGGCATTTTTAGCTGATGTATAGGATCCATCCTTTTTGTATTAGGAAATACATCTGGCAACTCATGCCATTCTTTACAAATGTATAATACTTTGAACTTCTAGTTCACTTTGCCTTGTTCGAGGATCTATATAGAGTAAAAATGATGCATTCCAATTAACTTCCTTTTCCAGCTGTTTACTCCCTCCCTCTAATGTTGGAAATATTATCACATTGGCGTTCTACAAATTGAGCCTTAAAGACATCTCTTATTTGTATTTCTACAAACTTGATTATAAAGAGAGAGAGAGAGAGTCATATCCAACATATATTCCCAATTTTCTTTGGGGTCCTATTTTGGTGCAATAATGTGGCACAAACATATATCGCACATCCAAAAATTCTTAAATGAGAAATATTTGGTTGCTGGCCAAAAGCTAATTATAGGGGAAAGAATTGATGACAACTTGTTTGCCTTATATAAATAAGTGCTGTAGCATGTAAAATAACGTGCACTCAAGTAAAATTTGAGAGATTGGTTCTCATAAGCATTGGTCTAGCAACCAATTGGAGGCATTTTATAAATGATTCTAGCAACCCATTATGTATATGAACATAAGTAACTAGATGTTCAACATTTATATCACTGGCCATACAATAAGTATCAAAAGCTTGAAAAGTAAATTCACTAGTATCATCAAGATGAATTATTTTGATTAGATTATCCAAAATTTGTGCTCTTTGTTAAATAACTTGCGTAAGTCATCTTGCAAATTCCAGGTTGTGAGATAATAATAAGCACACATGTGACTATTTCATAGATGCATCTATTAAAATCATAAAATATTTGAAAAGTCTACATGGTGGATGAACTAGTCCACATATATCACCTTAAATTCCTTCTCTAGGAATTTAGGAAATTCAAGTCCAATCTTTACTAGTGATGGCCTTATAAGTAGTTTAATTTGAGAATGCGCAGCACAAGAAAAACTCATTAGATGGAAGAATCTTCTGGTTCTTCAATGAGTGTCCATATGAGTTTTCAATAATTTTTCACATCATTATTGCTCCCAAATGTCTTAACCAATTATGCCAAATGATAAATTAAATCATTTGAGTTAGTAAACTTCTGATTTACTATAAAATGTATTCAATTGTACTAATATTAGTTAGTAAACTTTTGGTTTACTATAACATGTACTCATGTAAAACAGAATAGAGAAAGCAAAGGAAGAGAGAATTCTATTATTGATATTGTCAAGGGAGTTGTCATATATAGAGCACCTAAAGGACTATTTATAGCCAAAGGGTGAGAAATATAATATATGATCAAATAATTGATTCTATCTAATCAAATTTTAACTGAATTTGGATAAAGATATGAACATCCACTTTCAGATTCAAATAATATTTCATAACACATGGCATGCATTTTTTTCTCATCTTTCTTGTACATAATAGCACACATCAATAAGCATTTAGGAAGAATTCATCTTACTCACATTTTTTCCTTTATCTTTTCCATATTACTCATGTATATCGTACATATTCTCTCATTTCTACCATGCATTTTTTCATGAAAAATAACTTTGGAAAGAGGATGCATCATTTTGTCTCTAAACATCGCTCACTCGAGGTAAACTTTGATAAATCCAAGTAGCTATGTTTGAGAGTCATGAGAAAAAAGAGAGAGAAAAAGAAAAAAAAGAGATAAGGTGGAAGTAAGAAAATTAGAAGAAAGGGACATGACATAATAAATCACTAAAGAGAAGATCTTGCATGTTTGAAAGTTGATCACTCATACTTGGAAATTGTTCATAGCCTTGGCAAAAGCTGCGGCACTCGACCTTGATGAGTTCATTAAAGCTTTGGAAGATATGAAAAGATGTGTTTATTGCAATAAAGAGGCATTGGACAATTAGTGATATGAATCTTGATCTTACTTCATGTATCTTGAGTATTGAATAATAGGCTTTTATTTCCTTTTTTTTGTATTTGAGATCCACTAAAGTAATGAAATGATTATGCATGGTTTCTTCTTTCAAATCAACACATTATCTTTCATGTCTTATCCATATACTCTCTCTTTCTTTTACACCCTTTACAAGGCCATTTCTTCCTTTCAGAATCTCTGTCCCATGCAGATAATCATGAAAAATCCATCAATTAATTCTTCTATTACAGTGAGCATGAACTATCATGAACATGATAAAGATCCTTAGCTATGCAAACAATTTGCTGAGATATTGAACTTAGTGGTAAAATGGCAAGGTAGTTGTAATTGGAGAGTGAAATGTTGCAATACTCAATTGAATTTAGTTATCAACTGGGGCAATTTTGTATTTGTTGCATGAAGGAGAGAACTCCCAAAGAGTTGAATCTGATTTAAGAGAAACATTGAGCTACCGTGAGTAAATGTATCGAAGACGATAGGAAGAGCATTCTAGCTCAAACAGTTTAGATAGATGACTTCTTAACTCAAGAAGACAACTGAGGTAGGAGGGCATCAAGAACTTCACAAGCTAATCAAGTCAAGTGTAATGAAAAGTGTCTCAAAAAAAAAAGAAAAAAGAAAAGGCTTGCCCGATCAAAAAACTCAAAAGGTCGGTCTAGGCAAAAGTTAAAGCTGAAAAAATAAATAATTAAAAGGCTTGCTAGATCAAAAATGCAAAAATGGTCTAGGCAATAATTAAAGCCCAAAAAAAAAGTGCTTGCTAGGTGGAAAACTCGAAAAAGTGATCTAGGCAAAAGTTAGAGCAACAAAAACATTACTAAGGTGATTTAGGCAAAGGTGTATCACTTGAGAAGCCACATAAAAGAGCACATGAACAAGAAGTATCAGGAAAATATTAAATTGCAGCAATTTAATCATGAGGAGTCAACCATCAAAGGCAAATTTGTTTGTCGCATAGCAAGGGATTTTAATTCTGGTCATGAGTTTTGATCTAAGTAACTAAAGAATCAATGAAATGGGTCAATCATGTGAAATCTGCATTGCAAGTCTCTCCAACCTCTCTGTACTCCATCTATCTCTCCATACTTGTCCATGTCTTATAAACAGTTCCAATTTTGAGCTTAATAAATTTGTCTTGTTCTTTTACTTTCCTTCTTACTTTCATTCTCTACTATCTCTTTCTCTTTCTCTCATTATCATCATCAAAGGGTGCATTTTGGTTGATTTATATGTTCTCTTTTAATCATGCATAATCAGAACATTAGATTTAGAATTCAAATTTCAATGATAAAAGAAAAAAAGAGCTTGCTAGATTGAAAACCCAAAAGGGCAATCTGGGCAAAAGTTAGAGCGGAAAAAAAAAAAATAGAGCTCGCTAGATCGAAAATCCAATAGGACGATCTAGGCAAAACTTAGAGCATGAAAGAAGAAAAAAGAAATAAAAAAAAGTCTACTAGATCAAAAACCAGAAATGGCAGTCTAGGCAAAAATTAGAGTTAAAAAAAAATGCTCACTAGATCGAAAACCAACAATGGCAGTCTAAACAAAAATTGGAGCAAAATCAAAAAAGAATGAAGATTCAAAGCATGCATAAATAAAGAATCAATTGAAAGTGATGGTTGAGGCAGAAATTCAAGAAGAAAACAATTCACAAGAAAGGTTATTCAGCATGCAAGGCCATATATCAGAAGTCAAAATAGAGTTAGAGAAAAGAGCATGAGACGAATAGTTTACAAGAGTAGTTAAATGCAATGATTTTTCAAATGGAACAACTTATTTGTATCTAACAAGGATTTCCCCAAGAGAGCAATGTTTGGAAACCACAAACTGAGGCAATTTTTCTTTTCATTCTTTCTCCTCATGTAAAGTCATTCATCTTTTGCATCATTAAGTCATCTAGGTCTTGTAGTCAATACACATGTCATTCTTCATATCATCATCACCATATCACTCACTTTCATATCATGTCATAAATTGGGGCAATTTTCTTTGTAAAATTTTCTCGTCATCATTAATCATTCAAATTTTTATACATTATCAAAATCATGACATTATTCATCATATCATTGTCATGTCGTCATCCTTACCTATTTTTCACTTCACAAATCATTTTGTCTTCGGTAAATATCGCATTTTATAGACCATTCATTTTCAAATTCTCACCACAAATCATTTTCTCTTCTGTAAGCATCACATATCACTAGGCCACCAAGCTGCATTTCACCTTATTCGCAAAGCCGTAAGGCTACATTTCATTTCATTCACAAGGTTGCGAATTAAGGCCGCAAGATTGCATTTCATTCGCAAGGTCGCAAGACTGTATTTCATCCGCAAGGCTGTATCTTATTTGCGAGGTTGCAAAATTGTATTTCATTCGCAAGGCCACCAAGCTAATTTCATCTCATTTGCAAGGCCGTAAGGCTGCATTCCATTTCATCTTATTTGCAAGACCGTAAGGTTGCATTCCATTTCATTTGCAAGGCTGCATTCTCATCCACAAGTTGCAGGACTGCATCTCATTCGCAAGGTCACAAGATTGCATTTCATTTGCAAGGCCATAAGGCCGTAAGGCTGCATTATATTTCATTTGCAAAGTTGCAAGATTGTATTTCATCCACAAGGCCATGAGGTTGCATTTTCATTTGCAAGGCCACCAGGCTACATTTCATCTTATTTGCAAGGCCACAAGGCTGTATTCCATTTCATTCGCAAGGTCGCAAGATTGCATTTCATCCACAAGGCCGCAAGGCTGCATATCATTAGCAAGGTCGCAAGATTGCATTTCATTCGCAAGATTGTAATGCTGCATTTTCATTCACAAGGTCACCAGGCTGCATTTCATCTCATTTGCAGGGCCGTAAGGCTGCATTCTATTTCATTCGCAAGGCTTCATTCTCATTCTCAAGGCCGCAAGGCTGTATTTCATTTGCAAGGTCGCAAGATTGCATTTCATTCGCAAGGTCGTAAGACTGTATTTCATCTGTAAGGTCGTAAGGCTGCATTTCCTTTCATTTGCAAGGTCGCATTTCATCATTTTCTTTGCTCGTACAAAAATATATGTTCATATCTTTACTAGTTCCCCACCACAAAAATATTAAAACTACGTTTTTATATTTTCTAGTCAGAAACAAGTAAAGAGGGGCAACTATGAACACCATATTTTGTCTAAGACAAAAAAAAGCAAAGAAACAAAAAAAAAATAAATAAAAGAAGAGAACATAAGAAGGAAGGACAAGAAAGTTAGCCCATTTTAAAATAAGAGGATAGCCTAATCATAAATTATTTTAACCAAAGAAAAAAAGAGAAGAAGAAAGAGAATATAAAAAAAAGAAGAAGAAAAGAAAAATCAAAATCAAATCAGAATAAATAAAAATAAAATCTGGTCAGCATCTCTTAATTTCATGCATGATCTATTTGGCATCTGTTTCCTTCAAATCAAGATCAAATTTTCCAACCATCATTAAACCAAAATTTCCAATTAAAATCAATTACGTTTGATGTCAATTGATCTCTCAACACATATAAATAGATCAAGTATTGAAAGGAAAAAGGGGATTCCTTTTTTTTATTCTCTCAACAGCACACTCCATCATCATATTTTTAACCTCCAACCATCATTATTCCTGATGATCCTTTCACCGCCACACCACAATCATCTCTTATAACCGCATTCCCGCCATGAACAACCATCATCCTCATTATCCATAATCACTATTGACACTATCCTTTTTCATCACCGCAGAACCATATCAAATTTGCCACTGCCATCATCACGAACAGCTTCAAACCCTGTCCAAGCCACCGTAGGCAAACTCACCTCGACCATGGTAGAAACTTCCACCTCATCATCCAGGCGCTCAACCTCCTCGCCGCCAACACCAAGTCACTGGACGTTGATTGCATTTCTCTCCATCTCATTCATGATCTGTCGTTGCTAGATCAATCCCGGAGTCCATGATTGGTTTTGGGCTGTTGACGGCATTGCCTATAGTACACCACCATCTTGGTGGCCTTCTTGTGTTCCTTCCTTTTTTTTTTTTTGAGGTTTATCATTTTTTTTAATTATTTTGAGGCCTTTTATTTATTGTTTTTTGGGTATACTTCTTTGTTTTTTTTAACTTTTGATTCTATATTTTTAATATCAAAAGATTAAGTCTTTCCTTCTTCACTTAAACAACCAATTAATTTTTTTTTTAATCCACGCAACAAAGTTGCGACATTGATGTATGGTTTGACCATCTTCAAGGGTAGTGAGAATTGTAAGGGTTTATTGTATAGCTTAAGTTATCTTAAATCCTGTGCAAAAGTGGATTTATTTTTTTTTTTGTAAATTCTTTTCATAAATAAAATTCATCCAACACATAAATATTTCCTATAAGAAGTACATAATTTTGAATTCTTCATTGCATCGGAAGATACGTAGGAGCGGATAATCTCCATCAAATCAAAAGTTAAATTTTCTTAAATTTGGTTCAATTTTAATTCCTTAAATAATTGTAACATTAATTTTACTTTCTTTTCCATTTATAAATAATTGTTATATCAATTTCTATATCTTTTGTAAATAATCATAACATTAATCTTACTTTCATTCATAACGTTAATTTTATTTTCATTTCTGCTTGTAAATAATTGTTATAGCAATTTCTATTTCTTTTGTAAATAATCATAATATTAATTTTACTTTCTTTTTCTTTTGAAAATAATTGTTATATTAATTTATGTTTCTTTCGTAAATAATTGTATGTTAATCTTGCTTTTTTTTTGGGATTAATTATTATATCAACTTTGCTTTTCTTTCCTTTTATAAATAATTATCATATTAATTTTATTTTTTCTTCTCCTTTGTAAATAATTGTTGTACTAATCTAGCTTTATTTTATTTTATTTATAAATAATTATTATATTCTTAAGGGAAAAAATCAATATTATTAAAGTTATTAATTAATTTGCATAATAAGCTCTATGATAACCGTTGCAAAACGAGTGTATTAGGGGTGCAATGAGATTTAAGTTTCCACCCTTTCCTATGCACAAATAAACTTCCAAATCTAAGCTCTTTAAAAAGACTGGTTTTTAAAAGGTTTTTCCGATTTTTTTTCATAAATAAAAATTGGTAGCGACTCCATTTGAAATTATTTTTCAATATTTTTGTTACCTCTCATAGCAGCGCCCTCCGGGCATGTTTTGACAATAATAATGAAGAAGTAGGTAAAAACAAAGGCAAAGGAAAAGGCAGACAAGAAATAAGGGCAACAATTATAGTTAATTAATCGCAGTCCATAAGTGTTAATTATTTGTTATATAGTTAGTTTAAAACAATATTGTTACATGCATTAGAAGGACTTGGAGTGTTATTAAGGACGATAAGAAGATTGTTTTGAGGAATAACTTGAGTCTAATAGGGAAATATTTAGATTGGACATTCAATATAATGAGTTCATATAAAACAACTTGAATGCTGGTTATTAATAAAAATCTTAGTTTGCAATAATTAATTCCTTGATTTATTACTCTGATTATAATCTAGGTGTAAATATAAAATAGCAATTAACTTTTCTTAATTTAAGGAATTTCTTCAGCACTTTCATTTTTGAAAGGATACTTGTACTCTTTATTCGTTAGTTGATAGAATTTAATCTCATGTATATTTAAATATAAATATTTCTTATTTTAAGTTATATTTCAAGTTAATGGGACTCGTGACAAAAAATTAGTAGTAGTTGAAGATATCGATATAGCTATCTTAAATTATGATACTGGTGAAACTACCCTTAGTTTAACATATCTTCTGAACTGATTAGGAACTTATTGTCATCGATACGAGAAATGAGTTTTCAACAAAAAATAAAAATTAAGCACCAATGACAGAACTGTTAAAACATTGGAAGATAACAAACGAAAGGAATGAAAATGAAATTACTCCTTTATTTTTGACATAAATTCTTCAAATATGATTACAATTATACAGCCAAAACTACATATACAAATTTGCTTTCAGACGAACCGAAGAAAACTGCGTATAAAATGATTATCAATCAGATTTAATTGAATATAAAGAAAATATTACATATGGGTGAAGGATTGTCTCCCATCAAAAGGTGTAGACACATCACAAGCAAGATTACACCCTAACCCTATCTACACGTGCAATTGTGGGATCAGAGCCATCGCAGACGAGTTGCACAGCTAGCTGACCATTAATCCCAGCTTTTGTGATTCCAAATGTGGAACCTGTCACACTAACAGAGCATGACTGCTTTCCAAGGCATGCTCTTTCAACCACAGCCTTGCTGCGACGTGACTCCCATTCACCAATTTGGAACGAACCGCACTTTCCTTGAGGATCTCCATAGCTAGCAAATTGGATTTCTGAGATAGTTTTCCCACCTTGGCAGACAACTTCCAAGGTGCTTCCGTAATCTGCAGTTGCACAAATGGTACCAAGAGTGACTGTCTGGACAGACACGTTGAAGGGGCTTCCACCTATTTCCTCAAACAAAATCAATGTGTTGGCGTCTGCGTTTAAGAACGATCTTGGGACATGATAAAACCTTTGAGATGGCTCTCCACAACCACTTCCACACTTCTTCGCAGGTTCATAATCTCCTCTATAATCACATGTGTCACTGCATCCAGTTTTGCTAGCTAGCATTGCTGGCCAATAACGTCCAATGCTTCGGCCGTTAACCCAAGCATGCCCTTTGCCAAGGCCTTGCATATCCAGGACCACTGATTCAGTACCTTTAGGGGTCTCAAAGGTGGTCTTGTACCAAGTTAGCGGCCTCCCAACAGGAGCACTGTTTACGTTCCATTGAACCCCATTGAGCAGCTTGGGATCAAAGAACCTTCTAGCCTCGCCATTTAACCCAACCTTGTAAGACCAAGTTGCTGTTGATAAATCCAAAGTGGTGTTTGAGTCACTTCCAATAAGTTTCACAGGGCCGCCAACAATGCCCGCATTTTGCAGATCAAAGTAGGCACCATAATGCGCGTGCCCAACTGTTCCACTCAATAGACTTATGACATTGGTTCCTTGATTCAATGCAATGGGTTTTTCATACACAAATCCAAGTTTGTCATACGTGCCCCACTGCGCTCCAATATATTTCCCATTAACATAAGCATGAAGAACATGACCCGTCGTATTCACTTTTAGAGTCGCATTTTGCCAAGAGGAGGTATCATTGATAACAACTTTGGTCATGTACCACAAGTAGTCACTAGCATCAACAGTGACTCCCTTTTGTTCAAGAAGATGAGGTGCTTTGAAGGTGCCTTTGCCTTGGAGGGTGTCTTCCACAGGGTCTGATGTCCAAGCCCAGTTGAGTGGGCTGCCTTCTGCAGCTGGTTTATTAACATAAACAGAAGTTTGGGCCTTGACCTTAGCAGTGTTGAAAACCTCCTTGCTGCAATCTTTGAGAATGGAAACTGACCAAGCAGGCACGTTGTGCTTGCCATCCCGTAGCAAATCGACTTCAGCGTCCCGGGAATTGTGGGAGTTGCTCAAGAAGCAAAACTTTTCTCCGGTAGCATTATTTGCGTAGGTAGTCAAGTACACCGAATCCCCATATTTCTTTTCAATAACTGAGCCATTGGTGAGAACTTTCTCCCCCAACTTTATGGCCGCGTGGAGGTCTCTAAGATGTCCCCATTTGGGTTGGTTTAGATTACCATACTCATCAAGTGGTGCATCATAATCATAGGCAGTAATAATGTAGGGGCCACCGGCTGTTCGCCCGAAGTTTGTTCCTCCATGATACATGTAGTAATTTTGTAAGACGCCGCCTTTTTGAAAGAAACGTGCAACCGAAAATGCTACATCTTCAGCAGGCCTGTGTGGCTTCCTTTCACCCCATTTCTGGAACCAACCAACCCAGTTCTCTGTGAACATTTTGGGGCTCTTAGGATTATTTGGCTTGAAATTGTCACAGTAATGCCCATTGCAAGTGTCGATCATTGGTGCCGGAGCATTGGTTTGCTTGCACATGATCCACGGGACGCCAATATTTTGTGCTACAGCCATTTGGGCACACCATTTGATGTAGGCATTCCCTGCTTCTCCATACTTACTAATGACATCGCCATATTCGTTCTCAATTTGAGCTAGAATAATTGGTCCTCCTTGTGGCGCAAACAATCCTGCTTCTTTGCACAAGTTCACAATCTTTGTCGTGAAGGTCTGCATTTCTTGCTTATAAACTGCGTTGTCTGTTCTTAGTTGAATCCCTGGCAAATTATGTAACCACATTGGGAAACCTCCATAGTTCCATTCAGCACATACATAAGGACCAATTCGTAGCACAACATATAGCCCTGCTTCTTGAACATTCTTTATAAACTTGATGAAGTCTAGATTACCGGAGAAATCATATTGGCGACGAACAGGTTCATGGAGGTCCCAAAAGATGTAGGTTTCAATGGCATCAAGGCCACCATCCTTGGCCTTTTGAATAAGGTCTGGCCACATCTGTGCAGTACTACGTGAATAGTGTATTGCACCGGACATTATTACTCTCCGTTCTCCATTAATAACGATGGCATTTGCATCATACTCGACAGTTATTGCTAATGAACATGCCCAGAGCAACGCTGAACATGCAATAAGAAATGTTCCGATTCTTAGATTGGACATGTTGCTTAATTTCATTTCCTGAATGAAGCTTGTGTATTTTTCAGGAGGTAGAGCCATCTTTTATATGTTCAATTTCATACTTCTCTGTTCTAATTTTAGCTTGCCGAGGCAGCGTAGTTAATATTCTTGTTGTCTTTCGTAATAAGAACTTATCTTTTTCCCTAATTAGCGTCTCTCTTCCTTAAAAGGGCCTTCTGGTGTTGATTCAGTGGCCCATGACTTCTTATCCTTGTGATTTTGCATCACTACATCCTAACTTTAGATTTTCTGCTAGGCTGGTCAAAAGTTCTTATCTAAAAACTTTTGATAAGTTGTTCAAGTTTTGCCGTAAGAAAATGCTACAGCTCGTAAATTGTAATTTTAACGGACTGCTAACTAACAAGTTGGTGCTGTAATTTTTATTTGTTTCGTTACCAAAAATATTGGTTTGTTTTTCCTCCTTCCTTTTGATGTGTAGAATTGCCAGAATGATAGAAAAACCGTACGCCACGCATCATTCTTGGATTTTATGGCTGTTTCCTTCGTTGCAATTTGTATTTGTTCTGTTACAAAAAATATTTACTCATGTTTTGCTCATTCTATGTGATAGCTAAGACTGCCAGAATGATAGAAAACCATATTCCACGCATCATTCTTGGTTTTCATAACCTTTTCTTTTGTTGCCTAATTCAATTAGTGACACGGAATTTCTTATTTTGTGTTATATGGACTTGATGCCTAGGATTGTGTTTATAAAATTGTAAAGTGACAATAAAATTTTCTCTGTGTGGCATCCAACAAGTATGAGATAGACAAAATAAAAATTATATGTTGTAAACACTATTACTATAAAGGGTGGTTAAATTTATCAAGAACGGCATTTAGTGAAGCCACAAACAGTAAATCTTCCTGGGTGTAACTTACGATAAGCAACTATATATATATATAGTAATCGCTTTTACAGTCAGGAGAGGCTCTATTTATCAAGAACGGAATTTAACGAAACAATGATGTTTAAGTTTAATAAATTTTCTAGGCTCTAGTATGTTTCAATCCCAAAAAAGAAAAACAATTGGTTTTGATTGCTGTAAAATTCCTAGTTTGGCTTCAGGATAAAAATTTTCAAAATATACATATTTAGTCCCAAAACGACCATAGTGACAAGGATGTAAAACATAACTTTTTACGTTTTTTAAGTATCAGCATTATCCTTATTTTTAGAATATGCGAACTTGAGCATTACAAAAAAAAAAATTATAAGGGAATCAAAACCAAAATTTGAATATTTTTTGGGGCAAAAAAAAAAAAATTGAAACCAAATTTCTATTTTAATCTTATTACCTGTCATAGCTGCACAGACATTTATATTCAGATTATAATCATATAAGAGCTATCATAGGTTAGGCTAATACATGACACGCAATTGTAAAAACTCTATTCTCCTCCAGACATAGGGTATAAATGTGCTGTTCATCTATAAAGTGTTCTAAGTTGGAGTAACAAAATTTAGACATGATATACTGATTGTGGAAAAAAAATTTTCCCCCCTATAATTCAAGAAGAAAGACTCATGAACTCTCTATAAGGCAAGGAGCATTGAAGATCGTAAGTTGGGGTGAAGCTTTGAAGCAAAACAAATAGGCAAAAAAAAAAAAAAAAAAAAAAAAAAATCTACACGTCTTAGCATCAGCACTAACTAGACGAAAGGGATAAGAGAAAGATTTTTTTTTTTTAAATTATTTGGAGAATTATATAATATTTATAAGACTAATACTCAGGAGATAGAAAGGTTATATATAAACTATCATTTTTTTTTTTTGGAAATTCTTTTATTAAAATATATTTTCTTAAATTGAAAAAATTTCTCATCCTTCCTCTTTCCTTCGAAATTCTCACTCCTAAACACAACCAAAATTGTGCCAAATCAGTGCAGCACAATGCATTGTGGCGGCAGCTGAGTCCTGAGGTGGAGGGCGCAGGGGATGTTGTGGAGGTTGAGGAGGCTAATTTAGAATGATGTGTTCAAGGATAAGTCTCCAATGCTAATGCTGATTTTCCAGTTAGAACATGGAAAGTGAGGGTCGATCACTCATATAATTTATTGATTTTGGTTTGTTTCATCATTTTCTAAAAAGAAAAACATTCAAAGCCATAACATAATTAACACCGTAGCCTTCAGCATCATGAACTCCTCCTAATGTAGACCATATGTCTTGAATTCATTAGTCTAACTTTGTGGGTTTTGATACCTTTCAATTTGATGGGCAGCTAGATGAATGAGCAAGGAGTAATTAAGGATCACCGATCTCATGTTATGTTTTGGCACTTCTTTAATGCAACTAGAACTGTAGCAATATTGAACATGAAATTCAAGCATGCGAGGGCTTGATAAAACCTAAGTTGGCAATTTACAGTATTTCTATATGGTTGATGCGAAAATTTTCGTTGCTTTAGCGATGTATTTCGTATACAGATATAATATATTTTGAATTTTTTTCTTTTATAAAGGGTTGATTATATTAGTAACTTCCATTAATAAAGAGTAGTTCGTTTTTTCTATAATAGTTCTTTTTAAATGCACAAAATAAATAATAATAATTGTGAACACCTTATTTTGTCCGGGATTAGAAAAAATAAAGAAACAAAAAAAAAAAGGAAAATAAAAGAAGAGAAGAGAAGAAGGAAGAAAAAGAAAGTTAGCCCATTTTAATATAAGAAGATAGTCTACTCATAAAATATTTTAACCAAAAAAAAAAGAGAAGAAGAAAGAGAAAATAAAAAAAAGAAGGAAAGAAAAATCAAAATCAAATTAGAATAAATAAAAATAAAATTTAGTTAGCATCTCTTAATTTTATGCATAATCTGTTTGGTATTTGTTTCCTTTAAATCAAGATCAAATTTTTCAATCATCATTAAAGCAAAATTTCCATTTAAAATCAATTAGGTTTGATGTCAATTGATTCCTCAATACATATAAATAGATCAAGTATTGAAAGGAAAGAAGGGATTCATTTTTTTATTCTCTCAATAGCACGCTCCATCATCATATTTTTAACCTCCAACCATCATCATTCCTGATGATCCTTTCATTGCCACACCACTATCATCTCTTATAACCGCATTCCTACCATGAACGACCATCATCCTCATTATCCATAATCACTATTGACGCCTTCCTTTTTCATCACCGTAGGACCATATCTAATTTGCCCCTACTATCATCACGAACAGCTTCAAACCCCGTCCAAGCCACTGTAGGCAAACTCACCTCCACCATGGCAAACCTCGTCTAATTTGCGACATTGATGTATGGTTTGACCATCCTTAAAGATAGTGAGAATTATAAGGGTTCATTGTAGAGCTCACACTATCTTGAATCCTGTACAAGAATAGATTTGTTTTCTTTTTTTTTTTTAGAAATAAATTCTTTTCATAAATAAAATTCATCCAACACACAAATATTTCCTACAAGAACTATGTAATTTTGAATTCCTTATTATACTGAAGGATACATAGGAGCGGATAATCTCCGTCAAATCAAAAGTTAGATTTTCTTAAATTTGGTTCAATTTTAATTCCTTAAATAATTATAACATTAATTTTACTTTCTTTTTTATTTGTAAATAATTGTTATATCAATTTCTATATCTTTTGTAAATAATCATAACATTAATTTTACTTTCATTCATAACGTTAATTTTACTTTCATTTCTGTTTGTAAATAATTGTTATAGCAATTTTTATTTCTTTTGTAAATAATCATAACATTAATATTGCTTTCTTTTTCTTTTGAAAATAATTGTTATATTAATTTATGTTTCTTTAGTAAATAATTGTTTGTTAGTCTTGCTTTTTTTTGGGATTAATTATTATATCAATTTTACTTTTCTTTCCTTTTATAAATAATTATTATATTAATTTTATTTTCTCTTTTCTTTTGTAAATAATTGTTGTACTAATCTAGTTTTATTTTATTTTATTTATAAATAATTATTATATTCTTAAGGGAAAAAATCAATATTATTAAAGTTATTAATTAATTTGCATAATAAGCTCTAGGGTAACCATTGCAAAACAAATGTATTAGGGATGTACTGGGATTAAGTTTCCATCCTTCCCTATGTATAAATAGACTTCCGAATCCAATCTTTTTTAAAAGACTAGTTTTTGCAAAATTAAAAGGTTTTCCAATTTTTTCCATGAATAAAAATTGATGACGACTCTATTCGAAATTATTTTTCAATATTGTTCTTGCCGCTCGTCACGAAACCCTCTGGGCACGTTGTGACCGTTTGGCGACTCCACTGAGGATGGTTAGAGAGTCAAGTCTATTAGAGCAAATTATGTAAATTATATGACTAAAATAATATTTATTTTTCCCCTACTTCTTGCTTTTTATTTTTATTTTTTTTGTTGTAAATAATTATCTTTGTATATAATTTTTATTTGTAACTATTTATTTTATTTATAATTATTTGTCCTTAAACCTTAGGGTAGCAGATTTATTTTTGTCTTTTCTATATGTTGTATATATCTCAAACTTTAGGATAGTCAACTTTTTGTATATAATGTTTAGGCTTTATTGTGTAGTTTTAGGGCTTTAAGGTCTCTATGCTCCTTGCACACACTTCATTGTCACTTTTCTCACATACCAATTAGGGCTCTATACCCGAGCCTTGGAAAGCCATAAGGCTAGAAGGAGTTTTGACGAGGTTATTATGAGGCTTATGCTTCCCTGACAGTCATTAACTCTTTACTCAGATTGTTACTGAGATTGTGAGCTACCATATTGTGACTTCTATGCCCTTATGGCTTTGCTCATGAGTCTAGGTCTTTATCCTAAGAATAGGGGCAATAAGAGGACCTTGACTTTTAGGATGTCTAGATCCGTCTCAAGAATCATGCACCAATACATTGAGCTTAGCGGTTATCCAAACTAGGGTCTTAATTTCAGAAATACCTAATCACTAGGTCCCACCTTTCTAGGACTCAAAGGAGCATACCTTTCCTTCCTCTTATCTTGTAATTTGAATTTCAAATCATGCATTTGCATAGCATACTATGCATATTCTACTTTTAGCTCTGTTGAGTTTCCCTCTTCCACATCATTCTTTGCAACATGCATTGCATTTTCTTCATCACACATGATAGCATACATTCAGGACATGCATAAGAAAAGCAAAAAAAAAAAAAAAAAAAATCTCATTCATAACATGCATCTTTCTTTCTTTCCCTTTATCACTTCGTTATATTTATAACATGCATTGATAAGTCAAAAAAAAAAAAAAAAGACACTTCCAATTTTCTTCCTTTCCCTTTTATCCTTTTCATATATTTATGACATGCATAAAAAAAAATCTCATTCATAATATTGCATCTTTCCTTTTTCCTTCTATCTTTTCTATAAATTCATAGCATGTATTAAACAAAAAAAACTCTTCGAACTTGCATTTTTTTCCTTTCTTCCCCTTCTATACATTCATGATATGCATAGATAAGAAAAAGCCAAAAAAAAAAAATTCATGACATGCATGCATTAAAAGCAAAAAAAAAAAAAATGTAACATGCATTTTTCTTTTTACTTTAAACATTCACAGTGTTATGAAAGTAATAGTAAAAGAGAATAGAGAAAGAAGAGGAAGAGAGAATTCTATTATTGATATTCTCAAGGGAGTTGTCATATACGAAACACCTAAAGGGCTATTTATAGCCAAAGGGTGAGAAATACAATATATGATCAAATAACTGATTCTATCTAATCAAATCTCAACTAAATTAGGATAAATATATAGATATCCATATTCATATTCAAATAATATTTCATAACACTCCCACTTGGATGTCCATTAGGGATATACCTCATTAAAACCTTACTAAGAAAAAATTAATTGGGAAAAAAATCTTAGTGAAAGAAAAAGAGTACAATATCCTCACAATGGGAGCTACTTCATTAAAAATCTTATCAAAAAAAATCCAGTGGGACAAAAACCTTGATTAAGGAAAAAAGAATACAGTATTTCTCCCCCTCTTCAAAGTATCATTTAAGATCTTGGAATCGACGCATTCCGATCCTGTGGACTAGCTTCTCTAAGAAAGAAGTAGGTAATCACTTGGTAAATAAGTCTACAAGATTATCATTTGAGCGAATCAGCTGGACATCAATTGCTTCTTGCTTTTGAAGATCATGTGTGAAGAAGAATTTCGGGGAAATATGTTTTGTTCTATCTCATTTGATATATCCTCCTTTTAGCTAAGCTATTCATACTCATTGTCCTCATATAAAGTTGTTGGAGTTTCGTCCTTATAAGATAATCCACATGGCACTTGAATATGTTGATTCATTGCTTTCGACTAGAAACATTCATGACTTGCTTCACATGTTGCAATTATTTTGGCATGATTTGAGGAAGTAGCCGCTAGAGTTTGTTTAGTGGATCTCCATAATATGGTTGTATCACTATACATAAACAAATAACCTATTTGAGATCTGCCTTTATGTGGATCTGATAAATATCCTACATTTGCATAGCCAACCAATTGTAACTTGGATTCATGTGAGTAAAATAATCCCATGTCAATCGTTCTATGGAGGTATCGAAGGATATGCTTAATTCCATTCCAATTCCTTTTGATTGGAGATGAACTATATCTTAGTAATACACTGACAGGAAATGTTATATCAGGTCGTGTATTATTGGCAAGATACATAAGTGCTCTCATAGCACTAAGAGATGGTATTTTAAGACCGAGAATTTCTTCATTACCTTCCTGAGGATGAAACGGATCCTCTTTTCACATCCAATGATCTTATAATCATTGGGATATTTAATGGATGTGATTTATCCATCTAAAATCTCTCAAAGATTTTCTCTATGTAAATTGATTGATAAACAAATATTTCATTTGTCAAATGCTCAATCTATAGATCAAGGCAAAATTTTGTCCTTAGAGGACTTTTTATCACAAACTCTTCTTGTAGATTTTCTATGACTATGGGAACTTCTTCAGGAGTCCTAATAATATTTAAGTCATCAACATAGCAACAATTATAATGAATCCAAATGCAAATTTCTTATGTAAACACAGGGGCAAATGACATCATTCTTAAACCCCTTGATCAAATACTCATTGAGACGGTTATACTATATCCGTCCAGATTACTTTAGACCATGTAAAGATCTTTGCAACTTGATTGAATAGAATCCTTGGGAACATTCATTAGATGTTGATATCTTTAACTCTTCAGGGATTTTTATGTAAATATCAATATCTAATAAACTATACAGATAAGCCATGACTATATCCATTTGTATCCCATAGGTTTTACACCTTTTGGTGTTTGGACTACAGGTCCAAAGACTTCCCATTTTGCAAGTGAGTCTAATTCAATCTATAGGGCTTCTTTCTATTTTGGCCAGTCATCTCTACAATGATTCTTGGCTCAAGATCCTCATTTTCATGCATAATATTTAGTGCTACATTATATGCAAATATATTGTCAATAATAATTTCTCATTGGTTCCATATTTTTCCTGTAGAGACATAGTTTATTGAGATCACATCATCTTGACTACTTTTCAGGTACTTGAACATCTTCTGACATTTTAATTATGTAAAAAATTTGGACTACAGGAGGAGTCCTTACTATGTCTTTGTCCTCTTGTACAGGAAGAGTACCATTATTAGAATCATTTGTCTCCAAAAAATCACTTGCCCCATTTCTTTTTCAAGGATTTTCATTTATGGAGTCGATTGATCTACCATGCTTCTAGCGTGTGATTGTCCAACAGGGACATTAATTGAATTGGGGCATTTTTAGCTGATGTATAGGATCCATCCTTTTTGTATTAGGAAATACATCTGGCAACTCATGTCATTCTTTACAAATGTATAATACTTTGAACTTCTAGTTCACTTTGCCTTGTTCGAGGATCTATATAGAGTAAAAATGATGCATTCCAATTAACTTCCTTTTCCAGCTGTTTACTCCCTCCCTCTAATGTTGGAAATATTATCACATTGGCGTTCTACAAATTGAGCCTTAAAGACATCTCTTATTTGTATTTCTACAAACTTGATTATAAAGAGAGAGAGAGAGTCATATCCAACATATATTCCCAATTTTCTTTGGGGTCCTATTTTGGTGCAATAATGTGGCACAAACATATATCGCACATCCAAAAATTCTTAAATGAGAAATATTTGGTTGCTGGCCAAAAGCTAATTATAGGGGAAAGAATTAATGATCTATATAAATAAGTGCTGCAGCATGTAAAATAACATGCACTCAAGTAAAATTTGAGAGATTGGTTCTCATAAGCATTGGTCTAACAACCAATTGGAGGCATTTTATAAATGATTCTAGCAGCCCATTATGTATATGAACATAAGTAACTAGATGTTCAACATTTATATCACTGGCCATACAGTAAGTATCAAAAGCTTGAAAAGTAAATTCACTAGTATCATCAAGATGAATTATTTTGATTAGATTATCCAGAATTTGTGCTCTTTGTTAAATAACTTGCGCAAGTCATCTTGCAAACTCCAGGTTGTGAGATAATAATAAGCACACATGTGACTATTTCATAGATGCATCTATTAAAATCATAAAATATTTGAAAAGTCCACATGGTGGATGAACTAGTCCACATATATCACCTTAAATTCCTTCTCTAGGAATTTAGGAAATTCAAGTCCAATCTTTACTAGTGATGGCCTTATAAGTAGTTTAATTTGAGAATGCGCAGCACAAGAAAAACTCATTAGATGGAAGAATCTTCTGGTTCTTCAATGAGTGTCCATATGAGTTTTCAATAATTTTTCACATCATTATTGCTCCCAAATGTCTTAACCAATTATGCCAAATGATAAATTAAATCATTTGAGTTAGTAAACTTCTAATTTACTATAAAATGTATTCAATTGTACTAATATTAGTTAGTAAACTTCTGGTTTACTATAACATGTACTCATGTAAAATAGAATAGAGAAAGCAAAGGAAGAGAGAATTTTATTATTGATATTGTCAAGGGAGTTGTCATATGTAGAGCACCTAAAGGACTATTTATAGCCAAAGGGTAAGAAATATAATATATGATCAAATAATTGATTCTATCTAATCAAATTTTAACTGAATTTGGATAAAGATATGAACATCCACTTTCAGATTCAAATAATATTTCATAACACATGGCATGCATTTTTTTCTCATCTTTCTTGTACATAATAGCACACATCAATAAGCATTTAGGAAGAATTCATCTTACTCACATTTTTTCCTTTATCTTTTCCATATTACTCATGTATATCATACATATTCTCTCATTTCTAACATGCATTTTTTCATGAAAAATAACTTTGGAAAGAGGATGCATCATTTTGTCTCTAAACATCGCTCACTCGAGGTAAACTTTGGTCAATCCAAGTAGCTATGTTTGAGAGTCATGAGAAAAAAGAGAGAGAAAAAGGAAAAAAAGAGATAAGGTGGAAGTAAGAAAATTAGAAGAAAGGGACATGACATAATAAATCACTAAAGAGAAGATCTTGCATGTTTGAAAGTTGATCACTCATACTTGGAAATTGTTCATAGCCTTGGCAAAAGCTGCGGCACTCGACCTTGATGAGTTCATTAAAGCTTTGGAAGATATGAAAAGATGTGTTTATTGCAATAAAGATGCATTGGACAATTAGTGATATGAATCTTGATCTTACTTCATGTATCTTGAGTATTGAATAATAGGCTTTTATTTCCTTTATTTTGTATTTGAGATCCACTAAAGTAATGAAATGATTATGCATGGTTTCTTCTTTCAAATCAACACATTATCTTTCATGTCTTGTCCATATACTCTCTCTTTCTTTTACACCCTTTACAAGGTCATTTCTTCCTTTTAGAATCTCTGTCCCATGCAGATAATCATGAAAAATCCATCAATTAATTCTTCTATTACAGTGGGCATGAACTATCATGAACATGATAAAGGTCCTTAGCTATGCAAACAATTTGCTGAGATATTGAACTTAGTGGTAAAATGGCAAGGTAGTTGTAATTGGAGAGTGAAATGTTGCACTACTCAATTGAATTTAATTATCAACTGGGACAATTTTGTATTTGTTGCATGAAGGAGAGAACTCCCAAAGAGTTGAATCTGATTTAAGAGAAACATTGAGCTACCGTGGGTAAGTGTATCGAAGATGATAGGAAGAGCATTCTAGCTCAAACAGTTTAGCTAAATGACTTCTCAACTCAAGAAGACAACTTAGGTAGGAGGGCATCAAGAACTTCACAAGCTAATCAAGTCAAGTGCAATGAAAAGTGTCTCAAAAAAAAAAAGAAAAAAGAAAAGGCTTGCCCGATCAAAAAACTCAAAAGGTTGGTCTAGGCAAAAGTTAAAGCTGAAAAAATAAATAATTAAAAGGCTTGCTAGATCAAAAATGCAAAAATGGTCTAGGCAATAATTAAAGCCCAAAAAAAAAGTGCTTGCTAGGTGGAAAACTCGAAAAAGTGATCTAGGCAAAAGTTAGAGCAACAAAAACATTACTAAGGTGATTTAGGCAAAGGTGTATCACTTGAGAAGCCACATAAAAGAGCACATGAACAAGAAGTATTAGAAGAATATTAAATTGCAGCAATTTAATCGTGAGGAGTCAACCATCAAAGGCAAATTTGTTTGTCGCATAGCAAGGGATTTTAATTCTGGTCATGAGTTTTGATCTAAGTAACTAAAGAATCAATGAAATGGGCCAATCATGTGAAATCTGCATTGCAAGTCTCTCCAACCTCTCTGTACTCCATCTATCTCTCCATACTTGTCTATGTCTTATAAACACTTCCAATTTTGAGCTTAATAAATTTGTCTTGTTTTTTTACTTTCCCTCTTACTTTCATTCTCTACTATCTCTTTCTCTCTCTCTCATTATCATCATCAAAGGGTGCATTTTGGTTGATTTATATGTTCTCTTTTAATCAGGCATAATCAGAACATTAGATTTAGAATTCAAATTTCAATGATAAAAGAAAAAAAGAGTTTGCTAGATTGAAAACCCAAAAGGGCAATCTAGGCAAAAGTTAGAGCGGAAAAAAAAAATAGAGCTCACTAGATCGAAAATCCAATAGGGCGGTCTAGGCAAAGCTTAGAGCATGAAAGAAGAAAAAAGAAATTAAAAAAAAAAGTCTATTAGATCAAAAACCAGAAATGGCAGTCTAGGCAAAAATTAGAGTTAAAAAAAAGGCTCACTAGATCGAAAACCAACAATGGCAGTCTAAACAAAAATTGGAGCAAAATCAAAAAAGAATGAAGATTCAAAGCATGCATAAATAAAGAATCAGTTGAAAGTGATGGTTGAGGCAGAAATTCAAGAAGAAAACAATTCACAAGAAAGGCTATTCAACATGCAAAGCCATATATCAGAAGTCAAAATAGAGTTAGAGAAAGGAGCATGAGACAAATAGTTTACAAGAGTAGTTAAATGCAATGATTTTTCAAATGGAACAACTTATTTGTATCTAACAAGGATTTCCCCAAGAGAGCAATGTTTGGAAACCACAAACTGGGGCAATTTTTCTTTTCATTCTTTCTCCTCATGTAAAGTCGTTCATCTTTTGCATCATTAAGTCATCTAGGTCTTGTAGTCAATACACAAGTCATTCTTCATATCATCATCACCATATCACTCACTTTCATATCATTTCATAAATTGGGGCAATTTTCTTTGTAAAATTTTCTCATCATCATTAATCATTCAATTTTTTATACATTATCAAAATCATGACATTATTCATCGTATCATTGTCATGTCATCATCCTTACCTATTTTTCACTTCACAAATCATTTTGTCTTCCGTAAATATCGCATTTTATAGACCATTCATTTTCAAATTCTCACCACAAATCATTTCCTCTTCTGTAAGCATCACATATCACTAGGCCACCAAGCTACATTTCACCTTATTCACAAAACCGTAAGGCTGCATTTCATTTCATTCACAAGGTTGCATTTTCATTCGCAAGGCCGCAAGATTACATTTCATTTGCAAGGTCGCAAGACTGTATTTCATCCGCAAGGCTGCATCTTATTCGCGAGGTTGCAAGATTGTATTTCATTCGCAAGGTCGTAAGGCTGCATTTTCATTCGCAAGGCCACCAAGCTAATTTCATCTCATTTGCAAGGTTGTAAGGCTGCATTCCATTTCATCTTATTTGCAAGACTGTAAGGTTGCATTCCATTTCATTTGCAAGGCTGCATTCTCATCCACAAGGCTGCAAGATTGCATCTCATTCGCAAGGTCGCAAGATTGCATTTCATTTGCAAGGCCGTAAGGCCGTAAAGCTGCATTATATTTCATTTGCAAAGTTGCAAGATTGCATTTCATCCACAAGGCCATGAGGTTGCATTTTCATTTGCAAGGCCACCAGGCTACATTTCATCTTATTTGCAAGGCCACAAGGCTGTATTCCATTTCATTCGCAAGGTCGCAAGATTGCATTTCATCCACAAGGCCGCAAGGCTGCATATCATTAGCAAGGTCACCAGGCTGCATTTCATCTCATTTGCAGGGCCGTAAGGCTGCATTCTATTTCATTCGCAAGGCTTCATTCTCATTCTCAAGGCCGCAAGGCTGTATTTCATTTGCAAGGTTGCAATATTGCATTTCATTTGCAAGGTCGTAAGACTGTATTTCATCTGTGAGGCCGTAAGGTTGCATTTCTTTTCATTTGCAAGGTCGCATTTCATCATTTTCTTTCTCGTACAAAAATATATGTTCATATCTTTACTAGTTCCTCACCACAAAAATATTAAACTACGATTTTATATTTTCTAGTCAGAAACAAGTAAAGAGGGGCAACTATGAACACCATATTTTGTCTGAGATAAAAAAAAGCAAAGAAACAAAAAAAAAAAAAAAAAGAGAATATAAGAAGGAAGGACAAGAAAGTTAGCCCATTTTAAAATAAGAGGATAGCCTAATCATAAATTATTTTAACCAAAGAAAAAAAGAGAAGAAGAAAGAGAAAATAAAAAAAAAGAAGAAGAAAAGAAAAATCAAAATCAAATCAAAATAAATAAAAATACAATCTGGTTAACATCTCTTAATTTCATGCATGATCTGTTTGGCATCTGTTTCCTTCAAATCAAGATCAAATTTTCCAGCCATCATTAAACCAAAATTTCCAATTAAAATCAATTACGTTTGATGTCAATTGATCTCTCAACACATATAAATAGATCAAGTATTGAAAGGAAAAAGGGGATTCCTTTTTTTTATTCTCTCAACAGCACACTCCATCATCATATTTTTAACCTCCAACCATCATTATTCCTGATGATCCTTTCACCGCCACACCACAATCATCTCTTATAACCGCATTCCCGCCATGAACAACCATCATCCTCATTATCCATAATCACTATTGACACTATCCTTTTTCATCACCGCAGAACCATATCAAATTTGCCACTGCCATCATCACGAACAGCTTCAAACCCCGTCCAAGCCACCGTAGGCAAACTCACCTGCACCATGGCAGAAACTTCCACCTCATCGTCCAGGCGCTCAACCTCCTCGCCGCCAACACCAAGTCACTGGACGTTGATTGTATTTCTCTCCATCTCATTCATGATCTGTCGTTGCTACATCAATCCCGGAGTCCATGATTGGTTTTGGGCTGTTGACGGCATTCCCTATAGTACACCACCATCTTGGTGGCCTTCTTGTGTTCCTTCCCTTTTTTTTTTTGAGGTTTATCATTTTTTTTAATTATTTTGAGGCCTTTTATTTATTTTTTTTTTTGGGTATACTTCTTTTTTTAAAAAAAAAAAAAACTTTTGATTCTATATTTTTAATATCAAAAGATTAAGTCTTTCCTTCTTCACTTAAACAACCAATTAATTTTTTTTTTATCCACGCAACAAACTTGCGACATTGATGTATGGTTTGACCATTCTCCAGGGTAGTGAGAATTGTAAGGGTTTATTGTATAGCTTAAGTTATCTTAAATCCTATGCAAAAGTAGATTTGTTTTTTTTTTAAATTCTTTTCATAAATAAAATTCATCCAACACATAAATATTTCCTATAAGAACTACATAATTTTGAATTCTTCATTGCACCAGAAGATACGTAGGAGCGGATAATCTCCGTCAAATCAAAAGTTAAATTTTCTTAAATTTGGTTCAATTTTAATTCTTTAAATAATTGTAACATTAATTTTACTTTCTTTTCCATTTATAAATAATTGTTATATCAATTTCTATATCTTTTGTAAATAATCATAACATTAATCTTACTTTCATTCATAACGTTAATTTTACTTTCATTTCTGCTTGTTAATAATTGTTATAGCAATTTCTATTTCTTTTGTAAATAATCATAATATTAATTTTACTTTCTTTTTCTTTTGAAAATAATTGTTATATTAATTTATGTTTCTTTCATAAATAATTGTATGTTAATCTTGCTTTTTTTTTTGGGATTAATTATTATATCAATTTTACTTTTCTTTCCTTTTATAAATAATTATCATATTAATTTTATTTTTTCTTCTCCTTTGTAAATAATTGTTGTACTAACCTAGCTTTATTTTATTTTATTTGTAAATAATTATTATATTCTTAAGGGGAAAAATTAATATTATTAAAGTTATTAATTAATTTGCATAATAAGCTCTATGGTAACCATTACAAAATAGATGTATTAGGGGTGCAATGAGATTTAAGTTTCCACCCTTTCCTATGCACAAATAGACTTCCAAATTTAAGCTCTTTAAAAAGACTGGTTTTTAAAAGGTTTTTCCGATTTTTTTCCATAAATAAAAATTGGTAGCGACTCCATTTGAAATTATTTTTCAATATTTTTGTTACCTCTCATAGCAGCGCCCTCCGGGCATGTTGTGACAATAATAATGAAGGAGTAGGGAAAAACAAAGGCAAAGGAAAAGGCAGACAAGAAATAAGGGCAACAATTATAGTTAATTAATCGCAGTCCATAAGTATTAATTATTTGTTATATAGTTAGTTTAAAACAATATTGTTACCTGCATTAGAAGGACTTGGAGTGTTATTAAGGACGATAAGAAGATTGTTTTGAGGAATAACTTGAGTCTAATAGGAAAATATTTAGATTGGACATTCCATATAATGAGTTCATATAAAACAACTTGAATGCTTGTTATTAATAAAAGTCTTAGTTTGCAATAATTAATTCCTTGATTTATTACTCTGACTATAATCTAGGTGTAAATATAAAAAAGCAATTAACTTTTCTTAATTTTAGGAATTTCTTCAGCACTTTCATTTTTGAAAGGATACTTGTACTCTTTATTCGTTGGTTGATAGAATTTAATCTCATGTATATTTAAATATAAATATTTCTTATTTTAAGTTATATTTCAAGTTAATGGGACTCGTGACAAAAAATTAGTAGTAGTTGAAGATATCGATATAGCTATCTTAAATTATGATACTGGTGAAACTACCCTTAGTTTAACATATCTTCTGAACTGATTAGGAACTTATTGTCATCGATACGAGAAATGAGTTTTCAACAAAAAATAAAAATTAAGCACCAATGACAGAACTGTTAAAACATTGGAAGATAACAAACGAAAGGAATGAAAATGAAATTACTCCTTTATATTCGACATAAATTCTTGAAATATGATTACAAATATATAGCCAAAAACTATATATACAAATTTGCTTTCAGACGTACAGAAGAAAATTGCGTATAAAATGATTATCAATCAGATTTAATTGAATATAAAGAAAATATTACATAACGGTGAAGGATTGTCTCCCATCAAAAGGTGTAGACACATCAAAAGCATGATTACACCCTAACCCTATCTACACGTGCAATTGTGGGATCAGAGCCATCGCAGACGAGTTGCACAGCTAGCTGACCATTAATCCCAGCTTTTGTTATTCCAAATGTGGAACCTGTCACATTAACAGAGCATGATTGCTTTCCAAGGCATGCTCTTTCAACCACAGCCTTGCTGCGACGTGACTCCCATTCACCTATTTGGAACGAACCGCACTTTCCTTGAGGATCTCCATAGCTAGCAAATTGGATTTCTGAGATAGTTTTCCCACCTTGGCAGACAACTTCCAAGGTGCTTCCGTAATCTGCAGTTGCACAAATGGTACCAAGAGTGACTGTCTGGACAGACACATTGAAGGGGCTTCCACCTATTTCCTCAAACAAAATCAATGTGTTGGCGTCTGCGTTTAAGAACGATCTTGGGACATGATAAAACCTTTGAGATGGCTCTCCACAACCACTTCCACACTTCTTCGCAGGTTCATAATCTCCTCTATAATCACATGTGTCACTGCATCCAGTTTTGCTAGCTAGCATTGCTGGCCAATAACGTCCAATGCTTCGGCCGTTAACCCAAGCATGCCCTTTGCCAAGGCCTTGCATATCCAGGACCACTGATTCAGTACCTTTAGGGGTCTCAAAAGTGGTCTTGTACCAAGTTAGCGGCCTCCCAACAGGTGCACTGTTTACGTCCCATTGAACCCCATTGAGCAACTTGGGATCAAAGAACCTTCTAGCCTCGCCATTTAACCCAACCTTGTAAGACCAAGTTGCTGTTGATAAATCCAAAGTGGTGTTTGAGTCACTTCCAATAAGTTTCACAGGGCCGCCAACAATGCCGGCATTTTGCAGATCAAAGTAGGCACCATAATGCGCATGCCCAACTGTTCCACTCAATAGACTTAT
This sequence comes from Pterocarpus santalinus, assembly GCA_031439595.1. Lineage (NCBI taxonomy): Eukaryota > Viridiplantae > Streptophyta > Magnoliopsida > Fabales > Fabaceae > Pterocarpus > Pterocarpus santalinus. The sequence continues at coordinate 9,059,002 of CM062523.1, forward strand.
GACATTGGTTCCTTGATTCAAAGCAATGGGTTTTTCATACACAAATCCAAGTTTGTCATACGTGCCCCACTGCGCGCCAATATATTTCCCATTAACATAAGCATGAAGAACATGACCCGTCGTATTCACTTTTAGAGTCGCATTTTGCCAAGAGGAGGTATCATTGATAACAACTTTGGTCATGTACCACAAGTAGTCACTAGCATCAACAGTGACTCCCTTTTGTTCAAGAAGATGAGGTGCTTTGAAGGTACCTTTGCCTTGGAGGGTGTCTTCCACAGGGTCTGATGTCCAAGCCCAGTTGAGTGGGCTGCCTTCTGCAGCTGGTTTATTAACATAAACGGAAGTTTGGGCCTTGACCTTAGCAGTGTTGAAAACCTCCTTGCTGCAATCTTTGAGAATGGAAACTGACCAAGCAGGCACATTGTGCTTGCCATCCCGTAGCAAATCGACTTCAGCATCCCGGGAATTGTGGGAGTTGCTCAAGAAGCAAAACTTTTCACCGGTAGCATTATTTGCGTAGGTAGTCAAGTACACCGAATCCCCATATTTCTTTTCAATAACTGTGCCATTGGTGAGAACTTTCTCTCCCAACTTTATGGCAGCGTGGAGGTCTCTGAGATGTCCCCATTTGGGTTGGTTTAGATTACCATACTCATCAAGCGGCGCATCATAATCATAGGCAGTAATAATGTAGGGGCCACCGGCTGTTCGCCCGAAGTTTGTTCCTCCATGATACATGTAGTAATTTTGTAAGACGCCGCCTTTTTGAAAGAAACGTGCAACTGAAAATGCTACATCTTCAGCAGGCCTGTGTGGCTTCCTTTCACCCCATTTCTGGAACCAACCAACCCAGTTCTCTGTGAACATTTTGGGGCTCTTGGGATTATTTGGCTTGAAATTGTCGCAGTAATGCCCATTGCAAGTGTCGATCATTGGTGCCGGAGCATTGGTTTGCTTGCACATGATCCACGGGACACCAATATTTTGTGCTACAGCCATTTGGGCACACCATTTGATGTAGGCATTCCCTGCTTCTCCATACTTACTAATGACATCGCCATATTCGTTCTCAATTTGAGCTAGAATAATTGGTCCTCCTTGTGGCGCAAACAATCCTGCTTCTTTGCACAAGTTCACAATCTTTGTTGTGAAGGTCTGCATTTCCTGTTTATAAACTGCGTTGTCTGTTCTTAGTTGAATCCCTGGCAAATTATGTAACCACATTGGGAAACCTCCATAGTTCCATTCAGCACATACGTAAGGACCAATTCGTAGCACAACATATAGCCCTGCTTCTTGAACATTCTTTATAAACTTGATGAAGTCTAGATTACCGGAGAAATCATACTGGCGACGAACAGGTTCATGGAGGTCCCAAAAGACGTAGGTTTCAATGGCATCAAGGCCACCATCCTTGGCCTTTTGAATAAGGTCTGGCCACATCTGTGCAGTGCTACGTGGATAGTGTATTGCACCGGACATTATTACTCTCCGTTCTCCATTAATAACGATGGCATTTGCATCATACTCAACAGTTATTGCTAATGAACATGCCCAGAGCAACGCTGAACATGCAATAAGCAATGTTCCGATTCTTAGATTGGACATGTTGCTTAATTTCATTTCCTGAATGAAGCTTGTGTATTTTTCAGGAGGTAGAGCCATCTTTTATATGTTCAATTTCATACTTCTCTGTTCTAATTTTAGCTTGCCGAGGCAGCGTAGTTAATATTCTTGTTGTCTTTCGTAATAAGAACTTATCTTTTTTCTCTAATTAGCGTCTCTCTTCCTTAAAATGGCCTTCTGGTGTTGATTCATTGGCCCATGACTTCTTATCCTTGTGATTGTGCATCACTACATCCTAACTTTAGATTTTCTGCTAGGCTGGTCAAAAGTTCTTATCTAAAATCTTTTCATAAGTTGTTCAAGTTTTGCCGTAAGAAAATGCTACAGCTCGTAAATTGTACTTTTAACGGACTGCTAACGAACAAGTCGATGCTGTAATTTTTATTTGTTTTGTTACCAAAAATATTGGTTTGTTTTTCCTCCTTCCTTTTGATGTGTAGAATTGCCTGAATGATAGAAAAACCGTACGCCACGCATCATTCTTGGATTTTATAGCTGTTTCCTTCGTTGCAATTTGTATTTGTTCTGTTACAAAAAATATTTACTTATATTTTGCTCATTCTATGTGATAGCTAAGACTGCCAGAATGATAGAAAACCATATTCCACGCATCATTCTTGGTTTTCATAACCTTTTCTTTTGTTGCCTAATTCAATTAGTGACACGGAATTTCTTATTTTGTATTATATGGAATTGATGCCTAGGATTGTGTTTATAAAATTGTAAAGTGACAATAAATTTTTCTCTGTGTGGCATCCAACAAGTATGAGATAGACAAAATAAAAATTATATGTTGTAAACACTATTACTATAAAGGGTGGTTAAATTCCTCAAGAACGGCATTTAGTGAAGCCACAAACAGTAAATCTTCCTGGGTGTAACTTACGATAAGCACGGTATAGACACTATATATATATATATATATATATATATATAGAGAGAGAGAGAGAGAGAGAGAGAGAGAGAGAGAGAGAGAGCATATATATATTGTAATCACTTTTACAGTCAAGAGAGGTTCTATTTATCAAGAACGGAGTGTAATGAAACAATGATATTGTTTATATTTAATAAATTTTCTAGGCTCTAGTATATTTCGGTCCCAAAAAAGAAAAAAAAAATTGGTTTTGATCGTTGTAAAATTCTTAGTTTGGCTTCAGTAAAAAAAATTTAAAAAATGTACATATTTTGTCCCAAAATGACCATATATGGTGTCAAGGATGTAAAACATAACTTTTTAAGTTTTTTTAAGTATCAACATTATCCTTATTTTTAGAATATGCAAACTTGAGAATTACAAAAAAATTTTATGGGTATCAAAACCAAAATTTGAATATTTTTTGGGGCAAAAAAAAAAAATTGAAACCAAATTTCTATTTTAATCTTATTACATGTTATAACGGCACATAAATTTATATTCAGATTATAATCATATAAGCACTATCATAGGTTTGGCTAATGCATGACACGTAATTGTAAAAACTCTATTTTCTCTCAGACGTAGAGTACAACTAAGTTGCTCGTCCATAAAGTGTTCTTAGTTGGAGTAACAAAATTTAGACATAACATCAAGGGAACTGATTGTGGTTTTTTTTTTGCTCCCTATAATTCAAGAACAAAGGCCCATAAACTCTCTATAAGGCAAGAAGCATTGAAGAACATAATTTGGGATGAAGCTTTGAAACACAAAACAGAGAGGCAAAACAAACACCTCTTAACCATCTCTACACATCTTAGCATTAGCTGTAATTAGATGAAAGGGATAAGAAAAAGATTTAAAAAAAAAAAAACAATTTTGAGAGCTATATAATATTTATAAGACTCATATTCAGGAGATAGAAAGGTTATATGATAATATATCATTTTATTCTTTTTATTCTAGGAAATTCTTTTATTAGAATATATTTTCTTAAATTGAAGAACTTACTCCTCCTTCATTTTTCTTTCAAAATTCTCTCTCCCAAACACAACCAAAATTGTGCCAAATCAGTGTAGCACAATGCATTGTGGGGGCAACTGAGCCTTCATGTGGAGGGCACAAAGGATGTTGTAGAGGTTGACGTAGCTAATTAGAATGATGTGTTCAAGGACAAGTTTCTAATGCTAATGTTGATTTTGCAGTTAGAACATGGTAAGTGAAGGTCGATTAGCTCATATAATTTTTTATTTTCGGTTTGTTTCATCATTTTGTAAAAAGAAAAACATTCAAAGTGATAATATAATTTACACCATAGCCTTAAGCATCATGAACTCCTGCTAATGTAGACCACATTTCTTGATTTCATTAGTCTAACTTTATTGGTTTTGATACCTTTCAATTTGATGGGTAGCTAGATGAATGAGCAAGAAGCAACTAAGGATCCCCGATCTCATGTTATGTGTCGGGATATCTTTAATGCAACTAGAAGTGAAGCAATATTGATCAAGAAATTCAAGCATGCGAGGTTTCGATAAAAGCTAAGTTGGCAATTTATAGTATTTCCATATGGTAGATGTGAAAATTTTCATCGCTTTAGAGATGTATTTCATATACAGATATAATATATTTTGAATTGAGATTAATTTATATGCACTGAAAGAGTAAAATAAATTTATACTATCAGTCAATAAAAATATAAGAAAATATCAAATTATAGTAGATTTCTTATCATAATGGATAGTTACTTGTACGAGTTGATATTTTCTAATATTTTTATTAGTTGATAGTGTAAAGTTATTTTACACTGTCAGTACATACAAATTAAACTCAATTGAATTTTCTTCTTAATAAAGAGTAGTTCGTTTCTTTCTGTAATAGTTCTTTTTAGATGCACCAAAATAATAATAACAATAACGGTGGAGGTTAAAAAAATGGTAAAGTAAAAAACAGACAAGAAATAATGGCAACAATTATAGTTAAATAATAGCAGGAAATGGAGGAATATATAATCTCTTACAGTGAAGAGAGGTTCTATTTATCAAGAACGGTGTTTAACGAAACAATGGTGCTGTTTATGTTTAATAAATTTTCTAGGCTCTAATATGTTTATGTCCCAAAAAAAAAAAAAAATGGTTTTGATCGCTGTAAAATCCTTAGTTTGGGTTTAGTAAGAAAATTTCGATAATATACATATTTTGTCCCAAAACGACTGTTGCGACAAGGATGTAAAACATAACTTTTTTTTAAGTATCAACGTTATCCTTATTTTTAAAATATGCGGACTTGAATTTTTTTCCCCTATAATTCAAGTATTAGCGAGCATAATTAGGAGCAAAGCTTCAAACACAAAACAAATAGGCAAAACTCCCAGAACATAAGGAAACACCTGATAGTAGGTCACAAGGTCCGTTTGTACTTCTCCACGATAGACAAGACTTATGTTCCGACCCAGTTTTCACATGACAAGGAATTTCTCGTTATCACACAACGAAATCAATCTTTAACTTAGAAGCCACTTACTCGGGACATAATTGCGTCTTTTCCATATCTTTAATATAGATCATTAGGTGTGATAATACTCCTATCTTTGCTCCGAATCCACTGAAAATTTCACACTTGCATGTTGGCCACCCGTAATTGACCATTAAACACATTCTTGTCCCAATTAAGGGAAGAGCAACATGGACAAGCTCAAAACTCTTCCAATTGAGGGAGGAGCAAAAACCAATACAAACAAAGTCACACACAACAACAAAAAAATATTAAAAATATAATTATACTAGCAATTAGCAACAAAAACTTGAAGATAACAGGTACGTGAATCGTGCAAACCCATTTAAACTCTCGTGCCTAATAAAAGAAATGCACACTTACTGTATCCCATCAATAGAACCATCTAACTTGATTTCATCCAACTTGCAAAAGTTCAGAATGACACCATGGGTTTTTGGTTTTTATCACTCTTCTTCCTCTTATCTTCTTCTTCTATCCTGGATAACTTTCCACCTTCTTCTTCCTTTGCTCCTGTACCCGAGCCAGGATAGCTTCCTCTTCGTTCGTGGCTTGCAATCCAAGCAATTTACGTAAACCCATGTAATTCACACTTCTTTCTTAGCCAGGATAGCCTCCGCATAATCGAGGGTTGCCACATCCTTCAGCAGCAGGACTTCACTTCCTTCAGAGACTCATCCAAGAACGAAAAACCCAGGAAGGGTTCAAGTGCAGTGGTGTGAATGTTTTCCATTAATATATTAGATCGAAACCTTGTTTGCCCTACACTATAAAACCCACCTTATCATACTTCAATTTTTCAACTTCATCCCCCGATATCCCATCTACTTGGCCAAAGCCAGGTGGAAATAAGGGATCTGACGCAATCATTAAGACTTTGGACTGGCCACACTTATCGTACCTGCTGGCCTGAGAAACTCTCTCAAACACTTCTTCTATTTCTTCTCCATGAAGTTCTGTCCTGTACTTAATTCTATACAGCAACACACGTTCTTCTATCATCAATAATCGACCATGTTCTACTTCCCCTTGATTCTTCACCATTCATGTTCATGTCATTCTCCACATTCTCAAGATTTTCTTAGGATACCACATTGTTATCATAACCCTATTGATTTTTCAAGTTTTACTTCAATTAATGTTGTGTACCCTAATAATTATTACTTCTCCAAATAGACACTCGACCAAGATTCTGCTGGGATATTCCCAACACCATCGCTAGCCACCTTAACATCCTTTGTACCACCGCTAGTCACCTGATAGGATTGTTCACAAGTTGGGTTAGGTTGGATTTAAGGGTAAATGAAGTCCAATCCAATCAAAATGAGATCAGTCTGTGTTAGGTTGACTTTTTGAAAATTCTTTTATTAACCGAACCAACCCAACACAATCTAAATCGGGTTGGGCTCTGTCGGGTGATTAGTTCCTTTAAAAAAAAACACACACACACACATACACATGCACACATACAGACACACTATTCATACTATCCCAACTCAAATATCAGATCTAAAACCTCCATTTCAACCAAATATTATCAATAAAAAATGAACTAATCTCATATCTAAGACTGAAACTCCATTTCCAAAAAGTTACAACCAAACTTCAGCAATATAAATAAATCAATTGAAAGTTTCCAATTTTCAAATTCTAGAAAAAAGGTACAAAGCTCAAAATTTTATTAGCAAAAGCCAACATTGCAATAAGAAGAACAAGAAAGGGAGGTAGCTGATGGTGAACATGTAATAGCCCAGATTACCTTCACAACTAGCAGCAAGGTGTTGAGGTTCAAATCAAATCAAAGAGGGGAAAGGTAGAAGGTTTGAGCAGTGCAAGTAGTCACAGTGAACTAAAATAGACTAAAAACCGATGGGAAATGGAGAATCTAAGCAATGTAAGCAACAGGAGGATGAGGGCTGAGTAGCACTAAGGGGGGATGGGGTGTACGGTGCTAATGATAGGATGGGAGTTGAAATGAAAATGTTAGGTGATTAGGGTTTCATTTTTAATTGATGTTATCAGTATAAAAATTAAAAAAATATGGGGCTTCGAGTCATCAAGTCAGGTAACAGATGTAATGGGAACATTAACGAGTACATTGGGTTGTACAAGTAATAAAGTATGAGTAGAGTATCATTTCCACAAGGATTGTCTCAACCAATTATCAATTCCCTAACTTAGAAACTATTTAGGCATTCTAAACAAAGAGAATGTGACAATTAACAAAGAAAAATCTAAGAAAATTGCAATAATAGAATATCAAATAAAACAAAAATGCAAAACAAATAGGGAAGATATCAAAGATAAAAAGCATTAGAGGTCTGATTTCACTTAGTTATTCCAATGATTATTGAGCTCATTTTCTAATGAATATTTATTTTATCAATTGATGGAGAAAGATTCCTAATTTAATTGATACGTGGTTCCTTTAGCGTACTAATCCTCCTTAGATTTTAGAACTCAGTTGATTCCTCAACTTGAAGCCAAAAACTAAAGGCATTATTGATTTATGAATCCCCTTATAAAATCCCACGAAATCCTTAATCTCTATTCATAAACAATTAAGAATTAAGGTTTCTATTTTATTATCTCAGTTATGTACTTAGATTTCTCTTTGTCTACATAACTGTAATATCAATTTATGGGTCACAAATCCACAAACAACATTAAGAGCAGATTATAGAAACTAAATTGAATAAGACAGAATTCATTAAAATTGGAAATCTTAAACAATGTTTATAACATAAGTTACATCATCACCCTAGCATAAAATATTTAGCCAACTAACATGTTTAACAAATACATGTCCATAGATAGAATATATATGCTAAACATAAATCAAAAAGAGAAAAAAAGAAGTAGAATGGATTGCATTTATTCATCTCTTCCTTCTTGATGTAGCCGCCAACATCATAGCTCCTCCTTGATATCTCCCAAGAGAATTAGAGGAGAAGAGAATGTAGTATGGTCAAGAGATAGTCAAAGATGGCCAAGAGAGGCCAAAAGGCCAACCAAAGACTAAGACTTTCTCTTTCTTTGAAAAGTTGTTTTTATCCTCTTCTTGATTCTCGGGTTGTTAGATGAGAAAAGATAAGATAAGATCTTCAACTATCTCCCCAAGATTTGAATTTGAATTATCCCCTAATAAGTAGCTGAGGGCAAAATAATTATTTTTCCATTTAATATGATCCAAGTCGCAGCTTTGGTGAAGAGGTTGGGTCCAAATATCTCTGAGTTATGTCCCAATTGGGCCGAAATAGCCCAATTCGTGTTCTAGTACTAACTTGAAATTGGATAGCTGAATTATAAGCTCTGTAACTCTCAAATAGCTTGGAATTGCTCCTAATGAAGAGATACAGAGTTGTAGAGAATTAAATTATCTTTCCAACGTCACAAAGATCACCTTAATTGGACTTCTGTACCTCAAGATATTGACAAAATACTAGGCAAATATTAGGCTGGATAGCATTAAGATATCGGCAACATTCAATTTTACAACTATATTTTAACCAAGAAACTCTAAAAACTAGGCTTTGAGCTAAACATAAAAATTGTAGAGCATTTACTGAGCTTTCTGAAGCATCCTTATTTGTTTCAATCTGATCTCTGTAAAGAGAGATACAAATTATCTACTGTAGTACTTTCTAAGAATCTCCCCAAATAGGCTCCAAAATTCTTCTATTTAGCTCCAAAAATATCTGTCTTGCAAAATTGAATAAAATAAGTTTTGAAGTCATCAAATTCACCTAAAAATTACCAATTTAATATTAATTTCAGTAATTTCACAAAAGTCCAAATATCATATACAAATTGACTCATTTCTTAATAATTAAAGCATACAATCATATCAAATTAAACATTAAATCAGTACATATTATACACTCATCAAGATGTTATTTTATACCCAATACACAACCCATGAATAAACAGGTACATTGAATTTTAGCCGAACAGAGTGGACTACCCAACCCAATTCGGACTTTTGAGTTTGGGTTGGGGTGAGTTGTGTTAGGTCTGGTTAGCAAGTCTATCCATACTCATGAACACCTCTACCACCTGATTAGTTATTATTTCACACGTTATCTTGGATATTCCCTTCCCTCCAATAGATAGGTAGATCCAACCATGGATGAAAAGTATGTAGCAAGTGTCTACTAGCACTTTTGCAGAACTGAAGGTCGTTGCCGATTCAATCACACCTACCTTGTTTCAAATTCTTCATTTGACGATTCTCGAGTTTTTTTAAAATGATTAAGTAATAGGTGTACTTACCCGATTGCCTAGCCTCTTCGATATCCTCTTTAGATTCAAAAGTTAACGAACTCTTCTATGACCCCAGTTCTCATATATTTGTGATGGAGATCCACTCTTGTAATAACCTTTTGGATATGATTCTGTTGTCCATTGAATATAATGGCTCCCCGATTATACTCCGGGATAGCTAATCCATCTTCTTCTTTCATACTTCTCCATTCATCAGTATGATTTTTTCTTCCTCCATTCCACTTGCACATTTGTCTCCACTAATCATTACTGATTTATTACATATCTGGCTTCCACCCTTTACAAACTTGTTGCCTGCTGCCACTACTAGTTTTGGGCATACAACTTCTTTGAAGGAGCTCCTATCAAGAGCTTTATCTCCTTTTTGGCTTTTGCTTTTGCTTTTGCTTTCCACCCCTTGAATTCTGTCTCCTTAACTATTATTAAGTTACCCCTTACTCCAGCTCCATTCAAGTTGGAAATTGCCTTTTTGTACCTCTTCCTTGATTGCGAATCTCACAAAAGTGAACGACATTATCAATGTTCTCCTTTCCTTCCTTGATAGATATATGTCTATGATCTTCCTCTAAAACTTAAATATCTACCCCAAGCATAATTTCGTCATTGATATAACTGAAGGACACTTCCTCCAGATGCCTGAAAGTGTCCCCATATTTCTTCCTCCTACACCTTTCATCATTCACTCTCTAGCTCCTGAGCTTCCCGTTAAACTCATTGTAAGTTGTTTTTCGTATATTAGTTTTGGTACATTGGTGCTAGCTACCGTTAATCTTTAACATAGAGAAGTCATCATATAGGTCTTTAGTCTTTAGGTTATAAGGCAATGAAAAGAAACTTACTGAGGTCATCAAGCAACTTAGTCAAGCAACTTACATCTAACATTTGAATTGTACATTGAGAAGTACATTGGATCTCATGAGTTTTCTTTCTTTCTTATTTATGTTTAAACTTTTAAATAAGAGAATTTATTTTCTCTCCCTTCATTCCCATTTCATATCTTTTTAGTACCTATCATCTAAACAAATTAACTTTTAGGGTCTGTTTGGTATGAGAGTAAAAAAAGAAGAAAAAATTTCATGAATGAATTTTTGGTATAATCTTATACATAAAACTGATCCATGAACTTTTCTCCCCTTTTTTTAACCCCCATATCAAACATACCATTAGAGTAGGCTTTCCTCCTGCCTTTACCCCCAAAACACACACTCTCACTTTATCTCTATTATCTGCTAGCTTAGTTTTCAAAGTTGTTATGATGGTTATTACAGTTAGTCAATGTTGAAATAATGCTGCATATTTGACTAGAATTATCTAAATACTTCATTGATCCTACAAAATAACTAGAAGAATCTATGATGTTTCACTAAAATAAAAAAAGTCAAGAAAATGTAACATATAGTAAAATTGTTTTCTTGAATAATTGTACAAAGCACTAGAGCTTTCCCACCTCCAAATTGTGGCAACATCCACAACCTATATATAGGTTTGATGAGTTCATTTTGAGGCATGCAGTAGAACCTAGGCTCCTCCTTTGACAACTATCAACTAGTGTATCATCCATCTTCATAAAATAAACACAAGCATTTTATGTCACCTTCCTAGTTGCATTCAACTAACCCACAGCAACACTCATCTATACAAAACATCAATTTTATTCTAACATCTCCATAAAGCAACAGTGGTACCAGAGCTATGTTTGGTCATATACTAGCCGTAGAAATTTTCCTAACCTTCCAACTATAAACCCATCAAACTATAACCCATTTAATTAAACTCTTAAACAACCATGACCATCTCAACTATCAATATTCCACTCCCCATTTTGTTTGAGGACAACTATGAGGATTGGCACAACAAAATGAAGACATTTCTCCAGGCACAAGACTTGTGGGAAGTTTCCAAGAAGGCTTCACTCTGTTGTAGAATCAAGTAATGCTTTCCACTGTAGAGAAGAATAAATTGAAGGAAGACCAACAAAAGAATTACATTGCCCTATGCTTCTTTTAGCAAGCAGATACAAAGACAATTTTCTCAAGAATCAGAGGAATATCATTAGCAAAACAAGTGTGTGGGATATATTTGGGACAAGAGTTCAAATGAAACAAGAAGGTATGCACTGTCCTCCTACAATCTTTATGAAAACAATATGCAAATATGAAAATGAAAGATTTTGAGACAATAAAAATATTACAACACAAGAGTTATGAATTTAGTAAGTGAAATGAAGGCCATTTGCTAGATAAAAAGGTAATATATTAATTAGTTTGCTAGCCAAATATGATCCTAAATTGTCACCCGTAGAAGACACCAAGGATCTATTAACACTAACAAGAACGGAATTAATAAGCTCACTACATGCTTTTGAGCAAAGTCTGGGAAGGAGAGATCAAGATTTTAGAGAGAATGCTTTTCAATCTAAGATCAACAAATAGTCTCAGAATTGAGGGGGAGAAAATAATTAAATCAAGAAAAATATTATCAACTATGTAAGAAGAATAATCATACTATATAAGAGTGTCGATCTACATGCAAGAGGTGCACGAGACATACTCACTTCAAGAATGATTGTTGGTATCGGCAACAAAAAAAAAAAGCAAATTTCATAGAAAGTACTGAATCATATGAATTATTCTACTCAACACATTCCACTAATCTGGAAGCCAAAGATATTTGGTAGTTGGATAGTGGATGTTCAAATCGCATGACAAGTAACAAAAGTTACTTTGTCAAATTGGAAGAAAATATGAATTTTGAAGTTGCTTTGGGAGATGGCAAGGTTCAAAAAGTTGAAGGAAAAAGCACACTCGCAATGAGAACTAAAGATGGCCAATAGAGATTCATCAATGTTGTGCTCTATGTTTTTGAGTATAACATAAAATCTACTAAGCATCAATCAGCTACTGGACAAGGGCTACAAGGTAATCTGCAATGCTGGGAAGTGCTTAGTTATTGACAAGAAAAAAGGCCATCTAATTGTAATAGCTAAAATAACTCAAAATAGAACATTTTCTATAATAATGCCACCATGGCAAAGAAGTGCAACTACACCATCTCCAAGTACCAGACAAGAGAAACTAGTTGCCGATAAAATTCAAAAGGTGAGTTTATTTGCTAGACAGCAACAAAAGCCTGAAGCTGTCAACAAGACAAAAGCTAGGCAACCAAGGAAGAATGATCAAGCTCAAGAGTACAATAGGAAGGCGTCAAAGAGCAACAGCATAGAAGTCAAGACTACTCAAGATCGTCAAACAAGACAAATCATCAAGAAGAAGATCCAAGAAGCAAGATTCTGTACTCCAACAAAGTACTATGGCCTGAGTACTGCTACCAATACTTCAGAGATCCAGCACGGAATAAGTCCAATTATGAAGAAGTATCCACATTACAACAAGGAGGAGCAATTGGCCAAGATCACTATGCAAATGTGCATCAAGGAGGAGTTTTGAAATAATGCTGCACATTTGACTAGAATTATCTAGATACTTCATCACTCCTACAGGTAATAGAAATAACTAGAAGAATCTATGATGTTTCACTAAAATCAGCAAAGTTTAGAAATGTAATGTATAGTAAAATTGTTTTCTTGAATAATTGTAGAAAGCACTAGAGCTTTCCCACAGCCAAATCATGGCGGCGTCCACAGTCTATATATAGGCTTGATGAGTTCATGTTGAGGCATGCAGTAGAGCCTAGGCTCCTCCTTTCACAACTATCAACTAGTGCATCATCTTTCTTCATATAATAGACATAAGCTTTTTATGTTACTTCCCATGTTTCATTCAACTAGCCCACGGCAACACTCATTTATACGAAACATCAACTTTATTCATCTCCATAAACCAACAGTTAGCTTGTTATTACTTAGTCAGCTTCACATGACGTAGGTAGCATCCTTGCACATAAAGATGCATGCAGTTACTGTAATTAAGTTTTATCATTCAATGGATGCTTTCGTGAAAATCTCGCTAACTTACTAATACTAATTTAATGAACGGTTATTACTGCTTATTAAGCCGATCAATGTATATGCCTATTTCAAAACAAAATATAAGTGAAAAAAAATTACTTTCATTCACTATATAATTTAAGCTATAACATGCCTTTATATTTGTTGATGCACACATAAATCCGTTTTCATCTTCTTTTTCTTTTTTTAATCTGATTTCTCTTTTTAATTATTTCATCAACGTCCCTTGTCACATCTTGAGAAATTATATGAAAATATCTATACATCTATTCTTGAGGCTAGGTTCAATCAATCCTATAAGCCATGGCTTGTAATTAGTTGGAAGTATATATACATGACAAGATAAAACAAGGGAGAGAGAGTTGACTATTGCATAGTAAAAGCCACATGGACCCATTTCATCAAATATTTATCTTGAAATTTAAAAGTTTTTATCATTACGCCGTTGACATGCTAGATTGATGCACATGCTTCAAAATCGTCTATTTGCAAAAAGGCTAAACGCCACTATAACATGGTCCGTACCATGAGCATTGGTATCCAAAAAGCAAGATGATTATAGCCACAGGACTCTTATGGATTGTATATATAGTGATTATGCAAGATTATATTTTATTTTTTGCCTTTTTTTAAACAAAAATGAATATGTAAACCTTTAAGTAGATTTTAAGCAATGTAAATTGAAGTATATTACATATATATAATATAAGTTTAAACTATTAAATCAATCTATTTTATTTTTCAATAAATTCACTATACCTGAGAATTGCAGCTGATTAACCACTACCCTGTGTCTCATATGCGCGTTTTAATTAGCTCAAAATGGACCTTTCCACTTTACTGTGTACCGAGTCTGAGTGCATTCCAGCCTAGTTTGTTTTTCCATTTCTAGTTGTTAATTATTAAAAATCATATATCGGTCTTTTTCTCTCCTCATGACCCCAAACTCAGATAAAGAAACCTGAAAAAAAAAAATGAAACTCACTTAATTATTGTTTGTAAATTTGCATGGCATGGTCCCACTGAGCCACAACCACTACCAGTTGACCTGTGTAATAATTTGAGCAAAATAGTAACACAAGAGGTAGAAATTTAATTATTGAACCATTTATGTTTTACTTTTATATTGATAATAATTTAGATTTTCAAGAGAGTTAGTTGTTAACATGATATTAAATTTTTAAATAGAAGTAAATAAAAGGCAATAAATGGTTGTGAGTTGTGACACATTAACAGAATTGTCTTTTGAGAGTTTAAACGATTCATCTAAGCTTTGATATAGACACTGAGTCAATATTGTTGTTTGTAAATTTGCATGGCATACACATGGAGGAGGTTGCACTGATCCATAACCACTAAAAGTTGACCTTTGTCATAATTTGAACAAAATACTAATATTATTATAGAAGTGGTAGAAAATTAGTGTGTTTTGCCCGAAATATTAAACTATTTATGTCATAATTTTACTAGATAAATAATTTAAATTTTTAAGAGTGTTAGTTGCTAGTATGATATTAAACATTAAATAAAAGTAAATAAAAGGGATTAACTGATTGTGAGTTGTGACACACTAGCTAACAGACTCGTCACTTGGGAGTCTGAACGATTCATCGACCTAGGCTTTGATATAAGATATAACTACTAGTGGGGTGATACTCGTGAGGAATTGTTTATTCAGACTCTCAAGTGTGAAAATGTCATGTTGGATGAAACGTAAGCATCATGCATAAGCACGTGTTACGCACACTATACATACATGCGTATATACACGCTAGAATTAAAATTTAATTTCATTAAATATTTAATATGTCGTTAGAAATGGTGTAAACAATTGAGGAATTATTTTTTATATATAATCTTTTGTAACATATATCTGGATCATTCAGCTTTAATTTGAAGATATCTAGAACAAAACAAAATTTATTTGATACTAGTTCATACAATAAAAAATTATAGAATAAATAAAAGAAAAATACATCTTGTTTTCTCTCCACCTTACAATTGTGGCCACTGGGTTGAAGAAATTTCTTTTATGAAAGATATATATATAGATACTCAAGTCGATATATTTTGATTGTAACTCAAATAAATATAAGTTTCAGTTATATATAAATATTGAATGTAATATTAGTTAAAAATGGATCTACACTATTAGTAGAGATAATATATTAATTTAACACTTACATAATTAAAATCTATACTTACTTTAGTTACAATTAATATTGATTTGGATGTATAAATCTCTATAATGCTTTGTGATGAAACAAAAGTGTATATATTTAGCCTCTCTCAATTTTTAGTATTCTGAGATCGTTAAACTCATACTAAATTAGTTTGGATTGGGTTGGCTGACTTTTGGATTAAAGCTCAAACATTATGTTAAGAAATAAGTGTCAAATTATTTAAATCAATTGATATATATATATATATATATATATATATATCACGTTCTCAAAGACACTCTAACTATTTAGTTACGTTGGCTTTCAAACAGTAGTAATTGGGAGTATTCATCATATTTGACAGTACATAGAAGCATTAAATGGCTACCTCAGATCAACTTGAACTTCCCTGAGATAAGTGGTACAGATGAAATTATTAATATACTGTACAATATAAGGATATATTAGCTGTGATTGTTACTGCTCAATGGTCATGACGTTGTCAAAAGAAAGGAGAGGCTTATTATATGTGGACATGGTTTTTGATGGAAGATATCTCGGCTCAGGTAAAGGTATAAAATATATACTTAGTTTTTCCAGTTTAATTGCGTAATTAATCTCAATGATATAAAACTCATTTTGAATATCAATTCTTCTAACTGTTTCCTTTTCCCAACTAGCTCTCAAATCAGCACATATATCCATCCATTGCAAGGACATTTTACCAGTTTAACCAACCAATAATTTTTTGGACAAAGATAATGGATAATGATGTATGTTACGAAAGGAAATTGGCACATTGTGTACAAATAGTTGTATCTTCAGAGTATAATTGCCTAATGCACCAGCTTCCATATTTTTCGTCATCATTCATTGATTTTCTTACCAATGATATGTTGCCAGCAGTATTTGTAGTGTATTCGTGCACATTGCTTTCGCGCTATATAGCAGCGCTCAAAAATAATTTCAAATAATTCCACATTTTTCAATTCAAAGAAGTTTTTTTTCTTTTTTTTTGGGTCCAAATGGTTAATTGTTACTACTTAGTGGTTATTAGAAGTTAAAATTTGCAGTGATGATTTCTTAAATCCTTAGCAATGATCTGATTTTAGCTAGCTTATTACATCCACTCACATACATATGGCCTACACATTTAATCGTGTCATGGTCAACTCCAGGTGCCATGCAATGCAATAACCTTATAACAACACTGTCACTGCCCACTAAAATCTGTCATAAATGAATATGGACCCAGGGTAGGTTATCTTCCCTCTAATTCATTTTGATCAGTCTCATTCATTATCATAGCACCATGTCCTCATATCTTAGCCATTTTTATACTAAAGAATCCCATGTGGCCATATCAGTATCTTCAGTACTAATAAATGGAAGCTGCAAGCGAGGGTAGCACTTAATACAAGATAATTCAATGCAGTGGGAAATAAGAGTAGCGTCCCTTAACGTGGCACATGTGCCCCATGTTAGTTGCCTTACAAAGTACTAAATATTTTCAAGTGCTACTTCCTATTTTGACTCCTCACAAACTGTATCCATAAATTTTTAGCACCTTCTTTAGGTATACCATACCGGATCAAGCAATTCATGTATAGAGAGATGATATATAAAACCTATTGAATATACAGCAACTACTTCCCGAAATCAAGTGGTGCCTGATAATGTTAAAACAGTACACATTTGTGGGGTCCAATACCAAAAAATATTAAAGCTAATAAGTTATGATAACCATGTTGGTTTATTTAGCATTTCTCAATTGAAATTAAGGTTAGCCATCAGTTGAACATGTTGCTTCAGTAAAATAGTAAGCAATTGTGGGGTCCAACACCAAAAAGCCAAAAGCTAATAAACTCAGATGACCATGTTGGTTTATTTAGCACTTCTCAATTGAAATTAAGGTTAGCCATCAATTGAACATGTTGCTTCACAATTACTCGTTTAATTATAGGCTCAAATCTTTCTCAAGGACTGTAAAATAAGCACAGGGAAATGGTCAAAACGGTTAGGTGCAGAAAATTGGAAGCTTTTTCATTTAAAGTGCTAGCTTTAATAACAATTGCTGACTTGCTGTCTATAATCAAGTTGCATGTGTTACATACAGTTGTTGCATATAAAAAGGTATGCAAGCTATGATGATTTCATTTGTGTTTGGCACACTTTATTTGAACCAAAAACGAAGCCTACACCACTCTTATCTCCTTCTCTAGCTACAAACTCATTCACAGTCAGTGAAACCTAGTACAATTCCAATCAAACAAAAGATGTTAAATGCAAAAGCTGAGATCCCCCAGAAGAGCGTCCTTCAGATTAAGCAAGATGACAAGTTCTTCTGCAGGCTACTTTCAAAGGAAAGTTCCATGTCCAACCCATCTTTCAGAGTGGCTTCTGTTGCTGTCCCATTTGTGTGGGAATCTCAGCCTGGCACTCCAAAGAAAACATTCTCTGAGGACACTCTCCCCCCTCTAACTCCTCCACCTTCCTATCATTTCAACACTATCAATGCATGCAAAAGGCCAGCGAAGAAGCATTCGAGGTCCAATATTTTCATGGCACTGCTCACAAAGCTGAATCTCAAGAAGTTCATTATGTCACCACCATCATCCTCACCTTCCTCCTTGTCATGTTCATCCTCTAAATGGTGGTCATCCTCAGATTCCTCCAAGGTTGTACCAATGGCAAAGCTTGGCAGGAGGAGGTTCTTGAGCTATGGTTCATCATCTTTTGATTTGAGGGGTGACAGTGAAGCAGATGCTGCTGGTTCACCATCTTCAACATTGTGCTTTGGCATTCCTCGTGCCACCAGCTCTAACAGTGGGTTCCAAAGTTCCTACAGGAGACAAGAATAAGGTATAATTAATACATCTCATAGTAGCTGGGCCTTGGATCTGGCATATGGCTAAGGTGCTGCTGATATAGTTTTCTCTGTAAATCTTTGTAGCTGTGCTCTTCACGTTTAAAGGGCAATCAATTTTAAATGCCATAGTTGGTCTTGAGTTTGTTATTTTCAAATAATAAGCTTGCTTTTAAGGTGTACGAATGTATCTTAAGCATTTTCATGAAGTTCAAAAATGATCTAAGTTATTTCCCCTTTCTTTTCTTTCTTTGTTTTTTTTTTTTTTTTTTTTGGTGTGTGTGTGTGTGTGTGTGTGTTTAGAATGTGGCAAGAGAGAATTAGGCAGATCACTTTTGTGGAGCTTCATTTTAAACAAGAAGTATGGTATTGCTGCTTGTTATTGTAGTTGTGGTGATGAACTAATGAACATACACTCCAAGTGTGATTAAGAGACCATTTAGTGTACAAAATTTTTACAACAATGCAAAATTTGGAGATTTTCTTGTAGCTGGATAAGATCTAGGCATTTGTTTGACATGTACACAGTACACTGTCCTTTTACGTGGGGGAAGGGGAAGAAGAAGTGCCTTAATCAGAATCTTTGACTAATACTTTATCTTTTTCCCCAATAGGCAGTTCTTTAGGGTGTTTGCTTTGTCTTTCTCAACAGTTTTTATTTATTGCAAAGAGAAAGAACAGGTGGAAGTTACTTTTATTTTCTTTTTTTTTTTTTTGGTGAACCAAAGTTTGGGTAGAAAAAAGGATGTCCAATTCTAAGGCCAAGACATGTCACAAGTCCTAGCAAAAACTTAGCGGTAATTACAAATGATTTAGGAGGTAAAAGTTACTATCATGCGATCAATTTGGCATAAATAGCTGAAGGGTAGTTGCTAACTTTGGAATCACTTAAGATTTCATTCCATTTTCTTGTGGCTTGAATGGCTTGTTGCTGTGTCGTGTAGCTAAAGGAAGATATTGTACACTTCCGGTTACCTTCTCGTTCAGCATTTCCCTTGTGTCACGTTCACCGATCCATGTACAACCTACCAAGTCAAAAATGGACATCTCTTACAGCTTCTACAATAACTAGAGTAATAAAAAGCTATCTACACACCAATACTTACTCTAAACGTGTGACAGTAATCAGGTACGCATATGAGAAATGGTTAGTTTTGCTTAAGCAGTCCTAATATTTTAACCAGCCTACTTGCAAAATAAATTGTTGTATCAAGAGGTTATTATTAGGCCAAAAATTATAGATGATGGCAAAGGTACAACTTTGTTTCTTTGAAGTTCTTCAAAATTGCATCTATTATAAGGAATTGCTCTATCATATAATATAACACTCGTTGGAGCAAATATTTATCATTAGAACAAATGGTATAATTGATCACAAAAATGCAAATTTATTTTTTTTTCAAAGTTTCTCAAAATTGTAATGAGAGTAGTCTGCACTCATTATAAATGTCATGAACTACCGTGATGTTAAGTCCGTCGAATCTTAAAAGTAGCACTAACTAAATAAAGTTAACATAAATTATGTAGCAAAGAAAAGTTGCTTGATTCCTTGACATATTTTATATCAGATAAGCAAACAGTAGCTACATTTTTGTGTCTGTTTACTTTGTAAAGAGATCTCCGCAAGAGGACATGCCTTAACCAACTTTTCGATCTTTTATGGTTCAAATCAAACTGTTGGAAAAATTAGGTAGGTGATATCTCTGACCGACATTTCAATATGATGAGCAGCAGATAGCCTCATTCCGGGAATGAGGGGCTGAAGAATAACGAACAACCAAACAATTTTTTGATCCTGGTTCAGCCAATTTGTCGGCAGAAAAACTACTAGTCACTTTAGCTTGTTGTCTTAGATTCCCATGTGCAAAATGATGGGCCATATTTTGTACAGTATACCAGAAACGTATATAACAAACCATGATGCAATAAATAATTCTAAGAGAGGAAAGAGAATAAAACTAAGAATTAAATGGTCCCGATTGGATTTTTTCAGCGATTGAAGATGATAGTTGAGAAGCCAACAACCCCATTTCTTTAGATTTTTTTTATTTCCCTCCATCCCAATGTTTGCTTCTATCAGTCAAAATGCTACTATGGCTACCCTCGGTTTCAGCTCCATTCTATGTGATTTTCACTCGTATTGAATGGTTTTTTTGACTTAGCAACTTGAGATCAATTTTTTTTGGTCTCAACAACAGAAGATTTCACATTAGATCTATTTCTTTTGTTTTGTGAGCGCGCCTATGTGTGTGGACCCTAGCTATTAAACTCAGCACTTTAATAGGAAGGTTTGCAATAGGTTAAAGTAACCTTGTTAATTTTTTATTTTTTTATCAATGTTGTTAATTTTTATCCCTTTTAAAAATCATAGAAGTAGGTTGAAGTAATCTTGTCTTGTTAAATTGTTATATTTTATTTATTTTTTATTGTGAGTGTACAATATCCGACAATTAAGTCTTTATTTATAGAGAAAGTATGAAACTTTCCCTATAAAGAAAGGCTTAAATTTTAGTTATCACACACCACCAAGAAATTTTCAAAGGCTAAGCCTTTATTTATAGAAAATTAGAGGAAATCCCTACCCTCCTTCACCAAATCTGCCAATGTGGGAGCTAATTCACACACAACAGATTTCACATGAGACAGATGAAGGAAAATAGGCCGACTTGGACAAGAACAGAAGAAATTTCAAAGACTGTTGTAGGTGTTTTGCAAGACATGGTGTTTCTATAAGTAAATCTGCTATTTCATTCATCACATAAGGCTGTGTTTATACAACAACATCAAAGCCTTCTCCCACTACACAGGGACGTAGGCTTTGTTTATAACAGTAAAAATATATTTACAATAATCACCACAGTAGTCCAATAATATTGAGTTGAATATTTTTACCTACTTGGTATGTTGTATGCTAGGTATAACAAGAATGACATTAACCAAACCAAAATGGTTAATGTATCCTTGTGATCAGAACAAAGTAGAGAAGAAATATTAATGGTTATCGCTACATGCACACAAGGCTTCTTCATCGATTCTGGACACCTGATGTATTGCATTTGCTACATAATTCACATTGCTTGTTGTCACACCTGCCATGCTGCAAGTATAACCGTGGAGTTAAAAGGAAGAATATTATGTAGTGCAGTAATAATTATAGAATTAACAAAGAAAGAAAAAAAAAATGACAACTTAGGGTGTGTTTGGTATGAAGGTAATTTTAGTAAATGCTAGCAATTTAACACATTCATTATAATTAAGGGTGTGTTTGGTATGAGGGTAATTTTACCTCCATTTTTACGCTCATACCAAACACACCATTGATTATAATGATTGTGTTAAATTGCTGGCATTTACTATAAGCATACCTTATTCGTCCATCAGGAGTCATATATATATGGAACAACTTCTCCAGGAGTGTAACCTGATCAGGGGTTAATCCAGAAAAGCAGAACATGCCAACCTGCATTCGTACATGGATGAAAATGTACAACTCTGTGCTCAAGTCATAATATGTTTACTCAAGCAAAAGGTAACTGCATGTACAAAATCAAACACCCAAAACCTGGGTAGTTATATGCTCCCAATTGAAAGGTGAGTCCAAGTTTTCAAGGCTTTGACGCAAAGTAGTTCGCATCGTTTGAATCCGGTTGGCCATGACCTTCAAACATGCCATTGCCATCAAATGTAAATAGAGCCTGAATCAGTTTAGAAAAGGAAATGAAACAAACAAAAGAAAGTTAAAAGCAGTAATATTACCTTTATCTCTTTCCTCCAAAGTGCTTCCATATCTGGGTCACTCAAGATCATAGTAACAAGTAAAATACCATGGATAGGAGGGCTGCTATACATTGAATGGGCAATGTGCTGTAGTTGGCTTTTCACAGCAGCTGCTTGCTTTATATCCTGGCATAAGACACTATTACAGGTGTTAAAGTAGATCACCAATGGTGAAAAGAACATTAGATTAGAATCAAAACAATATAACATATTGGATACATTGTTATACAATTGAGCTTTAAGTCATATCATCGAATCATGTAGGTTTGTCACAAAAAAGGGTCATGAAACATATTTTTGAATTGCATATGCTACGCTTCTAATTATCAGGATGTGAAACTCAACTTTGTGGAGTGACATTTAAAATTTTCTTACCTAAGACAACCAGCTTTATGCCCCAATAATCCCATATTCTTTGCAAAGGATTGAGCACAACCTATTAAATGTCCATCTTCAAGGAAAATTCGAAGTGCTACGGCATCTTTGTTGAGATCTCCGCTTGAAAAACCTTGATAAGCCATGTCAAAGAAGGGAAAATGATTTTTAACCTGGAAAATAATTAATGTGAGAATAGTAAAATTGATTTAAAAATTATGGGGCAAAGCAACATTTAAGCGTCTCATTTGTCATACCTTGAACTGGTATGATATCTCTCTCCATTGTTCCTCTGTAGGGTCAACACCAGTTGGATTGTGGGCACATGGATGCAGCAAGAAGAAAGAACAATCTGGTACATTCTGAACTTACCAACACAGAACGAACAGAGAAAATTAAAGTTTCCTTTGTATCATAATTGCATGAGATGATGTAAATTCTCAACTTAAATTGCATTTCCAGAGTCCAATTAGCAACCAAAATGATATTTCATAGCTTAATGCTAAATGCTGATAATATAGCTTTAGATTTGTCTAAAAGACAAGATGCATGGACTGGATGCTAGAGCTTCTTGTCTATTCTAAATTGTAAAGTAAGTATGATAATCAGCATCATGCATAACTTTGATAATTAGATTATTATACCTTGACATCATTTATGAGCGCAGCAAAATCTAGACCCTTTGTGTCTGGATGGTAGTAGTGAAAGGTTTTAACTGGAATTTGAGCCTTTCCCCATATGTTGTGGTGACTACGGCATACAAACTTCGTACATTAGACATTGAAAGAAGAAATCATAAAGAATAGTCCAGTGGGAAAAAGGACCTACTTTGGCCAGGTAGGATCTGGCAGATAAATTTGAGAGTCAGGAAAGAAATGCCTTTGGAATTCAGCAAAAAGCCGGCATGCACCGGTTCCAGACAGAGCGGGAACTCCGGCAAACAGTCCTTCTCTGACAACATATGAATCTTTCCCATATGCCAACTTTACACTCTCCCGAACAAATTTTGAACTGACCGCAGAAGGGTGTAACTCCCTGCTAATACCGCATATTAAACTCGTTTTCGAGAAGGCAAAAATATTCAAAGAAGCAGTTTTGTTGCAAGAGTATGTTATACAAATTCAGGTGAGATAATGCAATAGTTTATAAAGAACAATATGAAATTAGCAGGGCAAGAAATCTGCAACTAATTGTGGCCATACTAACAAAAGAAGGAAATTGTACCCCTTGAGAGGTTTCACTACCTTAATTTTCATTGGATCAACCAAAAGTTGAAACAGATTACGTAAACTGTTCAAAATGTCAGAGGGAAATCAATGTTCTGCACACTGTATCATATAAAATTGTTTTGCAGTACCCAATTATTTATGGTATCTATAAGCTGTCAGATCAGATAAGCACCAAATACTGTTCTTATATACTATTCTAGCATTCTAGAAACCGTGAGTTTAATAGGGTCATCCTTTAGACAGAGACTCTATTTGCACACTAGATTGAGATCAACTATAGAAAGATCAAAACCCCACTTTGTTATAGGTACTTCTTCAATTCCACTTTTAATATAAGCAACATGCTAGTTTGTGATCAAGGAATGTGCTTAAGATAGTATTATCCAATGCTACTATTTAAATTTAAATAATAAATAATAAATAAATAAATAAAGCCCAAGTTAGTTGAGCTTATTATATACTCTAGTTGCTAAGAGGACGTTTGGTCCGAGATATTTTCAAACTACTAAGCTGAAGTCCAATGTACAATCAAATGAATTATGAATCCTTTACTGCACTATCTACTTTAGGTTTTGTGATCATGACTTGTCATCAACTAGAAACAAGACATTGCAATTACAATTGACAAGTATGATAGAAACATAGAATCAAGAATTAATAAATGGTCATTTACTTTTCACGTGAGTTTACCAAGGGAACAAATATATCAGGATAGAAGAATCAGACAGTGAGACAGGAGTGAACTGAGAAACAGCCAACATATATGCACAAAAGAATGAAAAATCTAAGACTCACTCGAATTTACATCTCCCAATCTTTGCTTCCGCACCACGAACACATTGAGGAATAAAGGGTTTCCCATCATCATCCCTGTAAGTCCCCTTATATAAAGTGAAAATAGCAAGAGATGAAAACAAATATAGAATAAGAACATTAACAACGTGGGAGATAATATATGATGATTAGACATAACTAAGCATTTTCCTAGCAAGCTGAAAACAAGTGATGAAGGTAGAGAAGAGGCTAGTTCACTTACCACTCCAAGATTGATCTTGCGGGGAAAAGGGTCAGCATGAAAAGCCTCAGTTACACTGACAATGGGGTCCTTTGGTGCAGGCCTCACATGGTCCCACCAGCCCCGGCCACTACAAGTGGATACAAATCTTCTCGCAATTCTTCCATTAATGTACCTCCACATGATGATGTTACACACCTACAATCTCATGTAGAATGGATATATATATTCTATGGTTTGTAGCATTGAAGCAAATTGAATGCTTTTGAATGGTATTTATCTAGAGAAGAAAGAAGAAGAAGGTCAGTGAACTTTACCTTCCCATGGTTTTGCTGTATGGTCTTTTTCAACATGTTCCTATGTGCTCCTTTGGTTTGTTTATGGTTTCTTTGCATGTTAAAAAACAACATGGGCACATTGGTTTGACTTGCCTGTTACGGTCAGATGGCCACGTGTCTTTTCGTAATATCCCTTTTTTTTTTTCTTTGGTGTGTGTGTGATTCTCGTAGTTTCCCTTTGTGATTTGTCAAAGTACCAAATTATATTTGAATAAGAATACGAAAAGTACGAGTAGATTTGATTTGATTGATTATATTATTGTAACACTTTCTCCTTCTAATTTGGATCAAACGCGTTTCATTTATGTCTTACTACATATTGCATAAAATAATGATAACAGTGCATTAAAATTATACATTAAAAGTGGATAAGAGAGAGTGAGAGAGAGAGAGAGAGAGAGAGAGAGCTAAATTATTTTACAGTAATGGATAAATCAAAATTTTGTATTTTTATATAATAAGGTTCACTCTTATTATTCATTTTTATATTTTATATATAAAAAACGTTACTTTATTATAAAATAATTACCAGTAAAAAAATCAATATTAAAACAATAATATTTTGATAGAAAGAAATGATAAAAATGGATAAAATATTAATTCTTTTTGTCAATTGCTTTTTGGATGCATAAAAATTATTTTGATACACCAATATTTTTAAAAAATTTTGAATCTTGACATTTATAGTGTTAATCGTAATTTTTTCTCATAAATAATAATATCTTAACTTAACATTGGCGTCTTTTTTCCCCCACTACAAAAGTTTACTTTTGGCACAGGGGCAGATTTATCTTCATCTAAGATTAAAGTATTCACCAATCAAACATAAATTGATACTTGAACGAAATACCAACGAGGTGAGCCAATTATAATTTGGATTATCATTGAATTAACGGTTGTTGTCATCCAAGTCAAAGATAATGACGCTAAAAAGCAGGGAGTAAAATGGCGTGACCAAATCAAGGAAGACTCCGTTGTGAATTATAGGCCTGATTGGTTTAACTTTTGAAAAAAGATCTTTTAAAAAGATCTTTTAAAAAAAAATTTTAGAGAAATTATTTTTAAAAGAATAATTTTTATTTGATTTAAATATATCAAAAATAAGTTTAAGAGAATGAGTTTTATTTGGATAGGATAAAGTAAAATTACTTTTGATTGTTGATGTGAGAGTAATAATAAGATTCCTTTTCAAAAGACCTTTTTTTAAAATGAAAAATAACTTCAAAAATACTTCTCCCAAAAGACCTTTTAAAATTTTGAAAAACCTTTTAAAAATACTTTTACTTACTAAACATATTAATTATTATATATTTTTATTTTTATTTTAATAAAAAACTTTATAAACCTCCTAGAAGTATAACTAAATGTGCACGTAATGGGCTGAAAATTTGGCAAACATAAAAATTGGCAGAGAGGAGAATGACGTACATATCACACAAGGAGAACGCCGACCAAAAAGCAAGGAGGACAAATTGGAGCTAACGTGGGAACCAAAAAAGGCCCAAAGGCCAATAGAAAACAGACGACCCCAGGTAGATATACCACGGCCAAAGAAATAAAAACCCAGGTAGATCATTATTGTGACTAAACTAATATAAAATTGCACTGTGAGGCTTGGTTAAGTGGCTCATGTATGGGTCCTTGCAAGAAGTGAATCTAGGGGACAGGGTCGTGTGTTCGACCCCGTCAAAGACCGTAGAACCCCTCCCCCTCTCCTCCTTGGCGTGTGAGTTGATCCAAAAAAATAAAAAATAAAAAATAAAAAATAATATAAAATTTGACCCAAAAAAAAATCCCACGACCAAAAGAAAAAACTAAGATAAAATTCGAGCCAAAAAAACTAATAAAAAATTCGAGACCAAAAAAAAAAAAACCTAATATAAATTTTCTTCACAACCAAAAAGAAAAAACTAATATAATATTATTTATGCAATTTATTTATCCCTATCCTCTTTATTTTCAAGAATTTAATTTGATTGTTTTCTAATGGTATAAAATTTGTTAGTTGCTAAAATTTTTATGTTATTAAACACACTAAAACCAATTCACCCCTTTGGTTCTAGCAAGTACTGAGCCCCTAGTTTTAGTCAGTGGTCATTGCTATTGCTATTGCTAAACAAGCCTTCTGATAGGAACCGCTGTTCACTGTTGGTGTTGTTGACGTTCAGTCACTCTGTCAATGACAACCAGCCATTCATAGCCCCAAGAAGGGTTCTGCATTGACATTTTTGTTGATAACCCTTTTTGCATTGTCTGTGACAGCCGACAACCATGACCCCAAAAGTGCTCACGCTACAAAGCCACGTAATACTAGTAGGTGTCACCTTCGATGATTATTACATCAGGAGTTTTGGATCGAATTTTGGAATAGACAGCATGCCTGAGTTAGTAGAGTTACCATGTGCTCCATCCTTTATTTTAACTGAATTTTACCTAAATGTGTTATAAGCACAATGTTAAAAGTTCAAGGGGTGTGCTGCACCATGGAGTAATTTACACAAAGCATATGATTAAAAGGGTTTTACGATCTTTATCCTTAAATTTGACTGAATTTTATTAAAATCATGAGTAAAATTTTCTGAAAATATGACATTACTTTATGCGAAATCCTGTCAAATTTGACCATGAAACATTATTCAAAAACAAATGATGATCTTCAATACTTCTTTCAGAATCACAATACACAGACAACATTAAAAACACACCAATGTATCATAAAGGATACACATCATTATTACATATATGTAGGTTCAAACTTGTGCACAATGATTTTACTTAGCCTCTAGCTAGAACAATATTGTTCTATATATGTAGGCACGCATGATGCATACTTATTACATTTTCTTAACGAATTAATAGTTCACTTTCCTGCAGTTAACACGAATTTCACCTTGATCCCCCGTGAGGGGCTGAATATTTCCCATCTTTATCATTGAGTTTGCAAAGTCCCCATAGAAAGCTTCAGCATCATAGCTGTATTGTCTAACCAAGTCATCTGTAGAACCACCATTGAACAATTCTTGATCAGAGTGAAGAAGACCAGTCTTTCGAACCAAACCACCATAATAGGCCACATCAAATTTCCCAGCTGTAGGGTCCAAAGGAGCAAGTTTGGAGTCAGTTCCATTCCTAGGACAAATGTACTTAAGCTGTTGTGCAAAGTAGGGATTGATATTAGAGTCATTGTAGATGTGGTCCCTGAAGGTAAAACATTGCGCATAACCTATGGTGTGCCCTCCAGCAAGAACCACTAGGTCCTTCTCATTTAGGCCATGGTCTTGGAAGTTCTTGATGAGTTGGGAAAGGCTGAAAAATGGTGCTGGGATGTTTGCATTTGCAGCATCACGGCTTGCTGTGGTTGAGTCTCTTCTCCCTAGTCTCACATCCCATGTTCGCCCCCCTAACTGCATGTTTCATGCACATAATTGCGTTAATGACAAATGCCATTCATGTTATAAAAGAGAAAAGTTGTATAATTTGGTATCAATTTGGGAATTTATTGGATCTTAACTAATTCCGGTTTGAATTGGATTGACTTATTATTATGAGAGTAAAACTCTTTTGTTAATTTTTAACATTCACAATATTCAAATAATTTTGCTTTAAAAAAATAATTGCTGAGAATGTTGGCTTTCTTTTCAAATGTTAATCAAATTTCACTAGAATATGTACATACCTTAATCATCTCACAACTTGCATACAAGTATGAAATTTTCAACTTTAATTTTTATTCATTTATGTGTGGGTTGAGAATTTACGTTTTAATATTCGAATGTTATATATGCTTACGTAGTGTGAGTCCCAACAAAATATATTTATAAATTTTATTGGTATTTTTTCACCTATTCAGTCTAAATTCTCTAAAAACAATGCATATTTCATTGTATGCCAGCTCATAGCTCATTTATTTGACATGGTAAATAAGAAAAAATAATATTTGACATGGAAAATTAAAGAATATATATATTTGGGTGCATAAAAAAATTAATTATCGACTAATTCAACAAGCTTAAGCATAGTATAATTATAAAGTAATAGAGATGAACATATTCAACATAAAATATTTGGAATTATTTGGTAGTGTGTTAGTAGCATTACTTACCGCAGCCACAGAGTCTCTAGCGGCAACAGCCAATATGTCTGCGCAAGAAACAACTGGTTTTCCACAAGCTTTGTCCACCTCCTGCTTGATCTCATCCACCACTTCAAATCCTCGAGCAGAGTTTTTATTAGCATTTGCATTCTTTTCACTGTCAATGGTGGATGTGGGGTCTAGAAGAATTGAACCATCACAACCCTGAAATCACCATCACAAAAGTTGCGTTACCATTACTACTATTACAAAAAATTGCATAAAAATGTGGTTAATACGGTTGCACTTGCTACTGCAATATAGTTGCAGAAAGTAGTATAATAGTAACAATGCGAACGCAATGGTGGTAAACTGCAATTTAGAGCCATGAAATCAACTGATGATTTCTTCTTTGTTACACAAAATCGAGTGAATAATTAGACGAACGAACTAATGTACATGCATTTATATAAATAAACATACATACATACACAAATTTACATGTACATACATACATACATAAACAAGAACTAACTAATATACATATCCAAATGCACAAATAGATAAAGTCTTACGTTAACAAAGCAATCATGGAAGTGCAATCGTAGCAAAGAAGCGCCCATACGGCGCTCTTTTTGTATGGCAGCCTGCACCACACTTTTGATGGTACTCAAAGCATTAGGGCACGAGTAGTCATAGTAATCAGTTGAAAGTTGTGAGAAAGCTGTGGATGCAAGAGCGGCAAACACCAAGGCACTTAGGACGAGAGAGAAATACCCATGTGAGGCCATTTCTATTTATGAAATGATCACAAATCAGAACTATATTTTGGCTAGATTGCTTGCTTGATGTATAGCAAGATCACTAATGAGCAATTAGAGAACCAAAACTTTTTTTTTTTTTGTGTTATGGGAATTTGTTTGGGGTTGCTATTGCCTTGTGTTTATATAGGCCACTAGGAAGCGTGCAGCAGAACATGACTACACAATATCATGCCTTGTGATTGCTTGGTCGACTAAGCCTAGAAAAAGACTATTTCACCTAAAGAAACATTCATCGCGGCCATTAATAAGGAATTAACGAAGTAATTAACGTCACAAAGTTTACTTTGTATAAGCAATGAAGCAATCGGAAAAAAAAAGAATTTGTCTGCGATTGATTTAGTCCAGGGGAGTTGTTAATTTGTCAACTAAAACAAAGGGTTATGTTATTTGTACATACCCAAAATCCAAACACCCCAACACCCTCTCTTAGCTTTTTCTCTCTCCATCAATCATTTCACTCTTTTCACTTTCTTTTATAATTTTTTTTTCTCCTTTCTATCTCTGGGTGTCCAAGATGTCTACCTACCCCAGTGGTACAAAAACTATTTCTCTAAAACAAATGAAGACAGTCATGTGAACGGGAACAAACGCGGAATACGTCTTTTCAGACTACATCTATGTATTCCGAATTCATATATAAAATTCAGCGAAAATAACTACAAATCCTAGTTAATCAAGTTGGTCATAGTCATTCTTTAATATAAAAAACACTTGCATTAAAATGATTAACTTTTATGTTTTTTTTTAATTGTAAGCACGTTTATATTTCAGAACCATACACTAGGATTTCATGAAGACTTACACGGAATTTGCAAATATTAACAAGACGAGAATGCTTGATTCGAGGCAAAGTGAAAATACGAGTATGTCACGGGTTAAATGTGATGTAAATAGCGCTAATAAGTTTAATATATTTAGAGTGAACCCTCAAATTAATCTCTAACATTATTTTTGACAGATAGATTGGCTAGTCCCTAACAAAAATAAATTAGTCTTGACATCCTTGATAATTATAAAAATTAGACACTTTAGTTTTTTTGTATATTTGCAACTGATAAAGAGTGTAATATGAAGGTTGTATACTAATTAGGACATCCTTAAATTTCTATTTATTCATAACTGAGACACCTATTTTATATATAATGTCAGTCTCAGTATAAATGCTTAAGCAATTTTAGTCTTAGTATAAAATACAGAGAAGTTAAGGAACATATACAATTAGCAGTAGCATCATATTCTGTTAGATATCAATTTATCCAGCATCACATTACTTAATAATCTCCTTTCTCATCACTGTTTTAGTCATGGTATTACAGAATAGATAGAGTTTGAGAGTTTTGAAATATTAGATTTAGGGTTCAATAAGTACAACAATGAGTTTTTTTTTTTCTTTGGCTATATGTTTGGAAGTGTTAGTGCCTTATGAGATAGGGTTAAGATGTAATAGTTACAAGCAACTCATCAGACTATTTACTAGTTGCAAGTGGTTAGGGATTAAAGTGTCTAACTTTTGCAATTATTAAGGATTTCAAGACTAATTTATTTTTTTTAGGGACTAATTTGAGTGTTTACTCATATATTTATAAACAGGATTGTTATTGAGTAGGAAATAGTTTTTGTAAAAAAAAAAATTATTAACAAATCTTTTATAATCATACATAAGTGTTCGTGGCTTAAAAATAATTACTAAAAAGAAAAAAAAAAAAAACTACAAAGTGACTACTAATTTATTCGTATAACTAATTTGAGTAAATTTTGGAAACTTCTCAAAATAATTTAATCAAGTTTTCATAAAAAAGAGTAGTTTTCATAATTTACTCCAATTTGAAGTAGTGAGATTCATTTAAGATTAATGTAAACTCATTTTAATTTTTATCTCATCTATAATTTTTTTGTAATCAAGTAAGTCAAGCTCATAGGAATCTTTCGAAGGATGTCGAGAAGTTGAGTTTTCCACCTTTTTTTGTTCTTAAAATTAGTTTTATGCCAATTCAATGCATAAATCAAATATAAAATACACATTTTTTATGAAAATAAAGCTACTTATTATAGGAGCTGCGGGCACGGATGACAAACTTGTTTGGGATGTTTCTAGCTCCGCCAGAAACTAAATTTCATATGCACAATCTGCCGTAATAGACAGGCAATCTAGACCCGTATAAGAGTATTTTAACCGTGAAAGTATTAAATTGGAATTGGTGTAAAATAAGGATACGTTCAAAGCAAGAAAGATAACATCATGCACTAAATATATAATATTGAATCCATAAAACAATAAATTTCCATCTGCCAAAAAAAAAAGAGGGATAAATTTTGATGCACTATCAATATAAAAGAGTTTTATATTATCATGTATAATCAAATACTTCTACGTAAGATCTTTAATATAGTAGGTAGTTGAGTTATATATATATAGGGAGAGGATTAAGTGAGAGGAGTGATTAATTATGAGAATGAAAGGAATAAATCTTGATCATTAGATTGCATATAAATAGTCAAGATTAAAATATAAAGTCATATAATTTTTTTTATATGATCATATGACCTTTAAACAATTTTAAATCTTGACCATCCATATATGGTTATATGACCTAGATTTGCTACTCTCACTTTCATAATAAATCACTTCTCTCATGTAATACACCCCAATATATATATATATAAAGAAATATATTATAAAATTTATAAATATCAACATTATAAATTAATAAAATTAAAATAAACATTAATTTCACATCAATATTTAAAATTTATAAAGTATAAATGTGAATAGATATTTATAAATTTCATTCACAAAGCTGTGAAACACAAATATCATCAAGTCATATATCTTATTCTTTGTCTTTAATGAGAAGGCCAAAATGTGAGTGAACATCTTAAATATTTTTCATTTCCCTACATATGATATAAAAAAAAAGAGTTTACTAATTTAGTATTTTGGGCATTAATATAACTAAATATATTTGCTTTTCTCTAGGTGTAATATAATAACCAAAGAAGAGATTATTTGAATCCATTATTTATTGTTTTATGTGCTATTCTTGGCAAGAAAGCTCTTCTTCCAGAATAGTGATTTGTTAGTTTTTTCACATGAAGCATATTCATAAAAGTAGTATAGCATAAGACATAATGCAAGCAATGCCTGTTAATATATCCAAAAATTCAAGGTCAGTACCTATTAATTCGCTAGTTTAATATAAGGTTGAAATTATAATGGCAAAAAAATATATTTGTCCCTTAACTAATTTTCTATTTTTAAATTTATCCTCTAAATAATAAATGTTTCAAATTGGTGCTCTAACTTTTAAACATTGAACACATTTACATTTTTCGTAAACAATATTAATTATATTGATGGAATAATCCTATCTAGCATTTGAACTGGCAAAAATAGTATAGGGGTGCATTTGGGTGTGCTCCTTCAAAGGAGATAAATACATTTTTTCAAAATTTTTTGAAAAAAAAGTACTTCTAGTATTTTCTTTTTTGGTTTATTCATTATTACCAAGAAAGAAGGTCAAACCCTTTCAAATATAGTTAGGCTTACTTTCTTAACTGATATCCTCTTCAAGAATCGAATCGAGGTTCTTCTTAGGGTCGTAGTGTGGCTCTACTACTACGCTAGCAACTTTGTTGGTTAATGTTGTTTGTTTGTACTTCTTTAAAAAAGCTAAAATAGAAAATAATCAATTTTTCTACTTTTTTGATAAGCAAATAGAGAATTGTTTTTCTCAAAGAAGCAATAGAAGAGAGAAAAATATGACTTCGAATTTTGAATCCACTACTTTTTTATATTATTTTATTATTCTATCCTTAACTTTCTCTTGAAAACACCACTCCCTATCTACTAAATTATAGTTTTATACTGAAAAATACTTTTATATTTATTACATCCAAACAATTTAACAACTTCTGATTCTAATAAAAAGTACTTTTATAATTATATCCAAATATAAAATAATTTTCTACTTCTAATTTTGCTTCTGCTTTTAGAAAAGTACCACTTCCAAAATCTTAACCAAATAGGCACTAGACGGAATCTTATGTGAAAAATTTTGGCAAGTTATATTTTTAAATCTACTCTCCAGTATAACAAATAACATTCGTGAAAATGATAAAACATGTTTGGTTTTTAAAGGTTAAAGGACAAATCCGAAATATTTATTACTTAGAAGATGAATTTCAAATATTTATTACTTAGAACACAAATTTAAAAAAAGAAAAAAAAAGAAAAAAAGTTAGGGGGCAAGCCATTAATTTTGTGAATTATAATCAACTTTGTTGGGTTTGATACTTTTTAACTGAATATTAGCACAAATTCATAAGACATATTATGTATAAGATTTCTTCTACAAAATAAAGTTTAACATTTTAATTATTTTAAAATAAAATTTTTTATCTACTTGCCTCAATAAATGGTAATCTAATTAACATGAATTAGTCTAGTATCATTATTCATAAATTTTAATATTAAATTATTTAATAAATCAGTGCGATGCATGGCAACTAAAATTTCAATATCAAACATAGCACATAGTATTTTAATTTTAATTAATGATATAGTTCTATCAAATTACTTATGAGTTTATGATTGCAAATGAAACCTAGGTGCCTTTTCTGTGATATTATTATTGTATATCTTGACACTACCACACTTACCCGAATCAAACCAAGTTTTGTCTATATGGTCGATCTTCAAACCCAATTCAAATTCAAGTTTTGTGTTAGGTCAAGTACTCTTTGATTTCATTCACTCAAATGTTGTCATCGCTTGATCAATGCAATTATATTTTCCAAAATCATTTATCATGACATTGTAAAAATGGCTATCACCCACTGTGATTAATTTTCTTTAGAACCCGAATTTTTTACAAAAATAATATATTATAGAGTAAACCACCTATTGAATGTATGAGAATAATATGATGAACTAATCTTAGTTGAAATACTTTGATGAAAAAGTAGATGATTTTCTAAAGGCAAATGAGTTAATCATCTAACACACAACTACCGAGAGATTTCCTGGCAATGCAAGGATAGCATGGATTCATTTTGTGAAGGAGCAATAAACCTTATTACATGGAGCAGTAAATAGACGTGAAGGAATAGAAAACTGTCGCTTAAGGTGGGAGCAGTTTCAGAGAGAAGTGATAACTTTCGTTTTGTACAGTTTTAACCCTTGAATAAAAGGAGAGCAAAGACTAGATGGTGAGCGGGTCACAGTGATCGAATAAGGATAAAGGAGTCCTAAAAATGTAACCAAGTAGAAGTTAAACAGCCCTAGCGGTTTTATATAGTAGTAAAGATAGTGTATATATATATATATATATATAAATGAAGACCTAATGAAGAGAGGCGTGAAGCTAAGCCTATGGCAACCATAAACATCAAGGATCACTTAGTCAATTTCTTCTCTTCTTACCCCTTTTGCCTCTCTCGCGAGCTCGCTTTGTCCCATCCTCTTTTTCCATATGAAGGTCAGCCAAAGCATTCGCAATGTCATCTTCATTCTGAGCATATAAACCTAAATTTTTACCCAATGCCCAGGTGCATTTAGCTTCCTCCGTAGAGTCAGAAAATGCCTGATCACTAAGGCCTACTGGGTTGGTAAAAAAGATTTGGTTATCTGCTCCAACTTGCACTTGAGACCCATCCAACTTACCTTTACACTTGGAAAGTGTGTTCTTTTATTTCAAGATATATTCAAATTGCTTATTTTTCTTGCAATCCAAAACCAAATCAGCCAAGACCACATCTTCCTAATCAAAATCTGTTAGCATGTTTGACCTGTCTGTTTCTGCAAAGTCATTGTCGACCATGGGACTATCAAGATCCTGTCCATCTAAAAGAGGTTCAAGCTCATATTCAGTTGGTTGAAAGCGTGGTGGATAAAGAAGTGAGCTTATTGGGCTTGAGATTGTTGAGCATTGGCCCAAATCACACAACTCAGCAGTCTAACTCCTGTCCTCCAACAGCCCCAAATCTTTGCAAACTTCCGGCAGGAGCTCATGAACAAATCGAGAGCACTTGGGACATAGCCTACATTAGAAACGTGCTCATTAATAAACCCACTTCCCGCCGTTCCACAATCTTGGGTCTGTAGCCAAACATTGATGACAGCCGCACATGAGCTTGGGGCTGCTGCGATGTGTGGTAAAATATAATTGAATATCTGTATAAAATTTATTTATATTAATATTAGAGATTAATTAGTATGTACTGATACTGTAAAATAGTTTTATACTGTCAATCAATAGAAATAGAGGAAAGTGAGAATTTATGGTAGGTCCCTCATTATAATGGGTAGTTATTTGGATAAGTTGGCATTTTCTATCATTTTTATTGGTTGATAATGTAAAACTATTTTGCACTGTCAGTATATTTAAATTAAATTCTTAATATTAATAAAACATACAAATTAAATTCAGATGAAAAGAGAAAGTTTGCATCCATGTTAAATTGGTTTATAAGTGGTTTAATATTTATTTTCTTTAAATAAAATCTCAACTTCAAAGTTTGTAAATAATTGAAAAAAAAAATTAATGTTGAAAAAAATTTATCCACAGTAAATCAACTTAATTTGAGCCAGATTAAGAATGTAATATTCAGATAATTTAATCACATTTTATATTGTCCAACAACACAACTTTAAAGATTTATTTTATTATAATCTCTATCATTGGTTTGACTAGCCTATTATCGGCAGATGAGCCCCAGTCTTCTTGTAATATCCCTTTGTGAATTGCGAAAGTGCCAAATTATATTTGAATAAGAAAGGTATGGGTGGGTTTGATTTGATTGATTATATTATTGTAACACTTCTCTCCTTCTAATCTGGATTAAACGCATTTCATCTATGTCTTACTACATATTGCATATACTACTGATAATTGTGCATTAAAATTATACATTGAGAGTGGATAAGAGAAAGAAATTATTTGATAGTAATCGATAAATAAAAAAAAATTATATAATAATGTTCAGTCTTAATATTCATTTTTATATAGAAATACTATACTTTATTATAAATAATTAACGGTAAAAATTCAATATTAAGATAATAATATTTCGATAGAAAGAAATAAAAAAAATGGTTAAAATATCAAAAAGTTTGATTGGTATGTATTAACAGTATAAAACTATTTTATACTTTCAACCAATAGAAATAAGGAAAAATGAGAAATCATGGTGGGTCCTTCATTATAATGGATAGTTATTTGTGTGAGTTGGTACTTTCTACTATTTCTATTGGCTGACAGTATAAAACTATCTTCCACTGTTAATGCATTTAAATTAAATTAAATATCAAAACCTTTTGTCAAATGCTTTTTGGATATATATAAAAATTATTCCGATACACCAAAATTTTTTAAAAATTTTGAATTTCAACCATTTAGAGTAGTAATCGTAATTTTTTCTCATAAATAATAATGTTTAAACTTAACATTAGTTTTTTTTCCCCGCTACAAAAAATTGACTTTCGGCATCGTGAATCTTTTTTTTTTGGGGGGGTATTCTAAAGTTTAAGTGCAGGGGCAAACTTAACATTATCTAGAATCAAGGAATACATGTCGGTTCAGCAATCGAACATCAAATTCTAAAGTTTAAGTGCAGGGGCAAACTTAACATTGTCTAGAATCAAGGAATACATGTCGGTTCAGCAATCGAACATAAGTTGATGCTTGAATGAAATACAACCAAGTGAGCCAATTATAGAATGCATTTGTTCGTGCTTCGACAGCAGCCGAAAAAAAACAAGTACTTTCCTTTAAAATTTTTTAAAGCAAAGTACTTATGAAATTTTTTATGTTATTTATTTATATTTCTAAAATTAAATAGAAGTAGAAAATAATTAATTTTTTTATTTTTTGATAAGTAGATAGAAAACTATTTCTTCTAAAAATAAAAGTAATAAAAAAGAGAGAATGTTATTCTTTGAATTTAACAACTACTTTATTTTCACTCAATTATAAATTTATCCTTAATTTTTTTTTTAAAATGCCACTCCCCTCCCATTCTTATTTTCACTCTCTCTATACATATTAATCTTATGAGGAAAAGCACTTTTATAATTATCACATCAAAATAATTTAATAATTTTTAATTTTGATAAAAAAATACTTATATAACTATATCTAAATACAAAATAATTTTTTATTTTTATTTTTATTTTTGCTTATAAAGAAGTGCTACTTCTAAAATTTTAACCATACATACCCATAATTTGGATTGAATTAACAGTTAATGTCCTCCAAGTCAAAGATAATGAGGCTGAAAATCAGGGACTAAAATGGCGTGACTCAATCAAGGAACATTCTGTTATGAATTATAATGGGCAGTTCGGCAAACAAAAAAAAGGGGGGGGCCTATAGAGAGGAGGATAATGCACACATCACATAAGGAGATAAAATAAGGAGAAGAAATTGGGGCCAAGGTGGGAACCAAAAGGGCCCAACGGCGAACAGGAAACAGACAACCAAGGTAAATCCACGACCAAAACAAAAGCCGAGGTAGATCAACGTTGTGACTAAACTAGCATAATATTCGACCAAAAAAAACTAATATAAAATTTGAGGCCAATTGAAAACTAATATAAAATTATTTCATGACAAAAAAAAACTAATATAAAATTATTTATTCAATTTATTTATCCCTATCCTCTTTATTTTCAACCATTTAATTTGATTGTTTACTAATTGTATAAAATTAATTTTTTAGTTGCTAAAATTTTATGTTATCAAACACATCAAAACCAATTCAGCCCCTTGGTTCTATCAAGCACTGAGCCCCCAGTTGTAGTCACTGCTCTTGCAGAACAAGTCTAATAGGAGCCACTCTTCACTGTTGGTGTTGTCGTTCAATCACTCTGAAGGGCCTTGTCAATGACAACCAGCCATTGATCATAGCCCCAAGAAGGGTTCTGCATTGACATTTTTGTGGACATCCCTCTTTGCATTGTCTGTGACAACCATGACCCCCAAGGAAGTGCTCACACTACAAAGTCACAGAGTATACTAGCTAGTAGGTGTCACTTTGGATGTGATTATTACATTAAGAGTCTTTCTTGTTTTTAACCCAAGTGGGTGAGTTAACTTTAATCATGTGCTCCATCCTTTATTTAACTGAAGTTTAACTAAATGTGTTATAAGCACATGTGAAAACTTCAAGGGGTATATTGCGCCATTTTAAAACTCATGGAGAAATTTATATAAAGTATTTAATTAAAAGAGGTTTTATGAGTTTTATCCTTAAATTTAACTGAATTTCATTAAAATTCCGAGTAAAA
This sequence comes from Pterocarpus santalinus, assembly GCA_031439595.1. Lineage (NCBI taxonomy): Eukaryota > Viridiplantae > Streptophyta > Magnoliopsida > Fabales > Fabaceae > Pterocarpus > Pterocarpus santalinus. Next base: position 9,098,253 of record CM062523.1, read on the forward strand.
TTTTCTGAAAATAACATTACTTTACGCAAAATCCTGTCAAATTTGACTATGAAACATTACTCAAAAACAAATGATGATCTTCAATTGCACTTCTTTCAGAATCACAATATAGACAACATTAAAAAATAAAAACACACTATCACAAAAGATACACATCATTATTACACATATGTAAGTTCAAACTGTGCACAATGATTTTACTTAGCCTGTAGCTAGAATATTCTTCTATATAAGTATGGACGCATGATACATACTTGTTACATTTTCTTAATGAACTAATAATTCAGTTTCCTGCAGTTAACACGAATTTCACCTTGATCCCCAGTGAGGGGCTGAATATTTCCCATCTTAATGATCGAGTTTATAAAGTCCCCATAGAAAGCTTCGGCATCATAGCTGTATTGTCTAACCAAGTCATCTGTAGAACCACCATTGAACAATTCTTGATCAGAGTGAAGAAGACCAGTCTTTTGAACCAAACCACCATAATAGGCCACATCAAAGTTCCCAGCTGTAGGGTCCAAAGGAGCAAGGTTGGAGTCAGCTCCATTCCTAGGACAAATGTACTTAAGCTGTTGTGCAAAGTTGGGATCGATGTTGGAGTCATTGTAGATGTGGTTCTTGAAGTTTAAACATTGGGCATACCCTATGGTGTGCCCTCCAGAAAGAGCCACTAGGTCCTTCTCATTTAGGCCATGGTCTTGGAAGTTCTTGATAAGTTGGGAGAGGCTGAAAAATGGTGCTGGGATGTTAGCATTTGCGGCATCACGGCTTGCTGTGGTGGAGTCTCTTCTCCCTAGTCTCACATCCCATGTTGGCCCCCCTAACTGCATGTTTCATGCAAATAATTGTGTTAATAACAATGTCATTCATTTTATAAAAGAGTAAAGTTGTATAATTTGGTATCAATTTGGGAATTTATTGGATCTTGACTAATTCAGATTTGAATTGAGTTAACTTCTTATGAGAGCAAAATTTTTCTAATGCTAATTTTTAACATTCATAATATTCGAATAATTTTGCTTTGGAAAAATAATTGCTAAGAATGTTGTCTTTCTGTTCAAATGTTACATAATCAAATTTCATTAGAATATGTACATGCCTTAATCACCCACAACTTGCATATATTTATGAAATTTTCAACTTTAATTTTTATTCATTTATACGCGTGGGTTGAGAATTTACGTTTTAATATTCGAATGTTATATATGCTTACGTAGTCTAAGTCCCAACAAAATATATTTATAAATTTTATTAATATTTTTAAATTTAATTTAAATACACTGACAGTATAAAATAGTTTTACACTATCAGTCAATAGAAATAATGGAAAGTGCCAATTCATACAAATAACCACTCATTATAATGAGGGACCTACCGTAATTTCTCACTTTCTTCTATTTCTATTGATTGAAAGTGTGAAATTATTTTACACTATCAGTGCATATCAATTAAACTCATATTTTTTACCTGTTTAGGCAAAGTTCTCTAAAAACAATGCATATTTCATCATATGCCAGCTCATTTATTTGACATGATGAATAAGAAAAAATAATATTTGATATGGTAAATAAAAAATAATATTTTTAGATGGTAATGGATGCATGTATATTTTAACTATATCGACTAATTCAACAAGATTACGCATACTATAATTATAAAGTAATGGAGATGAACATATTCAACATATAATATTTGGAATTAGTTAGTAGTGCGTTAGTAGTATTACTCACCGCAACCACAGAATCTCTAGCGGCAACAGCCAATATGTCTGCGCAAGAAACAACTGGTTTTCCACAAGCGTTGTCCACCTCCTGCTTGATCTCATCCACCACTTCAAATCCTCGAGCAGAGTTTTTATTTGCATTTGCATTCTTTTCGCTGTCAATGGTGGATGTGGGGTCTAGAAGAATTGAACCATCACAACCCTGAAACCACCATCACAAAAGTTGCGTTACCATTACTACCATTACAAAAAATTGCAGAAAAATAGATTAACATGGCTGCAATTGCTACTACAGTTCAACAAAGTACCATAACAATAATATTGTGATTACAATTGTGGTTGCGAACCGCAATTTAAAACCATGAAACCAATTAATGATTTCTTTTTTGTTACACAAAATCAAGTGATTAGTTAGACAAGATCGTACTAATGTACATAAATAAGCAAGAACTAACTAACTGATATACATAAACACACATCCACATACACAAATAGGTAAAGTCTTACGTTAACAAAGCAATCATGGAAGTGCAAGCGAAGCAAAGAAGCGCCCATACGGCGCTCTTTTTGTATGGCAGCCTCCACCACACTTTTGATGGTACTCAAAGCATTAGGGCACGAGTAGTCATAGTAATCAGGTGAAAGTTGTGAGAAAGCTGTGGATGCAAGAGCTGCAAACACCAAGGCACTTAGGACAAAAGAGAAATACCCATGTGAGGCCATTTCTGTTTAAGCAATGATCCCAAATCAAACTATATTTTGGCTAGATTGCTAGCTTGATATATAACAAGATCACTAATGAACAATTATAGAACCAAAACTTGTGTCTTGGTGTTGTGTTATGGGAATTTGTTTGGGTTGCTATTGCCTTGTTGTGTATATATAGGCCACTAGGAAATATTCGGCAGAACATGACTACACCATTTCAAGCCTTGTGATTGCTGGTAGACTAGGCCTAGAAAAAGACCATTTCACCAAAAGAAACATTCATCGTGGCCATTAATAAGGAAATAAGGAAGTAACTAACTTCACAAAGTTTACTTTGTGCAAGCAATGAAACAATCGGAAAAAAGGAATTTGTCAGTGATTGATTTAGTCCACGGGGAGCTGTTAATTTGTCAACTACAACAAATGAAGACAAATTCATGTAAATGGGAATAAACGCGGAATACGTCTTTTCAGGCTATATCTCTATATTCCGAATTCATATATAAAATTCAGCAAAAACAACTACAAATCCTAGTTAATCAAGTTGGTCGTAGTCATCCTTTAATATAAAAAACACTTACATTAAAATGATTAACTTTTTTTTTTTAAATTGTAAGTAGGTTAAAGTTTCAAAACCGCACAGTAGGATTTGATGAGAACTTACTACGGAATTTGCAAACTTTAGCAAGACGAGAATGCTTGAGTCGAGGCAAAGTAAAAATAACAATAAATGACGGGTTAAATCTGATGTAAAAAGCGCTAGTAAGTTTAATATATTTATAAGATATTGATTTTGATGCATTGATCTAATTAGATGTTTCTATTTATAAGATTTTTAATGTAATAAATAGCTAAGTCAAATATTTTTATTGATATGGCAATACATGATTAATTGTTTGTATAAATTTTTTTATATTAATAGTGGATAAAATTAAATTAAATCTTATTTATAAACAGGATTTTTATTGAGTAGGAAATATTTTGTGTAAAACATTTTTTATTAGCAAATCTTTTATAATCATACATTAGTGATCATGGCTTAAAAATAATTATTAAAAAGACAAAAAAAAAAACCTACAAAATGACGACTAATTTATTCATATAACTAATTTGAGTAAACTATGGAAACTACTCAAAATATTTACTCTAGTTTTCATAAAATTGAGTAGTTTTCATAATTTACTCCAATTTGCAGTAGTGAGATTCATTTAAGATTATTCTAAACTCATTTTAATTTCTATCAGATTTATCTATAATTTTTTTGTAATTAAGTAAGTCATCCTCACAGTAATCTTTCTAAGGATGTCGAGAAGTTGAGTTTTCTACATTTTTTCTTGTTAATATTAGTTTTATGCCAATTCAATGTATAAATGAATTATAAAATACACGTTTTTAATGAAAATCAAGCTACTTATTATAAGAGCTGCAGGCACGGACGACAAACACGTTTGGGTTGTTTCTAGCTAGATGCACTGTTCCGCCAGAAACTAAAATTCATTTGCACAATCTGCCGAAATAGACAGCCAATCTAGACCGGTAAGAGTATTTTAACCATGAAAGCATAGTTATCAAAACCAAATCGGACTGGCCAATTTGGACTGAGAACCAGCAAACTAGCCACTTGTCCAATTCGGCTTTTTATTTGGATTGTATATGCATTTGAGTCCGTCAAATTCGATATGAACTGGCCGATTTTGAGAGCGAACCGAATACACTGAACCAATTTTGACGCAAAGAATTTTTTGAACTAAAAAATTCTAGAAGATGGGATTCCAACCTTGTCCATGAAGGATGGGGTCACTCCGATGCCAAACCATGCAAGTAGTTGTGCTATAATATATATTATATATTTATTTGAATTATATTATATTTTTTTATTTAATTAAATCTAGTTCAACTAGTTATCCACTAATTAAATCAGTGACTCAATGGCCTGGTGCCTTAGTCGAGTCGATTACCGATCCGAATTTAATAACTACGCATGAAAGTATTGAATTGGAATTAGTTTAAAATAATGATACATTCAAAGCAAGGAAGATAATATTAAGCACTAAATATATATTATTGAACCCATAAAACAATAAGCTTCTGTTTGCCCAAAAATAATAATAATAATTTTGATGTATTGTCAATATAAAAGAGTTTTAATCTATCATTTAATCAAATGCTTCTATTTATAAGACTTTTAACATAATGTATAATTAAATTAAATACTTTTGTTAATATGGCAAAATATAATTGGATATCTGTATAAATTTTTTATTTTTACTTTGATTGTATATACAAATTAAATCCAAAAAAAGAGAAAGTTTCCACCCATTTTAGGTTGGTTTATAAGTGATTTGGTACTCATTCTCCTTAAATAAAATCTCAAATTCAAAGTTTGTAAATAAGAAAAAGAGGGGTAAAGTTTCATTTACATCCTTAATATTTTATAACAATTTCAACTTAATTCCAAAAAAAATTTTTATTCTATTTACATCCCTAATATTTTCAAAATATTTTAATCTTGTCTTTTTGACATTCAAATTATAAATAAAAAAATTGATATGAAAGTCAAGTTATAATTTTAATAATAATGTGTCTATTACTTATCTAAATAGGATGATATTCTTTACTATCATTCCCTCTATATTTTTATAGGATATGAAAGTTATCATTATTAATTTGAACTTCCTTAATGCTTAATTAATCTTTTTCTTACTAAAACCCATACTTAAAACTTTTTCATGAAAAATTGAAAGCCAACAATCCCTATTAGTGATGTTTGGATATTATTAATATCGAAATTTGACCTTAGTTTAGTTTTTTTTTCCGCTTGTAATTTGGATGTTGTATATTGAAAGGGCAAAATTAAAACATTTTGAAAATATTAAGGGTGTAAATAGAACAAAAAAATTTTAGGAAGTAAGCTGAAATCACTGTAAAATATGAGGGACACAAATGGGGCTTTACCCACACAAAAAATAAATAAACAAATAAATAAATCTCATTTTCATCCTTATTAATGGTATCTACTAATAAATTGGTCGCTCAACAACTTTTATTAACCTCGAGGTCCTTGAACGTTTAAAACGTGGGATTAGTCCCTCCATTAAGTTTATGTCATTAAGTAGTTGATGTGGCCCATTAAGTAATTGACATGGCCTGATTTGTGCAACCATAACATATAATAGGATAAATTAGTCCCTGACAAACTACAAAGAATTCAAATTGATCCCTGATGAATGATAAAGAGTTCAAATTGATCTATTATTGAAGCAAAAACCTACAACCCAAAATTCATCTTTGTATTTTTTGGGACAGGATCATCTTCCTTTTTCTCATTAAAGCAAAAGCTTAAGTCTGCAATTAACATCTTCTTCCTCATCATATGTAAAAATAGCCATTTATATTTCAGACAAAAAATTAGTCAACCTCAATCGTCTCACTATCCTCAAACACAACTTACCAACTTACCACCACAAGAAGCTCATACACAATCGATTAACAAATAAATAATTTATAGCAACTACATCCATAGCAAAGTTTCGAGCAGTACAACAAAACTTGTTAGACATTACATCTAAGAAGTTACTATAAATACCAAGGTTTAACAAAAAGCATATTAGAGTTCAACAGAACTAATTTGTCATCCTTATTATTAGTACCACTCTATCCATTTTCTGTAGAGGCATAAAAATAAGTTAAAGCTGATGTAAATTGCACGCCAAGGGTTGAAAATGACCATGCCCTCAAGATTATGAATGAGTAAGCACGAAGTAACTTGACCCATGGAATCTACCATGAATTCTTGTAAGGCTATGTATGACTTGTATATGCCAAAAAAAGGAGAAGAAACTTGACATTATAGAGACTTATGTATGACTTGTACATGCAAAAAGTGGAAAGGAGATTTCAAAATGAAAATTTTTTCTATTCTTGCGCAAGATAGTTGTAAAAAAAATGGATGTTACTGCTAAAATTAGAACTTCAGGTAGAGATGGGACCCAAATTAGAACAAAGTTGAGCATAACTTAAAGAAACCCAAGAGCCTTGAAAATGGCATTGCAAATTGATTCTAATAACATTAACAAGAAGATTTGAAATACTATACCAATAAAAGAAGAATGAAACCGACAAAAAAAATAGGGTGAAGAACAGAAGCAATGTGAGCATAAGAGGGGAAAGAATATGAGATAATGAGTGAATTGCCAAAGTAAATGATCATGATGATGATGATGAAGAAGAAGAAGAAGAAGAAGAAGTGAAGCACAAAAAGTAAAGCGAATCAAGAGGAGAAAGATGAAGATGAGGTTTGGATTTTAGAGTTTGAGAAAAAGAAAGATGATAACAAGGATTAATTCGAACTCTTCATAATTCTTAAGGGACTAATTTGTATTATTATTTGCTAATGGATAAGATGATAATTGGGATCAATTTTTATTTTTTATAACTCTTGAGAGACTAATTTATCCTATTCTTTGCGAATGTGGCATAAAACAAACCACGTCAACACTCTAACGGACCATGGCAATGCCTTAATGGGCCACCAGCATTTTTAACGGAGAGACTTGATGAAAGGATTAACTTGTCCTATGCTTTGAATGCTGAAGGACCTACAGTTTAATAAAAATTGTTATGGGACCGATCTGCCAGTCGATACCATCGATAAGGATGAAAATAGGGGTTTACTCTTTAAAAAAGAAAAAAAAACTAACACTGAGAAAGATTTATCTCACAGTAAACCGACTTCACTTGAGCCAAATTAAAATTGTAAACTCAAATAATATAATCACATTTTATATTGTCCAATAATACAACTTGAAAGATTTATTTTTGTTGGGGCTAAATTTATTCTAAGTGTCAGAAACTTGATTGACATTACCAATATGAGCTCATAAGCAAAGAGCAGGCTATGGACTTAGAAAATTTCAAGAGAATAGCTCGACAAGAAGCACGTGTCTTTAGTACATAGGGATAGTGCCTTTACAGTTGGAGACATTGACAGTTGCGACCTAGAGGCAAGCATAGAGCAGTTACAAAGATGGGAAGTAGTTTAACAATGGTGGCGATTGTGAACATGGAACTTTGGTTCTGAAGCCAAAACAGGAACAGTTACTGACAATTCAAATATAGAGCATTCTGAAGCCTTAACCAAGTAACTCTCAAGGACACTTAGCAAAACTTGAAGAAATCACTTTAGTCTATAAATAGGAAAGGAGTCAATAGGTTTAGGGAGTTCAATCTGGGAACACACACCTATAAACACCTCTAAACACTCCTTCATTGCACTAACTCAAACTGCCACCATCTATATGATTTGTGCTTCTCCTTTCTTATGCATGCTCTCTTGTTTTGTGTTGTTCCTTTTATTTTCTCCATCTCCACAAATCTATTCTTTTTATTTTTAGATCTATGCATATCCTCTCTTGAGGCTTCTGTGCTTCCTCTTTTTTTTTTTTTTTCTCTTCTAGTCTTGCAATTTTGGTTTCTTGTTGGTTATGATGTGTTATTAAGATTTCTGAGTTTTGGTTGTTGTTATTGTTGTTTTTAATTATTTTTGTTACATGATCATATGATGTTGTTGTTGTTTTTAGAAGAAAAAAATTATTGTTAAATTTGGGGACCTTACAGGGACTGACGAGGAAGCGGAGAATGATGATGGCAAGAAAAAAAAACCCCATCACAGATATGGGAGATGGGGGGCAGGGTGGATTTGGGGTAGCAAGGGTGGGGAGTGCGACGAAGAGTGGAGAGGCAATCCCCGCTCCTGCCCATATCCCTATTCTCTCCTTCTTTCTTGCTCCTACCCTACGTGAGTGACATCCCTATTCTTTCCTTCTAGTTTGGATCAAGTGCGTTTCATTTATGTCTTACTAAATGCAGTAAGAGTGGATAAAAGAGAGATAAATTATTTGATAGCAGTGGATAAATCAAAATTTTATATTTTTAATATAATAAAATTCACTCTTAATATTTATTTTTATATATAAATAATATTACTTTTTTATAAAATAATTAACGGTAAAAAGTCAATATTCAGATAATAATATTTCGATAGAAAGAAATGATAAAAATGGGTAAAATATTAAAACCTTTTGTCAAAAGCTTTTTGGATATATAAAAATTAATTTGACACACCAATGTTTTTAAGAAATTTTGAATCTCAACCATTTATAATGTTAATCGTAATTTAATCTCATAAATAGTAATGTTTTAACTTAACATTAGTTTTTTTGCACTTTCTATCATTTTTTTTTTTTTTTGGGTATTCTAAAGTTTAAGTGGAGGGCAGACTTGTCCTCATGTAGGATTAGGATATACATACAAGTTCATCAATCGAACTCGAGTTGATGCTTGAGCGAAATACGACCAAGTAAGCCAATTATAGAGTGCATCTGTCTGTGTTTTGACAGCGGAAAAAAGTACTTCTCTTTAAAAATTTTCACAAAAAAAAATACTTATAAAAAGTGCATTTAGGTTAACTTTTGAGAAAAAATGTTTTTTTTCTTAACTTTTTTTAGTAGAATTTTTTTTTAGATAAAAATATTTTATGTTTAGATAGACAATTTGAAAAATACTTTTAGTTATTAAAAATATTTATAAATTTATTTGAATAAAAAAATAAAAACATTTTTTTATAGCCAATTGGGCAAATGTGTATTGATGAATTCTAGATCTAAATATCAAGGGAAGAGGATACTAGCAATTCCGTTTCCAGCATTTTCACTTAGACTTGCCTTCAAGAATTTGAGATTTAATTCAGAGAATCACCTTAGTAAGTAGAATACAAGGTTTCCGTTTATGTGAATTCTTGATCGAGAAGAAAAATGATTGTGATTTTACGTGTCTTTAAGTTCACAAGTATGTTCATTGGCGTCAGGGTTGCGTGCTTTGTATAAGGAGTGTGTCAAATTTGAGTCTTTACGGCCATATTTCACAAAAACAACGCATGAACGGCAATCATAAATGAGAAGGGATATGATTGTAAATATAAATATCAACAAGGGATAATTTTGGAAGTAATGTTATTAAAAATTGCTTTTACAGCTGTTTTCTTTAGAAATTGAATATCACTGGTTTAAAACAAAAGTGGTAAAACAGCTTTTTTTAATTACAAATATTTTTTTAAAAAAGACAATCCAAACACAAAAAAATATAAAAAGCACTATTAAAAAAAAGTGCTTTTTATTCAAAAAAAAACTAATCCAAAGGCATTTGAAAATCTTTAATGTTATTATTAGTGCTTCTCAAAAAAAGTCGGAGAAGAAAATAATTAATTTTTTTATTTTTTTAAAAGTAAATAAGGAGCTAGTTTCCTTATAAACAGTAAAAAAAAATATTGTTCATTAAATTTAATAATCACTTTCTTTACATTTATTTACTATTTTATCTTAAATTTTTTTAAAAATATCACTTCCTTCTCATTCTTATTTTCACTATCTCTCTTTCTCTATTCTTAATTATAATCTTATAAGAAAAAATATTTTTATTTATCACATCCAAATAATTTAATATCTTCTAATTTGAAATAAAAATATTCATACAATTATATATAAATATAAAATAATTTTATATTTTTATTTTTATTTTTACTTCTACTTCTATTTTTAAAGAAATATTTTTTTTTTAAATCTTGATAGGCATAATTTGAATTGTCATTGAATTAATAGTTAAATGTCCTCCAAGACAAAGATAATGAGGCTGAAAATCGGGGACTAAAATGGCATGACCCTGTCAGTGCATTATAATGCATTATAATGAGCCGAAAGTTTGGCAAAACAAAATGTACATATGGCACAAGGAGAACACAGACCAAACAAAAATACAACAAAAAGGCCGAACGGCCAATAGGAAACGGACAACCCAGGTAGATCCCCGACAAAAAAAAGACACCCTGGTAGATCAACATTGTGACTAAACAAATATAAAATTCGACCAAAAACAAAGTATAAAATTCGAGACAAAAAAATAATATAAAATTATTTCATGACAAAAAAAGCAAGACTGCACTTAATATGATTGTTTACTAATTGTATAAAATTTTTTAGTTGCTAAAATTTTATGTTATTAAACATATTAAAACCAAGGTGACGTCTAAGACGCACTTTATGGTCAAAGATGCACGACGCATGCTGCCATCTGGCGGTGAGCATGTAACGGTCTATCAGTGCAATCAATTATAGCATGGTGCACTATAGTTTTTTCTCATGCTTTCTTTCATGCTCCCGAGTCCTGTCAGATGTCGGCAGCCACTCAACCACTCTACAATCTACATGGACACACCCATGGCCACCGCCTGCCGTCACCACCGTCGACAACATGGCACAACCCCCAGCGGCGCCACGAAAACCACTGTCGCCGCTATCGCTCCTCTTCACCATGACGTGGCGATCAAATCCTGTCATCTTCACGAATTTTTGTTGTCACTAGCAAAGTCTTTCAAAGCACACAACAATCACAAGGTGCACCGGGTGTTGATCAAGATTTCTTCCCTCATCATGTTAGCTTCTAGTGGAGGATCTAACAAGATTGTGGGCTCAATGAATCTGAAAAGGTTGAAAGAAATTGGTAAGTTGAACTAACTTTACTAATCACTTCATCTATTTCTCAGCCGACAGAAATTATATCCTAAGCAAAAATTACAAGTTTTCTTTATCTATTGAACCACTATGAAAGATAGAAGCCGTAACAAGAGGATATTTAAGAAGATTGCATAATTTCTCGAAGTGCTATTTATCTTCTTTAATAATTCTATCTAGAAGAAACCCAACAACTTACTACTAGAAATAAAGATTTTATTTTATTTATTTATCCTTTATGTGAAATGAAACAGGTGGGTCTCGAGCTCCAATTTTTCCAGTGTTCATCAATGAGAAAAATTCTAGTTAGAGGAGCAAATGCATATTCTGCAACCCATGTTATAATTGGAACTCCTCATGGTCTTCATAAAATCCAGTATCTACTTCTGTAGCTATGTATTGTGCTAAGAAGTTGTCCGAGGATTGTTGGTACTTGCTGTTAACAATGAGAAAGTTGGGAATTTACAAGGGAAGGATGATAAACTGCTAGGAAGGTTGTGCAAAAGGAAAGGGGGAGGATATATTCACCTTGCAGTGTACCCTTAGGGTGGTGCGGCAGCGGCGGTAGTCTCGAGGGTGGCGGTGACGCGGGGATGGGCGATGTTGCTGGGGTAGAGGAACAAGAAGAGAAAGAACCATATGAAGAGGAGGATGGGAATAGAGAAAGTGGGGTGGAAGAAGAGAGTTTTGAGGGAATAATTAGGTGTATTTGAATTATGGATAGTCCCTAAACCCAATGACTCTGATTCAACGTGCAGATTGACCTAATAAGTGCATCTTAGATATCACCTAAAACCAATTCACCCTATTAGTTCTATCAAGCACTGAGCCCCTAGTTGTACTCATTGCTATTGCTAAACAAGCCTTCTGACAGAAACCACTCTTCACTGTTGGTGTTGTTATTCAATCACCCTAAAGGGCCATGTCAATTACAACCAGCCATTGATCATAGCCCCAGGAAGGGTTCTACATTGAAATTTTTGTGGATATCCCTCTTTGCATTGTGTGTGACAACCATGACCCCCAAAAAATGCTTACACTACAAAGTCACATAATATACTAGCTAGTAGGTGTCACTTTGGATGATTACTATATCAAGAGTCTTTCTTTTTTTTTTCCCCCAAGTGGGTGAGTTAACTTTAATCATGTGCTTCGTCCATAGTTTTAAATTACAGTTATGGTCACAGTTGTGGTCGTGTTGTAATGCAAAAAATTTTGGGAAAAAGTACTTGAAACGGTCATAATTGCCGCTGCAATATGGTTGCAAAAAGCACTGTAATAGCAATATTGCAGCTACGATTGTGATTGCGAACTGTAATTTGAAACCATTCCATCCTTTATTTAATTGAAGTTTAACTAAATGTGTTATAAGCACAATGTGAAAAACTTCAGGGGTACATTGCACCATTTTAAAACTCAAGGAGAAATTTATATAAAGTATTTAATTGAAAGAGGTTTTATGATTTTTATCCTTAAATTTAACTGAATTTCAATAAAATTCTGAGCAAAATCCTGTCAAATTTGACTATGAAACATTACTCAAAAACAAATGACGATCTTCAATTGCACTTCTTTCAGAATCACAATATAGACAACATTAAAAAATGAAAACACGCAATCACAAAAGATACACATCACTATTACATATATGTAAGTCCAAACTTGTGCACAATGATTTTACTTAGCCTCTGGCTAGAACATTCTTCCTTATACGTATGCACGCATGATACATACTTATTAAATTTTCTTAACGAATTAGTAATTCACTTTCCTGCAGTTAACACGAATTTCACCTTGATCCCCAGTGAGGGGTTGAATATTTCCCATCTTAATGATCGAGTTTGCAAAGTCCCCATAGAAAGCTTCGGCATCATAGCTGTATTGTCTAACCAAGTCATCTGTAGAGCCTCCATTGAACAATTCTTGATCAGAGTGAAGAAGGCCGGTCTTGTGAACCAAACCACCATAATAGGCCACATCAAAGTTCCCAGCTGTAGGGTCCAAAGGAGCAAGGTTGGAGTCAGCTCCATTCCTAGGACAAATGTATTTAAGCTGTTGTGCAAAGTTGGGATCGATGTTGGAGTCATTGTAGGTGTGGTTCTTGAAGTTTAAACATTGGGCATACCCTATGGTGTGCCCTCCAGCAAGAACCACTAGGTCCTTCTCATTTAGGCCATGGTCTTGGAAGTTCTTGATGAGTTGGGAAAGGCTGAAAAATGGTGCTGGGATGTTTGCATTTGCGGCAACACGGCTTGCTGTGGTGGAGTCTCTTCTCCCTAGTCTCACATCCCATGTTGGGCCCCCTAACTGCATGTTTCATGCACATAATTGTTAATAATAACAAATATCATTCATGTTATGACAGAGTAAAGTTGCATTATTTGGTATTAACTAGTATCGAGAATCTATTGGACCATGACTAATTCAAGTCTAAATTGGGTTATCTTATCATCAGAATAAAACTCTTCTAATATTAAATTTTTATATTCATGATATTCAAATAATTTTAAAAATAATTGTTGAGAATGTTGTCTTTCTTTTCAAATGTTACATAATCAAATTTCATTAGAATATGTACCACCCTACAGCTTGCATACATTTATGAAATTTTTCAACTTTAATTTTTGTTCATTTATGAGTGGCTGAGAATCCATGTTTTAATATTCTAATGTTATATATGCTTGCTTAGTGTCAGTCCCAATAAAATATATTTATAAATTTCATTAATAATTTTTCACCTGTTCAGTCAAAGGTTTCGATAAACAATACATCTTTCATTATATGCCAGCTCATTTATTTGACTGGTAAATAAGAAAAAAAAATAGTTGACATAGAAAATTTGAAAAAATAATATCTGAATGGGTAACGGATGCATTTATAATTTAACTATCGACTAATTCAACAAGATTACGCATAGTATAATTATAAAGTAATAGAGATGAACATAGTCAACATATAATATTTGGAATTAGTAGTGTGTTAGTAGTATTACTCACCGCAACCACAGAGTCTCTAGCGGCAATAGCCAATATGTCTGCGCAAGAAACAACTGGTTTTCCACAAGCTTTGTCCACCTCCTGCTTGATCTCATCCACCACTTCAAATCCTCGAGCAGAGTTTTTATTTGCATTTGCATTCTTTTCACTGTCAATGTTGGATGTGGGGTCTAGAAGAATTGAACCATCACAACCCTGAAATCACCATCACATAAGTTGCGTAAGGATTGCTGCTATTACGAAAAATTGTAGGAAAATGCAGTAATTGACACTGTATTACAATTACAGAGACGACACTGCAATAACAATATTACAGGCACAATTACGGTTGCAAACCATAATTCAAAATCATGAAACCAATTGATGATCTCCTTTTTGTTATACAAAATCAAGTGATTACTTAATTAGAAAAGAACTAACTAATGTACATACATTTATATAAATAAGCATACATATATATTCACGTACATGCATGCATAAACAAGAACTAACTAACTAATTTACATAAACACATATCCACATGCACAAATAGATAAAGTCTTACGTTAACAAAGCAATCATGGAAGTGCAGGCGTAGCAAAGAAGCGCCCATACGGCGCTCTTTTTGTATGGCAGCCTCCACCACACTTTTGATGGCACTCAAAGCATTAGGGCACGAGTAGTCATAGTAATCAGGTGAAAGTTGTGAGAAAGCTGTGGATGCAAGAGCTAAAAACACCAAGGCACTTAAGACAAAAGAGAAATACCCATGTGAGGTCATTTCTATTTTTGTAATGATCACAAATCAGAACTATATTTTGGCTAGATTGCTAGCTTGATGTATAGCAAGATCACTAATGAACAATTATAGAACCAAAACTTTTTTTTTTCTTTCTTTCTTTTTTGGTTGTTGTGCTATGGGAATTTGTTTGGGTTGCTATTACCTTGTTGTGTTTATATAGGCCTCTAGGAAGTGTGCAGCAGAACATGACTACACAATATCATGCCTTATGATTGCTTGGTCGACTAGGCCTAGAAAAAGACCATTTCACCAAAAGAAACATTCATTGTGGCTATTAATAAGGAATTAAGGAAGTAATTAACTTCACAAAGTTTACTTTGTGTAAGCAATGAGGCAATCCGAAAAAGAAATTCGTCAGTGATTGATTTAGTCCAAGGGGAGTAGTTAATTTGTCAACCACAACAAATGAAGACAAATTCGTGTAAGTGGGAACAAACGCGGAATTCTGGTTAATCAAGTTGGTCATAGTTTTAATATAAAAAACACTTACATTAAAATGATTAACCTTTTTTTTAAAATTATAATTAGCATGTTAAAGTTTCAAAACCATACACACTAGGATTTGATGAGGACTTACTACGGAATTTGCAAAGATTAACAAGGCGAGAATGCTTGATTTGGCAAATAAAAAAGCTAAAAATACCAATAAATTACGGGATAAATGAGATGTAAACAGCGCTAATAAGTTTGATATATTTATAAACAGGATCATTATTGAGTATGAACTATTTTTTGTAAAACATTTTATATTAAGTGATCATGACTTAAAAATAACTACTAAAAGGAGGAAAAAAACGTAAAAAATGACGACTAATTTATTCATATAACTAATTTATAATTTCATCATTATTCTTTCAAATTTTAGTTATCAAAGTACGTAAGAGTTAAAATAGACACCTCCGCTTGGCTCAAGTGGAATTGTCTCCGATGAAAAAATTCATGTGGTTTCGATAAAAAAAATATATATACTTCTATTTTTTTTTTTTCTTTTATAAATTTCATTCAAAGTGCCTCCCCCCCCAAACCCTTTCTTTTTTTTTGCATTCATTAGACTTAGCTGCTAAGGAAGTAGTAACCACTTGCTAAACTAATGTAATCAATCAATACATATATATATATATATATATATATATATATATATATATATAATTAATTTAACCACTCCACATAGCACATTATTTGGGGGAGAAATACTTGTATGATCCAGGAACACTATATGGATGTATTCCCTGTCAATCATATAAATATATTTTGTATAAAATTGTATATTAATGATAGGTTCGATATAAAATACGCTTACATAATTGGTTCATGAGTACCACATGGTGCTTTCAGAGCAATAGAAGTGGTCGTTCTTGGGCGGATCCCACTCCTAAACATAAGGGATAGGGGAAGGTGGCCGGGCCTATCATATCAAAAGGGTTGTAAAAAGAGAACCCAGCTACCTATTTCATTCGATGTTCCGCCCGCCTTATTATGTGGATTTTCCATCACCTATTTCTTATGTTTTGACTCGCACAGACGGAGACCACCGCATCATTAAAATGAAATTGATGTTTGGGGGTGTTCCTATAACTTGCAGTAAGGTAGAATTTCCCAATTGGCCGATTACTATTTGACATTAATTTGTCTTGCATGTAGTTGTAGTGAGTTGATTACCATTAACCGCTTCAGTTCATATATTATACATAAAATTGACTAGTTTTCATAATTTACTCCAATTCAAGTTATGATTCTTGCAAAATTAAAATAGTGAGAATTAATTAAGATTTATCAAGAATATAAACTCATTTTAATTTCTATCTCATTTATCTACAAATATTTTGTAATTAAGTAAGTCAAGCTATAGAAATCTTTCTAAGGATGTCGAGAAGTTGAGTTATCTACACTTTTTTTCCCTAAAAATTAGTTTTGTGCCAAATCAATTATAAAATACATATTTCAATGAAAATAAAGATATTTTTTGTCCAATAAACAAAAATTTAGGTGGGTTCAAAATCAGTCCTCCTATCAATGCCAGGGCAAAGTTATAAGTTTAGAGAGTATTTATAAAGAACTTAGAAAATTATCTACCAAAAGAGTCTTTATATTTGTAATAGAAATTAAATTTACATTCATGTGGAATATGAAACTATTCCTTATCAATTGTGTTAACCTTGGCAGAAATAAAGCTACTTATGAGAGCTGCAGGCACTGATGACATACTTGTTTCTAGCTAGATGCACTGTTCGGCCAGAAATTAAAGTTCATAAGCACAATCTGCCGCAGTAGGTAGCCAAACAAGAGCCACAAGAGTATTTTAACCGTGAAAGTATTGAATTGGAATTAAAATATTGATACATTCAAAGCAAGGGAAGATAACATTATGTACTAAATATATAATATTGAACTCAAAATAAGAAGTTTCCATCCATATTAGGTTAATTTAAGTAGTTAATTTGACACTTATTTCTTTAAAGTAAAATCTCAAATTCAAAGTTTGTAAATAGAAAAAAAATAATGATAGAAAAACTTTATCCTATAATAAATTAACTCAACTGAACCAGATTAAAAATAAATATTTAGGTAATATTAAATTTTATACTGTTGAACAATACGACTTTAAAGATTTATTTTATTATAATCTCTATCATTTTTACTTTTATTTTAAGTAAACATACGGCCAGCTGGCAAGCTGTCACCTCGAGTATCGAAATCAGAAGGTGAAGGAAGAAATATTCTCTCATTAGGTAGAAATCTTTCTCTTAATTTGAAAATGAAAACCAGCATACGTAAAACTTAGCCTCTGTGGGCAACAGCTGGACATTCCAACCGCGTGAAGAAGCATCGAACTGTCATTGCTCTATGAAGGTATAGATGTCTAATTTTATCAAAAATATTTAATGAGTTATTTATTTTTTATTTTACAAAAAGGCTACCTAAAGAGCAAAACAGCACGATTGATTTATGATACAAATTATATATTGTTTTCTTTCTCTTTCTTTGGTAAATACATGTATGTTAATATCGATATATCAATTTTTTTTTTGGCCAAAACCAGAGGAATCTTTTTATTGGAGGGCAATCTTTCTTGACCTGAATAAAATCACTAGATAGCCAAAATTTTCCCTTCTAAGTTTTAACATAATTGTATATTTAAGGTTCGAATCTATAAGACTTTTGGTTAGGTTAGAATAATTTTTACCATCTAATTTATTTACATTCATTCTAATATATCAATTTTAAGAGTGTGTTGGCAATAAAGCTGTCAAAACTAGCCGGCCCATTTTCGGGTTAGGCCATTTTTCGGTCATATTCAATTGGGCTAAGCTAATTTTGGGTTAACATTTTGCTAACCCATCCCAATTTTATTTGGGCCACAGGTTAGATATCAAACCAGCTTACTATTTTTTAAATGTAATAAATATATTTTGGAGCAATTGAAAAAATAAATTTAAAGAAAAAAGATGATCTTATTATTACCTTATCATAAATATGAAAAATCAATAAACAAAAGTATAAGTTTCTTCGTCCCCCCAAACAGTAATTAGACGTAGTAGTTTTATTTGTTATAAAAGTGAAGCGATAATTTTTTTATTATTTTTACTTTTTATCAATATATTTTTTGCAATCTAAACATTTTTTAACTGAAGAAATGGGCTAACAAAATCTAAGATCAATTAATAAGGATACATGTTTGAAATAAGTTATTTAAAAAAAAGGGGAAGTGATCGGGCCATTAGGCTGACCCGACCCGGGTTAGATTGAATTGAGCTAATTTTAATTTTTAGTCCAACTTTCTCATTCCATCTCACACATTTCTTTTGGATTGTTTGGGTTAGCCTATCAGCCGAGCCCATTTGGACAGCTCCAATTGCTAGTTAATTTATATATATTTATATATATAGGGTCTTTATGTTTTTGGAAAAAAAAAACTTTTCCATGAATATATAAGAATATATACTTAATACCATATAAATTTAATTTTCATAAATTATTAATATGAAATTTATATATTATTATTTTATTACGTATTTACCATGCCATTAAAGATATTTAAATTTTATTATAATTATTTTAAAAACTATACAAAAGTAATATATAATTAATTAATATTACAAAATTTACATTAATCATATGTCAAAATTAGGCTAATAATACATGAATTTCTTAAAAGTACATAAATCCTCTAATATATATGTATCTCTGAAAAGAGATATTACTTCTATGATCTTGACCACGCATAAATAAGTAGAAAAAGTTAACTAAACATAATAGTAGTTAATTAATTAAACAATTACGAACAAGAAAGTCTATGATTAATCCCAGAGTTACAGAAAGTCGCATGATATATTTTTCTTCCTTGGCCGCCAAGTCACGTCATATATCATTTGCATTGTGGGCTGCTGTGTTGTCTGCTCAGTGGACGTCTTTGAATTGTGATGTTGGCTCCTAAATGTGAACTTCGGCCTCGTATAAGAATAGGTGGCGATTTTTTTTAATTTTTACTAGGGATGGTTTGGCGAATTGTTCGCAAAGCTATCTACCGGGATTCCTGCATTTGGATCCCCGTTTGCGGAGAACTTTTCTCCGCGGAGGTGGTGATGGAGACAAAAGTCTCCCCGGGGAGAGGGACAGAAATTATACCCCGTCATGTAGTAATCCCTGCTGCGAGGGTATTTTGTAATGATATTGTATGTCGTTAAACTCTTTGAATTTCAATGTTGTTTATTTTGAGTTTTTTTTTTAATGAAATTGTGCTATGTTTAAAAGTTTATTTTGTTGATTTGATTTAAAATTCGAGAATTTGGTGTTATAATTATATAAGACTGAGAGTTTAAAATTTGGATTAACCTTATTTTATTATTTTTTAAGTTTTTTTTTCTCTTTTAATTAAATTTTTGGACTAATTAAACTGTTTGTACATGCTTTTTTTTTTTTTTTTTTTACTTTGAAATATTTTTTTAAGTCTACATGGATCCCCTTAAGGATACAGGGATCCGCAAGGATTGCGGATGGATGAATTTTGCCCACCGCGGCGAGGATGAAAGATGGGGACAAAGAAAAATTTGGAGCCTCAAGACGGGGATTGGAGAAGTACTTTGTGCCCTTTTCCCAACGGATTGCCACCCCTAGTTTTTATACCAGTGTACGTCATCTTCTAAGTTACTAATGATTTATTTAATTTTAGAGGTTAATTTTGATATACGATTAATATAAAAGAATTTTAAACTATTATTAATCACATATTTTAATTTATAAGATTTTTAGGGTGAATTTGTGAATTAAAATTTTAAAAGAAAAGAAAGGGAAAGGAAAGATTTGAAATGTAAAATGAATCTATTTTACACTTCAAATCTTTTTATCCTCTCTAAAATTTCAACATGCAAATATACCTTTAAGTAATAGGTGGATGTATAAAATATTTATACTAATATAATAATATATGATCAGATATCTATATAAAAATTTTTTTATAATGTAAGCACATTAAAATTAAATTCTTAATTTAAACCATTTAATATTATTTAAAAAATTCAGATTTAATGCATAAATTATTAAGTAAAATTTATTAGATAATATGATAGATTTAAAATTATAAACAATTACCCACCCCAGCCACCGCCACATCGTCGGCTCCTCCAACTATGGAGACGACGCAGCCACCATGCTCACCAGCCAGCACCTCTCCTTCCACCGCCGCTTCTTTGAAGAATCATTCTCCCAACCCTAAAAAACCACTGCCGCCACCACCTTCGATCTGTTAACTCCCTTAATCAGGATTGACTAGCAGCACGACTAGTGGCTCCCTCAATGTCCATCGCTCCCTCAAAGGGTTGTCACTGTCCAAGGCCGAGGCCATCCAAGGCCCAATTTTGCACTCCAAACTCTCATTTTGGTCGTTGTTCTTTTCTGAGTTGAGGGGTTATAAATGTGGAATGTCGTGGAACGAGGACATATATTTAAGATGGTATGTGGATTGAGACAAAGTGACCCTTATTTCCTTTCCTTTTGCTTCTTATCACCAAAGTTTGTAATAAGACAGTCTGAAGACCTAAGGAGGCTGAATTGATTGAAGGTGTTTACATTGGAAAACAAAGGGTGGAGTTATTACATTTACAATTTGCAGATGACACATTATCATTCTATCCAGCCAATGAGCAGGTCGCTTTTACTTATCAAGAAGATTGCTGGCTTGCTTTGATCTTATGTCTCGGGAAATCAACATCAATCCCCCTTTTTTTCTTGTTCTAGGCAATGGGTGAACAATGTAAGTAGAGATTCATTGGTGGCTTTGTCTTGAACTGGTTTAGGAAGAAATATCCCATGGAGTATGCGTTTTTATTGTAATAAACTAACGCCTTTAAAGAAGTGCTTCAAGAAGTTAATTTTTCTCTATCAAAAGAGAGAAGCTAACTATATTGCTGATTAATTCTAGAGCAAAAATTGCTGCATATATTGAAGGCCAACAGATATATTGAAATTGCTTTTTATTGGTTAAGCTAATATGTTAGTTCTTTTAAATTTTGGAAAAATTCAAATAGGTCTCTATGTTTTAGAAGTTTGTAATTGGCTCCTTAGCCACACATATTTATTAAAAATTTGTTAGTAAAAATGAAATATTATGTCTTAGATACCAACTCAATAGGTATATAACACATAAGATGACATCTTAGATTATTTTATTTTTATTGACAAATTTTTTAAAGGCATTTGTGTTTGGGGATTCAATTATAAATATTTTACAAATAGGAACCCAATTACAAATTTTTAAAATATAGTGATCTAATTGAATTTTTCTAAAAAGCTTAGGGACTAACCGATTATTTTAATCTCTTTTATTTTATGTTATTTTTATTTTCTGGTCTATTTTCCTTTCCTAGCTAGTGCACCGTGTCTGATTTTACTTCTGATGTTTTTCTGTTATGTAATGTGCTGTATTGGATTACTTTTGGCTTCTCTCTTGTTAGAGAGTCTCTTTAAGCTAGTGAAATGCATTGTTAATTATCACAAAAAATGGACTACCCCGAACGGTGGTTCATCTAAAATTAACATAAAAACACTTCGTGTTTCATTAACACATTATATAAACTCACACTTGTACATATTGATCTTACTTCGCCTCTAATATTCTATGTGTGTACCCATGTTACATAGCTTAAATGCTTTACTTAATAATATTGGTTCACTTTCCTACAGTTCAAACGAATTTCACCGCGATTCCCAGTGAGTGGCTTTATATTTCCCATCTTAATCATAGATTTAGGGAAGTCCCTATAGAATGCTTCGGCATCGTAGCTATATTTTTTAACCAATGCATCTGTAGAACCGCCATTGAACAGTTCTTGATCGGAGTGAAGAAGCCCTTTCTTTTGAACCAAATCACCAAAGTAGGCCAAGTCAAAGCGCGCGGGTGTGGGGTCCAATGGAGCAAGGTTGTTGTCACCTCCATTTCTAGGGCAAATGTACTTAAGCTCTTTTGCAAAGTAGGGGTTGATGTTAGAGTCATTGTAGATATGGCCCTTAAATGAAAAACAACGTGCAAATCCAATGGTGTGACCACCAGAGAGAACCACAAGGTCCTTCTCATTTAGGCCATGGTTCTTGAAGTTTGTGATGAGTTGAGAAAGGCTGAAAAATGGTGCTGGGATGTTGTTATTTGCAGCAACACGGCTTGCTGTGGTTGAGTCTCTTCTCCCCAATCTCACCTTCCATGTTGGCCCTCCTAACTGCATGGTGCATGCACATAATGCACGGTCAATGTCAATTTTCATTCATATTACTGAAAATAATTTTCTGCTTCATATGGTGTTATATACTTAAATTTCATTAAAATATGCATGCATGTGTGTAAATCCACCCCCACATATCACATACATGTATATGAAATGAAGCTTTTTTGTTCATTTGTGGGTGTATAAAGAATCCGCACGTCAAATCGAATATTAGATGCTTATTGAGTTGCTGAGTCCAAAGAAAAGAAATGAAAATACTAATTTATAGACATAATTTTCTTGTTAGGATTTTTATCTTAGTGATTATATTATCTTTAATGTGTTTATTGCAAAGAAATTTATATTATATTTTCTTTACCTGTTAAGTCAAAATTTTCCCATAAAAAAGGTCATTAGTTAATGTATGAACCTGCTTTCTCTAACATCGTAACAAATGGATATAAAAATTTAACTATAGACTAATTCAAAAAAATTAAGCACAAGCCACAAATAAGATATATAGATAAAACATTCAACCTAAGCATTTGGAAATAGTTAGTAAGTATTGTAGTCTTACTCACCGCAACCACAGAATCTCTAGCGGCAACAGCCAATATGTCTGCGCAAGAAACGACTGGTTTTCCACAAGCTTTGTCCACCTCCTGCTTGATCTCATCCACCACTTCAAATCCTCGAGCAGAGTTTTTATTAGCATTTGCATTCTTTTCGCTGTCAATGGTGGATGTGGGGTCTAGAAGAATTGAACCATCACAACCCTGAAATCACCATGACAAATTCAACCAATGATTTACTATTAGACTCAAAAACATATACATCATCAACTAAGAACTAACTAATATACATACATGCGCCTATAGACAAAAGGCATATTCAATTTTAACAATATTATAGGAAATAAATTTTTTTTTCCAAACTATCAATTTTTGTAATCTACTATATTTCGACTGATCTATATCAAACTAAGTTGACATATTATAAGATACTATTCTCTCAATACTAATTTTTTTCATTCCCTGTAGAATAAATGGAGTGTCTATAAAAATTATAATGATTTTGCTTCAAAAATTGTCTTAAAAGACTTTTAATTACAAAATGTTAAACCCCAAAAAAAAAAAAAGCACTAATTCAAATATGGATAAAACCTTACATTAACAAAGCAATCATGGAAGTGCAAGCGTAGCAAAGAAGCGCCCATACGGCGCTCTCTTTGAACGGCTGTCTCCACCACTCTTCTAATGGTGCTTAAAGCGTGAGGGCACGACTGCTCATAGTAATGAGGTGACAGTGCTGAGAAAGCTGTGGTTGCAAGAGCTGCAAACATCATGGCATGGAGGACAACATAGAAACAATACCCATACGAGGCCATTTCTATTATGCTATGACTTATGTAGGTTTGCCTATAGATAGCTAGCTAGATAACAAGATCACTAATGACTAATGAGCAATGATAGAACCAAAATTATTGGGGTTATGTTGATTTATTTGGGTTGCTACCGCTCCTTTTGTATTTATAGAGACTAGGGGACGTGAGCTTATACAAAGAATATACCAATGACTACACTATATCATACCTGGTGGTTGGTGGACTTGGCCTTGAAAGTGACCATTTAACCGAAAGAAACTTTCTTCATCTAGCTGGTGTTCACTTGTGTAAGAAATCCGGAAAAAGAATACGTCGTTGATTGATTAAGTCTACGGGTAGGTGTGTTAATTGTTAAATCAACTACAAAAAAATTAAGAAAAATAATAATGTTATACACAGTCAGAGTTATTTGTCAAGAGTTTATTAAGATACAATAATAGAGATTAGACATTAATGCATGGTTGGTTTAAATAGTTAGACACTTATTTTTTTCAAATAAAATTTTAATTTCGAATTTTGTGAATAAAAAAATTAATGCTTAGAGAACTCAATTAGTTGAAATCTCGTATATTCTGGATATTAGTTGTGGTCATCTAATTGGAAAAAGAAACAAGAAGAATTGTGATTAGATAAATTAAAGTAGTGATACAACTTATCCACTCAAATGTTAAAAAAAATGTCAAATTAATCTGAAAAAGTTCTAGCATCAAAAGTTTGATTATTTATTTTTTAAAAAATATTTTTGTAAAGGAAAATATAGATGGAATGCATCATTTGGACTGGATCAAATGACCAATTCCAAATACTGTACTCTTATACGGAACTTCGAAACAAAAGCCGAATTCAAGTTAATCAAAGTTAACTATACTCGTTTAATAGTGTTTGCGAAAAATACTTATACTTGAATTTTCGATAAAAAAAATATTATTATAGTAATCAATTTATTTTTATAGTAAACATGTGAAAGATTCAAAATTAAAGTATTCAGATTCTAAAAATTCAAAGTACTAAAATTAGGTGCTGTAGTAGTTCATCAAAATTTCTATGAAATTCTATTTTATTCCACCTTTGTAAGGTACTTGTTTTTCTTGTTTTTGTATTTTTGATTTATTAGCAGTTTTTCATCTTTGAACAAATGTAATTAGTGAAACTAAATAGGAAAAATAAAGACACTTGAATAGAGAAGCTTATCTTATGGCTGGAGAGTGATTTAATAAGTCAAACTCAAAACCTACTATGATGACTATTATTTTATTTTATTTTATTTTGCATTGCAGTGAAATTAGTTTCAGATCAGCTTGTAAATAATTTGAAATGCATAAAAATATATCAAAAGAGTGATTTAGAGTGCACCTGTTTTATTTTATTTTATTTTTATAAAACATCACTTTTTTACTAAAAAAATTAATTCTAAAGCTTTTGAATAATTTTTTTAAAATAATCAGAATCTAAATAACTTAATAATCTAGTTTCAATTTTTTAAACTATATAAAAAGTTTTAATTTTATAATTATTTTTTTAAAAAACTGACTCAAACGTACCTTAATAAATCAAATTCAACACCTGATATAATAAATAAATGATATTTAAATTTATTTTGCGTTCCTTGCATGTGCAATTAGTTTCTAATGAGCTAGTAAACAATTCGAAACACAAATATAATCGGTCCATTTGTTAAAATTTTAGAAAAAAAGTATTTTTCATAAGCAAAAGTAGAATAAGAAGTAAATGTAAAAAATTATTCCGTGTTTAAATGTATTTAAAAAAGTAATTTTTAATCAAAATTAGAAATTATTAAGTTATTTAAATATAAAAAAGTACTTTTCTTTTATGAAATTAAAATTAAGGGTTAGTAGTTCCTAAATTTTTAGGGCTGAATAATGAAAGGGAGAGGGAGAATGAGAATTATATTTAAAAATATGAAAGATAAAATAATAAATTAATAGTTCCTAAATTTCAGAGGTGAATTTTTCTATTTTCTATTATTTGTGATTCTGAAAGAGATAGATAGTTCCCTAACTATCTGCTTTTTAAGGGGAAAAATATGATTATTTTTTTTAAAACACAAACAAACAATATTAAGAATTTTAGGAGTATTTTTTTAACAAAAAAAAATGAGAAAAAAGTAATTTTGTCTTCCACAAGAATCACAACTATATTAGTTGTTTATCTTTTATACTAATATAAAAATATATACCGAAAGCAACGTTACGAGTCGTATCGGTTTTATACCAATATAATTTTTATCTGTGTGTGTGTATGTGTCTTTTTTTTCCCCTCACAATATGACATTTATCTTTTTTTCTTTTTCTTTTTTTTCGTCACAACACGTAGCAGCATTTACTAAGGAACACGCACGTGGAGGAATCATCTCATTTTCCTAATTTCTGTTTAACCAATTAATTAATTATCGTGACACCTATAATTTCTTGAAGATCACGTCGCCGGCTGTCAGTAGGAACTTCTCTACTTTGACATCGTCAATAACCAGAGAACTATTGGCTTCCTACAGCCGACCGAGGTAATAACTTGTACTGGTTGACACTGCTGAAAATGACTGCCCCATTGGGATGGGCCATTCGGGTAAGGCACCATGGAGTTAATATTTCTTGAAATAAATACGAAGTTAAACTAATTACTCGTCATAGTTGAACGAGTCTATTGCCCTCTGATGATTATTTAGACGTTATTGCTTTCTAGAATATATAAATTTCTACATTATGTAACTTGGAGCTTAGTCTTATTTTTTATTCTTCGAATGAAAAGTTTGTTAACTTCGACCCAAAAAAAAAAAATAATTATAAGAAATTATAGTTTAAACTTTGAAGTTTTGATCCAAAAATATAAAAAAAACAAATATATTCTTGAATTGGGTTTAGGGTTAGCCGCCAAAGCAACTCAACTATTTCAAGAGTTACGAGTAAACTTCTGCACTTCTCAATATTCATGTTTCAGATCCATTCTTTGCTAATAATTTTGTTTAATGGTCATTCCTTCCAAAGGGGATCCATTGGTAAACAGGGGATACATTTTGCGTTGTCAAAGGCACCAAGAGTGCAGAGAGAATTGAAATGAGCTCTAAGCTCAAATAGGGAAGGAAGGGAAGACTAAATGATTCTTAGAATTGAATAGATCTAACTCAATTCTAAAAATTAATTCATCATAGTAAGATTATTTAAATATTTATAAAAGCTATTTACATCTTATCTCTAGTTGATGTGGGACTCCCAACACACTGCCATCATGTCTAGGATTAAATATTTGTGGGTGGCTTAACATAAAGTATAAAATAAACTCTGCTACTATTTTAAAATTAAATAGATTTAATTCAATTCCAAAAATTAAGTCATAAAAAAATAGTTACTCAAATACTTATAAAAATTATTTAGGCCTTATTTCTAGCCGGTGTGAGACTGTGATATATTTCGCGTTATGCTCAATTGTGATACGTTGGTGATATTTGTACATGAGTGAGTGATAGACCGGAACTAACAGAATGTTAACTACTTGCTGATGTGGCATAACAGTCTCCTAACAATACCATTGGCTATAACTAACTTCAATTCCCTTACACGTAGCCTATGTGTGGCAAATACTTTGAGTAATTATTTCAGAAGCAATTATTTAGTTCGATCTTTTTTTTTTTTTTATACAATTTAGTTCGACTTTTATCTCTCTTTTGAAATTTTAAGCATGCCACTGGCACCGTAATTTGTATAATTTTGAAGTAACATGTCGTTATTATCATTTTATTTACATTGGAAAAAACTTCAGTCCCATTTACTATACTTAATATAGTATATAAGGCTTAATATGTTGTATAAGAAAACATAGTGAAGCTTAATAGTGTAATCGGGATGTGCTAAGCTCTTTACATATTAAAAAAAATAAAAATCCCTTTTAGCTCCACTTGTAAAAGTGCACTTAATTCTAAAATAAAATTTAAATAAGCAATTACATTAATTATACTCACACGGTGGGTTTTGTTAAAAATTACATTAATAAAAAATTATTCAATAATATAACAATTACTTAAAGTTATACTAATATAACTTTAAATATAGTTACATTGGTTTTAATTTTATATAGAATATATTCTTTATTAATCCAACCTTTGGATCACAATTACCTATGATAAAGATTCCTTGTGCCAAATTTTATTGAAATTGAATATCAATAAAAGTGTAATTGAAAAACTCTTATTTATTTATATTTTAAATATATATATATATATATATATATATATATTACATTAATTTTAGAGTGTACAGAAAGTATATCAAATAATTTTTTATTAATATAAAATTTTATAAAGATAATCTATAAGATATAATTTTCTAATCAAATAGTGGGTTTTGTAAAAAATTATGCTAATAAAAATTTATTCAATGATATAACAATTTTGGTGCAACTATTTGTTACATCATTGAATAATTTTTTATTGGTATAATTTTTTACAAAATCTGCTATTTGATTAGAAGTTTATATATATATATATATATATACCGGTCAAGTTTATGGAGTCCGAAAAAAGATTAAGCTATTGAAACATCTAGCGCCATCTATAAAAAATCGGTAAAACAATTCCTGTGTATTATTTGTTGGTATGGCAAAAATTGGCAACGCTGTAAGAACTCTTTCTCGAAATTAAACAGGACATATTCCAATCTAACCTATAGAACATAAAAGTCTACTTGGCTAATCTTTCTCACTAGCAGTGGTCGAACTCTATAAACTTGGTGGGAAAAATCATAAATCTTATTAATCTAAAATTGACATTTGAGTGTGAAGTAAGGATCCATGTATAGAATATATAAATATTTCATAATTTTCAAATCAAATAAAAAAAAA
Organism: Pterocarpus santalinus; assembly: GCA_031439595.1. Taxonomy (NCBI): domain Eukaryota; kingdom Viridiplantae; phylum Streptophyta; class Magnoliopsida; order Fabales; family Fabaceae; genus Pterocarpus; species Pterocarpus santalinus. Next base: position 9,126,957 of record CM062523.1, read on the forward strand.
AAGGTGCATAGGGTACTTGCATTACAATAATTATAACTTTTTTTTGGGGGGGGGGGGGGGGAACAAATTATAACTTCATAATTCAAGAAAACATATGCTGTTGAAGATGGTTAATATCCCACCAAATACCAACAAAGGAAAGTAAATAATGCTTGGTACGAGATTGACACTTCACAACCTAAATTAAAAAACAATAGACACATGCAAATGAAATCAATAATGGAATAGCCATTAAGCATTACGCGTAGTTTGCCAACGAATTCAATTCACTCTGCTACACACTTTTCTGATCTGACCATTGGTGCCGGTTAGTGGGTTAAGGTTTCCCATCTTGAGCATTGCGTTAGCAAAATCTATGCTGAAGAGCAAAGGGTTCGTGGCGTACTCCAATACTTTGGAGTCTGTGGAACCACCATTAAAGAGCTGTTGATCAGAGTGAAAGAGACCCTTTTTGTGCACTAAATTCTTGTAATAAGCACTGTCAAAAAAGTTTGGAGTGGTGGTGTCCAAAGGAGACAAGTTGTTATCCCCACCTATCATGGGACAGTTTGCTTGCAACGATTTTGCATAAAGGGGATCAATGTTGCTCTCGTTGTAAATCCTTGTTCTGAAGAGTAAACATCTGGATTTGCCTATTGTGTGAGCACCTGAACAACAAATTTAAGTAGTTGATTATATGACAAGATGGTCCTATTGCATTGTGCATGCTAATATGTGAAAGAGAAATCATCGCCTACTCTTACAGCAGGAAAAAGTAATTTTTTTTACCATTTACTTAGTTTAATATACTTCAACTTTTATATTAGAAATACAGTTAAATTGAGAAAAAAAAATGACCAATAAAACTGAGTGTTAAAAATTATAGTTTGGTGTTAAGAAAGCCTAAACTATGGTTTGAAGGGTACTTACTGACTTTTAAATTATTTCAACATATTTGGCAAAATCATGTTGAGTCATATTTTAAAATAATTTTTAATCTCAAATCATGAATTGGATAGAAGTGAAAAAAATAATTACTTGTCCAATGGATCAAACCATAATTTGTAAACAATAAACCAAACTCATCCTAAATGACATAAAACACCTATTTTTTCTTGCTCTAATAACATTTAAAAACTTCTCTACGTGACACTAGTCAAGAAATGGGCATCATGTATATACCTGATAAGGCAACCATTTCATTGGCTGTGAAATTCTTTTTTTTGGAAAGCAGCGATAAGTTCATTAAGATCCAAAAAGGGAGCGGGTAAATCAGTGTTAGCATCACTTAAACTTGCAGTGGTTGAGTCTCTTCTGCCCAAGCGAACAAACCAACCAAGTCCACCTAGCTGAAAAGTGTTCTCATTCATCAGTAATCACATGCATATATGATGATATTTCTTTTATTTTTAACTTATTTCTATTCTGAAGCACTATCATGAATTAAAGATTCTCTTAATAATTATCTTCTTTAAGGTTTGAATTTTGATCCTTTCTCTATTAGTATAACTTACTATTGCATCCAACCTTTATTGGTATATATATTCGATGATATATGAATATATCTTGATGTGTTTTGAGGAATTAAAAATAAAAACACTAAATGAAAGGTGAAAATATTTATATCCCCAAGATCTAAAGAACATTTAATTTTTTTTCTTAGGTATAATAAATGATGAATAATAACTATTGTTTTAATTCCTTAAGTTGTATATTGAAAACACACATTAATTTATAAAATCCTATTTTCACAATGAATACTTACAGCAACAACAGAGTCCCTTGCAGCAACGGCTAGGATGTCAGCGCAAGAGACAACACCAGGGCACAATCTCTCTAGTTTGGATTTTATATCCTCTATAACTTCGAAACCCCTTAAAGAATTAACGTTGGGAAAAGCGGTTTTTTCGCCTGTGAAAGTTGCTGTGTCGTCTAATAATACTGATGCATCACATCCCTACAAAGGAAAGCATAAGCCAAGATTAATAATCAATCGAGTTTCTTTCTTTTCTTTCAGTTTCCATGCAATAAATAAACACGTAATCATGAGATTTAATTAAACAGATAAATGAGTTTAACTCATGCATGCTCCTTCGTTATTTTTACTTTATTCTTCATTAATGTATGCTACTTTTATGTGCATATGTTGCACGCAGCGCAGCAAATACATAATAATATAAGCAACTGTTTCAAAAGTGAGAAATACACCCACAAAAAATAAAAAAAAAAAAAGTGAGACATACAATTATGATAGTAGGTAATCAGGCTCCTCTAAATGACACTACTATTTTAAACAATAAAATGAACAATTATAGTCATTGATTAAAAAAAAAAAGTAATAATTTAAAATTTTATAAAAATATAGATATATTTTAAAGAAATCATACGTCCAATAACTACCATTATTTTCTATCAAAAATTCTAGCAATATATTATGGCAGCTTAACATTACTCTATTTTAAATGCCATACCAGACACTTTAAATGAGTCAAATTCAATGCATATACTTACCTGAACAAAGCAGTCATGGAAGTGAAGACGGAGCAAGGATGCACCCATGCGACGATCTTTCAACACAGCTGCAGTTACTGCTATCTTAATGGTAGAAAGGGCCAATGGACACTTTTTGTTATAAAAACCGGGGCTTAATTGATCAGCAGGATTAGTTGTAGCTGAAGACAAAGCAGTAACTGAAGCTGAAACTAAATCTGTAGCTGAAGCTACCCCAATAATGCATAAGAGCAAACACATACCGAGATGAGAACTTGCGGCCATGTTTATAGGAACTCTTTAGGAGACAAGGGGGATTTGTGATTAGTGCTTGGTTAAGGGCATGAAATGTGTCACTGTCACCTATATATACATGAAGCTCATTGCCACCCTACATCATTTTTGATACTTCTTATTCATTATTTTATTAATCATCATGGTCAATGATTATAGACGCAAGAATTAAGAAACCATATCCCAATTCGCCAATAATGAATGTCGTGGACATCCACTGCTATCTGATTTTTTTTCTGATTAAATGTGGTTCCATGGTACTATGCTGTTAGCTGTAATACATTGTGCTAAACAAGTTGGCTTGATGATTTTGCAGATTTGATGCCGTATTAATTGCAGGCCACGTTCGTATCTTTTCATTAAGTAAGACTCTTGATAACGTAGCGGTTGTTTATATATTATTTAGAAACTGAGGGGCTGTTTGGTTTGCCTATTTCTTGTTTTCATTTGAAAATGGAAAATGGCCATGAAAATATATTTGGTTAACTTTTGTTGAAAATATATCATAGAAATATTTTCAAAAATCTTCATGAATTTGGAAATGTTAAGGTGTATTTGGTTTGCGAAAATATTTCTTGTTTTCATTTTCTGTTTTCATTTTTTAAAAAGAATTTTTATTTTCAGATTTTCTGAATTTAAAAAATGCGTTTGATTTATCTATTTTCAAAAAGGGAAAATAATGAAAATATGTTTGATTTGCCTGTTTTCAAAATATATTTTTAAAATCAAATTTGAGATAATAAAATTATATTTATTATTAAATAATGAAATTGATATATATATTTGATATTAGTATTTTGTTTATCTATTAAAAGTATTTATTAAAATAATAAATAACTCTATAAAATATTAAGAATAAAATAAGTTACTTACTTTTAAGTTGTTTTTTTTATTATTATCAATTATTATATTTTGATTTGTACATAGATAATATTTAAATATTATAGTTAATATTGTTTTAATATATACACTATCAATATAAAAATATTTTATATAGGCATTTAATTATATATTACTATATTCATAAAAATATTTGATTCACTACTTTAAGAATAATACAAATATAAGTATATAATATCTTTTTCCTCTCTTGTTTTGTCCTTTTTTTTCTTTCTTTTTTTCCTTTTGAAAAAAAATTAACTGATTGGTAAAAATAAAAAAATGGTTAGTAGATTTCGAACACACACCACAAGGTTTATAGGCTTAACATGGAGCCAATTGAGCTGCCAACTTTTTTTTGTGTATTTTATCCTTTTTTTTCTTTTAAAAAATTAAATGATAGACAAAATTGTGAAAATTGAGACGAGGGATTCGAACCCTCACCATCAGGCATCCAGGCCAACGTGCGAGCCATTGCACTGCCAGCACGCAGAAGTCAAGGTTTGTCATTAATAATATAAAACAAAATCTCTGTGAAAGTGTGTTTGAAAACAAAAGAAGATCCTCCGCAACGATCGAACGTGGGTTGTGCAGGTTGAAAATAGTAAAATTTCACTTATTTACCATCATGCCACCACGTTTCCAATGGAAATATTTTTAACTTTTAGAATCAAATACTTTAAAAATGCTGAAAACATGAAATCAGCATTTTCAATTTGTGTGTATTTCCAACATTATTTTTAATGAAAATATTTTCAGTCAAACATCACCAAACATATTTTGAGGCCTAATTTTCATTTTTACTGAAAATAAAAATAAAAATTATCAAACAAAACACCACCTTATTTTCGCATTTTCAACTTTTTGTTTACATCTGTTGGAAATATTTTCATCTACAATTGTGGTGGCATAATAGTAAATCAGAGCAAATGTCCTCCTTTTCACTCCAATGTGATTTGCTCGAACTCGCTAGCTGAAACTCTTTTTACATTTTTTCCTTTTCCAACTATTCATGCCACCTGTTTAAAGCCACACTTTTTATGCCTCAGTCCCTAATTCAATCCCTCTTCTTTTCTTCTTCCATGGGTCATCAGAAGTAGAGGTAGAGGCTCCAACCCCACCATGAGCGATCAAAAGCAAAGGCTTGCCATGGTCGCTTGCATCTAGTCCCTAACCAGCCCTTCTTCCTGGGCTCTAATGATGACCAGCTCGAACGCTCCTCCGCCATCTACCGCAAGAATGCCGCCTTCAACTTGCACTCTCAATCCTCCGATGCCAACTCCGATCCATGCCTCAACAAGCAGTAGATCCTCGATTTGTTCCACAACTGCATCAAGCTTGCCAGCAAAAATGTAAAAATAAAAAATAAAAAAAGAACGTATTGTTGTTGTTGTTGTCAAACCTATGCTTTTGGGTGCAGAAAATTAATCAGAAAAATACGTGGGAGCTGAATTTGATTGACCACCTTACTGATATTATTAAGGCCGAAGAAGAAGATGGGGATGTGAAGACTAATTTTCAAAAGGTGCCTTTTGTGCTTGGTTCATTATCTGTTTGTTTCCGAGAATTGTGATGATTGCAAAGGATATTTGTGGTTTTTCTGTAGGCACTTATTTTTTGGATTCACTAGTCCTCAATTGGGTAGATATATTCAGGGTCTTCACTTCGATTTTCCATTCTTTGGAGGGAGTATTATACTGTCTTCTGAAAAATTACACATGTATAGAAAAGTTATAATAGGAGTATTGAAAGTTATCATATTCGGCCCCTAGATATTTAGATGTGATGGAGAGTTTGTCAATGTTATATTCCATATCATAGTTTAATAATTTATAACATTTTTGTTGTATTGCATTTATAACATCTTATTATTTAATAATAAATATAATTTTATTATCTCAAATTTAATTTTGAAAATATATTTTGAAAACAGGCAAACAAAATATATTTTCATTATTTTTACTTTCTGAAAACAGAATCTACTTTTATAAACTAAAAGTATTTCCTAAATTTAGAAAATCTGAAAATGAAAATCCTTTTCAAAAAATAAAAATAGAGAATAAAAATAGAAAATATTTTCACAACCAAACGCTATGTAAATATTTAGATATCATTGGGACATGTCTAAAAAATCACATACAAATAATTAGAAATTTCATATGTATTGCCGATAAATTTACATGCGAGAAAATTTGAGAATCATATATTAATAACTAGAAAGAATATGGTATCTATTATTAAGACTAAATACGCATTTTAGTCTCTAAAAAATATATATAACATCAATTTAGTTCCTAAATAATTATTAACGTCAAATAGATCCCTAAAAATTCAACTTGAGATCACATGAGTCCTTGATAGTTTTTGATATTAAATTGGTCCTTAAAAATTAAAATGTGACATCATTTTAGTTTATGTAAAATGCTTATAATGTCAAAATAAGTCCCCAAATTTATAAAAAAGAAGAGATCAAATAAATGTCACATATATCTTTTAAGAAATAAATTAATATATTATTTTAACTTTTAGGAACTAATTTAAAATTAAAAATTTTTAAGAACTAATGTGATCAAGTTGAATTTTTAAGGATTTATTTAATATCAAAAAAATTTCAAAAATTAAACTGATATTACATATATCTTTTAAAGATTGAAAATATATTTTGTCTATTATTAATTACTTCACAACATCAATCACGTCCAGTAGTAGCGATAGTGAAATCTTCATCTAAAATCATGTCTTATATATATATATATATATATATATATATATATAAGAGTTTAATTACTATGAATTGATAGTATAGAAGAATTTTATATTATTATCTAATCAGATATTTATATTTATAAAATTTTTAAGATAATAAGTAATTGAGTGAAATATTTTTATCATTTTAATAATATATAATTAAATGTCTATATATATATTTTTTATACTGAGAATACATATAAATTAAATCGAGTATGTTTCTCTATTATATATATTCGTTTCGGGGGAAACTTTCCAACCTTTGTGCAAATATAACACATGCATATCATAACTAGCATGATCTTAATAATTTCAAAACTACGATAAATGGAATAAGCAGTATAAAATTGATGATATATTCCCACGTTACGTAAGCGACAAAAAAGCAAAATGAAATGCTGTGCACGAAAATCTCGAGTTCATAAGATGTGTTGTTTCATCTAGGCGCCGGTACGGCATTTGGATAGTGGAGCATTTATCTGCTAAAGACCAATTACTTGATGCGCTATGCGTGCCTGCACGAAATTGGGAGGAATTAAAGCAAATGTGGCGTTACTAATATCTTAATACATCAAATGATTTGATATCTGTTTTTTGTATTTTAAGTAAAATTTTTAATTCTTGTAAATTAAAAAAATTGTGGTCAAAGAACTTTAATTTCATATCAACATAACTTTAATCATATTAGTCAGTATCTAATAAGTTTTAGATATTGACAATTAAAAAAATTAGTATTTAGTTTTTTTTCAATTCAATAAAATATTTAACTCCTGAATTTATTTGCTTAGTATAAACTTTTACCTTACTTATGAGTTTCGAGTAGATATTAATATTTTCTTTCTTTAACAAATAATAAAGGAAAGGTTGTATGCTCACTTCATTCATTGCAAACCAATTCAGTATTTATTTGTGGTAGGACTTGCCACTAACATACATATCTATATATGCTATATATATGTTGTTAACTATATATTGAGTAAATATCTTTTTTAATCTTAATATTTTAAAATTGACATCAGATCGAGCTTTAAAAAATTTTGACTTCAATTTATTCCTAAAACTTTGAATATTAGAGCAATTTCATCCTAACATCAAATAACCAATAACTTCTCATCTTCAACTTCATACATGACTTCCCAACTTTATTATATTTCTGCCAATGTGGGTGTCAAGAGAATGAGAGAATGAGGTATATCTGAATTTATACTTAAAGATTTATAGAAGACAAGATTTTAATTTCTAATTTATTTACTTTCTAACATTTTTTTATTTCCAAATTGATGAGGTGAAAATTTTATCCTCCCATTAGTTAAAAAAGACAAATAAGCAACATAACATTGCATTAATGTGCAAGCTAGATGAAACATAATAAAAGTTATTGATGATTTGATAAAAAGATAAAATTAATATCAAAATTCAAAGTATTGGAACTAAATTAATGTAAGAAATTTTTTCACGATGAAACTAATGTCAATTTCAAAATATTAAAACTAAAAGAGATATTTATCTTATATATTTTATTTTACCCAGCGATGATAGAAAAATGAATGTTTGGAGAGAGAAAGAGAAGTGGAAGCGTCAAGGAACGTGGGAGCATAGGAGAGGGGGGTGTAGAGGAGATCGAAGAGGTGAAGATTATGGGTATATTGTGTCTCTTTCCGTTGATAATTTGCCTACAACTATGAGTAAGGGCTAGCTTTGGCAACTATTTGAATATGAAGGAAGAGTGGTGGATGCTTATGTCTCTCATAAGAAGGGGAAACACACTACAAACCTTTTTGGTTTTGTGAGATTTCTAAAGATGGAGGAAGCACAGAGAGCCATTAAGAGACTTCATGGAGTGGACATTCGAGGGTAGTGATGAGTTGTGTGTGTTAGAGTTCAGTTATTTACATTTAGTGATGAGTTGTGTGACTCTAGCTGCCAAGATAGTTAGTTCAGTTATGCATTTGACACACTAGTATATATATATTGTAATCACTGAATGCAAGCAATTCAGATTTCTCCATTTCCCACTCGAAAACATTGATCTCCACTATCTGTCATTCTCTCTAATCTTTCATCAGCTTGATCCGGGGTTCGGATGCCTCACATTTCAACCACTAAAAATCAAGAAGAAATAATAAAAATAAATAAATAGATCATTTTGATGCTTTGGGAGAGAAAATTTTTTCCTTCTGAAGTACAATAGAACAACTCATATGTAAAGGACAAGCATGGCACGATACAATGACTATAATTTTTACTCAAAATATTACACAACAAATGCAAACATAGAACAACAAATAATTGACAAAATTAACACTTCACACCCTAGGTACATCAACAATCGACGACATGCAACCAAAAGGGTTTTATTTGAAGACACCAACTTTCAATGGAGGATGCATATGAACTCAGCTGACTCTGCTGCATTGTTTTCTAATCTGACCATTGGGGAAGATTAGTGGGCTAAGTTTGCCCATCTTTGCCATTGCCTTAGCAAAATCACTTTTGAAGAGGAGTTGGTTCATCATGTAATTTTTAACTTGGGAATCAGTGGAGCCACCATTAAAGAGTTGTTGGTCAGAGTGCAAAAGACCCCTTTTGTTCACTAAATCCTTGTAATAACCATTGTTAAAATAGTCTACTCCTATAGTACTGTTGTCCAAAGGGGATAAGTTGTTATCACCACCTATCCTTGGACAATTTGCTTGCAATGATTTTGCATACAAGGGATCTATATTGGTTTCGTTGTAAATCCTATCTCTGAAGACTGTGCATCTTGCTTTTCCTATTGTGTGAGCACCTGAAGATCAAATTATATGTGTTCAATAAGAATTAAATGATCCAGAACAATTTTCATGCCAAATTTTACATATCATATATTTAAATCAGCAATTTACATGTGAACAAGTGGTGATCATCGTATATTATGTAGTAATTAAAGATGATAATTGATGGTTCATTTTTGTACGTAAGCTGTTTGACTTTTATCCAAAAGGACATCTTAAAAAATAAGGCTCTTTTAAAATGAGCTTATTTTTAAAATAAAAAATAAAAGTTTATCTATTATTAAATTAATAAAGTACATGCACTATAGTCACTTTGAAAAAAAAAGTCAACCGATTAATTTTTTTTCATCTACTGAAAAAAAATAGTCACAGCCCATAAATTAATATAACGATAGATATATTCTTACTTCTTATTTTATAAATAAACTCACTTTTAACTTTTTTTTCCCCTTAAAAAAGATTCCATGAATCACTTACATCCCAATTTATAAACAACACTGTTAAAAGTACAATATTACTTGCCAGCTTGTGATCAATAATCGACAGTGTACTATGTGATGTAACATTTATCATCTGACAATAGTATGCATTATACAATGATTGGTGTTAAAATAATATAAACAAAGTAATGTGTGAATAACAAAAATTGAACTGCCCATGGTAAAGAAATTCTTAGGTATATGCTCTATCACGTTATCGCACTCAAACTATTATTTAACATGTGTAAAAATATTTTCAATAAGAGATACATTTTTATTGTGGTCTTTACAGCCTTAAATATATCAAATAATAATTTCCATGTTTATAATATATAGAGGGTGTCTTCCTAAAAATTTCTCCTAATTAATAACAGATATATATAACTAACAAATAGCATTGACCATCTACCTGATAAAGCAACCATCTCTTCTACTGTGAAATTCTTTTTATTGTAAGCGCTGATAAGAGCATCAAGGTCCAAAAACGGAGCCGGCAAGTCGGAATTAGCAGCACTTAAACTTGCAGTGGTGGAGTCTCTTCTACCCAAGCTAACTTCCCACCCAAGTCCACCCAACTGAGTATTTGCACCAATTAGTCATCACACTGCATATGAATATCTCTATTTGGCTTATATAATTATTAATTTTTGAAAAAAAATTATTTGTACCATTTTTTACAATATCTTTTGAGGGACACTCTAATGTATTCTTAAGTATTAGTAGAAGGTAGATCTCAGCTTTTCTATTAATCAATATTTAAGAAATATCTTATAATATCTCTTAAAAAATATCCTAAAAAATAGTACAAATAACATTATTTATTTTTCAATAAATACTTACAGCAACAACGGAGTCTCTTGCAACTACGGCTAGAATGTCAGCACATGAGACAACTCCGGGGCACAGGGACTCTAGTTCAGATTTTATGTTCTCTATGACATTGAAACCCCTTAGAGAATTAGCATTGGGAAAAGCAGTCTGCTCACCCGTAAAAGTTGCTGTGTCGTTTAGCAATACTGATGCATCACATCCCTAAAGAATACAAGCAAAGATAGCATCAATCAAGATTAATCAATCTAGTACTTTCTTTCCTTTTGCTTTTCATGAAATGTATGGATAAGAGATTGTTCCTGTTGATAGGTGATTCCCCCAACTGATAGTTAGTTAGTTCAGTTGTTAGTTAATTCAGGATTATTCTTTTAAGGGTCAGCGTGGAATGAGGTGAAAAGTTTAAAAATTAATTTTCTATATAGTTTTACTAATAAATTTAATTAATGGATTATTTTCTTTCATTTTTATCTGATATCAAATTGATCCTTAGTGTGTATTTTTATGTGACGATGATGCATGCAGAAAACTCATAATATACGTAGTAACTTTTTCAAAAGTAATGCACAAAATCATGAGAGAGAAGATCTCTTTATTTATTTTTTTTCAATAATTAGAAGATCCTTTCCATATGCAAAGAGTTGTGTGATAAGAAGCAAGTATCTCGACATTCATCTAATCTACAGGAAAAAATATTTACAATTTTCCATTGTAAATTTTTTTTATTGAAATCTACGGTAAAAAATTACAGGATGTCAGGTTCTGTATTGGTTTGAAATGTACAATTATTATTTCTGCTATGCAAATTGATTATTCTTTTATCTTTTTAACAGAAATATTAAAAATAGTCATTCTTTATGGACACTATCAAAAATAAAAAGAGAGAAAGAAAATATTTGACAATAGCAAGTGGAACTAAAACTTTGTCCTTTTTTTTTTTTCTCTTGATGGTATCCATATATACACTTAAAATATATAAATAATATTATTTTTTGATATCACCTCCTTAATAATGATAATATATATATGGGCTATATATATATATATATATATATATATCTATATATATATATATATATATATGCAATTTGCATTTAAGAGGATCGCCTCTCAATAATGATCAGAAAATACATGACAACTTACTTGAACAAAGCAATCATGGAAATGAAGACGGAGCAAGGATGCACCCATTCTACGTTCTTTAAACACAGCAATGTCTACTGCTGTCTTGATGGTAAGAAGGGCTTTGGGACAGCTTGTGTCATAATAAGTACTGGGTTGTAACTGTGCTAATGTTATCCCAATAAGACAAAAGAACAAACAGATCCTTAGTTTGAAGTCAGAAAATGTCGCCCTGGGATTAGAACTTGCAGCCATGGTTATGGGCATTAGATATTGTGGTGACAAGTGACAACAGAGTTTATGATTCTTGGTTAAGGTCCTCAGATATGTGTCACCTATTTATACATGATGCTTGCCTTGCATTATATTGTAGCTCTTTCTTGTCTTATTAATCAATGTGTCAATGGCTGCAAAAGTACTAGGTAAGAAACCATATTTGAATATAGCAAAGAATGTTGTGGCACACCCATTGCTACCTTATTTTTTGTGGTTTCATGGTATGTTGTTAGCTGTATTGTGTGAAAAAGAAGTTGACTTGTTGATAATTTTGCATATTTGATGCGGTTATAACGCGGAGTTTATGTTTTTTTTTGGTACAAGGTATCTTTTCATTTAGTAAGACTCTTGAGAATCTGGGAATTTATGATTTGTAGTCTTCATTTACATATTTTGCCAAAAAGAAAAAGAAAAAAAAAGTAGAGATAGTGTATATTACACTCAACTGAAAATTTAAATTATATATACATATTTTGTGTCATGATAAATCTTCCAATCTTAATTAATATACGTGGAACATACAGATACGTGCAGATTAGGTAATTATCATGATATTTTTAGTCGGTACAATAAAATTACTTTACATATTAGTAGGATGTGTATTGTTACATTCATTGCTAACTTTCACTTCTCAATAATTTATTTTTACCACTCAAGTCGTACTAAAGATATCTGTAACTCGTGCTAATTACTTGTCTTACGTCTTGCTAAGGAGAAATCTTTCGAGTTGTAAATGAAGTGATGGAAGTAGTCACTATGATTGACAAACCTAGAAATATTCGACAAAGAAAAAATGATAAAAGAAGGATCCTCAAACAAATGAAAGAGTTGATAGATACTAGGCCTGCGTAAACATTACAAAGCTTATAGCTTATATCAACTCTCATAAATAAATGATCTTACATCATAAAATGTAAATATAATTTTTTTAAAAAATAATTATATTTATATATCATTGATATATTAATATTGAGTTGATATAAACTATAAATTACATAAATAATATTTTAAAAAATTACCTCAATATTAATATCATCAGCATATATATTATGTTAAAAACTTAAAATTTTATTTTACTTTTTATTTATATTATTTAATATTTTAATCATATATATATATATATATATATAAGAAATGATTTATTATGAGAATGAGATGATCAAATTTTAGCCCTACAACTATACATAAATAATTAAAATTAAAAATTATTTAAAATATTAGTATTTATATAAGTGAGAAGAGCAAATCCTAGCTACTTTAAAAAATTGGCATTTATATAATAAAGTCATGACATTCGGCGTGCCTGCACGAATTTGGGGGGAGGAAAAACAACAAATTTAATGGGTTTAAATTTTTTTCATTTAATTTTAAATGTCAACCTTTGAATTTCAATTGTCATGTACAAAAAGTTGACTTTGGTTGTAAGTTTGCTGTATATTTTAATTTGTTTATTTAATTTGCCACGAAACCGTTTAAATAAGAGGATTATTTTAACGTGTAAGTCATTAAGCCTTCCAAAAAAAATTGTGGAATTGTGGGACTGGGAGAGGAGCGTGATAGAGAAATACCTACACGGTCCAGGAGCATCACGTGACTGTACTCCCAAACCAATCATATAAGTATATTTTATATGGGATCCACCACTAACACATAATCCCATAAAAATACACTTATATAATTAGCCGGAAGTACAGGCACATAATACTCCCGAACCATATAAGAGTTTCTCGATCGTGATATAATATATTGAATTTAATATGGTAGCAAACTCGGTCATTGACTTCGCAGCCAGCCACACCAAATGAGGTTTTTTGTGTTGTTTTTTAAGAAAAAAGGGGGGGGGGGGTTGTTGTAGCTGAGTTTATTTATATGGAAACAAGCCATGGCTGTCATGTCTTATTGGAAAAAAATTGGATTTTAGTGAAAAATAGTGAAGATATATTTCTTGATAAAATAATTTTTTTTGGGTGCATTGATAGAATGATATTATTTACACATCAAAATTGAATATTAAAAATGAAGAAGATGGAGAGAGAATGACATAAGCCATTTGATGATAATGAATGAGACTAAGACTCTGAATGTCTCTCCCTTCATAGTATCAATTGAAAAATATACAAATAATATCATTCTTCTTGAAATATATGATAAAGCAAGGATCACACTTATCTTAATTAGAATTTAAATACTTAATTTATTGAGATTTTGATTCTATTTATTCTATGTTATCTTTAATCATAGGTTTATATTTAGCTTTTTATCATTTGTTGATTTATCTATTATTTTATTATTATTCTTGTAACATCTGATGATTTATTTATTATTTTATTATTATCTTTATAACTAATTTATCTATATAATAAATTTCCTAATGTGATTCATATTTTAGTTTAACTAGTTTTTTATTCAAAACATCTTCATGGTATAGAACCTCTTTATGGTTAATGAAAAAAAAATCACTAGAATATTTAGTGTCTTTTTTAATGGAGAAACTTCAACATCTCTCAATATTGATGGCTTTATTGAAGAATTCCATTGCCCCTCCCAATGATCCCTCCCCTTGAATATGACTTACAAGTTGTCTTATTGAAAACACCTTACTATTCGGTATGGACATAAAATTTTTTTTAAATATTTGGTTGATACTTCAATATATTTTTTATGTCTACATATGGTATTTCAAGACCATATGTGATGATCTTATTGTTGTTGGTGAGATGCCTTCCGATTAAGATCGACTTATTCACCTTGACCGTGATCTAGGCTCATCATTTGTTTCTGCTACCGTCATGATCCGAACATGACCTTTTCATGACAATGTTCAATTTGAAGGGAGGTGATAAAGCAGGATAATACTTATTTTAATTAGAATTTAGATATACAGTTTGTTAGGATTTTAATTCTGTTTATTCTATCTTATCTTTAACCATAGATTTATCTTTATTTTTTTATTATTTGTTAATTTATCTCATATTTTATTATTGTCTTTATAACCGCTTTATTTATATAATAAACTTTTCGATGTGACTCATACTTAAATTTAATCAACTTTTTATTCAAAACATCTTCAATATATCGGCAACTTCTACTTCAATTTCTGTAATAGATCTCGTACATTAATTACCTTTTAAAATGAAGTGTGCATTAAGACAAGAACATCCCCTTATTTCCTTGTCTTTCTATTTTTATTACTGAAATCTTTAACCAGATGGTTTGGAAAGCTAAGGAGGCTGAGCTGCTTAAGGGGCTGGCATTGGAAAATATAAAATTGAGCTATCTCATCTCGAATTTACAGACGATACTTTAATATTTGATCCAGCTAAGGAACATGTTATTTTAAATTATAGGAGGAAGCCAGATTATTTTGGTATTACATCGGGGTAAGAATAAACTTCGAAAAATAAGCCTTCATTCTATTTTCTGGTTCTTATAAGTGGGTGGATGATATTAGCAGCAATCGAAATTGTATGGTTGGCTCTCTGTTAATAAAGTACTTAGTAACCTCTCTTGATTCAAACCTGAGAAAGGTTAAAACTTGTATCTTGGAAGGCAAGAGCTCTCTTAAGGGCGCGCAACTAGACTTGTCTTAATTAAATCTATCCTCAATATAACATTCATCTATATTACCTTGGGCTATTTAAAATTCCAAATATTGCTGCAGAGAGAATTATAGGGATCTAAAGTAGGTAGATCTTTTTGGGCTTATGATTACTTTGACAAATGGAGTATAATTCAGAAACTGAAGAGGTTGGGTGGCCTTGATGTCGGAGATTAATAATTAAAAATGCAACTATGATTTTTAAATGGTGGTGCCCCTTTCAGATGAAGATAGGCTGTCACAGAAGATAATTATCTCTTCTAATTATACACTAGATCTTGATAAACTTATTGTTCGTCAAAAGATATGCGATGGAGAGAGGTCTTTAATTTTTTTCCAAGAATGAAGTAAGAAATAATGAAATTTTCCAAAATGGGATATGAATGAATGAGGGAAACGGCATAAAGACTCTCTTTTGTGAACACCAGTGAAAGTAGATTAAGGCATAAATTCCCACGACTAGGTAATCTCATTATCAAAAAAAAAAAAAAAAATCGCCGAGTTGGATATGTGGGATGAAGTAACTTGAAGATGGAATTTTCTTCTGATATGCTCTCTATTTGTATCTGCTTAATGTTTTGAAGAAATTTTTGTTGGAGACAAATTTAAATAAGTATACTATTGATAAGCTTTTATAGAAATCTGACTTTATTCTCAATTAAATCCTTTATGTGTGTTCAAGCCAACAGTCAGCTACTTTGCCTCTCTCAATCAACAGCACCAACAATAGTACTTGGCAAGGCCTTGCTCTTTCATAAGCGTCCCACTTACTGTGTATGTCAGGGATAATTTTTTAATTGCCATTGGAGTGGAAATATGGGACGGGAACGAGCTGCTTCCGTTCCACCAAAGTGGGACTCTTTTCACTTTGTACGGAGGACTTTTGGACTTGACGCATTTTACTTTGTGTGCCTTTTAAAAGAAAAAAAAATATTTTCTACTGTTGCTCTTAAACAGTTAAATTTTAAATATTATTAGTTTATTGTTATTTTTATTTTATAAATATTAATCTTTTCCAAATTTTTTTATATTTTTTTAATTCTTTTTAATATTTTTAAAATTTTTATCATATAAATTTAATTCTTTTAATTTTCTATTCTTTTAAATTTTATATTTTTATTCAATATAAAAATAAAATGATATATTAAAAATATTTATAATAAAATATTTAATAAATAATTTAATATTTTTTATTTAAAAATTATGTGAGATCGAAATTAAGATTGAAATATTTGATAAATAATGGGATGCGGTGGTGGTGTAGATCCTACAATGATGGTGACAACGGCTAAGAGTCACAGTGCTGTGTCGACCTTCGTTATGTATGGCATGTGCTCTGTTCGTGGGTACCAAAAGTGGTGCATTGGCTTGTCTCAAAGTTGTCCAAGTGGTCGGCCAATGGAAGCCAATGGAGCTTTCTGGAAGCTTACCGAGAAGTTGAACAGGATGCAAGAGATGTTTGGTGCGGCCAATTTTGGTCTCAAGGTCTCTCAAGCTCATGTATTGTGTTTTGCGGTTTGAGTTTAGTGTGTCATGTTTTTATATTCCATATTCAGAGAAGTGTGTATTGTGTTTTGTGTTTTACTCGGTGAATTTTTTAATATATCTTCATTATTTTTTTTTCTTTTTGAGAGATGAATCTTATTCAATTATTAAAAAAAACAAGAGTTAGGATTGAAATTGGGATCTTTCCCGGGAGAAAAAAGACCCAATGAAAGGGAAATTTTCTGTTTTCAATTATAATTATAAAAATGTCATCTTATTTTCAATATATTTTCTATTACCGTTTCCTAATTTTACCATCTCTTTCGCAAAATTTTGAAAACAGAAATAAGATTAGAGTTTATTGGCTCATCTACATTTATTGGGTCGTTTTGTTTTGGTTAATTTAGAGTTGGGCCTTTGTTAGTGTAACGTCTTTTGTGTGAGAAAGGAAACGAAATAATAGAAGAGAAACTTATTCTCTATTTCATATGCATTAACGAATAAAAAGAAAAAGATCTAGAAGGATGACATTTATGTGAGTTATTATTGGTTTTAATATCTCTTCTATTTTAAATGAAAAGAAAGAGAAAGGAAAGAAAAATCTAATACATTTTTAATCTTTTCTTTTTATAAAACAAAATGAAAAAATAATATTTCTCTCTCGGTTCATGGATTGATACATAATAAGGAAGGAATGACTTCTTTATTTCTTCTCTCTTCTCTTTTCTTTTAAATTTCTTTTGGTAGTGTCTTTTCTTTTAATTTTTTTATCATATGTTTTTCCTATGATGCCAAACATAACCTTAATACATTGGATTGTTTTGACTTTTCCTAATTTGTTACTAATGTATTGGGTTGTTAAACTGATTTAAATTAAAAATTCATTCATTAAATGCTGGTTCGGCTTCACCAGTTGGCTATTTGGCTTGGTAGGAGTCGAGCCTTTTTTTTTTTTTAATTTTTTGTTCGGCGGGTAGATTTTTTTTATTTGTCTTTTCCATTTTTGGTCAGCGGATAGGTCCAGAGTAGAGTCCTTTTTTTTTTTTCCTTTTTGGTCTCAGAGTAGTGTCTTTGGAGTTGGGTCATTGTGTTTTGATTAATTTAGAGTTGGGCCTTTTATTAGGGTAAAGTCTTTTTCGTTGCATCTTTTTTTCAGCATTACAGAACACTCCTCATCCTTAAGGCCAATATAAAAAAGTGGGTTTTAACTTCTCGCTTTGTTCTGTTTTCCTCAATTTGGGCTTCCATTTGCTGTCATATTTTATATTATAACTGTCCAACGGACTTTGGATATTGGGCTTGATCTTGACCAAAAAAGGGATATTGGGCGTGATGTTTAATAAATCTTATAAATTGTAATGGTCTAGTAATTTATTACAAGGCAATGATCAAGAAAAACCTAACTTAAAGCAAGGCCTATATTGTAATCCAAGTTATGTGTCTCTTTTGATCATTGTCACGAAGAGACTGATGTAGTTCAAGTTGGTGGTTCAATACCCCATTTGCCCATCGGCTCTCCTTTTCCCTACTAGCTTCTATAGAGGCTCCCAGGTCCAAAATGTGAACTTCTCGTTAGACTTATTAGCAAATAAAATGATTGACGAACATATGTCCAAAATGAAATAAATCAGACTATCAGAGTTTTTTTTTTCTTTTAAAAGAAAATTAAGGAAAATTACATCAAGTTTACTAGAGCTTGTATTTATGATTTTTTTTTCATAGAAGTTTTAGTGGAGCAGAATTTACCTGTACCAACACAAATTGCTTATACTCCACCTGTAACTAATCTTTTTATAATTATTGACTTTTTTTCTTATATAATGGTAGCACAGAGATGTAAACTATGTCGTATATACAGTGGAATAGAAATTAAATGCATAAAAAAATAGAAATTTCGTGCATAAAAATCTTAAAATGAAAATGAAAATGAAAAAAAGAAGACAATTTACACCTATTATTATCAAAGAAAGGAGGACTTAGTTGTCAAGTAGGCGGAAACTGGAGAGGGACACGACTTGATCTCTTTAACGATAATAGTTACTTGTCTTAATTTAACCAGTATAAATGGTGATTAATTCATACAAAATTAGGCTAATATGTTATTTGTATCATCATTTGAGCCAATCTCAAATACATAGATGAATGATTTCATTCAATTCGAGTTAATATATTGGACTAGAAAATTCCAGTCGGTGCGGTCCCTTTAATGATAGTAAACCTATATGCATGGGCGAAGTTTGACTTATAAATCGCGCACAGAGATGGTCTCAATCGCGGGAAATTATTGGGTTTTCACGAAACACGCAATAAAATTGAGCTTTGCTCAATTATAGAGTGACAATTTAAAAAATTAAATATATGCATTAATGATTAATTTTTTTATTATTTAAATCTAAAATATCACTTTATAAATGAATAAAACACATTTTCTATTTGATATTTCATAAAACACTTTTAAGTGCTTTTAAAGTAAAAAAATTCTCTTATTCTTATTTATAAATTATTTATCATATTAGTAAATATGAGCCATCCTCATACCTTTAACCACCAACATCTATTTATGTAATGAACAGAAAATGAATTAGAATAAAATATTTCTCTTATTCAAAGACATCTAAAACTTTCTCGGAACCCCACAAACACCCAATAATATCTCATCTGTCTCAGCATAGTAAAGACTACACAGAAAGCCCATATCTCAAGTCCCTCGAGATGGCGAAAACATTGAATAGGACTCAACCACCACCAACTCACTGCTTCTCGAAAATCACTATATAAACAGCACACCTTCACCCCTTGCCACTCACACAAAGCAATCAAGCACTATTGCATTTACTACACATACATCCACCCAACCTTGTTCTACCTGGTCGCTTAATCCTTTCCTTCGACAAAAAGAGGAAAAAAAAAAAACATGGCCAGCAATGTGAAGCTAGCATGTGTAGTTCTCATGTGCATGGCTGTGGTGGGTGCGCCCATGGCTCAGGCAGGCGTCGATTGTAATCAAGTCAGAAACAACGTCTTGCCATGCTTAGGGTTCCTCATGAAGGGAGGAAGTCCTTCTCCAGGATGTTGCAATGGTATTAAGGGCATTGTGAACTCTGCAAGGACCACCGGTGACCGCCAAGCAGTTTGTAACTGCTTGAAATCAGCTGCTTCTACTGTCCATGGAATCAACGCTAGGAACGCTGAGGCACTCCCTGGCAGGTGCGGGGTCAACATACCCTACAAGATCAGCACCTCCACCAACTGTGCCAGGTATACATATGCTTACATGCATGCGTTTTGTATTTCCTTGGGATTAATTTTTTAATAAAAATATTATTCGTACTTATTTTAAGGACACATTGCAGATATATTATGAATAAAAAAGGCACAAGGTTATGGTTTATCAAATTTTACTTAATTCCTGAAATAAATACAAATAATATTATTCTTTTTATCACATCAATTTTGTGGCCTACTCTTATTTCCTTGACTACTTATTCTATACCTTTAACCACCATAAAACTGATGTCAATTAAATAGATTAAAGCAAGAGTAATTATTTGCTCTTAGGGCATACAAGAACTTCCCCTTTGTTTGGTGAGGATGGGAGCAAATTCTCTCATATTCTCATTTAATATGACCTAAACATGTTAAGCCGTTCATCACAGTTCTTTTTAATTACTTACTATCGATCAAGTGTGATGTTGTTGGATTCCCTTTTAAATACTCACCGTTTGATCGTGTTTTGATTATTATAAACGGTTGAGATCATTGCACACGATCAAGCTGTCTTAAATGAAAACACAAGAAGAGATGTTCCCAGTTAACAAATATGGAAAAGAAATTATTGGTCCCTCATTTGTTGTCTTTTACTTTTATTTATATTTTTAATACAATAGTTTGACGTTTTGAACTATAAATATTGATATAAAATAGTACCTTTTTTTTTTTTGCACCTCAAGAGCATTTAAGAATTTATCTACATATAATTAACACACCTTGAAAGGGTTGAGCTTGTCTTAATCTAACTCTTGTTCTTTTTTTGTACCATCTATGGTAATCATCGTATCACGAGTAATTCTTGGTTAAGCAGTAATTAGCGCAATCATGTGTTTAAACGATAGGATCTAAACTGGAGATGCCCCAATCTTTAAATCTTTAAATAATGATCTTACATACATTAACTATTGAATGAAGTATCTAAAATAAGATAACTAGTGCCTAACCAAAATTTCCTTTCTTTTATCAAATTAAAGTTTTACACTCAATTACGTTATCTCATTGCTAATAGAATCAAGCTGAAGAACTTTATGTGAAGTTTATTATCTAGGCTATATATTTGATACTAATTAAATTCGACTATATTTGTTGCTTTTCTAATTGCAGCATCAAGTGAAGAAAATTTCGGACGGTGAATCGGCCACAAGAAACTATATATTCTGTACTAGAGCTACTATAAGATAAAGAATAAAATGAAGGAGGGCGGCGAGGTCTCCATTTACGCGAGCTAGTCTCCTCTTGTGTTTAAACATTCCGATGTGTTTCTTTATGTGATGCTTTCAACTTAAATAACAGAGTTTATTGCTTAAGATTATAACGCAGTAACTCCACTTAATCGGTCGGTTTTCCTGAAATTTGTATTCTCTCTCTATCTCTCTCTCATAGGTAATATCATAGGCTTTTCTCTATGCTAAGGTTTAGTGATCATGTTACGTCTGTATCGAGTAATGGACATGATATTATATGGATTATTCTAAATAAAATTTGTTATATGGCTTTTCTTTCTCAAAAAAGTAATTGTTTTTTGAAGGGAAATGTTATTTTTTGTATTTTTTATTTTTTTTGCGCTAAGCGTATGATAATGGGAAAAGTTTATAATTTTTTGCACCAAAAGCAAATAAATTAAAGTACATATTGTTATTTTCTGTCAAATAAAGAAGCAAGAGTTCGATGTTAGGTTAAATCAATACAGCTTCAAGGAATATATGGCCGGATGAGACAAAAAAAACGTAAACCGTGCCTTGAACCACGTCTAAGGTGGAGTTAAACGTCAGGGACAAGACATCTATGGCTTATCTACACTTTAAACTTCAATTTATTACAAGTAATAATAATTAAAAAAAATATTTTTTTTGTGAAAGTGTACTTATTTACTACTATTTACAGAAATTTCAATGAAGATGTGTTTATACTACACACAAAAACTCAGCCAATTAATACTCGAGAGAGATCCCACTCGTGTGTCTTCTCATTATTAGCAAGGAGTTGACTGTTGATCAAGGAGGTTCTTGCGCTCTTTTTAGATTATTGATTGGGAGGAAATAATCAAATAAAAGGAGTGATTAATTATGAGAATGAGAGAAATAAATCTGACCTTTTAATCTGGTATGAATAATTAAAATTAAAATATAAAATTATATTATTTTTAAATAACTTTTAATTATAACTATCTATATATAATTATATGGGTAAGATTTATTCATTTTATCTCTCATATAAATACCCTTCTCTCACTTGGTACACCCCTTAATTGGGTTCAAAACCTTGAGTTAATACACATAGAACACAATTAATTTTATTAAATCTATCAAGTAGTATCCGACTGGGATAGGGTTGGATCAGGAGCTGTCTCAGAAAAAAAAATTCTGGATTCCGATGAAATGTTCTTTCCAATGCCATTTCAAAGTGATATGTTGATCAATTGATTATAACGTTGTATTGATGGAGGAGGAGAAGAAGAATGGAGCAAGAAGAAAACTGGGATGGTAGGAGTTCAAGAGACTAGAGGAGACATGTTTTACACTATTGGTGGATAGCTTACCTACCTCGATGTCGGGTGGTTAAGGCAACTATTTGAGTTTGAAGGAAAGATTTCGAATGTGTATATGTCTAGGAAGAAGAGGGAGACATCTACTACACAATTTGCCTCTGTTAGATAATTACACAAAGGAGAAGCACAAAGGGCGGTTAAGAATCTAAACAGGATGGAGATAAGAGGTCATAAGTTAATGGTGAGTGAGGCAAATTTCAGAAGACCCTATGCTGGGGGTGAAACTAAGACAAGGATAAAGGATAAAAGGAATGTATGGAGATCGGTCCGAGGGGCGCATGTTAGCACGTGGATGGAAGAATATTTAAAGATGTCTTGCATGGAGTAAGGGGAACAAAACGAGGATGCAGCAAGCAGATGGTCGAAGACCCAATCCGCAAGGTAACAGGAGGAATGCATGGGATGTCGATATGAAAACAAACAAGGAGAAGGACAAAGTGATTCTAGTAGATGGAGTGGTCTGCAAAGAAAATATGGAGTGGCTTCAAAGAAGTGTCATAGGTGAGACAATTAAACTTATGAACTTTTCTACATGTTGGCAGATAGAATAATGAGTGAATGGCTCTATGTCACTAAAGGAAAGGAAATGGGAGCATACAAAGCATTAGTGACATTAGCTACGAAGGAGGATAGGGAAGAGGTGATGATAACCTCTAGAATGGATTTATTATTGAATTATTTTGGGGAAGTGAGACCTTGGACTGAGGAGGAATGGTGTCAAAAGAGGAGAACATGGATTGAATGCTATGGGTTACCTCCACACACTTGGTCGGGTGAAAATATGAAAAAGATGGCTGAGGTATCGGGAATGATGGTGTCTATGGATTAGATGCAGAGGAGATAAAATCTGAGTGCTGCAAAGGTCCTCATTGACATTTGTATATGTGGCAAATATTTAGGGATGGATAGTATTTAGAGTTGGAGGATGCTGCCACGACATCTTTGTAAGAGAGGTGAGGCAAGAAGCTTTTAACCAATTTCGCAATAACTATAATTATAACGTCAAGAAAAAGACTCATCAAGATGGTATCTTGAATTCCATGATTGCTGAGGATCCATGTAAGAAGATGGTCTAGATGCAGTCCACTCCAAGATTCGATGCAGCTTGCAGGATGATGGAGTTAATGTAGAGGCGGTGAGTGGGAACATGACAATAATTATGGACATGTATTCCAGGATAACAGCAAAGAGGAAAAGTTGAAAAAAAAATCAAAAAACGTGCGTAATGTAAATGAAAGCAGAACACGTAGGTCTACAAGACGACAGAAGAACTCTAGATGTAATTAGAGTGTGCTTGGAACGTGAAAAAAATAAATTGAAATGATTTAATTTAGAAATCAAATCTTATATTTAGATGTTTTAAAATTAAGAAATAAATTAATTTTTAATTTCTATAGGATTTAAACTTTTTATATTTAAAATTCTA
The DNA here is from genome assembly GCA_031439595.1 of Pterocarpus santalinus. Taxonomy (NCBI): domain Eukaryota; kingdom Viridiplantae; phylum Streptophyta; class Magnoliopsida; order Fabales; family Fabaceae; genus Pterocarpus; species Pterocarpus santalinus. Next base: position 9,151,153 of record CM062523.1, read on the forward strand.
TTAAAATTGAAAAGATTTGATAGAAATTGATTTAATTTTAAAATTTAAGTATAAATCAAATCAAATTAATTTTTAATTATTTCAAATATAATTTAATATATTATAAATATAAAAATTAATTTTTAAATTAATTTAAATCTTATTTTCATATAATAATTCTAAACATAAGATTTAATTTATAAATCAAATTAATTTCAAAATTTAGTCATTCCAAACACTATCTTAGACATTTGGGCTTGGATCAGCTTGGGTCAAAGTTTGGGTATAAACCCATTACGCTACTGAATGACGAGGAACTGGACCGGTGCAAGATTGGGCCCACTGTTACTTCCTCTATATTTCTCCTCGTGCCCCTTGGGTTTGGGCTAAGTTGGGAGGATAAAGAGATAGAGACTCAACAAAAAGAGGCAATCCACGACTCAGAAATGGAAAGCCTAAGCCTGCTATGAAAAAATGGGGACAATGAAAACAAAAGAGACGGGGAGAATAAAGACCAGGATTTACATGATGAAGAAGCTTTGGAAACTTGGAGAATTGGGAAAGTGGCAGGACTATATGCTCAAAAGGAGGAAGAGATTATCAAAGCATTGAAGAAAATTAAACAATCCAGAGATGGGAGTATTGAACGTAGGAAGAACAACAGAAGATCTAAGAGGAAAGGGAGTGGAAAGAAAGAGGAAAACTCAAGAAGAATCATATTATTGACATGTCTCAATTAGGGATGTCAACGGGGCAGGGTGAGGGCGGAGGATAGGCTCCCGTCCCCCATCCCATGATAAATACCGCCCCATCCCCACTCCATATCCGATGCAGACTGCTTTTTACTTACTTGCGGGTTTACAGGTAGCCGTGGATATCCATAGATACCCATTAAAATTTTAAAAATTTAAATTAAATAAAAAAATTTCAATATTATAAAATATTTAAAATAACCATAAATAATAATCTAATTTAATAATTCAAGCTCTAACAATTTAATATACTTAAAATAAAAATAAACACATAAAATAAATAAAAAATAAGTACAATAATCCAATTCTACAATCTAAATTCTGACAACTTAAAATACTTAAAATAAAAATAAACACATAATAGTAATCCAATCATTAGTTTAATATATAATAAGTACAAATAAATCTAACTTATAAATTTGAACATTAGTCTAATCAATTTAAATAACAATAATATTAGCTTAATTAAGTTAATAATTTAAGGGTAAAATAGTAATTTTATGGCGAGTATCCGCAGGTATGGGGATAGTGATTCCCGCCCCCGCCCCGTTTAGCATCCGGATATTTAAAATTCCCATCCCCATTACCGGTGGGGGCAAAATCTTCCCCTCATATTCGCCCCGTTGCGGGTATTACCCGCAGATATCCGCGGATGCAGATTTTTTTTGACATCCCTAGTCTCAATGGTTTATTCAACAAGAAAACAAATGCAAGAAGGAAGAAATGTGGAATGAAAGTGTTGAACAATAAGGAGTCAAAGTAATTAAGTTCTATTATCATTTGAATGTGGTGTTGGTATGTAAGGGTTTTTTGTTGGTGTATGATCTGCATTTTTGGGTAGTGAGGATGGTATTCGTATCGCTAGTAGTTTTGTCTTTTCAGGTCACTAACTTCTATGTTTTCAGTATTTGGAGTTTGATGAATATCTTGTTTGTAGCTTTGTGGGTGGAAACGATTCTTATGAGTTTTGTGGGATTGGGAGTGGAAGGTAAGTGGGGTTTTTTGTAGACCTTTTTTGGATTATGGTTGTTTAGAGGTTTAGATTTGCAATAGATGGAACCCACGTCGGCGCTTTGCAAGTTTGGTGTTTGTGCTTTGGGGTGACATGTAAGTTTTGGAAAGGATGGTACATGAGTTTTGGAAGGCTTAATTCAGCATATGGGTTTTGTTTGATCATTGGGTCCATCTTGATATTTGAATTTTCGACAATTCTCGATGATTGCTTTTCATGATACCAATTGTCTGGTGCTTGAGTTTATATGATTATGGTTACTTGGTCGAAGGCTTTGGTGGTTTAGTGAGAAGTCATGTTTCATGAAGAGAGAGGTGATAAGGCTTTAGTCATTGTGCAGTTCGTTCATGAAGCTAGCAGAGCGGATGGAGATATCATGTGATTAACCTCAAAAGGTGTTAAGAAGTTTAATTGGTGTTGTTTATTTTTGGTCAATTGGGGTTCTCTTGTGACTGAGGCCTTGTTTTACTGTCTATGATTTTTTCTGGCTTTTTTAGTTTTTTATTTACTGTTATTGTGACTTTGATTCCCTTCGGTTAAAGGGTTTTGAGCCTTTTGAAATTATCAAAAAAGCAGTATCTGAGGTTATTCCTGAAATTAGCACAAGGATTTGAGAAAAGATTTATTCTCAATTGTTGTCAAAATACTCTTGTAATGCACTTATTTTGGTCGTTGTGAAGATCGAACTGGATAAATAATTGTTACAGCACAGTCGAAGGGTGCTGCAACGAGATGACAATTTAGAAAAAAGGTTATTCGGAAAAATGTTGTTATAGAGTTACCACCAATATTTTTTAAGCAAAATACCGGAAAAATTAAAACCTTTTAATTTGGAAAAACTAGTTTTTTAATAATCAGATCATGTTTGAGAGTTTGATTATAAATAGGGAAATATGGAACTGAATTCCAATGCACCATGGTTATTTAAAGTTTACTGTGCAATTTAAATAACTTTGATAATTTTTATTTAAAAAAAATTTAAAACCAAAAATACTATTTTAAAAAAATTTGAAAAAATTTAATTTTAATTTGACTTATGCTCTTATGTATCCTTTGATACAACGAAAAATTGAAAGCCACATAATTTTTCTGAAAAAATAATTGTGTTAATATTATTTATGAAAATATTTTTTTAAAAAAATTATGAAAATATTTTTGGTTAAAAGAAGTAGAAAGAAAATTTGCTCTGAATTTAAGTTAACACTAAACTATTCAATAAATTTTTACAATTCAAATAATAATAAAGATAATACTGGCTACTCAATTACCGCTATTGACTGTTGCACAGATAAAAAAAATTGCTTTTGAAAAGACATTTAAACACATTTTATATTTTTGCACTAGAGGCCAAAAAAAAAAAAAAAGCCAAAAATATCAATGCCAAAATGTTTCGATAAGTCCAAGATTGCTAAAACCTCAACTGATCAACAGAAAAAGGAACTAAAGGCAACTAAAAACAGAGCAAGATACGAACTCGAAAATTAAAAAATAAAATAAAATAAGAAAAGGATCAAAACGACAAAAACAAATGCAAGAAGAAAACTATATCTGAGTTTCTGTAAGCGAGAAGGAATGGCGGTGGGCTGTTGGATATTGCAAGTGTTGGTTTTAAAACTGTGTGATGGGGTTGAACAGAAACAAGAATAGATGGCGGTGATAATGTTCTATGGTCATGGTGTGGTGGAGACTTAATGTGAAGGAAATGAAGGTGGTCCTGGGTGAGTTGCGATATGGTAGCGGTTGACGAAGATGATGGTTTATGGGGTAAAAAGGACAATGATGGTGAAATGAAAATGATGGGGAATAGTGGTGAAGGTGTTATGGTGTTGGGATTCACGGCTTGATTATATAATACGAATAAAAAATAGTAAAAGTGATGCGTCTCCTTTGTATGTGTGTGGTGCGTCTTATTTAGAGAGAAATGGAGAGAGATTTTTGAGAAAGTTACTAATAGATTAAAAAAAAATTGAGTTTGTTGAGATGAAATTATTATCTGAAAAAATGTGAAAAGAGATTGGCAAACGAGATGTTAGAAAAGTAGAAGAGATAGAAGAAAATTAAAAAATTGTTATGGATAGAGGATAGAAGATGAGGAAAAAAAATTGAAAGTAATTTTCACTAAAACTCAAATATTTTTTATTTTAATCTGTTTAACTCAGTTAAAAATTGGGTGTTAACAATAATGCATGATAAGATTTTCACTTCAAATTTAATTTGTTCAACTGCTTAAATTGGCTAATAACAAATATCATAATGAAATTAATCTACAACAAACAATATGAAATATATTGTACGTATGAATTATAAAAGAAGATTGAATCATGAATGTCTAAGTGTCCATGAGCTATATTCATTTTATATTAAACTTCAAATTAACTGTTACTTCTTTTGTGTGATAAATTTCTGCTAATGCTCTTTAAAGTGTCCATAGTGAGTAAAATGCATAAATACAATTGGTGAGGAAATTAATAGCTCAAAATTATATACAAAATATGTACTTATATAATAGACAAAAAAATGTGCAATTATAATCGGAGGAGAGCCTTAATTGCTTTTCCACCAGGCTTCCAAACGCATCAAGTATTATCTAAGGAAGATAATGTTCATGCATGGAGTGAGGACGGTGAGTTTGAAAATTAGGGGGGCAGAAGTGCGAAAGTTTAGAAGTTGGACCTAATGAAGATAATTTAGAGGAAGCAAGAAGATCATGGGAATTAGGGTAAATGTTAGGACTCTCTTCCTCTGACAAGATTGATGTCACTTGGATCATTACAAAGAACCGAAAAGATAGGAAATGGAAAAAAAAAGTTAAATTTGAGAGGTAGGAAACGTGGAAGAATGGAGAGAAAGAGAATTAACAGTCTAGAGTATCTCGGAGTTCTTTGACGTCCTTAGAGTGGTGATACGGTGTTTAACCGAGTTAGATGCTATATTTGCAGTTTAGTTTTCTGATTTTTGAGTTGTTTGTTATTTAGGTTGAAAATTTTGTTATCCTTCTTTGTTGGTATCTTATCTTTTCAGAGGTTCTTCTGTTTTGGAGTTTACCTATTTACTTTGTATTTATTGAGGAAGATGTCAAATTTTGAGAGAAGAACCAATAAGGACAAAAAAAAATTAAAAAGGAAGTAGAGTGGAATTACTGTACATGTGTGATATTACATACAACAGCCACCTGAGACACACAATTTTTTTATAACAACTTATTTTCAAAAAAAAAAAATCCTTTTGTTTCAAAAAAGTTGTTTCAAAATTTTTTTATTATAAGTTATTTTAAACCTAAATTAAATCATTCCAAACATACGCTTGGACATGTTAACTAACACACATTTTCTCCCTTCTTAATAATTTTGAGAAATATTTTAAAACCATGTCAGAAATTTGAAATTTGAATTATATTATTGAATGTGTTAAAGGGATTAAATGTTAATTGGTACATGAAATAAGTGAATCGTAAGCATAGTTTTGGGAAAATCAATATTTAAGGACTATTATTAAGGATTAACTAATAAAAAGAACCAATTATATTAAAATTATTGAAAAGAACCTATTATATATTAATTAATTAAGGAAAAGGTTCAAAAAAAAAATTTAGTAAACAATATTACCCTTAAACTATTTCTTAGTCTTTTCTCTTTTTAATCACTTTCTCACCTCGTTGTCCAATAGCTTTTGAACCTTCACCCTCGCTGAGATGCCTTCATCTGTGGCTCACTATGAGCAAGACTTTTTCTGTGCCTCTTTTACTTTCAAAAAATTGATTAAGATCTCTCTTCTCATTGAACCAAAATTGTCAAGCCTAAAAATACTATGTTTAGTTATATTCAAAACTTTTCTATTGTACTCCCAATTGATTAATAGCACAAAGAAGAAAATATATCCAACCACAAAAAATAGTAAAGAAATTATGGATAAAAATTAGTTTTCACTCTCATATTAACCTTTTATTGAAAAAAAAAATACTTTGTATGCAATATCCCATCTCATTTTTGGGATGACTATTAATCCATTGGAAGCACAATGAAAAAGTTGAATGCAATCAAATACAGTATTTCTAATCTTGATGATTTTGGTTCAACGAGAAAAGAAAGCCTAATCAATTTCTTGAAGGTATATAAAAGAGCAATAAACAAAAACATGCTGATAATGAGCCACAGATAAGAACATCCTGACAAAGGTGAAGGTTTGAGAGCTATTAGACAAAGGGGCTGAGAGAGTGAGTGCAATAAATATAAAAAGACAAATTAAGAACAAAAAATAATTTAAGGGTTGTCATAACGTGCTTAGAAGGCACTACAATGAAAAGACAACTTAAAAAAGTATTTGTAAAAAATTTATTATGAAATCATCATCAATATTTTTTTAAGATAAATTTTTGCACAAAATTCATAATAATATAAGCTATATGTACAATAAACTCTTATAATTTTTATAATTATTGATAATGGTTAAATTATACATCAATATCTAAGTTATTGCATAAATTCAAAAGACTCATGAAAAAAAAAAAAAAATTCATCATTTAAAAAGAAGGTTTTTGATTGCCAAGGATCACAAAATAATTCAAAATTAAAAGAAGATATGAATAATAAGACAATTCAAAATTAAACTCTCCCACTTAAATGACTCAAACATTTTTAATTTTTTAATTTTTTATTTATTTAACAACTTGACTAAAACAAAAACACTAAAAAAAAGAAATCAACCCAAGACAAAAAATATAGCAACCCATAATCCCAACTAGCCCAAATAAAAGACACACATTCCAGGAAGAAAAAAAAAGAGTATCACACTAAAAGTAAAAAAAAGGCATCGGTTCTTCAGACTAAAAATGACACTCAAAGCAAAAAGAGGCGCAGTGTGGTGCACGATGGTGGTGTGGGTTCTGGTGTGGAGCAGTGGTTCGAGGTCGTAGGCGGCGGTCTGGTGCACGGTGGTGACGATGGTGGCGCGGTTAGGGGGATTCATTGGCTGGGGGGTGGTCGTTCTATGGCGACTCTAGCGGAGGCAGGTAAGGGCATAGTGAGGGTCGCTTTGCGGTGGTTGGTGCTGTGGCTATGGTTTGCGAGATGAGTGAGGCATGGGGATGGCAGAGGTGAGAGGTGAAAGACGAAGGGTGCAGTTGGTTGTTTGACTGTGGTGTGTGGTGGCGAAGGCGGCGAAGATGATGGTGCCTGATTTTTCTTGCTTTTTGTTATTTTCAGGTTGTTTGGTTTAGGATTCTAAACTTAACTAACTGTTAATTGATGAAATTATGACACTGATGAAATCCTTTTTCTCTTTTTTTTTTCTTTTTTTTTCCATTTTTATCTTTTATTTGCTAATTATTTTTATTTTTTTCTTATTTTTGGGCCAAGATGAATTATAAGACTTGAGCTAAAAAGAGTGGGCTTATTTTCTTTTCATTTTTTCATTCTTTTTTTTATTTATCTTTTTTTCTCTTTTATTTCAAACAAAATTTAATTATTATTTTTATTTGATTTTTTAAAACTTAATTAAAATTGAATACTAACAAAAGTATTATTGTTTATGTGTAAAAAAATTTTGATCTTTCTCCTTAATAAGTATTTGATAGATTTTTTTAATTATTTTAATATAATTGATACTTTTTATTAACTGATCGCTTTTATGTCGCTGATAAGTTTAATTATTTAGGTAAGTATTTGTGTCAAAACTCAAAACGTTCGACTTATGAGACAATGGAAGGAATTTTATTTATCTTAGCCTTATATTAATTACACGTGTTTCTCAGCTTGGAAGGAATTTTTTTCTTGAAATATGTTTTATTTACTCACTTTTTCCAGTACATCATCTAAATATAAATATAAGATTTGGTAAAAATGATTAAAAAAATTAAAACAAAAAACGATGAGGTATTTTACACGATATCCTAAAAAAAAAAAAGTGAGTGCAGATACTATTTTTCTTTTTCCATCGGATGGCGATTTTTAACTGTTTCTTTCTTATCTTTTAAGCTTTTTTTTCTGTGAAGTTGCATTTTTTTTTAATTCATACCATCATAAATTCGTGTCTTTCGTTTCTTATCATTTAGCAGGGCTGGGAAAGGAAATGCTCAACACAAATTGTAACCGATAAGAGACAACTGCAAACATTAGAAAACAAAGTAGATCGGAATTACTATATATGCGATTAATACATTCAACTACCAACAAGGCACACTTCACTACACACCATAACTAGACCAAAGAGTCATGAACCTATGGGACACGCTGATACAAGAGGAGACTCGCATAAGTGGAGCCCTCGTAGCTATCGCTTTATTCTCATTAAAATTAATGCTACGGAAACTGCCATATAATCTCCTATGCTATCCGCTTCTTCTCTGCCACATCCACTCTTCAGAACTTGATGCTGCAATATTGAAGAAAACAACAAACAAATCCGGTCAATTTACCAATTTTCAAAGAAAAATGTCAAATGACACTTGTATTAAGCTTTTGCACGTATGGATGCGCATCTATATGCTCACACTCGGAGTAAGTATATTGTTGAGTTAAAACGTAAACGTGCGAAAAAAAGAAAAAAGGAAAAAAAGAAAGATGAACTAGATGTAATTAAATAATAAAAAAATTTAATTTTAATACGTTAAGTATAAAAATATTTTATATAAATATTTAATTATATATTATTATATTAATAAAAATATTTAATTTAATTACCCACTACCCAGCATTTAATTGGATGGCGAAATATATAACACTTTTATAATATATCAAAATCAATCTCTAATAAAAATTATATAATTGTTTGATGATGTGTACAAATTTGAATATACAACGAGTAGCTAGCAAATTAAGTTATAAATTAAAGTGGATGCATAATACATGGATAATAAAAAAACTAAAATCTAAAAACATGTAAGAATAATGAATTAACTTTGTATCTATGCATATCTCTTACTCGTACTGTATTTTCGATAAAAAAATTAATATATTTGTTAAACTATAAATAATATAGACCATATATCAGTTTTTGAGTTTTTCTTTTACAGCCTCCATTTTCATTTTTCTAAAGTCATTGTTTTTTGATTCATTAATTTCATGTTATATTAGCTTTGTAGCAAAAGTGGACCGTTAAGAAATAAAGGCCGATTCGATATATATATATATATATATATATATAATGAATGAAAGCAAGAATAATTAATGACTTATTATGGGAGAATAGAGTATATATATGTGAAGTAGAGTCAATCAACATACGTAGCACAGTTGGTGGAGGTGCTAATCTTGTAGGGGAGGCTGACCCCACATTTGCCAGGGAGTGCCTCGGCATTCTGGGTGTTGAGCCCACCGAAGGCACCAGCAGCGGATTTCAAGCAGTTGCACGCGGCCTGCCGGTCAGCGGTGGTCTTGGCGGCGGCAACGAGGCCCCTGACCCCATTGCAGCACCCTGCTGAAGGAGCTCCACCCTGTTGCAGGTAACCGAGGCATGGTGCTAAGGCACTAGTCACTTGCCCACATGTGATGGCGGCATGGACCATTGGTGCACCCACCATGGCCATGCACATCAAAACCAGGCATGCAACCTTGAGGCTAGCCATTGCTAATGGAAAGAGTGGCGAGTAGTATTATAACCAAATTGCAATGTAAATTTTTCGCTTTATGTATAGTGGTTACTTAATTGCTTGTAGCACTTGGGCGGGTTCTAGTGGCGCAAGATGTGGGGTTTATATAGAAGATTAGACTGGGAGTAACGCTATGGGAGAATGAAAGATAGCTATGGACAATGCAGTGTCAGCCATGAGTTTGTTGGTCGTTGGGCTCAATTTAATGCTCTATAGTACATCGCTTCATCTTTGAGCACCTGGCTTAACATCGGACGTTGATCTGGTTCTCTCCAATAACTTTTTTTTTTTTTTTGGGGTGCAGTCCAATCAGGTTTAATTGGATGATTAGCGCCTCATTGGAAGCAAGGACGACAAAAAAAATTCGCCTCCGCGCATATCTACATATAATACTTGCAATAGGATTGATATGGAGGAAAGATTTTGTATTTGTGAATAATAGGGGTAAAAATTTTAAATATTTACATGTTAAATGGGGTCGAAATGGGAATTATTATCTCCGTAATTGCAGGTATCTGTCATAAAATTACTATTTTATTCTTAAATTATTAATTTAGTAAAATTAATATTATTATTATTTAAATTGATTAGATTAAAATTTAAATTTATAAGTTAGATTTATTTATACTTATTATATATTAGATTAATGATTAGATGATTATTATGTATTTTTTTTATTTTAAGTATTTTAAGTTGTTAGAATTTAGATTGTAGAATTGAATTATTGTACTTATTTTTTGTTTATTTTATATGTTTATGTTTATTTTATGTATATTAAATTATTAGAATTTGAATTGTTAAATTAAATTATTATTTATAATTATTTTAAGTATTTTATGATATTAAAATTTTTATATTTAACTTAAATTTTTTAAATTTTTAATATTTTAACGGATATTCATAGGTACTCGTAAACTGTGAATAAGTAAAAAATAGATACTCACATAGACATACAACAAGAAACAGAAATAGATATTTACTAGTGAGGCGGAGGACAGGGCCTCTCCTTGGCCCGCTCCGTTGCTGTCCCTAATTGGTAGCTATCATTTCATGGGTCTCCGTTCCATGAGTAAAATTTTTACCGTTCATTAAAATCTACTCATCAAATACTTATTGGCTTAAGAAAAAATAGGAAAATTTTAAAATTTTGTCTTATTTAAATGTGAAGAAAAAAAAAATGGGCTTGAGACTTATCAAAATATTTTCTCTATATTTTTGGTGAAAAAACTAAAAGAAAAAGGATTTTATCCAAAATATTAATTTTAACCCTATTTATTTCATTATATTATATTATATTACATTAAAGATAAAAAATCATCCAATATGATAACATTATTTTTTTTTTTTTCTCACTTTCACCTCTCTTCAGTTAAGGAATAAAATTATTTTTTAATTTTTTTATTTATTTTCTTTTCATTCAAATAATAAGAGGGAGAATAACATTTTCTCTTTATTGCATTTTCTCTCTGTTTACTTTTTTTTTTTTCTCTTTTACAATTTTGCCTTACCCTAATGTAATCCTTTTTAAGCATTACCTTCTTTATTAATGGTGAAATTTTAAATATGGTTAAATTATATAAAATTTTTACATAAAAAGATTTATTTGTATAATTTTATATTGAAATTTTTTAAGAAAACCATTTTTAATTAATACTATATACAAATATTTAAAATAACCAAATAATGTTTTAGAAAAAGAAAATTTAGAATTTATTTGAATCTGTTTATAAATTAAAAATATTAATTTGTAAAAAAGTTTTAAACAAAATAATATATAAAAATATTTTTAATTTAACAAACAAAAAATACATTCTTCTTTGTATATTTTTTAAAACATAAGTAAAGATGTTTTATTTTAAATTGTTTAATAATTTAAAATCATAATAAGTATCATTAAATTAAGAATAATTTATATTCACTTTTTCACTTATAAAGATAAATTTACTTTAAAAACACCTTTGTCGAAAATACTCTTGTACAGGTTTATCTTTATATTATTTATTATCGTGCATAATTTTGATACGCTAACATTTTAATTATGTCGCTTCACATAAAATTACGAGAATATGGTTTTGAATTGAAGTGCATGAAACATTATTGTCAGCATTTGCCCTCGCCGACGTCAAGAATAAGCACTGCAAAACTTCAAAAACGGTCGCCTACCTCACTGTTTTGAAGTAAAACGAGCAAAATTTCACCACCGCACTTTTTGGATTGGGACGATAGTCACGACACTGAATTTTGAATGACAGGTCACGTTCGGTGGGCATTTTTCCCGACCGCGTTTCATCTTTGTCAGACTTTTGTGAATTGAGTTTTCATCTTTGTCAAAACGCGTGCTCGGTAACTAGTTTCATTGACGATGTACAAGAAATATTATTACTATTCACTTTTGCTCAATTTTTGTATCGATCTATTTTTAGTTGTCATTAAATGGATATAAATTTTATATAATTTAAATAATATATTTTAGTTAATAGAGGATAAAAATTATAAAAAAGTAACATAATTTTTTTTAATATTGTAAAGAGGGAAAAAAATTATTTTTTGAATATCTTTATTAGAAAAATTATATTTATATAGTTTACTTCTGAGTTTTTTTGGACAAAATTTTCATTTTAATTTCTAATAAAAATTATAGAGGATAAATTATTCTATCATAATTTAAAAATGTAATAATAGTTCTTTATTATTCAAAAAAAATGAAACAAGTTAGTCTTTTTGGTGAGCTCTATATAAATTCTAAAGATTTTATTGTTTTATTTTTATTTTTTTAATAATTAAATTTAGATACATATAATTTTTTTAAAGATTAATTTGTCCTCAAAATTACTTATTTATTAATGATGAGTTCAAAGAAAAATTAATATGTCTTTTTTTAAAAAATAATGGGAAATTATTAATAAATTTTAAAAAATTAATTTATTTCTTACAATTTTTGCCAGAAATGAAAAAAGGGTTTTTTTTTAGTCTCCTTTTTATTTTGTATATCTGAATGTTAGAAAAATGTTACATAAATCACGAGACATCGATCTCCTAATAATCCATAGCCTCAGGGGCGGAGGAATAAGGGGACAAGTTAGCCAATTTTTTAGAAAAATTTACTTATACATAAATTTATTCTCTCCCCTAAAAAATAAGAATAAGTAAAAAAATAAAGAAATAATACATTTAATTTATATGTACATGTCATATATAATTTATATTGATTATAAATATATTTATGTAATTTATATTTTATTAATTGTTTCATATAATAATATCCATTTTATATAATAATTATTTTTTTATTTTATGTTATATATCTTTAGTCTATTCTCCATCTTATTAAATTTCTATCTCCATCCCTACCCAGCCTCTTAATGTATGAAAGTTTAATTCGATTACATTTAACTCTCAACGACATATAATTAATTTATAGATTAATTTTTGAATAATTTAATTTTTCAAAAACTTGACTGTTTTTCGTTTGACTCATTATTTATAAAAAAATATAATAATATACCTTAACACGAATCTTAAACATTTTATTTATGGAAAAAAATTAAGGATTTAATTTATAAGTCCTGATAATATAAAAATTTTTTATACTGTCATTCAATCATATTTTTCTATTTATATGACTTTTGAAATAATGAGTGTAAAGACTATGAATGCTTACTTATATGGCAGTATATGATTAGATGACAGTATAAAAAAATTTTATATCGTTAATACATATAAATTAAACTTAAAAACTAAATATTATAAGAAATTCTCCCTCCTATAGAAACTTAATTAAAAGAAAAACATTATTTATATCCAGACTTATTTTAGATACAACATGAAAAAAAAACATATAAGATGGTAACTGTTGGAAAAAAGAATGATCCAACCAAAAGATTGAAAAAAAAAAAAAAGGTGGTAAACCGCCATCGTATATCTTTTTCTCTCAATATTGTCTATCTATAATAAATTCATAAAATAAGCACCAACAATATTTTTTTAATTAAAAATTAGTCTGGAACTGTGAAAAGAATGAGCTCGTGAAAGCTGTTATGCATGTGTGTACAGAACAAAACTCCTGTAGGGGCTTAATGCTCGAGAGTTCGGACCTTCGCATCTTGTAAACCTTTTAATTTTTTATTTTTTATTTTTTTTTTGTTAACCTTTACATTATACTTACTTTTTGTTAATTTTAAGAAAATGTAAGTTTTGTCCCATAAGAGTTTTGCTTTCTTAGAAGAAACTTTTGTTATTCAAGCCACTCCAACACTGGATTCTGAGGAAGAGTGGAATGATAATGGATTCGTTCTACGCCAATAATCGTAAGGGTTAATAATGATTGGATTACACTTTGGATTGAAGAGTAATGATAATGGAAATCCAACAAGTAAAGAAGAGTGGCAACTACATAAAAGCGGCCAAACTATAGTTTCAGCTAGCAAAATTTTTCTCATAGCTTTTTGTCCGAACCATAGATTTAAAATTCCAAACCAAAGTTCAAACATGTGCGTTGATGGTATTAATTAATCGCTGTCCAAACATGCGTATAGACGGTGAGTTCTACAAATACAATACCTAATATTCACTGTCTTCGCGAGAATATATTTCTTCTCAACTGAAAAAATGTTGTGGTAATATGCGAGAAGAAAACAAAGAACAAAGAAAAAGACAAAAACTACTGTAATACCCAATGCTAGACAGTACATGTTCTTGTTATAATGGATCACATCCTTAAACAAGGAAATAAATCTTTTTATATGAAGTTTTTATATTATTAAGTCATGTATTAATTTTTATTATTGAGACTAAATATAAAATTAATTAAAAAAATTCATTTTATGATAAAAACTAACATTTATCCGTAGAGTACATGATTTAATAGTTATCTCTTATATATTTTATTTAAATTTAAAATATCTCATATTTAACTTCCATTTCATCCTTTAAAAATATTCTCTAAAAATAATTAAAAATAATTTTAATCTCACAAGCCTTATATCAATTACACTTGTTTCTCAGCTTGAAAGGAACTTTTTCTTGAAATATGTTATATTAAATCTAAATTTAAATATAAGTTTTGTTAAAAATAATTAAAAAAATTAAAACAAAAAGAAAAAAAAAAAGTGAGTACAGATACTATTTTTCTTTTTCCGTCGGTTGGCGATTTTTAACTGTTTCTTTCTTATCTTTCAATCTTTTTTTTCTGTCAAGTTCCACTTTTTTTAATGAGCATTGATATATGGTACGAAACAACAATATGAATAAAGTGGACCAATTGAAATTGGGTGAAGGCGTAATTTTCGCACAAATAAGAATACATGGGTGGGGTCAGTGCTCAAAATGCAATAGTAATTTGGATTTGTACGCCGTTTAACGAATTTATTTTCTTACCAATGACCATTTCTGTTTTTTTACACATACCATCATAAATTCGTGTCTTTCGTTTCTTATCATTTAGCAGGGCTGGGAAAGGAAGTGCTCAACACAAATTGTAACCGATAAGAGACAACTGCAAAAATTAGAAAGCAGAGTAGAGTGGAATTAATATATATGCGATTAATACATTCAACAACCAACAAGGCACACTTCACTACACACGATAACTAGACCAAAGAGCCATGAAACCATGGGACACGCTGATACAAGAGGAGACTCGCAGAAGTGGAGCGCTCGTAGCTATCGCTTTATTCTCATTAAAATTAATGCTACGGAAACTGCCATATAATCTCTCGGTAGAAAGTGGCTATGCTATCCGCTTTTTCTCTACCCACATCCACTCTTCAGAACTTGATGCTGCAATATTGAAGAAAACAACAAATAAATCAGGTCAATTTACCAATTTTCAAAGAAAAATGATTTTGAGTAATCAAATGACAGTTGTATTAAGCTTTTGCACGTATGGATGTGCATCTATATGCTCACAATCAGATTAAGTATACTGTTGAGTTAAAACGTAAACATGCCAACAAAAAAAGAAAAAAGAAAAGATATACTAGATGTAATTAGATAATAAAAAATTTTAATGTTAATATATTATCAATATAAAAATATTTTATATAAATACCTAATTATATATTATTATATTATTAAAAATATTTAATTTAATCACCTATTATCTAACATTTAATTTAAAGACAGAATATGTAACACTTTTATGCATATAATATATCAAAATTAATCTTTAATAAAAATTATATAGTTATTTGATGATGTGTACAAATGTGAATATATAACCGGGTAGGTAGCAAATTAAGTTATAAATTAAAGCGGATGCATAATACATGGATAATGATCCCCCCGGGGGCAACTAAAAACTATAAACATATGAGAATAATGAGCAAACTTTGTATCTATGCATATCTCTTACTGGTACTATATTTTCAATACAAAAATTAATATATTTGCTAAACTATAAATAATATAGACCATACATCACTTTTTCAGTTTTTCTTTCACAGCCTCTATTTTCATTTTTCTAAAGTCATTGTTTTTTGATTCATTAATTTCATGTCATATTATTAGCTTTGTAGCAAAAGTGGATAGTTAAGAAATAAAGGCTGATTCGATATATATAACTAATGAATGAAAGCAAGAATCCTAATGACTTATTATGGGAGAATAGAGTGTATATATGTGAAGTAGAGTCAATCAACATACGTAGCACAGTTGGTGGAGGTGCTAATCTTGTAGGGGAGGCTGACTCCACATTTGCCAGGGAGTGCCGCGGCATTCTGGTTGTTGAGACCACCGATGGCACTAGCAGCGGATTTCAAGCAGTTGCACGCGGCCTGCCGGTCAGCGGTGGTCTTGGCGGCGGCAACGAGGCCCCTGACCCCATTGCAGCACCCTGCTGAAGGAGCTCCACCCTGTTGCAGGTAACCGAGGCATGGTGCTAAGGCACTAGTCACTTGCCCACATGTGATGGCGGCATGGACCATTGGTGCACCCACCATGGCCATGCACATCAAAACCAGGCATGCAACCTTGAGGCTAGCCATTGCTAATGGAAAGAGTGGCGAGTAATATTATAACCAAATTGCAATGTAGTTGTTTTGCTTTATGTATAACGGTGACTTAATTGCTTGTAGCACTGGGGCGAGTTCTAGTGGTGCAAGGTGTGGGGTTTATATAGAAGATTAGACTGGGGGTAATGCTGAGGGTGTGTTTGGTTGGAAGAGAAGGGAGGGGAGGGGAAAGAAATAGGGTGGAAGAATGTTAATTTTTATTGATTGGTTGAGATGAAAATGTGAAAGAGAGAAGTTGAGCAATGTATTTTTGTTTGTGGGCCCGTATGAACAGTAGTTTTTTTTTTTTTCCTGAAGCGGACGGAAAAATAGAGTGAAAGGGGTGATTTTTTTGGCTTTTTCGTTTCTGCCCTCATGGGTATGTGAGAGAGACCTGAGGTGAGTGACTTAGGTAAGGAGAGGATTAGAGTGTGTAATATCATTAAAAGTGTTGTGTAGTCTCTTTTATATTTTTTTAATAAATTAATATTTTTAAAAACTTTATTGAAATAATTTTAATTTTTTTTATCATAATATTATTAAAAGTAAATATAAAATATATCCAAAGTATAAATTATGTAAAATTTTAAAATTTTTTGGATATTAATATTTTATTTTAAATAAAGTATTAAATAATAATTGAATATTAATTTTGTTATTATTTAATTGATCAAATATATTTTTAAGTAATATTTTTGAAATATTATATTAATTAAAAATATTAATTTTATTTTATATAATTTTGAATAATTTATTTTTGTTAATATTAATTTAATTTAATAAATTAATATTATTTAAATTATTAAATTAAAAATAATGAAATCTTTTATTTGATATTAATTAATATAATTAAAATATTTTTTTAATAATATAACGATAAAATTATAATTTAACAGTATTAATTCTTTTTATTCTTTCACTTTTTCACACAAATAAATAAAAAAAAATTATTTTTCTTTCCTTTTATTTTTCTTTTATTCAAACACACCTATAAAAACTATAAACTTACTCTATTTTTTTTATTTAATTTCTTTCCTCTCAACCTTTTTTCTTTTAATTTTTTTTCCCCATCCAAACACACCTTCGCAGCATGAAAGATAGCTATGGACGAGCCATTCTTCCGTACCATACTCCGTGGAGAAAGATTTTCTTTCCCTATCAAACAACAAGAACCATCAGATTTTTTAATTTGTACTACAAGTGAATCCCATACAAAACATCCAACAGCAAGGGTCGTTTGTTTTAACTTTTGCGGAAGAGCTTTTTGAATGAAGATTTTTAAAAAGAGATTTTTCAAAAAAAATTATTTTTAAAAGAATAATTTTTATTTAATTTAAATATATCAAAAAAAAATTTAAGAGAATGAATTTTATTTAGATAAGATAAAATAAAATTATTTTTTATTATTGATATAAAAATAATAATAAAATTTCCTTTTATAAAATTTTTTTAAAATAAAAAATAACTTTAAATAAACTCCTTTCAAAAAAAAACTTTAAAAAAAAAATTTAAAAAAATTAAATCTAATACTATTATCTATTATATAAAATTATTTTTCTTCTCCGATATTTACAAACACCAATGCGCACTAATAAGTTAACGTGGAGGAAGAAAAGCTCTTGATTCTGGCGTGTGTCAGAATTTCCAGTAAACAATCCAGTGTCAGTTTGCTGGTAGTTGGGCTCAATTTAATGCTGTATAGTACATCGCTTCATCTTTGAGCACCTGGCTTAATATCAGACGTTGATTCGGTTGTCTCCAATAAGGTTTAATTGGATGATTAACGCCTCGTTGGTAGCTATCATTTCATGGGTGTCCGTTGCATAAGCAAAATTTTTACCGTTCATTAAACTCCACTCATCAAATACTTATTGGCTTAAGAAAAAATAGGAAAATTTTAAAATTTTGTCTTATTTAATTGTGAAGAATAAAAAAAAAGGGGCGTAAGACTTATCAAAATATTTTCTTAATATTTTTGGTAAAAAACTTAAAAAAAAAAAGATAAATTTTCATCCAAAATATTAATTTTAACCCTATTTATTTCATTATATTATATTATATTATATTACATTAAAGATAAATAATCATTCAATATGATTATATTTTTTTTCTCATGTTTTTTCTCTCCTCAAGTAAAGAATAGAATTATTTTTTATCTTTTTCTCTTTATTTTTTTATTCAAATAACAAAAAAAAAATAAATTTTTTTTTTTATTGTATCTCCTCTCTATCTATTTTCCTTTTGTTTTTCTCTATTTCACATTATTGTCAGCACTTGCCCTCGCCGACGTCGAGAATAAGCACTGTAAAACTTCAAAAACGGTCGCCCACCCCACTGTTTTGAAGTAGAACGAGCAAAATTTCACCACTGCACTTTTTGGATTGGGACACTGAAGTTTGAATGACAGGGCCAGTTAGGTGGGCTTTTTTCCCTACCATATTTCGTCTTTGTCAGACTCTGGTGAATCGAGTTTTCATCTTTGTCAGAACATGTGCTCGGTAACTAGTTCTTTGACGATGTACAACAGTCTGCAGAGAAATATTATTTCTATTCACTTATGCTCCTTTTTTGTGCCGATTTATTTTTATTTATTATTAAATAGGTTATAAATTTTATTTAATTTAAATCGTATACCTCATTTAATCATCGATAAAAATTAAAAAAAGTGCATAAATAATATAATTTTTTATATTACGAAGAAGAAAGAAAATTATTTTTTGAACATTTTTATTAGAAAAATTATATTTATACAGTTTATTGTAGGAGTTTTTGGATAAAAATTTTATTTTAATTCTTAATAAAAATTATGAAAAATAAATTATTCTCTCATAATTTAAAAATTTACTAATAATTCCTCATTATTAAAATAAAGGGAAATAAATTAGTCCATTTCATGAGCTTTTATAAATTTTAAGAATTTTATTGACTCATTTTTATTTTTATTAACTATCAAATTTAGTTGCATATAATTTTTTTAGGAGTTAATTAGTCCTCAAAATTATTTATTGATTAATAATGAATTTTAAAAAAATTAATATGTCTTTTTTTAAATAGTGAGGGATTATTATTAAATTTTTAAATTTAAAAAAACTAATTTATTCCTCACAACTTTTGCAAGAAACGAAAAATGGTTTTTTTTTTTTGTCTCCTTTTTATTTTGTATATCTAAATGTCAGAAAAATGTTACATAAATCACTAGACATCGATCTCCTAATAATCGATAGCCTCAGCGGCGGAGGAATAAGGGACAAGTTAGCCAATTTTTTTTAAAAAAATTTACTTATACATAAATTTATTGTCTCTCCTAAAAAATAAGAATAAGTAAAAGAATAAAGAAAAAATATATTTAATTTATATGTACATGTCATATATAATTTATATTGACTATAAATATATTTATGTAATTTATATTTTATTAATTGTTTCATATAATAATATCCATTTTATATAATAATTATTTTTTATTTTATGCTATATATGTTTAGTCTACTCTCCGTCTTATTAAATTTCTATGCTCACCTCTGCCTAGCCTCTTAATGCATGAAAGTTTAATTCGATTACATTTAACCCTCAACTACATATAATTAATTTATAAATTAACGTTCGAATAATTTAATTTTTCAAAAACTTGACTGTTTTTTTGTTTGATTCATTATTTATAAAAAATGCAATAAAAAAGCATTAATACTTTAACAGGAATCTTAAACATTTTATTTATGGAAAAAATTAAGAATTTAATTTATATATATTAATAATATAAAATTTTTTACATTATTAATATATATAAATTAAACTCAAAAAATTAAATATTATAAGAAATTCTCCCCTCTATAGAAACTTACTTAATTAAAGGAAAAATATTATTTATATCTGGACTTATTTCAAATACAAGATAAAAAAAAATATCTAAGATGATAAGTGTTGAAAAAAAGAATGATCCAACCAAAAGATAAAAAGAAAAGGTGGTAAACCGCCATCTTATATCTTTTTTCTTTCAACATTGTACATATAGAATAAATTCATAAAATAAGTTCCAATAATATTTCTTTAATTAAAATTGACTCCGGAACTGTGAAAAAAATGATATCGGGCTCGTGAAAGCTGTTATGCATGTGTACAGGACAAAACTCCTGTTGGGGCTTAATGCTTGAGAGTTCGGACCTTCACATCTTGTAAACCTTTTAATTTTTAATTTTTAACATTTTTGTTAACCTTTACATTCTATTTACTTTTTGTTATTTTTAATAAAATGTAAGTTTTGTCCATAGGAGTTTTGCTTTCTTAGGAGAAACTTTTGTTATTCAAGCCACTCCCCATTGGATTCTTAAGAAGAGTGGAATGATAATGGATTCGTTCTGCGCCAATAATCGTAAGTGTTAATAATGATTGGATTACACATTGGATTGAAGAGAAATGATAATGGAAATCCAACAAGAAAAGAAGAGTGGCAACTACATAAAAGCAGCCAAACTATAATTTCAGTAACTTTTTTGTCTAAACCATAGATTTAAAATTCCAAACAAAAATTCAAACGTGCGTTGATGGTATTAATGGCTGACCAAACATGCGCATAGACGGTGAGTTCTGCAAATACAATACCTAATAATCACTGTCTTCGCGAGAATATATTTCTTCTCGACTGAAAAAATGTTGTGATGATATCCGAGATAAAATGTGTATTTGGTTTTATTTTTGTAGAATTAATATTAAATAAAATTAATTTTGTTAAAATTAATTTGATTAGAATTAATTTTGAAATAAAATAATTTATATTTGATAATTCATTTAAAAATAATTTTGACAAAAAATAAATTTTTTTTATTTCTTTCAAATTCAATTCTAAAAATAAGAAGTAATTTTAATGATTAATAATAAGATATATTGAAGCAAAACCACAATCAAGTCTACTTCCTTATAATCAGATTGTGACACAAAAACAAAGAACAAGGAAAATACTGTAATACCCGATGCTAGACAGTACATGTTCTTGTGAAAATAGGTCATATTCTTAATAAGGAAATAAATATTTTCATAGGAAATTTTTATATTATTAAGTCATGTATTAAATTTTATTATTGATATTAAATATAAAATATATAAAAAATATCCATTTTATAATAAAAACTAACATTCATCCTTGGATGGATCCATAATTTAGTAATTATTTTTTATATATATTATTTAAATTTAAAATATCTTATATTTAATTTCAAATCTTTTTAAAAACATATTTTCTAAAAATAATTACAAAATAAATTTTGATCTCACTATTTAGATAAAAGGATACATTCTCGAATAGCCCTTTTACAGAGGCAGCGTGACGGTGCAGAGCCGGCACCTCAAGTCTTGGTCCTACGCATAGGTCCTACCTTATGTAAAGCTGTTCAGACATCAGATCGGGTAGATCTCCACATAAATGCCGGCCTCCACGTTACAGTGACTTTTATGTAAAAGTCGTACATAACATTAAATGCGTATATATAGCAGTTTTATCGGTACTGATTATAACACATTTCACAGTATTAAAATATTTGCTCCGTTTTACTCCCTCTGGATATTTGTTTAAAATTAAAAAATATATAAATTAAAAAAAATTAATCTTAATAATAGTATAAAATTATATATATAAATAAAATTATTTTTATATAAAAATAATGGATTGATTTAATATATTTTTAACTTTAATTATGATAATAATAAATAATAATTAAATTAAGAATATAATTAAAAAAATTAATATTATTTTAATATTAAAAACAAATAAATATTTTGAAATTCTAAAGTATTAAAATTGAGTAATTTTGCTTTTGTGTATAACGGTTACTTAATTGCTTATAGAACTGGGGCAAGTTCTAGTGGTGCAAGGTGTGGGGTTTATTATATGGAAGATGAGACTGGGGGTAACGCTGAGGGTGTGTTTGGTTGGAAGGGATTGGGATGGAAGGAAATAGGGCAGAAGAAGGTTAATTTTTGTTGTTTAGTTGAGATGAAAATGTGAGAGGGAGAAGTTAAATAGTGTATTTTTGTTTTTGGGCTCATATGAACAGTAGGTATGTTTTTTTCTGGAGCGGACAGAAAAGCAGGGTGGAAGGGGTGATTTTTCGGCTTTTTCCGTTTCTACCCTTATGCGTGTGTGAGGGAGATGTGAGGCGAGTGACTTAGGTAGGGAGAGAATTAGAGTGTGCAATATCTTTGAAGGAGTTGCGTGGTTTCTATTATCTTCTTTTAATAAATTAATATTTTTAAAAATTTTATCTAAATAATTTTAATTCCTCTATCACAATATTATTAAAAATAAATATAAAACATATCCAAAGTATAAATTATGTAAAATTTTAAAATTTTTCAGATATCAATATTTTAATTTAAATAGAGTATTAAATAATAATTGAATAGGATTTTTGTTATTATTTAATTGATCAAATATATTTTTGAGTAATATTTTTGAAATAATATATTAACTAAAAATATTAATTTTATTTTATATAATTTTGAACAATTTATTTTTATTAATATTAGTTTAATTTAATAGGTTGATATTTGTATAAAATTATACAAATAAATAAAATTATCCTTATTTAAAGATAATGGGTTAGTCTAATATATTTTTTAACTGTAATTATCATAATAGTGGATGACAATTAAATTGAAAATGGTAATAAAAATGATATATGGAGGATTTTGTATAAGACTGAATTGAGAAGATTTGGTATACTCAATGGTATACGGTTTTGTATAGGATTTCTCCGCACCTGAGTTATGAATAGTTATGTACAGGTTAAATGCAAGGTTTTCTGGAAAAAGTTAATATTTTTCTTTAAAGATATAATTTTAAGTTTTATGCATGAGTATTCTTATTAAACGTTATGTATAATGAAAAGAGCAAGATTTGGAAAAGTCTATGCTAGGATCTGTATGCTAACGGCAGTATACATTAGCTTTGGTGCACTTTGGATTATCATTTACACAGCCACTCAAGGGAGTGGTACGTGATGGATATTACATAACTACACACACAGTGTGGTATGTGACAAAAATTACACGGCCACTCAAAAAAGTGGTGTATGACAGATTACAAGGTCATCCGAAGGAAGGGCCACCTAAGTGTGAGTCTTGACAGATTATTCTGGAATAAATAGCTTTTCTTATTTTTATTTTCTATGTCAAATATATTTTTGGGAACAAAGGATCTTTTTTATTTAACTTTATATGTTATTGTTATTCTAAATTACTATACATTCTCTCGTATGGGCTAAGGACACTCTGTCTCTCATTGAATTGCATAAAATCCACTTTGTTGCTTCCTTTTCTTTTTTAGTTACAGGCATTCAAGTAGAATTTGGTCCTCCTGTCCTCACCAATAGATGTTGAATTCTTTGGTGAGCCCTTCTTTATTTAAAGGCATTATATACTTTTTTTTTAGTTTCGAGAAGCTCTTAAAATGTTGTAGCTTCATAGTACTATAGGCAAGGTCCAACTCTTATTAGTTTATGTAATGTTCGTATTGGATATTGAAAGGATATATAGTTATGTATATGTGCAAGTATGTAGAATTATGTGATGATTCAAATTTGAAATTATGTATTCTATTATGTTATGTACTGAGGGATACATTCTGAGAATATTTGAATCCCCGATGGATGAATGTAATTATTTAATTGTGTAAGTAGATGACCTATATTTGGGAATTATCCTAATTACAAAAGGAACTCTATCCAATTTTCATGAAAATTATATGATCAAGGCTTATTAGGGGACCCATCTCCTATGCACTGATCGCGGCCTAGGTTGGGTCATAACAAATAAAGTGGCAAATACTCTAGTAAATGTGGCAAAAGATAACCAGCAAGAGACTTGGTTAAACCAGCTAGCCAGATTCTTAGTTCATGTATTATTGGTAGATACTGATTAATAAAAATTCTTTCCAATTCAAAAAATCTCTATTTCAGTTACAGTTTTATATCATTATTGACAGTTATAATTTTAATTCTTATTTAATTGTAAATAAAAAATTAAATATTCCCTTTAAAATATTTACTTTCATATAATTTAAATTTGTATTTTCTTAAATTGTCAAAAAATTTTATGATTGAACTCAAATTTCTTTTTTTTTTAAAAAAAAGAAGAAGTGAAAATGCAAAGCTGTTGGGATGTGGAAATGAAAAAAAAAGGTGAACTCACGTTTTTTTTTTTTTTCTGGAAAGTAATATATAGTTTCATTTTTTTTTTTGTTTGGTGAAAATGAAAAAAGTGAACTCACGTCTTTGTATAACTTGAGAATGTCAAATTCATAGCTTTCATTTTTGTAAGAGTAAATAATTTTTTTAATTCTAATATTTTAAAATTGATATCAATTTAATTTTAATACTTTGAAGTTGATATTAATTTGATCTTAAAAAAATTGTAACATCAATTTAGTTCTAACATTTTAAATTTTGGCATAATTTAATCTTAATAATTTAAGCTTTAGCATCAATTTAGTCATAACAAATTTTTTGTAAAATCAAAATTTTTATCAAATCATCAATATAGGATAAAATTAATGTCAAAGTTTAAAATATTAAAACTAAATTGATGTTAAAAATTATTTTAAAACTAAATTAATATCAATCTTAAATGTTAGGACTAAAAAAAAATATTTACTCTATTTATAATTATTTCTTGATAGGTGGCACCGGAGTGAAATTTTTAAGAATATTAACGCATTTTTTTTAGGGAAAAATACTAAATTATTTAATGTTACAGTTAGCGCCCATTAATCAACATTCATATCCAATTTGAATTTTAAATGAAATCTAGCTTATGTGAAGGCTCATTCATGTACCGAATTTTTTTTTTTTTTTTTGGGTGCAAGTCATTTTTTTAGCTGCAATTCACGCGCGGATTTTTTTTTTGTTTGGTACATAATTCACGCACGGATTTGAGTGAATATGAATTTTATTCCATTTAAAAATTAAAATTAATTGGAATGGTTTAATTAATTGCAAGTAAATACTATTTGAGAAATGATAGGTCCACACCCTATCCAATAGAGGATGAGTGATGAGTCAGTACGGTATCTTAAAAAAGTGAGTTCCACCTACATTTCTCATACTATTTAACTGTCCACTACTTTTCCTGATTTTGAAATAGTTGTCTCTTAGTTTTCGATTATTAGATCTGTTATTTGCGCCCTTATTCAATTACTTATGTTAATTGATTTGATTTAAACGGAACGGAATTTATCTCCCTTAATTTATTAACAGTTAATTAAAGTGGAATAATTCGCTTTTTCTTAACTTCAGATCATTAACATGTTGTTTTTTTTTTAAAGGTGAATTTGAGTAAGGCTTAATCTTAATGTCAATGTAACAATGTTTTCAATATCTCAAGTTTAGTTTTTCTGCTTGAATTTTATATCTTAATCAATTTATGATTTGTTACTTACTCTTTAACAAGTTAAATATCGATCTGAATTGAAATAAATTAATTTGTATGAAAATTGAGTAGGTATCATTAGTTACGTTAACAAAAAAAATTTGTATAATTAAATGAATAATATAAGTCTAACAAATTACTTGCTTTGACTTATTTATACTATTGTTTTTTCATACTAAAAAGATTTTGATCTAAAAATTTTTTAATCTTAAGTTTGATTGATTTAATTGTAAATAGGTCTTTGAAAAGATTTAAAATTTAGGTAACATAATTTTTATTTGAATTATCTATTTTATGTTATATACTAATATGTTACATTTGTTTATTTTTAATTTTATGTAGTTGATTGTTGCTTTCTTTTTCCAATGCAATATGTTACATAAATATTCAAATTTCAATGTAATATTCATTACGGGCAATTGTTTTCATTATTTCACTTATATTATTTATTCTTTTTTGTGTTACACATTAATAACAACTTCGATTAATAAAGTTAATTTTTATTATTTTTATTATTTTAATTAGTCAAAACTTGATTGTCCCCGTGTATTGCACGGGTTATAAATTCTAGTCTTCTGTATAAACCCCACACCTTGCACCACTCGTACTCACCCAAGTGCTATAAGCAATTAAGTAATTAACCGCTACACCAAGACAATTTAGTTATAATAATACTCATCACTTGTTCCATTAGCAATGACTAGCCTCAAAGTTGCATGCATAATGTTAAATTGCAGTTGCGATTGCAAATTGTGGCTGCGTTATGATGTAGAAAATTACGAAACGTATTTAAAATAGCTGCAATTACCACTACGATGCAATTGTGAAGGACACCGCAATAACAATATTGCAGCCACAATTGCCATTGTGAACTGCAACTTAAAACCATAGTTGCATGCGTGATTTTGATGTGCATGGCATGGTGGGTGCACCAATGGTCCATGCCATCACATGTGGGCAAGTGACTAGTTCCATGTCACCATGCCCCGGTCAGCATCCCCTACAAGATTAGCGTCTCCACCGACCGTGCCTCGTATGTTGATGGTCTGACAGCATGTTTGTTTATCGTTTTGAAAATCTTTAACTTATAGTTTGGACAAATGCATACTTACAAAGTTAACTCATTATTCTGGCATGTTTTTAGATTTTTTTTTTTTTGTTTGGGGGGAGGAGGGGGGCATTATCCATGTGTTGTGCATTCACTTGAATTTATAACTTAATTTGCTAGCTTCTTAATTGGTTACATTTTCACATGTGTACAGATTATCTCATATCTCTATAATTCTTATTCTCTAATTACAATGAGTTTATCTTATTTTTTGCATGTTTACATTTTAAATCTACCACATACCTTGAGTGTGAGCATATAGATATGGACATCCAGTTGAGCAAAAGCTTAATCTATACAATTATATAAAAGGAATTGAGTTTAATAATTGTTTTTTAGTCTCTACAAATTCTATTAAAACTTCTTTTCAAGTCTGCATATGTAACAGCAACCTTTTCTTTTACCCATGTTCTGCTTTCAACAGTTATCTATTCTTTCACCCACGTTCAACGTATATGGTGGTTGTATCTCCATGTGTCATCCTTTCTTTACCTCTCTCATGACTGCTGCCTTTGGTTTAGCATACCCAAACATGCCAAAATCTAAACATGACGAAGTAGTGCACCTTTGCTTTCAGGTTTCATTTTTCTTCTTTCGATGTTGCATTAATCCTTTATGGAAGAAAAATAACTGATTTCTAATATTCCATATCATTATTTTGGCTTCCCTGTTTTGTCTTTATGCTTTGAACATGACTATTAGTTCTCATGTCTTTGTTATTTTGTTGTCTTTGATCTTAGATCACTTGGAGCATTTCTTCATGACAAAGGCTTGCGTATGTTGAGAAATTATCTCATTTCTTGATACTGTCCAAAAGGGTATGCTTCATTTCATTTTCATGAAAGCCATAACCATTAAAGTTTCTTGCTTTATATTTTAATCTTACCTTAGCATATCTCATTTGGTTCCTATTTTCCCTTCTCCATCTTCATTACATTGATTCTTTCGCAGGTGCGGAGTTTTGCAACATTTTTGCAAAGATGAATGATCTGATGCAAAATCAATCCTAAGTTATGTTGAACTAAAGAAATATGCCATGAAGGACCTTGAAAACAATCTTGATATTGAAGCAGGGCAGGGCAATTCAACCCCACGCACTCAGTTCTTCCAAGAAGTCGACTCAATCGAGGATGAAATGGAGGCAACTCATATGTAGGTTCCAATCCACTCGCAATATCCAAGTCCGAAAAGTGTAAAGAAAAAGAACAATGGAGAGTGGCCACTAATTAAGTATAAGGAAACCCTACTTAATTTTTAAAGTTTAATTTAAATGCATCTAATCAAAACCTTCCATTTATATGACCATTAAAATAGTGGGGGTTTATATTAAATAATTTTACTGATATAACAATTTATAATCAAATATTTGTGTAAAAAAAATTTATACTTACCATACATTCAAATTAAATGCTAATTTTTATCAATATAGCATCTTACAGCCACCTTGTAGGTTGATGCCAGTCTTTCCGTTAATTTTTTTTATTTTTTTTCCTTCCTTCCTAGGATTCATTTTCTTTTCCATTATTATTGGTATTTTTTTTATTTATTTTATGTTTTTTCAATTTAGCGCGGACAACTTAAACAAAGGTACGTGTTATTTAAATTTGGTTTAGAGGCCGCCTGCGGTTTGTCATATCACATTTATTTTTTTTCTTCTCAAATGCAGGAAGCCAATAATTTGAAGAATATCCAGAAACAGGTGGAATATTACCCTTTCTCAAATTCCCCTTGCCTTTTCATTTTAAATGAGCTGTACTATAATGACAATCTTATTTACACACATATTAAATTGTTATTATTATTTACATTAGTATCAAAAAATACACCTGCGAATTCGAATTAATTAAATGTAATCAAAAGGACGCGTGTAAATCATAGTTTAAAAATAACTATGAGAACAAGTTTTGATTTAAATTTCATTCATGTTAATTATATATAATTCAATATATGTATTTAAGATAATTATATAAAATTATCCATGTAATATATAGAACTTTTTTATATAACTATAGTGGTTAATGTGAATATTTTCTTATTTAGTTCATTTATGCGTTGCAATTTGGTTTTTCATTACTTGATCCATTTAGTTAATCACTTGAAGTGATGGCTAGACTCAAGGTTGCATGCGTTGTTTGAATGTGCATGGCCGTGGTGGGTGCTCCAATGGTCCAGGCCACCATAACATGTGCGCAAGTGTCTGCATCCCTAGCACCATGCCTCAGTTACCTGCGAACTGGTGGAGCTGTTCCACTACGGTGCTGCAATGGGGTCAAGAGCCTTCTTTCTGTCGCCAAGACCACCGTTGACCGCCAGGCCGCGTGCAACTGCCTGAAAACCGCTGCCAGTACCGTTGGGGCCTCAACCCACAGAATACCGAGGCACTTCCTGGAAAATGTGGGGTTAGCCTCCCCTACAAGTTCAGCACCTCCACCAACTGTACCACGTATGTTAACAGACTCATATTTAGTATATACGTTTGGTTTCTCGTTTGAAAATTCCAAAACCATAGTCTGGATAGAACTTTCAAATTAACGAAAGACCAAGCCATGCTACATCGTTACTCCAAATGTGTACTCTATTCTTTGAATTCTCACACGTTAATTTCTTTGGGGCATACATAATGTATAAGTTCACTTAAATGCTTAAAAGTGTGTTCAAATTGAAAAAAAAAAAAAAAGTAGAGATCGTAGAGGAAAAAGTGATGGTCTATAAATTATTAATAATTTAACAAATATGTTAATTTTTTTTTATCAAAAATATCATAAAAGTAAGAGACGCGCATAGTTACAAAGTTAACTCATTATTGTCGCATGTTTTTAGTTTTTTTTTTTTTTTTTGGTGGTCATTGTCCATGTATATATTACGTATCCACTTTCATTTATAACTTAATTTGCTAGCTACTTAGTGACATGTTGCCATTTTCACCGATGATCTTATATCTATAGAATTTGTAATATCTAATTACAATTAGTTGACCTTATTTTCTGCATGTTTACGTATTAACTCTACCACATACTTAGTTTGAGCGTGACCATAGAGATGCACATCCATACATGCAAAAGCTTAATAGTAGTATAATTTGATTAGTCATCAACAGCATTTTTGTTTGAAAATTGGTAATTAAATTGACTTGATTTGTTTGTTGGTATCTTCAATATTGCAGCGTTAAGTTCTGAAGAGTGGAAGTGATGGGAAAGAAACGGATAGCATGTCCATTTTCTGCCGGAAGATTATACGACAGTTTCCGTAGCTAATTAATGACAATAAAGAGATGGCGACGAGGGCTCCACTTATGCGAGTCTCCTCTTGTATCAGCGTGTCCCAAAGTTTCATGACACTTTGGTCTAGTTATCGTGTGCAATGAAATGTGTCTCGAGTGTTGAATGTATTAATCGCATATATAGTAATTCCACTCTACCTTTTTTTTTTTTTTTGGGCTATTGTCTCGTATCGGTTCTTCTCTCAATTTTTTGAGTGCAGCATTTCCGTATTGGACGTTGCAGGAAATATTCAAGGTTAATTATCTTGTCTAAGCTATATAAATTTCCTTTGAATCATATTACTGAATGTGTTCAAGGGATTAAATTTTAATTGGTACATGAAATAACTGAATTGTAAGCATAGTTTTCCTTTGAGTCTTATCTAACTGGTAACTTTGATTTGTTGAGTAATTAAATACATTTTATTTTCATCAACTTATAAAAAGTCGTTCAAAACTTTCATTGGTCTAAACTACTATTACCTGAAACTCATTGGATTGTATTTTAATTACTCAAATTTGAGTTTGGTTGACTCAATATAAGATAAAATTTTCTCAGTATTAATTTTTTTCATCCATAAAATTTAAATTCAAAACTTTACTTAACAGAAATAAGTACTAAATTATTTAAATAAACCAAACTATAGTTCAAACCATTATTTTCTAGTATGGTTTGTAAATATCTGTCAAAAATATTTTAAAAGGAGAAAATGCATGCAACATGTCTAACAAGTTATATATACTACATGAAAATCTCATTATATAATGTCAATTTATTGCTCAGTATCTTTTTTTCCCTTGTAATATGTTTCTTCATTTTCTCTTCGTACGGGAAAAGTGCACTTTATCACACGCTTTTATTTCCAAGTTGTAATCAACATCCCAATTTCTCGGACTTCACTTTGCCTTATTATTTTTGTGGTTTTTCGTTTTTTTGTTTTTTTTGTTTTTTGGTCGAATAGGGTTTCAAATGAAAACCATTAATTCCAATTCTTAATTTGGGGAAGGAAATTGCTTTCTCGTAAAAAGATTGAGGATTTATATAAAGATTTATATAAAGTGTACACCTTTCAACTCGAGCACAATGCCTTTGTTGAAATGCAGTTTTTAATTATTGCAATAAACAAGAACTAAATCGAAGTGCATGTACAAATTGAAATGTAAACTGAAATGAAAAGCAAAGTTAGGGGATTACTCAGTTTTCATGTCGATCCGTAGCGTGATGGTGACTTTGAGGATATAAAGTATTTTGCCAAGAGTTTTAACCATGCCCTTTGAAATGAACGAAGTCCTATTTATAGATAGAATCTAAACACTAACTAATGAAACCTAAATGCCAAGTGGCACACTCTTGGTACTTCGACATAAGTAGTGGGTCTTCAACACCCTTCAGATTACGTCCTCCATTTGCCTCTCTACTCTTCTTTGTGCTTGATAATCGTTCTTTGCATATATGAATGTGAGTGGTTATGCTTTGAGATCGCGGGTAGTTGCCTAGGAAACTATTGAGTCATCGACCAACCATCCTTTTAGAAGCTCTTGTTCATATTCGAAATGATCTTCCAACAATACAACTTAACAAATTTCTACTAAGTGTTGTATCATATTAGAATCATACTTAGTCAAAACAAACTTTTTCAACACACTGTTCAAAATCTCTTTTCATGCACCTTTGCTAATGCACCTCTGCTAATGCACCTCTCTGACTAAAACCTTCCAATCAACTAACTTCAACTGTGGAAACTAAAGGCCTCTTACTTTTTTCAATTCAACTACTTGAATCGCAGCTAAAGCTTTATAAGTCAAAATACTTTTTCGACACCCCAACACTTACAAGAGCTAGAATCTTGCACCCAATATTTGTTGGCAGTTCATGTGCTTCTTTTAGGAGTCGAATTTGTTATCCTAGCTCTGCTATAAATTAGTAGTATTTATTAATAGGCCAAAAGTTGGAATTATCAACATTTGAATTACCAATATTATTGGTAAAATTTGTCTAAAGTCAATTTAATTTTGCTACATAATTAAGTATCATGATTCAATTTAATTTGACTTTACTTGAATTTTGTTAAGGAAATATATGGATGTGCGGTTAAGGTTGGAAATAGGTCAGACGACTTGTCAAATACCTAACGTGTTTGAAAGACTTGAATACAAGATCCTTATGTGAGTGGCTAAAAATTTCACCACTAAATCACAACAACTTCGTGTTAGTTTTATACATGATCCATCCGGATTTCCTATCCGCTTAACCCAAACCCATCTCACCATTAACATTGGAAAATTGCCTTATTTATATCTTAAAACATATCTAGCATATACCACTCTCACCCCCTATAAATTTCTTAGAGGGGAAGGAGGTTGGGCAGCTTCCTCTCAATCCATATACAACCCTCCACCCTCTCTACCTTTAATCAACACAGCAACATTTTGGCGCTATTTATTGGGAAAAGTAAAACTGGTCCCACTATATACTTTAATACCTGTAAGTTGCATGCATCTCACCATCAACATGGCTGTAACGTGGAGCACATGAAATACCACCAACCAAAATCAAAACCCAAACGCCACAAAAATAAATCGCGGTACGAAATACCACCATCTCAATCCATGTGTTGCTTTCTTTTTTTATGTATATGCAATATCTATATGTAATTTGGCCGCACCACATATCATTACACTCTCCATGATCTTTCTTTATCATCACATCGATGCTATCTAGATAATTTTGTTAAACCATGATAAAAGTTGTTACTCTATTTCAGCATTCGTATCATCCAATAAAAAAAAAGAAAGTAATAAAATAAAATAAAAGAATTGCTCTTGTACTGCATCCATGGGCAATGCTATTTCTCTTCTGATGAGATATTTCTTGAAATCAGGCACAAAAATTGTTAATTTCCATTGTTAGTCTCATTCATCCTTTTCGCGTTAATTTTTGTCAATTTTCATTATTTTTTAAAATGCTAATAGTAACTGTAATTACATCAGCACTTTTCCAATTAAACGATAATAAACAGTTTATGTATATTTTCCATGAAACAACACAAATCAGGTTATCCTTAGCTTTCAGGCACCACCTAAAAATTTGGGAAATAAGTATCAATAAATTGAACCAATGTCTTTGATTACTTAAGAATGTAATAATGTTTTATTTTATGAAAATTTTAAATTTGAACGACAGCGTATATATTCACAAAACTTAGCCACTAGTTTGGAAATAGTAAATAAAATCAGCAAAATATAAGAAAATATTTATGGTGTTTATTAAAGCCAGAACGAATTATTCATTTTAGTTTATTCTTGTTACATGCAGCGTTTGACTTTTTTCATTTCATTTTGAATTCTATTTTATTGATGATTGGATTCGATATAGTAAGCTACAGTTTGATACTTTCGTATAATTTACTATATACTATTATTACAATAGTTGCATCATTTCATCGCTTAAATTATCAACCAAAAAAAAAATCATTGCTTAAATTATTTTTACAGTATCATTAGCATTTCGTAATTCAATTCGCATAAACACATTTTTTATTTTAAATTTATTATAATTGCCAATGGTTATGAACAAAATCATTAATATTTATTCCATTTCCTTTAACAAACAATTATTACTATAAATTGGCAGTTCATGACTTATTTTACAAAGTGTTGTTTAGTATTATTCTATGATTGTTCCATTGAAAGAAAATTAATAATATTTTGTTTGTCGTAAATAAAAATATTAGCTCTTATCGCGGATAATTTTTTTTGAAAAAGAGATATTAGTTTTTGGACCGATGCACATTACATTTTCAGTTATTTGTTATTTTAATTGATACAGTTTATTAATTTTAGTTACTATTTATATTGCTTATTGATTTTTAATTACTGTCAGATATAATTTATATGATTTATGGATTTTAATTATGATTGATTATAGCTGGCACTCATTCAAAATTATTTATATGCCTTTATCATTATTTCTTTAATTCTTTTTAGACTTTGGACTCCCATAACCATTGACTTAAGAAAATACCATAAATTGGAATTTGTACGCAGTTTAATTGTGTCTTGATAGAGAAATTTATAAAAAATAATAGAGGAAAATTTTTATAAATATTGTTTTATAGGAGAGTCTTCTAACATGAAAGAAATAAACTAGAATAATAATATTATTATATAACTTTTCACTCACTTCTACAAATGCCATCCAAGTCAATGTTTAATTTTCTTTTCCCTCACGTTGATTTTTTTTTCATTATTTGATAGTCTTATTAATCTGACATTTTGTAAATAACTTAATAATATAAATTACAATAAAATCACGTTACACTCATATTATTAATAAAAATAATGTGCCGAATCTAGAATTTATATGAAACAGTCAAGGCGATTGGAAAATAAATTTTAAAATACATATTGCTTTTGTCTTATTTCTAAATAAAATTAACTTGACTATTTTGTTCCTATTTAAAATCTATGTTTCCTTTGCTTTTTATTGGTTGGATAATATTCTATAGTATCAAGATTTTTTATATAAAATTCATGGTGGCATAAAATTGATAACAATCATCATTAACTGAAATTAACCAATTACAATTTGTTTGTGGGAATGGTGGGGAATGACAACAGTTTTTATTTCTATCACTATTATTTATTAATTATTTTTTCAATTTCCTTTAATTCTTAATTTATGATAGGTATAAAGAACGGTTATTGTTGTTACATTTGTATCCGTTAATTGTTTTTATTACATTTTTAAATTCAATTTATACCGATATAGATTTCAATGTTAATTAGTAATTCATTTAGCTTATAACCGCCATGAGTTTATATTACCATTCTCATTATTTATGGACAATTATTTACTATGTTACTATTTATATTATTTTATAGCATAAACCTTTACCTCTAGTAATAGCTTATTATTTTATTAAGGATTAACTTTTGAAATGGTAGCCTGGTTGTACTATTTTAAGATGCTAGCAAGGACAAAAAGTTGATGTCGAATGACAATCTCATTAGTCATTGTTAGCACTCTCCAAAATCTAGCCATTGCTGGTACTCGTTAAACTTGGCTATGCTGGCATGATCTCCAAAAATCTAACCATTACTGGTACTTGTCAAGCTCTGCCACACTGGCATGATCTCCAAAGCCCCGCCATTATTGGTAGTTACCAAAGTCCGACCACGTTGACAAGATCTCCAAAATCTAGACATCGCTGGTACTGATCAAGCTCGATCATGCTGGCATGATCTCCAAAATCTTGCCATTGCTAGTACTCGCCAAGCCTGACGATGGTGGCATGATCTCCAAAAGCTTAGTAGTCACTAATACTTGTCAAACCTAGCCACACCGACATGATCTCTAAAACCCAGTCATTATTGGTACTCAACAAAACTCGATCTTCATTGGTACTTAGTTAAGCCCAGTCTTCACTGACATTCAGTAAGACCCAGTCTTCAGCGATACTAAACAAAACTCGGGCCTTTATTGGTACTCAGCAAAGCCCGACATCCCCAACACTATCTAAAATAGGCAACCCCAACCCTATTTGAACTAACGTCAACACATCAAAGTCATACAACATTAATATTACTTAATAGAAGAGTTTTCCTAAGCAAGAAAGTTTTGCTACCAAAGTCACAAAAAGGCCACACATGACCACTTTTTCAGGTCACCAAGCTTAAAGAGAGAGAGAGAGAGAGAGAGAGAGAGAGAGAGAGATGGCCTACATAGTAGCTTGATCAATTAACCAAGAATACAAATTAACCCGACCAAAGTGGAGGATCGAGATATCGAAAGCTTCACCCATGCCGAATCCACAGCTAAAATTGAAATTGACCGAATCAACCACAGCTCTTAGCTTTATCCCTTATTATTTACCTAGTTGGCATGATCAACCAAGAGACCGACATATCACCCTTAGTAATTTTACTATTCACTCATCAAGTAAAAATTTATATTGCAAACCAAGTGAGTGCACTGTCTTGGTTGAAGCCAAGCGAACACTCAATCAATGAAGAGACTAATTAGCAAAATACCAAGTTATTCACCAAGCTAAACTAGTAAACTATGCGACTGAATATCTTGATTTAACAAAGCAATCAAGGTACAACTCTCACAAGTTAGATAGCTAATCCATACATGCATATTGTACTAAGACACTTCGATCATCTTTGATTGCTTAGTGCTTCTGTCCGTTAGCAACATTTTGAATTGCTTGAATGCTTATAAGTGCTGCCATCCTTACTCGATCTAAAGCTGTTCTTAGCCTCTTCAAGCTTTTAGAGCTCAAGGCTAGGGGATTTGTGATCCATCTAGTCTCCCAGTCCCTTGATTCCTTAACCTTCGTCATCCAACCTTTCTTAGTCTGTTGACTCTTTTAGAGCTCAAAGCTAGTGGCTTGTAATCTGTCTGGTCTCCCGGTCCCTTGGTTCCCCAACCTTCCTCACCCGACCTTTCTTAGCCTCTTTGCTCTTTTAGAGCTCAAGGATAGGGGCTTATGATCCGTTCGAGTTTCCTATTTATCTAGCCCAAGCCCATCTTTCCATTAAAATATGGGGAATTGTCCTATCTATGCCTTGAAATACGCCTCGTATTAATAGCAATACCATTCTCATCCCTTGTAAATACCTTAGCAAGGGGAGAGGGTCGAGCAGCTTCATCTCAACCCATATACCGACCCCCACCCTCTCCACCTCCAATCAAGATAGCAACAATACATAATTTATAATTTAAAAAAGTATTAAGCAATTCAAATGAAGAGTTGAAATATAAAGCATTCAAGCCCTGCATTGTTTAAATTAAGAAACTTTTTGCTATTAAAACAACTATAAATATCCATTTGTCATTATGTTGCTTTATGCTTATCTCCTCTAAATTTTTTTAAAAATAGTAAGAGGTTTTGTAATTCTTGGTTTGGCCAATAAATTTAGTATTTTTTGCTATCTTTCACCATAATAGGGTTATTAACCTTACCATTGGTGACCAAATGACGTTTTGATGTCATTTTGAATTGAAAAAAAATAACTTAATTGGTCAAATTGTGTTAGATAGTACTAGTTAGACAAGTTCACCAATTTTTTGATTGGTTTCACATGGTTTTTTATTGGTTTTTAGGCAACATAGTGTAAATCTATGTATGGCCTATTTAACCCCTTAGCCTATTAACGTGTTTAAAATATTTTAAATTACAGACTTGGTAAATAAGTCTCAATCTAGGTCAGAGTTTTGAATAGGCCTAACTTAGACTTAAAGAAAAGCATATAGTAGGTCACGGGGCCAAGTCGAGGGGTTGCAACATAGGCCTGGCTGTTAAGGGTGAAGCACGGATTGGCATGTTTCCACCTCTACCTATAACTAATGTAGGCTTTTCATTTTTTCTTTTAAATACCCTTAGAACACTACCAATGTTTAGTTAGTTTAAATAGTTCGGTATTAATATTTCCCTTAAACATTGTTTCAAGTTTGAGTTTTATAGATACAAAAATTAACATTAGCAAAGATTTATCTCATAGTGGGCCAATTCAACTCATGTTAGATTAGTTAGTTCGATAAACTTCAAATTCTAATAGTTAAACCAACAAACACATTTAGGATAGTAGTTAAGTAAACAAAACTTAATTGTATTAAACGGAAAAGTTAAGCATTTATGAGATTAGAAATACATGCAAAAAATATTTAGTACATGTTTGGGTATTGCCTAAAATAGCTTCTTCTTTTTTTTTTTTTTAAAAAAAGCTATTTTAAAAAATTAATCATGTTTGATTCAAAAATGAAAATAGATTATAACCAAAAAACTAATAATTTTAAGTTAAAAAATAGCTTATGATCATAAATAATATTTTGGAACTTATGATTATAAGCAGAAGCTGATTATTTTAGAATTATTATATTTTTTCTAAATTGGCCATAAATAATAAATATTATATAATATAAATAATTATTTATACCCTTTTTAGTAATTTTATCATTCAAAAGTAACTTTTTTCATACAACCCAAATAAAATAGATTATCTTAAAACTACTTTTCAGTTAAAGTATCCAAACATAAATTAATTCTTATGTAAGCAATTATATAAAAAATAATTATATAAATAAGTGATTATTAAAATAATTTTAATTTTTCAACTTTCCCAAACACATAATTACTTTTTAATTCTTTAAGTAATTATCCATGAGTAGTTGTTCGGTGGAGATAGACATCGACTTTCAGACAAATTTCACCTATAATATAGGCAATTCAAATATTGAAATTGTTACTTTAAGATAGACATTTTTATTTTTTTGATCGAATACTTTAAGATAGACTTTCTTTAATTAATATTAGCTCAAATGTATATGAGTAATTATTAAGACGAAAGAATTCTTTAACCAATTATAAAGGAGTTAATAAAAAAATATTGAATATTCCTTAATCAATGGCCTTAAAACACTCTTTAACAAAACTCACAAAAGATATTCAATGTGATTTTTCCTTTTATAAGTGTAGTTTTTTTTTCCCTAATAATTTGATTTTTCTATCTTACCTAAATATTTGTGTTATCTATTATAGTGGTAACTATGGTCTGCGGCACTCTCAACTTGGCCGACAAATCCCTAATTCTCTATAACTATAAAATAGACAACCTACTGAACAAAAAGAAAATACACGGGTCCCATTAATGTTGATAAGAATTTAGGTAGCATGGTTGGTACAAATGGTTCAATATTTGGCCTCTTTAAATGAGATTTTAGGTTAAAGTTTTATGAATAAACAGAAAAAAAAATGCTAAGAGAGTTTTATCCCTTAATAGGCAAATTAAATTTGAATTAGATTAGCTAGAATTTAATAAATTTTGGATATTAATAGTTTAAACTAAAAAAATGAGTAAATTTTTTTTAATCTTAATATTTTGAAGTTAATATTAGTTTAATCCTCAAAAATTTTTAATATCAATTTAAGGCCTGTTTGGAT
The DNA here is from genome assembly GCA_031439595.1 of Pterocarpus santalinus. Taxonomy (NCBI): domain Eukaryota; kingdom Viridiplantae; phylum Streptophyta; class Magnoliopsida; order Fabales; family Fabaceae; genus Pterocarpus; species Pterocarpus santalinus. The sequence goes on from CM062523.1 coordinate 9,190,202, forward strand.
AATACCACTTTTTATCTTTTTATTTTTTACTTTTTTTGTCTCATTTGACTATATAACTTATTACTTCTTAAAAGGTAATTTTTAATGCCTTATGAGAAGTTAAAATATCAAGCTTATCAAAAGCACTTTTTAAAACAACATTTTTTAAAATACTCAAAACAAGTATTTTTATTAATTCACATTCAAATATAGAATAATTTATTCATAAATTAATTTTTAGAAGTTTCTTTCATCTAAGCACTTAAATAAGTTATTTGCCAAAACTAACTTTTAGTCCAAACACTTTAAATTTTTATATCAATTTCATCATTCAATCAAATTATCAATAATCTCCATTATTATTTGTCCTAATTGATACATTAGCTCTGAGCTATGTTGGTTATTTGTTTTTATTGACTCGTGAGCGAAGACAATATCTATCTCATCAACTTGACCAAACTTAACACACTTGTTGTACTCAATCTTACTTATCAATTCAATATTTTTTTATTTTAAGTTAACGATGTGTCCTCTCATTAGTTAAGGAAGACAAATAAATAATATAGCTTACTAACGTGCCAAATAGAATGCATAATAATGGAATTTACTAATGATTTGATAAAAATAGATGATGAAGTTAATGTCAAAATTTAAAATATTAAAACTGAATTAATATTAAAATTTTTTAACACTAAACACTTATTAATTTCAAAATATTATGACTAAAATGAATATTTACTAAAAAAAAGGTTCTAAATCATTATTGTTTCTATTTTTTTTAACAAAAATAAAAGCATTTTCCTTCCATATCTGATTCAAACGCAAGAGCTCAAATGTGAACAGCTTCAAGTTACTACAGGAGTCAACCACCTAACTTACAGTAATTAACAGGGCGGCACCGTTTTTTTCCATGTTCAAAGGGTGCAGAGTTACGGCTAAAGAAAAGCACATGAACCAGCCAACTGCTAACCAGCCAGACAATGAAAGAACTCTTTCTATGTTTTGTGCTTATTTTGTCTTTCTCCAAAAGCGTGATTGAGTGTTTTTTAAAATTATTTTTCATTACGCGGTGCAAGTTGAAGTTGAAAATGAAGAAAGAAGCTAACCAACAAAAGACATGGCCATTGTGTTAGGCCGTCACCTAGAAGTAGGGGTTGCAATAAGAAATATGGACCCATTATTCATTTGCTTTAGTTAGATATAAATTCCATTTAATTTATTTATTAGTATGTGAATTTTATTAAAGTAAATATATTAAATTCAATTCATGTATTAGATGAATAATAAATTATCTATAATTAATCAAGATTTACTATTTTCAGAAAAAGGCAAAATTTGAAATTATATTAGAATTTCATAATTAATAGATTAGATATCTATCTGTATAAAATAATAAAACAAATGATAAAATAATTATTTATAAATAAGTTATAAATGAATTAAATTTTTAACATTTTTATCGTATCGTAAACAAATTAATTATTATTTAATCTTATTAATGGACTAATTTTTTTATATTTTTTTATCATATCATACATAGATTAATAAATATTTTATCCATCTATTTTGATCCAAGAATATGAAATCTATTGTAAAATAATAGTAGATATAATAAAAGAAAGAGGAGAAAGAGATCATTCTATTATTATTTATATTCTTAAAGATGTGTTCTATGGAGCATTCAAAGAGTTATTTATAGCCAAATGGTAAGAGATACAAGATAAGATTAAATAACAGATTCTATCTAATCAAATCTTAACTGAATCATGATCAAGATACAAATATTCACATTCAAATTCAAATAATATTTCACATCATTCCTTCTTGGATATCCATTAGGGATATACCTTATTAAAACCTTACTAAGAAAAAAATCTATTGGAAAAAAATCTTAGTGAAGGAACAAAAATACAATATCCTTATAATAGGAACTGCCTTGTTAAAAACTTTATTAAAAAAAATATAGTGGGGCAAAAACCTTAATTAAGAGCAAAAAGTGTAGTATTTCTCCCTAACTTAGGAGCATCATTTACTGTCTCGGAATCGACGTATTTCGATTTAGTGCACCAATTTCTCAAAAGAAGAAGTAAGCAATAACTTTGTAAATGAATCTGCTAAATTATTAGTTGAATGAATTTGTTGGACATCAATCACTTCTTGCTTTTGAAGATCATGCAAGAAGAAAAACTTTAGAAAAAATTTTTCTCCTTTTAGCTAAGCTATATATGCCGTATTATCCTCATATAAAGTTGTGGAAGTTTCTTCCTTATAAGATAATCTACATTACACTTGAACGTGATGATCTATTGACTTTTACATGTAAATAACTTGTTTGAGACCTATATTAATGTGGATCTGACAAATATCCTACATCTGCATAGCCAACTAACTATGACGTGAATTATTATGAATAATTGTATTTCAATCATTCCACGGAGGTATATGTTTAATTTCATTTCAATATCTCTTAATTTTGGACTGGAAATATAATGCTAATACGCTTACAATAAACATTATATCAAGTCATGTATTTTTAGGAAGATACATGAGTACTTCTATGATACTAAGATATGACACTTTAGGACCAAAAACTTCATTACCTTTTCGATGGCATAATGAGCCCCTTTTTACATCCAATGATATTACAATCATTGGAATGCTTAACGAATATGTTTTACCATATAAAATCTCTTAAAGATTTTCTTTATGCAAGTTAAGCAATAAACAAATATTTCGTTTGTCAAATACTCGATCTACAAGTTCAAAGCAAAATTTTGTCCTTCCATGACCTTTTATTTCCAACTTTTTCTTTAGATTTTCTATGACTACGGGGAACCTTTTTAGAAGTTTCAATCAACATACATAGCAATTATAATAATTCCATATATAAATTTCACAATTCCATATAAGTGGTATACTCTATAATATGATGGATCAAAATATTTGACATTTAACTAACTAGAAACATGTATAATATATATTCAAGAATATAAAAAATTAAAACATATCATAGATAAACAATCAACTTACTGCTTCATCTTTCTCATTCCACTTTCTCACAAATACCCATTTGTCTCCTATAGGATTTACACCTTACAGGTGTTCAAACTACATGTTCAAAGATTTTACATTTTGCATGTGAGTTTAATTTAGCCTGCAAGGCTTCTTTCCATTTTGGCCAATCATTTTTGCATCAACACTTTTCGATAGTTCTTGGTTTAAGATCCTCATTTTTATGCATAATATTTAGTGCTACATTATATTTAGATATGTTGTTGACAATAATTTTTTGTTGGTTACATTTCTTATAGAGACATAGTTTATATTAAGATCTCATAATTTCCAATATCTTGACTATTTTCAAGTACTTGAACGCCTTATAGCATTTCAATCATGTCAAAAATTTTGGACTGCAACAGGAATACTTCCTATGTATTTATCCTCTTTATCAAGATGAGTATCACCATTAAAATTATTTGCCTCCACAAAATCATTTTCTGCTATTCCTTTTCAAGGATTTTACTTTTGGAATTGATTGGTCTATTATGCTTTTGGCGTGTGATTTTCCAATAGGATCATTAATTGAATTTGGATATTTTTAGTTGATCTAGTTATCCTTTTCATATTAGGAAATACATCTAGCAACTCATTTGCTATTCTTTGCAAATCTATAATATTTTGAACTTGTAGTTGTTTAAGAATTTAAATTGTAAGAATGATGTATTCCAATTTACTTCATTTTCTAGTTGTCTATTCTCTCCCCTTAATGTTGGAAACATTCTTGCATCAAATTGGCATTCTACAAATTGAACCTCAAAGACATCCCCCATTTATATTTCAAGATACTTGACTACAGAGAAAGAAAGTTATATCCAATATATATTCATAATTTTCTTTGAGATCCAATTTTGGTGCAATGAAGTGGGACAATTGGGGCATATATCATGCATCCAAAAATTCTTAAATGGAAAAATTTTGGTTGCTAGCTAAGAGCTAATTGTAGGGGAGAGAATTAATGGCAACTTATTGCCTTTATATGAATAAGTGCTGCAGTATGTAAAACAATATCTGTCTAAGCAGAAATTTGGGGATTTGTTCTTATAAGCAATGCTCCAGCAATCAAATGGAGGCATTTTATAGATGATTCTAGTAACCCATTTTATGTATAAACATGAGCAATTGGATGTTCAACATTTATATCATTGGCTATACAATAAGCATTAAAAGCTTGAGAAATAAATTCACTAGCAATATCAAGCCGAAGTATTTGGATTGGATTATTTAGAAATTGTGCTTTTAGTCAAATAACTTGCGCAAATAATCTTGCAAACTCTAGGTTGCATTTGCAATAGGATGATCAACATAATATGTGACAATCTCATAGATGTATCTATTAAAATTATAAAATATTTAAAAAGGGCTACATGATGGATGAATTAATCGACATATATCATCTTGAATTCTTCTAGGAATTCAAGAGATGTAAATCCAATCTTTGCTAGTAATAGCATTATAATTAGTTTATTTTGAGAACATATAGTACAAGAAAACTCATTAAATTAAAAAATCTTTTGGTTCTTCATTAATGAGTGCGTATGTGAGCTTTCAATATTTCTTCATAGCATTATTACTCCAGGATGTCTCAATCAATCATGCCAAACGATAAAATCATTTAGGTTAGTAAGCTTTTGGTTTACTATAGCATATTATTCAACTGTGCTAATATTAGTGTAATATTGATTGGAAGAAAGTGCAAATAATTTCTTCACTACAATTTTCTTTTCTAGAGCATAAGTTATAATATGAAAATATTCATTATTTTCCTCATTCTTTATTTCAATATGATATTCATTTTGGCAAATATTTTTAAAATTTAATAAGTTTATTTGAGAAACAAAATTGTTGCTCTTTCAAAACTTACGAATATTTCAAAACTTAATAAGTTTCTTCAAGAAACAAAATAGTAACTTTTCTGGAGCTTACAAATCAAGAAATAAAATAGTAACTCTTTTGGAGCCTTCAATCATCCTATTATCAATAATGGTATTAAAACTTGCTTTTTCCATTACTAGATGAATAAAACATAGCTTGCTTTTAAGAATAGTGTATATAGTTGCACTGTCTATAAGATATATATTTGCCTTATTTATCTTGATTATTTTCTTCAAAGAAAATATAAAATATATCAATATGAAGATATGTACATAATAACTATAATAAAGAAAAATAAATAAATATTAGCTACCCTAATACATGAATGTTATATATATACAAAAATAAATATAGAATAAAAATAATATTAAATAATCAACATTAATTGAAGTGAATTGATATATTCACATAAATATTGAATAATGAATATTATATTCATATTCTAAATTGATATGATAATCTAAACTGTATATAGATAATGTAAATTGAGATTCCAATCTCAAGTTATATTAACAAAAGATATCGACAAGATATAACAAGTTCAATTTAAAAGAAAAGAAACGAAAATCTCCAGGACTTAAAAGCAAAGCAACAACTTGAAATTCAAAGCAGAGAAGGCTGGCTGAATCTTCGTTAAATCAAATGAGCAATTTTTCTATCAGGATCTTAATAAAAAATAGATAAATTCAAACGACTCATATTAATCATGCTATGGTTGATATCATTGGAGCAAAGCCAAGTACGTAAGTTTTATGATTTTTTATGGGCAACTCATTATATTGTCCAACCATAACAAGATATAAAATTGATTCAAAATATTTCGTAAGACCCTTTTCTTGATATTGCTGTTTTAGGGGCACCTTCGAGACCTAAAAAATTGAGAATTTTTTTTTAACGTTCTCTATTAATAATATTTTCTCCCATAATTTAAATTAGGAGATGATTCTATAATATTGCGGTGATGTATTTATTTATAGATTTAAAATCTTGTAACCGCAAATAAATCCAATTCATATCTCTATTTTAGCAACTCTAAATATCGACAAGATTTTCTAGAGTAAAACATTCAAATATTAATTATTTGTAAAAGTGACGATGAAGGAAAAATAATGTTTTTGTGCAATCCTTCTTGGATACAATATTTTCTTATTTAATAGTATCTTCAAAATCCATTGAAACAAGATGATTTTGCGTAATTACTACGGAATGCGATGATATCTTCTATGCAATGACATTTTCTTATTTAATGGTATCTCCAAGACCTATTGAATCAAAATAGATTTTGTGTGATCATGCTAGGATGCATGTTTCCTTCTTTAATGGTGTGTCCAAAATCATTGAATCAAGATAGATTTTGCGATCCTTCTGGGATGTGACATTTTATCGTTTAATGATGTTTTCAAGATCTATTAAATCAAGATGAATTTTATATGATCCTATTAGGACGTAACATTTCATTGTTAGTGGTATCTTTGGTATTCATTGAGTCAATATAAATTTTATTATTTATAATTCAAGGCTAATATTTCTTTCTCAAAATATCAAGGAACACAAATTTAAAATTGAAAAAGCTTGACATAGTTAAAGTGTCTTACCTCAATTCTTCACTTTGTTAAAGTATCTTGCCTAAAGCTTTCACATAGATGATAGAGCTTTTTGCTAATAACATGATGTAAAATAATAGTAGAGATAATAGGAAAGGAGAAAGAGATAATTCTATTATTGATATTCTTAAATATATGTTACATGAAACACTCAAAGAACTATTTATAACTACAAGATAAAAAATACAAAATTAAATTAAATAACATATTATATTTAATCAAATTTTAACCAATCATAATAAAAATATAAGCATTTACCTTCAAATTCGAATCATATTTCACCACAAAACCTACCCAACCTGTCTATTTTCTAGCCCTACCTACAAGCAACGGTCCCAAACTTTGGAGGTGCGACACGACCTTTCCCCAAAATCAACCACTTGCTTTGCCCCAAGTCTTGCCGGAAAATCAGTTATTTGATTGCCCTATCGGAAAGACAGCTAAACTAACAGAAAATCAATCTAAACAACCTTTGAATTGAATGGACGCATGTTCTTCAAGACAACCTATCAGTTTGGAAAGCGTCACATTAAAACTTTTCTAAGGTTCAAATTAAATTTTTATTACTAGTACTTTTAAAGTCCATTAGAATGAATCAAATCTACTGCACTAATTCATTTAAAATTACACAGGTTAAGCTTTAAAAATTCTAATTTATTAAAACTAATTTATTTTCATCGTGATTTGTTTGACCATAAGTTAAATGGACTAACGGACAAACTTTATTTTGTAAGGTTTAGATTAAATTTCTGTTATTAGTATTTTAAAAAATATTAAAAAATAAAAAATTTTATTAAAATTTAATTATTAAAATGATAAGATATAATTATTAAATTATTAATTTTTGGACAAATAAATTATACTTCATTTCATTCTATATCACGGTCAACTTTTGTATCACTTTCTTTTCTATAAATATTTAGTATCCGCTTGGTTATATTTTTTGAATATTCGAGAATAAAAATATATAGTAGTTAATATTTTTAAATATGTAAAAAAAATTTTAAGAAGATCTTTTAAAATTTTAAAAATTTTTTTAGGAGAAATACTTTAAAAATTATTTTTATTATAAAAAAATATCTTTTCAAAAGAAATATTATTATTATTTTTATATCAACAATAAAAAATAATTTTATTTTATTTTATTTAAATAAAACTTATTTGTTAAACTTACTTTTGATATATTTAACTTAAACAAAAATTATTTTTTTAAAAATAATTTCAATAAAAAATCTTCTTTCAAAATTTTTTTAAAAAAGATCCACTTTCAAAAATTAAACAAAACACACCCTAGTTGTTTAGGAGACGAAGAGTACCCTGCACGCTCACTTCTATCAAAGAATTAAGACACGTAGCATGCATGAAAAAGAGAGGAAACCAAAAGGCACACGTAGCTTTAATAAGCATTTAATGACACCAATTACCAACATTAATAAATCAGAAAGTTGGTGGTGATGGTGGAGCCCTCATCTTCAAAGCTTTGGTTTTCTAACGATCGTGATGTGATGTGTGAGCAGGCTATTATTGTTCTCTACCTGCTAGAGTTGCTGAAGAAAAACATTGTTTCGGATTAATTTTGATTTATTAGTGTAAAACTTTTTGGAGAGGTTTTAGAGGCCTCCAGACCAAAAGATCATTTAATTTTTACTGTTTTGATTATAATATTAAAAATATAATTATAATAAATAATAATAATAATAATCTGTACCCAAAAAAATTAAATAATACTAATCAAGAAATTATTTTATTCTAAAAAATGAGTAAGATTTTCTTTTTATGTTGTAAATATATCGTATCAAATTATTTAAGATGTGTATCTGAAGACTCAGTAGGACAAATTAAGGTTGGAAAATAGTTTTTTTTTTTTAATGAAAATATTGATTTATGGGACAATAATATTATAGACAATCCCTATTGTATTATCAAAGTCAGCGGAGAGAGATTTATTCTCTCCCAGAATAATCTACCATCGTCATTTTTTCCTTTTTTTTAATAAAAAAATTAAAGGCGCGACATGCACTTTTACTTATTAAACTTCGAAGTTATATTTTCTTATACTAATAAAGATATAACTAAGAATTAAATTTTAATTACAAAATTAACTATACATATTTATCACTTATAGGTAAGGTTGTCAAACTCGCAAATTCAACTAAATTTGTGAAATTTAGATGAAGTTGAAATGTAAATTCATAAAAATTTATTTATTTTAGAAAATAGTGTTAAAAATATTTATAATATCTAAACATGATATAATAAATTTATAATAAAATAAGCATAAGCCAATATATCTTATTTAGAGGTGTAAACAGATTGGTTCGAATCGGGTTTAAAGGGGAAAATAAATCCAAATCAATTAATTTTAATTGGTTTAGTTTGATTCGAATTTATGAATTTTTTTGATCGAGTCCGAACCATTCAAATTCTGGTTGATTCGGTTTGGGTGATTGGATTAGCTTTTTTTTTTTTTTCAATTTCAACAAAAATAATAATACAAAAAACATTAACATAATAATGTCCAACTTTAATATCCATTAACATTAACACAATTAATGCAAGAAGCTAGACCCAAGTTGACTATGGTTGGTATTTGTTTTATTTTCTCAAAACTCAAAAGGCAAATGCAGTAGAAAGGTGTTGTATCGCAAGGGTGGGCTATGTTGGGTGGAGATCGGCGAAGCAACGATATTGTGGGACGTGCTAGCGAAGATCGACCAACAATCTTGGGAAGGTGGTGGCTGGCAAGCTTGGCAGCTGATGGGTGTGGGTGGCGACAGTTGGGGCTTTGTGGTGGTAGATGAGTGGGTGAATGACATCTAGGTTTGGAAATGGGAAAGTGAAAGGGAAACTAATGAGTCAAAGTGACAAAATGTGTATTCTGGAACGCATTTTGTATATATATAATTGTGAATATTCAAATCTGATACCCGAGCCAAATATTGATTGATTCCAATCAGATTGGGCTTGATTGACTCGATGAACTGAATCGAACTAAACCAATTTAATCGATTTGGTTTGGTTCGAATTTGTTATGTTCATCGGGTTAACTCAATCCACTTACACATCTAATCTTACTTAAAATAAAGCAAATTAACTTCCAGGTCTTCAATTTGGGGAGTCTTAATTTAAAGTGTAACTCAAAACATTGTGTTTTGATATTTGGTAGATCAAATCCTAACTAAAATAGTGAGCTCATAAACTTACTTGAATTCTTCTCAATTTATCCAAATTCACCTTGATTCAATTTAAGGACTTAAGCTCATAAATCTGTATGAGTTTACAAGTTAATACTAGAGTTTAACAATCATACTTACACCCACTTTATATTCTTTGAGAATATTTTGAATATTTTAATATATAAATTTTAATTGATTTTTCGTGATGTAAAATTTAAATTTTTGCTGTATCATCATTTATAATCATAAAACATTTTTTATTTAAATAAAAATGGAAACTATCCTGTGAAATGTATTGGACTTCAAAATTAGGTGATTAGGCCCAGTGAAACTTTGTTTCGTAGAGGAAGGGAATAATTTGGTTGGGCTACCAATGGGGGAGCCCATGTAAATTATTAATATGAGCCCATATATGTTCCTTTATTTTGTTGACCAAAGGAAAAATCCCTCATACTGGTCACATATGTCATTTCCAATAGCCAGTTCAAGACATACACGGGTGCTCAAGGTTGGCGGGACTCAATTGATTTGGTTGTTAACTATTTTTTATATTACTTCTACACCATTTTTATTTTAACTTTATCTGCTTTGCATGCTTTTTATCTGTACATAAAGATTAGTTATAATTTTTATTCAAATCCCATACACATCAAGGAACTATTTTCTGTACACATAAACAAGGTTTAAAAATAATGTAAGAAATAGTTTGCACCTGATAGCATCATCTATACTATTATATAAAGCTGTTCCATTTTTAAACCGTTTTTAGTTGCTCCTAATTGAAATGAAACTTTTTTCAAGTCTGGACCTATATCTAAGTTAACATATCTATGCATTCTATATACGATAAGTCAAATTACCCGTGTAGAGTTATATCCATTACCCACTGCCCACATTTAACAGTTATCTCCCTTTACCATTTCAGTTTTCTTCTCCTTGCATGTTCTCAAATTTCTGAAACTGCTTGCGCATCTCTCTCTCGTTCTTAGTTTTCTCATCTTCTATACTTTCACATTTATCCACATAAGTTTTAAATGACCTGCCGCTGCCCTCAAGACTCACTATTTTATTTTTTTGGGCTTAAATATATTTTTAATCTTTATAAATATTGGTCATTTTAATTTTAATTTCTCTAAAATATTTTTTAGTTTTTAGTCCTTTTTTTCAATATTATGCTCTTGGTCCCTGTTGTTAATTGACACTGTTAAGTAATAATATTTATACCGACCGCAAGAAGATTATTAAAATATTTATTAGTATAAAACAGATTTTTCAATATTTATAAATGATAAATATATGTTTTAAAGTACTTTTTTGAATTACAAATTAAAATAATAAGAACTAAGAATATAATATTGAAAAAGAAGGGACCAAAAATGAAGAAATTTTTTTATAGAGATTAAAAGTAAAATAATTTATATTTATAGGGACTAAAAATATAATTAAATATTTTTTTTTCACTTTGTTCATATTAAACACTCATATTGACATTCATTTTATTTATTCAAAATTTAATTTTAGTTATTATATGAATAACTCTATATTAATACCTGTAAGTAATAAATACCCTACAATAAAAAGATGCGGATTGCGTTGTGTGCCAATCAAACTGCTAGTTGCACATAAGGGTTATGTAATCCGCCTTTCGGATTGTACTGCTTGTATTTTAGCTTATCTTTTTTTTTTTTTTTCTCCCCTTCAGATACTACGTGCTAGACCTTCTTTGCGTAAAAAGAAAACATCACATCTAAATTAAGTAAAATTACTAGTGTTTGTATATTGTATATTCAAGTTGGTCCATATACCCTCTTTTTTTTGGCAATTGAGTCCCTATACTTATAAACGCTTCTAAATAGATGGCTCTCTTATTATTTTCAATACACCATTCTTCTACCTAGTAGGCTAATCTCTTGGTTGTGCTCTTCTTTGTACTTGAATCTATAACATTGGTGATTTTATTGAGAGTGCGACACATAAATGGGGTGACATAAAAAAAGGAGCAACCCATGAAAGGGCTAGCTAGAAGTTAGAGTGAAGAAGCTCGTAATGGGCAGCTTAGAGTGCGTCATCATGGTCGTTGGCCTTTAAATGGAGGTGGATCTTGACCAATAAATATCAGCATTAAGTCTAAAGGTTTTCCCACTTAATAGGCTAATCTTTTGGGTTGGGTTTTATATAACGTCCATAATATTGGTGCTTTCATTGAGAGGCCGCCATATGAAGAGGGTGATCTAGAAAAAGAACAATCCAAGAAAGGGCTAGCTAGAAGCCTAGAGTAACAAAGCCACTCAGAATAGGCAGCTTAGAGTTGGTTGCCATGGTCATCAGCTTTTAAAAGAGGGCAACAGTGTTACAAGATTCACATTAAGGAACCATGCCATCCAAGTGTGATACTTAAGTTTAGAAGCTTTCCTATCCAATATACTAGTTTTGTGGAGTCATGTCATCCAAATGTGATACTTAAGTTTGGGGTACTTTCCCACCTAATAGACTAATTTTTTGAGTTTGGCTGTCTTTTAAATTTGAGTTTATGACAGAAAAGTTTATATATCATTAGAGTAAAAAGCTCTTTTTAGTACTTGAAATATGTACTCATTCTTAACTTAGTCTTTAAGTATTAATTTATTAATTCACTCAGTCAAAGTTGAAGTTTTCAATAATTTAGTTTGTTCATAATTCAAATATTTCAATCTCATATCCAAATGTTAATGACTACATAATATGTTTACATTGTACTCCAAAGAATACACACGTCACATGAATGTAGGGTTATGATACAAAGGCAGTGTTTGATATGAAACAATTTATATATGTGGATTGTTGATAATCTATAATCAAATTATTTGAGACCATCACATTGCTCGGTTTGATATTACACATTATAAGGCAATATAGATAATCTAGATTGTTTTTAAAATGGCAATCAACATAGCCTCCATAGGGGTGTGTATTTGGATTATCACCCACGTAGCAATCTTTATATATATGCATATATACCCTGACTTTACCGAGGCAAATGCCTCTTTCTCCCTTTAAACCTCTCTTCCCATCGTAATTATTATTATTATTTATTTAGAGAATGTTTTAGTAAAAGATATATATATTACCTAATTTGATATGCCAAATAAAGTAATATAGATTACCAATTAGATCATCTATATATATCAAATATTGCATTGTAGCATTATCCATAAGTTGAAAAATGTCAATATTTCCAAGTGGTGATCTGAATTAGTAATAATCTTTTTAGGCAATACATCAAATGCCACATTAAATATTAGAAATTTAAAGTTTGCTTTTATTTTTGTCTAACCCAAAAATATTTAAAGTTTATTGGATTTTAATTAATTTGCCTTGAGTTGAGTTAGTCTATTATAAAAATAAAGTTCTTCCAATATTAATTTTTTTTATTCATAAGTCCTAAGCTTGAGAGCTTATTTAAATGAAATAAATGTCAAATCATTTGAACTAATTGAATATGGATTGAAATTTTAAATTTTAAAAAACCAAATTCATAACATTTATTCTTAAGAAATTACATTAATAACGAGTGTACCTTGAAGAGTACCAAAGAGTCATTACCTTCCTTTTTCACACTCAGTGGATGCCAAATGCCAATATATAGACCAACCTGGAGTCCTGGACAAACATTATTTCCTCTTTTGCCGTGTCCATTCATTCCTTCCCGCAAACGAATAAGATGCTGAGAAGCCACATCACGTGTAAAATAAGGGCCATTGAAGAGGCACTTTGCATTTTAGCATAAAATATTACACTACACTTATTCTTTCACTGGGATACGTAAGTTTTACATTTAAAACTAGATTAGATATATATTTTTTTAAAAAAAGTACGAGATTTTTCCACATCTTTGTTTGGATCAATCCATGTTCTTGATTGCTTGTAGCACTGCTTGCTTGACCACTTGCGCGTCGATGCTCTCGTTCTCTTGACTCTGCACAATCAAAAGATTTTTTGTCGTAGTTAGAAAGATCACAATCTACAATCATATATGTGAGAATTTTCAGCTGCACCATATTCAATTAACCAAGTGACTCCATGACAAAAAGTGGGTAATAATGTAGCCGTTTTCACAGCCCATGCAACTACAGAACATATAGGTAAACGATATCCATATACGGCAGCCACACTCATTATTATGTCAGTACTTTGGATTTTAATGCCAAAATTTTAGATATGTCTCTGATCAAACCAAAATTGTACAACCCACTCGTGATGTTCTGTTCTGAATATTACTATTTTGATGTGGGACGATAAAATAAACTCTAGCATATGTTTCAGAACTCATGTGCACCCACACTAAGCCAAGAATTGTGAACTAATTTTAGATGCTTAAAACTATGAGTCGTGCTATTTAGCACAAAATATTTTACACGAAATAGTTAGGAATTGAGGTTGCGTCATGTTATTGTACTATCACTTAGAAATTGACTGAAATCAAGAGGATAATAATGAATGGAAATAAGTCCACGACTCCACGTCATTCGTTAGAATTTTGTGCGATAATTTTTGGTTCTGAAAACTCTTTTGAAAAGTATTTATATGCGAAAAAAAATAAAAGAAGAGAAAGAATAAATAGATTATATAGCCTGGCCTATTATCTTACTTCTCCTCCCACAGCTTCTAGCTGGAAACTATCTTCACAGGAAACCCTAGCATCAAGCACATCAAGCCCCAGTTCTTCAAAGGCATCGAGTATTGCCACAAGCATACCGGGGCAATTCCTTTCTGAAAACACATTAATGAGGAAACCCCTTTCTAGGGTTTCTACAGTGACCTGAGAAGATTTTTATCAAATATGAAAAGAGTTAACAATTTGTTAATTATACAATAATATAATCAAGAAAAGTAATACTACATAATCAAAATTATTTTTTAAAAATATTGCCAAAATTTGTCAAAATTCAAAGACAGTGGTTGGATAAATCAAAGAAATGAAAATCACTCATCAATCCAAAGGTTAAAAATAATGCTACATCGTCCAGAAAACATTTGCATCAAAATTTCAACTACGTAGCATTTTTTATCTAAGAAAAGAGCATAGAAATAATAGGCACCATAGGTAATTCATCTTGGGAGGTTGATGATTCACCGGTTCCTAGCTCTGAGTTCAGTCCCTCCACTTTTTGCTTCAACTCCTCTATATATTTGGTGGCATCCACAATAATTGAGGCTCTGTTCATCTGCCAAATTTACAAAGAAGTGAATGATTACATCAGATATCAATGAAAATATTGATTGCATACGAAGAAGCATTGAAAGCCAAAAGTGAATATGCTTCATATGTTACAATCAGCGTGTGTGGAGTAAATTACAGCACTGGAATTTGTGGCAGATCGAAGTTGTTGCATCATGCGTTGCATAGCTGCATTTTTTCTCCCCCTTGAAGCCATGCTTCTCCTGATTCTTCTTCTTACTTAATTTCTTCTTCCTTCGGTTTCTCGGTGCCTTCCTTTTTCCATCCAAGGCTTGAGGGTTTTTTATATAGAATGGGAGGTTGTACAAATAATATATGTGATCTCTTGTTTGTTTCCTTGATGACTACCTACATATCCCCCACAACATTTCATGCTTTTCAAAGTTCAATTACAAAATTGGCCTTAGCATATGTTTATATACATATACATATATATATATATATATATATATATATTTATATACATACATATATTTAGAGCGATCACCTATACCATGTTACCTGACACAAGAGCAACATGTATGTATTGGATTTTCATTTGATTCCACCAAAGTCCTGTGGTTGACACATTCTCCACGTAGTTTCAGTTCTTTACTCCTATTCCAGATCCAAGACCCCTAGATATATAAATAAAATAGAGCCAAATCGTTTCATGGTCTCAATAATCATAAACAACTCATTATAAGTACTGTGGTACATCCTCCATAGTCCATACTTTTACTTAACTTTTTTTTTTTTTTTAATAAAACATAGGATATCCCATGAAACATGCATTGAGACGTCAAGAGGAAGGATACCTAAAGATCACGATAAGAGGATTATCATCTTATATGAAATTGAGGAACGGTTCCTGATTTTACATCGTTCGCCCTCTTTGTTTAAAATGATAAATACAATAATACTTGATTTCACTCTAAGCAACGTAAAATGAATTATTTTTTCAAATTTTTCCTATGTTGTTGTCTTTCTGATAACAGGCACTCACTTGTGAAAGCAACCTTTATCCTCTTACATTTTATGCATATTTCCATTTCATTCAACAATGCCATGCTTAACTTTTAGAGATCCACATTAACTAACGATCAAAGTATAACTTTTTTTTCGTACAAAAAAAGAAAGTATCCAGAAAAAAAAAAGCAACAACCCTATCTCACACCCAACCAATGAAATCCTTAACTTGTTTTTATGGTTCTAAAAAGTTGAAGCAATCAATTTCCAATCACAGATAGCCTATAAAGAATGATTCTTGATAGTATAAATTAAGCATCACAAACGAAGTATATCCTTAAGCAAACCGTTGACAAGAATCTTTAATTTGAATGATATGAAAGATAGACACATGTTGGTCGAAATTAAATACAGCTGTAAGTTTAATTTAACCCCACTAGAATTTTTGATTGAGTTATGCATATTCACCTACGACTTACCATGGGGGCAATGTGGAAGGGCATTTAAGAGAAACCACCAAAAAAGGAAATAATTAATTAATGAAAATACATACATATATAGTTGTACAAGTTAAGAAGATAGAGAAAGAGGGAATGGAATGGAGCCCCGTGAGAAGAGTTTGGAGGGATTGACAGCTAAACAACCTTTGACGCTTTCTTCGCAGTTTTCGATGCTAGTCATGGAATGGAATCCCTTCATGGCTTCATCCGCTGGGTAGCTAATACCAAATCACAATCCCAACACCATGCATGTCCCTAATGATCCGTTCCCCTTCGTCACGTGCAGATTCCCTAACCGAGTCAAAGCTTAGCCCACAGCAAACACCCAACATACTCATTCCTCACTGTGCACGTGCTTCCTCTCACTCTACTTGGTCACTATACATTTCTTTGTCTCAATTGAACCATTCCTATGTGGGTCATGTTATCAGCAATCTTATTAATCCGCCCAACCCGATTGTAGGCCCTTTTATAGGAGGTAGGAATATCTTAATTAGAATATTTTTTTACTCTCAAAACTTGAGCTCAAAACCACTTATTAAGGGATCAAAGCTCACACCACCTTCAATATACACGATTACTATACGTACGTATAAGCATAGGAATATTTTAAATGTTAATCAATAAGTGCTATTTGGATACGAGTCAAGGAATGAGAAAAAAAAATTGCATTAGAAAAGTAAGAATTTTAAATCTTTAATATATTAAATATATTAAAAATTTAAAATCTTTCTTTTTATTGATTCATTATCCTCGGATACAGGTTAACAAAGCTCTTACTTTAATAATATTAATAAATTTTAATAAGACTATCGGTATGAATATGCCATTTCGCTTAATTCTATTATTATTCAGAATATATAGTGAATATAACCCCCTCCCCCCTAATTAAAAAAAAAAGAAAAGAAAAAACAATCTACTAGTATTGTTTTTCCTGAAGTAACCCTTTCAGACGTTTAAGTATTAACCTTAACTTCCACAGTAATTAGCGAAAGTTTAATGTCTGTTTAGTTTCTAAAAAACAGTTTTTTTATTTTCTGTTTTCAATATCAATTACAAAAATGGTACATTGTTTTTATTATATTTCCTGTTTACAGAATTTTTTAAATAAAATGGTGAAAATTACAAAATTCTGTTATCATTGTTTCTGTTTTAAAATCCTAAAAATTGAAAATGGAATGAAAATAAAGTTTATCATTAATATTAAAATTTAAAAATAGAAACAAAATATAATTTCTGAAACTAAAGAGATCATTAACTTCTTTAGCTTTTCCCTTAAACTTTATAAACCCGGCTGATACATTTATACATGAAATGCTGTTTAAAATTGCAAAGGCACCAATAAGAGAATGAAAACCTAATGCTTTTGCCGAAATTATAGAGTAGTATTGTTTGTATCACTTGTTGGGATATTTTTTAAGGAACACTCAAAGATATCCCTTAATCGATGGCTAAGAGAAAAGTTGAAAATCAATTTTAACTAACGTATAAGAGATACATTAGAGTAAAGATGTTTCAAATTATCATGCACGACTACCGCAATCGTTTTTCTTTATTATTTCCATTAAGTTTATTATATAAAAGCGTTTATACCTAGACATACCAATTAAAGAAGTACATGCAATAATTAGACGTACAAATTACCAGTTCTGTCATGTTAATTACATGGCTCTTACGCAATAGCTTATATAATGTAGTACCACACGCTAGTAGGGCTTTTTTTTTCATGTGATAGCAAACTCTAGTTGTTGCGATTACAGATATACTCACATATATATTATGCCTGTGAAATGAAGGGAACTGTCCAAAAGTATAATACTATCTATATTAACAAACCTTCCAACATAATATTATTGGATTATGAATTGAGTGCCATGAAGCCCAGGAAACGAATGATGAATAGGCAACACACTCTCACTCTGTATGTGTATATATTATATAACCTACAATGGATGAATCCAAACATTGCCCCTCCATTCCGCAGAAAGGTAATTAATTATCAAGTACCTACCTGTTCACATGTGTGCCCATTAATCATCACTACAAAACAATCCACAGCATACAAAAAATAAATAATTACCTTGTCTCCTGCCATTGCTACTTCATTTTTTTTCCCCGTCATGAACGTAGGATTGCTCTAGACCGTCCTAGAACCAAGTCTGTCTCTCTCTTCAATAAACTAAACATTGGACTTAAGATATGACAAAATATTGCTCAAATTTGGAGATCACTTTCCACCACTAGGATAGGGGGTGAAAATCCACCCGAGATCAGTTTGAGAACAGGGAGAGAAATATTTCCCGCTCCACGAGATTCTGTCTTTGTCAAATTATACAAATATTTTTTCTTTTATATATAAGTGTTATTTAGTATTTATTTAAAAAATATCAGTATTTTTTATAATTAATAAATAATATTTAATTATAAGCAAGTTTTAAAATTTATATTTAAAATTAGTGAGACATGTGATAAAAAAATAATTACTATTTATTAAAAAGTGTTGATATATTCGTAAAAAAAACAAAGACATTAAGAAAAACTTCTCTTAATTATTTATTTATAGATATCATTTTATTTTAATTAATAGTTTAAGATAATATAATTTAATGAGAAGGAGACTGAAAATCAAAATTAATCTTAAATCGTGGCAGAAAATTAAATTATGTATTAAATGAAGATAAAGACCAAAATTGAAGATACAGACTTAACTTAACTTAACTTATTTAATTTATTATTTAATAAAATGATCGAAAAACAATTTTCTTTTAAAAAAATTGTACGATATGTTAACATAACCTATGGCAATACTGTTTAGTATGTAAAAATTGCATTCAACGTATTAATTTTTGATATTGTAATTTTAATTTCTTTGTTTTAGAGTGTAAGTTTTTAAGATGTAGAAGTATGATATTATTACCTCAAAAAAAGAGTACCAGAGTGAAGGCTTACTTTTTTTTCTCCTATAATACGTTTAACCAGATAAATAGAAAAAAAAAAAACTCAATATCCATTTTAATTATTACCCTCTTTTTTTCATGTTATTGCTAATTTTAAATATAAAAATAAAAAAGCTCATATCCTGATCCTAGATTCTTCTCATTTCATTAGTCACTAATTTTTCTTCTTCATGGATACTGTACCTACCGACATCGCTGCCTACAACTCGCGTTGCTTTCGATCTTCTGCAACTCGCATCTACACCACAATTATCAACAACTCTTGTTTGCCTTGTGGAGTGAAGAAGTAGAATCAAAGGTGGCTGCTGAAAAAGCCATTGCCCTTTTGTGTAGTTGCAATAGAAGCCGTGTTGTTGATGTCGGGTTTTGAAGGAGAGAACGTTTTGAAGAAGCCTTATGCTTTATTATCAGTTTTCAGATAAGGGGCTCTTGTTTTTGTTCATTGTTTGATTTTTATTTTAATTCCTTAGTCTTTTCTCACTTTTTCTGTCCGTACGTCTGTTATGGATTTTCTTGATTTATATTTTATAGTGCTTCCGCTCCTTCTGTCATGCGTATTGCTTTATTTTATTCAATTTTATTTTATTTTTGTTTTTATTTAACATATCTGCAGGGATTTGTGGGGACTAGGAGAAGGAGAAGAATATGAACCAATGCTTGATTGATTTCACATTTATTCTTGTTAAATAAGATTTTAGATTCAAATTTTGTAGATAAAAAAATTAGTATTAAGAGAATTTTACTCTGATAGTGGTTAATCGGACTTGAGTTAGCTTAGTTGAAGTGTAGATTTTAGGTACTAATAATTTAAACAAAAAAGAGAAGGAGGATATGAAAAAAAAAATGTCATAATAAGGATTGGGGACAAAGACATTATAGTCAATGGGTGTTTTAGGATCAGTTTATGTTTTCTTTCTGGTTTTGGATGTACAATGCCGCTTACTTCTTCATGTGGGTTGAGCCTTATAAATAATTATCGGGGAAAAAAAAAAGACATTATAGTCAATAGGTAACGGGTTCCTTTCCCTGCACGGGTATCTTCCTTAATAGAACCGAATTAGGTGCGATTCATTCGTAAATCCTTTGTTAATTGGACATGATTCCTTTTCTGATTAGTCTTGCAGTCTGGTTACTAGAATTGTATAATATCGGCATGCCTATTCAACTTAAATAATGAGATTTATTGTTAATCATTCTTTGATTGGATGTTTTAATATCATAACATTGAGACAATCTACCAAAACAGAAAGCAGTAGGTAATAAAAAAATTCTTAAGTATACTGTTCTTTGTGTGTTTATCATAAACAATAGCTGCTTGAAAATTTCTCCTGACAATGATATGAAAAACCCATTATATAATTGGCTTGATGATAGTAGGTGGAATTTTAATTTGAATTTAATATATATATATATATATATATATATATATCTACTAATTTAAAAGACTTTCAAATAAAATTATATGATTAGATGATAGTATAAAAATTTTAAACCGACAGTATTTAATAATTTTGTAGTATAATATGATTAAATAATAATATTTTTTTATTGATCAAAATTAAATCGGTTTACTTTTTAGTTTTTACCGTGTTTGTTACAGTTTTAATGAGGTCGATGGAGATGTAAGATGGCCCCATTAGAAACGTATTACTATTTGCTTTCATATTCAAGTATATTATTTGTAATCAATTTTGTGATTCATTTTAAGAGAATCATTAATTGAAAAAGAAAAATAAAACTCACTTCTAACTAATAATATGTCCTATTAAAATCAGTCTCAAGAGCACAAATAACACCACTCTTCATATTGCATAAAAAGCACGGCGGAGCTATTATTTGAAGAGTGTCATCTAGGCGTGTTTGAACTTTTCTTGACTTACGTAATGATTAAGAGTTCGAAAGGGTTTTTATTCTGGGAGAAATGCCAAAGTGATTGCACTGTTGAACGAAAAAATTTATTTAAGAGAATAGTAATTTTTATGCACAGAAAATGCAAAATAATTTTACAATATTAATAAAAATTTAAAAAAATAATAAATTATAATAAATAATTATTATAACAAATAACTAATTCACCATAATTTTTTTAAATTTTTATTTATTTTATATTGTCAATATATAAAAATTAAATTCTTATTTAATTAAACAATGAAATAAAACTAACCGGTTCCAAAACTTTAATATTAATCTTAATAATACTCTCATTCTTGAGGGTGACTTGGTGCTTGGCAATTGATAAGGGGATTGAATTTTTATTTTCGAGAATAATTTTTTCATACATATATTTTTTAGAGTCTTTAGTAGCTCAATTGAATTTTTGAAAATATTTTATACATCTTCAAAAATATCCTTGGTGGCTGGTGGCAGTAGAGGACGACTGTCGGTAACAAATGGTAGTGTATGACAATAGAGGTAATTTGATCTTTTCATATGGAAAAACATTCCTTCCTATAAGAATATTACAATCCCATATGAATGATGAGATTATTTTGGAGCAAATGCTAGAGAAAAATCAATTATTTAAATGCGACATTCCCAAATCTTCTACCAAATAAGAAAATATTTTCATGTTCCCTATGTGTATTGAGATAAAGAAAATTTTTTAACTGTTCATAGAGTGAAAATATATATATATATATATATATATATATATATATATATTTTTATGTTATTTAGAGCTTACAATCTCATATATAACATTACAAATATCAATAACATAAGAAAGTGTAATAGTAGATCCACAAAGCTGATATGGTAAATATATAAGAGTAGAGATTATTAAATTTTTTCTTACTGGAAAATATTTAACAATTTCTCTGTTCAGATAAATGTGATACGCGTGTAACACTTTGAAGGCCCCATCATATTATACAGTAAGAACACTCAAGATGTTTTAAAGCTAGGAAGAATCAGCTGCTGCCTTGTAACATTATTTTTAGTTCGTGCATGCCCATATATCATATTCATCATAACGTGTGCCAAAATATTCTTTGAGATGAACCTTTAAAGACAGTTTCACATGACAAATTTGATTGCTTGTCATCTTACAAAAGATTGATATTAAAACATTTTGTTTTCTAGATGATGCAAAACGTGTAAGAAACAAGAGAAGAAATTAAAAAGCATAAGCTAAAGTGAGAAGGAAAATTAAATGAAATTAAGAAAAGAAGGAATATAAAATATAATCTAAACCCGGGGATATGCATATCTTATGTTAATTCAGACACGGTCAAAAAGCCTCCTACCATCCAATAAGCTGAAATTCAAGAAGAACTTTTCCTTTTATTCTTAATATGAGGGGCATTGCTTTTTAATCATAATTGCATCCATGTAGGAATTTGAATTGGATTTGGCCTTGTAAACATGCATTGAGGAATTAAGGTAGTTCTCTTTCTCTGCATGCATGAACACAACACAACTTATTATAAAGCAATAATATCCATTTCCATATATAATCACACCATTAGTTTTTCCTAGTTTTGCTTATCATTTTAATGTATTTTACTCAACAAAATGTGGTGAATCGTGTTGCTTATCGATATGTAATGTGTTGCAGCCTTGTCGTATTATTTCTCCTAATTAACGCAATCTTAAAATGAAATGCGATGGAAACGATAATAGTACTAAAGATAAATGATTATATACACGAGCAATGAGACAAAATGAATATTAATCTCAATAGTGCAAAATTTGGAACTCTATCTCGTGACTGATCTTTTCTTCCTTTTTATTCATTTGTTTATTATATCCTTCTTCCACAGAACAGCTCGAACGTAATGGACTTTTATACGTAACTTCAAGACAACGCGGTAAGCTAAATTTCTGTCACAATTCCTCAAATACAACAGTTTCTTTCATTCATTCTATTATATATCATCTTCGTTTCTAAATATATGTTTTTGTTTTTATGTTTCAAATTATCTTTATACTTTAAATATCAAGTAGATATTATTATTTTTTTGAAATTTTATCCTTAGACTTTAATGATAGAAAAGTTAATGTTAATGAACTAAATGAAAATTAGCAAAATGTTTAATTTATAAGAGTAGTTTTATAAAATTAACTTACTTTTTACTATTATTAAAGTAATTTACTCATTTTCTTAATCTGTTACATTGATGTAACTTTAAATAATTGTGACACCATTAAATAGGTTTTATTGGCATAATTTTTTATAAATCCCACCGTTAATTAGAAGTCTATATATATATATATATATATATATATATATATATATATATATATATATATATATATATATATATATATATATATTGAAAAATGGAGAAAGTAAGTGTGAAGAGTATGAGAAATGAACGGTTCATCAATCGATCGACTAATTCTTTTGCATTGTGTTTCAATACTTGAAAATTGAATCTTGCATGTACTAAGGGAGTCTTTAGTTTATTTTCTATTTTTATTTTAGTTGTTATGTTTTTATCAGTAATTACAAATATCACCTCATTTTCATTCTATTTATAATTTTCAAAGTGTTACAAAGACCAAAAAAAAAGTTATTTTACTATTTTTTTTACAAAACTATGAAAATAGAAAACAAAATAAAAATAAAGTAATATTTTTATAAGTATCAGTACAAAACACAATGATAAAAAAATAAAAACAGTATTGTAGAAAATTATGTTGAACACTAGTATTTTAGTTTTAAGTAATAAGAATAAAAATGACAACAGCAACAATAAGAAGTAGTAGTAGAATAAGGTTACCACGAATCGTGTAAAACACTGTCCTTAAGGGTTTAATTCCATCCTACCCAAAGCTATACTCGGCGGAATGGTGTTGACGGTTAACCCTCCAGGATTAGACGTGGGTCTCCACAGTAATTCGTCCACACGATGATTCCGGTACGTTGAGCAGCAGACCTTGCAAGAAGCAGAAAACGCAGCAGAAGCAGTAGGGGTAGCTTCTATTGTGCAGAAGAGAGAATAGAGAGATGGTTGTTGTTCTGTGTTTGTGTTGAGTCATGTAGCAGGCTTTATATAGGTAAAAGAAATAGCTGTTGTAAAAGAGTCGTTGCAAACTAGACGTTGAATAACGGTCAGAAAAAAGAACTATTGCAACTAGCCGTTGAATAACGATCAGAAAAAGAACCGTTGGAGCATTAAAGAGTTGCAATGGTAAAAAGGAATTTTGGCTAAACTTAGAGACGGGGCGGGGCGCGCGTGTGTATTTAACTAAGGCCCAAGTCCACAATGCTACCTCAATACCATAAGGTATTTACTGATTAAATACCATCATATATAAATGCTTACTAAAATATTTTCATGAGTAATGTGGGACTTCTTCCGTAGCTAAATACACGTAGACAAACTAAGTTTGAAACACACTAAGACCCATATATATACAACAAACAGAAAATAAGTTAAACATTGATCCCTAAAGGATCCAGCGCTTGGAAAGGATAAGATTACCTTCCTTTCTGTAAAGACGAAAATTATTTCAAAAATTTCTTTATAAAATTTATACCCTGAAAGAAAATCATTACGTTTTTTACATGCAGGATACATTTGTCATTATGGCCATATTGTTTTCAGGAGTTACTCTTTCAAAATCTTCCCAATAATTTCTCCATACATGCGACACTATAATTACTCTTGATCATCCAGTAAGGACATGGTACCTTGATGTGAAAACTGAAAAGGAATACCTGAATGATCTTCATACTTCACCCTGACATGGGTTAAATTCTTAATTGTCCCATTAATGAGTCATTATAAACATGACTTGATTTTGGACTAGTCAGATCTTAATTTTTACGCACCAAGAATGAAAAATTTACATCAATCAGCTAGCATTATCGCTACTGGACAGCGCAAAACCCCACTTCTTTCCTTCCTATGCAGAATACGGACGGCCATAGATCGAGCTTGCAGAGAGAAGATTTCACTGTGTTCATGCTCGTGAGAGAGAGAGAGAGAGAGAGAGAAAGAATTTCAGAAACATCTAGTTACGTAGGCACAAACAAGGCTTAGTTAATTACTTGGTCTGCCAGTTGAATTCAAACGTCCACAGATATTTGTCAAAGCAACTATATATGATTTATGATATATAGAAATAATATGAACATTTTAAGTGGTCTGGTTTCACTATTGATATAGAATAGGAGTAGCATGCAACAATATAGGCTTACGTTGGGAGCATGTGGTAGAGCCTTATCAACTCAGCAAACTCTGGAGTAATGCAGCCAAATTAGGGTTTATTTGTTTATAGTTTAGAAATCATGATTTGGTCAGGGAAAAAAAAAACTATTCACTTCTGCTTAAACTATATTTTTAGACTAAAAATTATTTTGAAATGTAGCTTAACGTGTTACACCTCAGTTTTGTATCATTTAAACCATGATTTGGGCTTTCTCAATGCCAAAAAAAAATGTACCAAGTACATATTTGCTTTATAATTTACAAATCCCAAATCATGGTTTTGAATATAATTTTTTTAATTTAAATTATCAATATCTAAAGTCTATTAAATCTCAAGTAATTCAATTTAGCTCATTATAAATTCTCCTAATACTAATTTTAACCATTCACAAATTAAATTTGAAATCTTAAATAAGTAAAAAAAATCACCGGAATCAACTAGAAGATTCTTAGTTTACTTCAGCATCACTTTTAATTCGGGTTATTTATATCAAAACCTTGATTGAGAACAATCAAGCAATTTGATGAAGGGGCATAGAATACAGAACAGATGAATAAGGCATGCACAGACCATTATGCTGCTAGGGAGCTAGCTAGCACCTGAAAATCCGGTTTCTCTCAAGTTATAGTCAGCCCTACAAAATGAACTCTGATAATTGCAGTGCGCCAGTAAGAAGCTAAATTGTCTAGCCATGATTATCAATATATTATTATTATTACTATTTAATACTAAGGGAAGAAATATTCTATTATTGGGCATGAGGAGTTGGGACGTCTATGTGGGGTCTATTTGATGCAATGATAGCTGGTTGTGTTGAAGTCACCAGAGTCCAAAAAGGACATGCCACCCCCTTCATGATCTGTTTACTTGACATGAGAGTTGCGAGTGACATTCAGGTTCACGGGCTAAGTTCTAGTTACAAACAGAAACAAGTGCCTGCAAACTTATTTGGGGGTCATGGAAAGAAAAGCTGATGGAAAAATTTCCATGAGCATATGGTACAAAGCGGGTTTGTCTCTTTTCCTCACATGTTGGATTTAGCCAGCAATGTCTACACACAGAAACAACCAAACTGCATCACCACAGAAACAATATGATATCATTTGTACAACGACATCAAACTTTTTTTATTGCTTCTTGAAGAACAAGTTAGATAGTAAGAAATTTCAACATAATTTATTGAGAAAAATACCCTTTATCTCTTAAATTATAGGTTATTTGGACCTTAACAACTTAACTAAAAAAATGCATAATATTAGCCTTGAACTTTATTGAATGTGCACTTTAATTATTCTATTAAATTTTTCTATTAATTGTTAATAAAAAATATATAAGTGCACTTTACGTCCTTTTTATAGTTTGGATTATGTATATTTTAGTCTTTAAAGTAAAAAAAAAAAAAAAAAAGTATAAGTTGATCCTTAAACTTTCTTGAATATGTATTATTTTTATTGACAATGAATGAAAAATATAACAGGACTAGAAGTGCACGTTTAAAACAAAAAAATCAGAGATCACATTACATGTGTTTTTCCTAATTTATTTGTCAACATGAAATACTTACTAACTCTTAAATGAGTAAGGTGTGTTATATCATATTACTTCATCTAATTACTATCTTTATTTTTTCTTAAATATAATTTTTTTTTCCTAATTATACAACATTACTCTTTTATAAATAATTTGGGCCATACAAGACAGCTAATAATGAGCGGTGATATACATCCCCCACAAAATAGGAGCCTCGTTGAGTAAGAGTTTAAAAGGAGACAACCCTTTCAAGGCTATTATGCTGCTTATATTGGCTACAGAATGAAAGGACTTGTGTAACACTAGTGGGTAAATAAAACGATTGGGGAACCACTAAAAAAAAAAATTGGCTGCATTTCTAACTCTATAGTACCTGTTATTGAAAAAAGCCTTTCATTTCGTTTCTTTTTCTGATAGAAACAAGGCAGGTGACTAAGCAGATTGTAGTGGCTTTGGAAAATGAATGATGAAGTTCTTGACCATGAATCATGTAATCAGGTTTAGTTCCCCATGAAAGTTGGAGATGACTCTTTAACCAAGGTCTAAGTTTGGCATATTATTGCAGTTCTGTGGTCCCTTTCACAATATGAAGCCTCTATGAGAGGAGAAATAATTATGTTAGGCCAAGTTTGGCAAAAAGTACATAATGCGTGCTGCAAAGAAAGAGGTGAGGGTGGCGGAGAGTTGAAGATTGATTAGTTACATGTTTTTTGGAATTTATTATTAATTACACAATCTGGCGGATATCATTTTCAAATGAACAATCAATTTGTGTCATATCATGTTGCTCTACTGTTTAATTTACCCTACCACATGTATTTGAGAATGGCATTCACAAGTTGGAATTATGTTTGCTTTACACGTACGTACAAACAAATTTGATTAAGAACTATGGTTCTAGTACGCATCAATTTCTGTCGTCTAGGTGTAAGCTCTTTTTTCCTACAATTTTCATCAGAGCAAAAAGGTTGATTGAGGTGCATGTCTTCGGAGGGGTGAAACTGGAATAAGTGAATATGTAGGAACGAGTAAAATTTCTATCCTGGCATGTGTTATATGGGAGGCTTGGTTCATGTCCTGTCTTTTCTTTTTTGTTTTGTTTCTAATTATGAGAGTGAAGAACATGTTTTATTTTGAAATTTCATATAAATATTCAAATTTAAAATATAAACTTACATGACATTTTTTAATAATTATGTGAGTTTTTTGCCATAACAATTATGAAACTTTTAAATAAATTTAAATTATTTAAGTATAATTTAATAACCGAGATTTATTCTTTTTACTTTTTACATAAAAGTAGTCACTTGATATGCTCAGATAAGTAACATATCAATCAAGTGATTTATATGTTTCCACTCTTATCTGGTTAATTTAATTGGGACTATATATATACATACTGTTACTTCATCTTATTATGTGCCGAACTTTCATATTATTTTACATCCATATATTTATATGTCAATATTTGTATTATATTAATAAATATTTAATTTTGATATATTGTTCATGTAAAAAAAATTATAGTCATTAAATTATAATAAGATGATATAATACTATATGATTGATTAAAGTATTTGACTCTTCTAATAATTACCTAGAAATCATATATATAATGCTATATGGTTGATTGAAGTGTAAAATTATTTACATTAAGGGTGTATTAAATTAATCTCTATTAATAAACTAGTTTTTTTTAGATAATATAATAAAATCAAATAAAAGTTATATTTTCAATGTGAAAATGATCAAAGTGGCAGCAGGTATTTTAACCCCATAACTAGATATTTTAGGTTCGAGTCTTAGGAATAGAAAAAATCCTTGTTAAGAGATCTAAAGTCCCTTTTAAGAAATCTATGAGTCGAGTCAGATTAGTTGAGTTCCTTATAATAGGACCTGATAAACCGGCATACTTCACCCTAAATAAAAGTTATATCCCTCATTGAAAGAAAGATTCTTGGATAGGGATTATAGCTTTGAGATAATGTCAATCTTTGTCACAGATCTATTATTTCACATCCATCTTCAAAATCTAATTTGTTTAGGGGCCGGCATCTAGCTCTCTCATCCATCAATAGGAAACATCTAGTTCTGCTAATAGCTCCACCTTCTTCTTGTCAAGTTGTCATGTCTAGTGTACACGAAGGACATCTTCCATTCTATGCATGACCGTATCCCACCAGCATAATCCTCAAACGTTCACTCATCCCTTCTGTCAAGCATTCAGCTGGAGATAATGGAAGATATGTATCTCTGCACTAAACTTTTGCACCCCAGTTTTATATTATTTATCACTTATCAGTGTGGATAATTAGTTATTAATGTGTGGTATGTGTAACGGGTGTGATAATTGATTACCAGCATACGGTATCATCTATTTTTTAGCGCTAGATGAATGTAGAGGCATGTTTTGGCTTTAAACTACGACGAAGTCTTCTCTTCAACCTAAATTTTAATAAAAGAAAAAGAATAATTTATTTTCTATATTTTTACACAATAGATAATAGGAAAGAAACACAAAGTTCCAACTCTATAATTTTTGGGTGTATTATTTATTCAGCATGAAGAAATGTCAAAGACAACGCCACGTCTTGCTGTAACTGTGGAATGGGACCGAAAACATTGTCTTGATGAGGTGGCTACACTAGGTTGACTGGTATTACACTGAACTGGACACGTGTCATGATTCATGAGTGGGACTACAATTCATAGCCAATGTTGGTAAGGGAAAATCGTCACCCTTCTGCTAGCTGTTCAATTATTGATCTTTATGAAATAATGTTTTTCTTTTTTCTTTTTTCTGTTTTGCAATAATTTATCAATTGTGTCAGAAGTGAGAAAGGAGTATAGAGAGTGGTGTGAGTGATATCATTCTCTTTGCTATTGGTTCTTCATTTATGTGCCCAGTTTCTGATATTCTTGTTGATCTTTTTTGTCCCCTAGGAGTGGAACATAGGATAGGTTATCACTTATCTCAGCAAGCAGGTATCATTTTCTGAAGTTAGAGAGGAATGGTAAAATGAGTTATGCAATTGTTGTCATTATTTGTCTGCTAACTTTTTAATTGAAGAATGAGGAGTTGATTGTGTCTTTGAGTTTGCTATAATATCTGTAACAGTTCCCTTCATCCTTTGTTGTTATTGTTGTTATTTACCTTCATTTCGTCATTGTTTCATGAATAACCATTTTGTTACTTGTCTAATTATTTCCACTGGCTATATATAATTTTAAGCAGCAGTTTTGGGGATGTTAAAATGGAGTTGAAAAGAAAAGTTTCTGGGAATGCTTTTAGCAGCTTTTTGGAGCATATTATCTTGTGTCAGTAGATTTACCATTTACCAACATATGACTTTGGAGTGGTAGATACTCCTTTTTCTTTACAATAGTCTTGGATTCGACTATTGGGTATGGAATAATTGGTGTTGAGAGAGCCATGTTCGAACAAAATTACCTTCAATGAGAGAATACTTGTAAGGGGAAAAAAACGCAGAATTACCATGTATAGAAATGGAAAATAAATTCATTCTGCGGCCACATTTGGATGATGGCAACTTTGAGGCCATAATAGATATGCGAACTTCATTCATAAACCATACAATGAGCTTGTTCCATTAGGACTATTGCACTAGAACCTACTACTGTTGTCTGAAATCTGAGTCCTGTGCAGCACTAGGACTGTATCATTTGAAATGTGGATAGAAACTAGTATTTCACTATGGAAAATGTGGACAATCTGCGGAAGCAGAGCTCCAATTACAGAGTAGTAGCAGAAAATTTAGATGCTAGTAGACAATAAAAGTATTCTCTGCCCTCAATACCAAGAATTACCCTTTCTTTCCATAATGCCACTCGATACCTCCTTTTGACCAACTAACTTCTCCATATGCACTCTTTGGTATTTTCCCCTCACATTCTCCTGTTGACAAGTGTCCTAGTTTGTTATAAGCTTCTCTCTCCCCTAACTGAATTACCCTTCTTTTTCCTCTTTTCATAAACTTTCAACAACTTTCCCTTCGGCTCATTCACATGTGGCCTAACTATCTCCCTTCTAGCCACATGACTTGGGGGCCTATCAATAATCCTCTCCAAAAATCCATCTTGTCCTCAAGGTAGGGGTACAAGGTGTATATGGGGATATCCAAAAGTAACTCTCAGGGCCCCATTGCTTGAAGCATAATGGCCTAAAACCTGTTGCAGAAGTTGAGTCCTTGTTTGTGCACCTAAGTCACTATGTCAACCATTTCAACTGTTGACTCTGGCCTACATAATGCAAGCTCTTCCAAAAGGCCTTTTACTTTTATATCATGCCCTTCCAATTTGACCATAACACTGGATGAAACTACAATTAGTTGCTTCCCAATTTGTGATTCCTTACATTTTGTAATCTTTCTAAAGAAACTAACATTAGCAGCAAGAACACATGAAACTTTGATATTTTTCTCTCACTTGAGAAATACGATTAGAAATTGTTGATTTGGAAAGAGGAAGTGGCTGGAGAAGCTATTGTTAAAAGCTTCCATGAGAGTGCAAAATAGCTTAGTTCTTTTTTTTTTTTTTAAGCAAGGAGGGCTTCAGCACAAAAAAAAGAAGAAGAAGGTAACAAACAACTTATTCCCTAATCATGGGTACCCAGAAATACCACTGAGCTAATGTCGCTCAATCCAGCAGGTGGTGTGTTCTTCCAGCCCCATGAAATATAAGCTGTTGCCCATTCCCATGCCCGAGAAAAATTAGAGATCCAATGTTGGCCTCAACGTTAATAGTGAAGGCCCAAAGGGTTGAGCCCGTTAAGATGGAAAAAGAGTTCATGCTTCTTTTTTTTTTTTTTTTTTTTTAAATTCTGCCCCAATTTTGAGAACCCTTGTAATTTGAGGTGTGCTATTTGAGTTTTATTATTCTTACTAAAATAATTCAACTTACATATATCAATATTTAGTTGATTTAAGTGATTCAACACTTATTTTCTTTAAATAATATCTCATATTTGAGATTTGTGAAAAGAAGAAGTTAATGCTAAAAGAGCTTTATCTCTATAATAGACCAATTCAGCTTAAATCAAATTAGATAAGATTTAATGAATTTTTCGAATATTGATTGTTCATACTAAAAAATTTGACCTATATGTGACACACATTTATTAGCACCCTCTTATGATTTTTCAACTTTTCTTCTCTTAATGTATCATGCTTCCTTGTTTATAATTGAATGTTGGATTAAGTTTATGTTTCGAGAACACACTCACGAAATTCAACATTATCTAATATCACCATCATTGAACCCTTCTATCATGGCCTAGAGAGTAATTATAGAACTAACAATTGATTAATTATGCAAATTAAGGATTTTCCATTCTTCAATCTCATCGAAAGTTAGTGACTGTGATTATCAAGACCTCGTATCCAAATGATATGCCCACATTTACTTTGCGCCAAATTTGAAAAAGAGATATAATACTTTTTATTCTTATAATATTCTTTGAAAAAATATGATAAGAAAATTTGATAAATTATTATTAACATGTCAAAATTTGAATTTAAAATAATATATTTTTGTTTAATAGAAACTGCAAATTTTACTCGATATTGGCCTCGAAGGTGTTAATACATGAAGTTATCATATTTTTTAAAGATTCTTTAAAAAATTTAAAACTATCTTAACGTTTAAATTTATATTAAATAAATAAAATATAAAAACACAAAATATTTAGTTGTCACATAAAAAAATTTAAAACTATATATGAGTGATAAACAAATTAAAAGATTTTTAAGAATTTCAATAAAATTATGAGTTATAATAAAAGTAATTTTAAATAATTAGTTTGACTAATAAAAAAAGAAGAAGAAGAGTATTTGAACTAAATTAATAAAATTTAATTAAATAGGAATAATAATAAACCTTCTCTTAAAATATAAGAAAAATAGTATATCTTAAAATATTAAATGAGTAAAGATTTAATTTAATCTCAAAATTATTTTTATATGATGATTATAAATATAGATCATGTATAGATTAAGTTAATGTATTTTATAAAAATTTAAGAAATTAAATATTCTTAATTTAATTATGAAAAGCTATTTTAAAGAAACTAATAAAAAATTATGAATAAGAGTGATAATTGATTAAAAAATTTATTAAATTTGATATGGATTTGATGCGAATAATATAATATTTATTTTTTTTAAAAAAATTAAGTACGAGTTTTATACAAAACAAAGTAAAACTTAAAGAGGGTTTTTATCTCATAAACTAATATGTTCGGGTCAATTCTAATTGAAATTCAATAAATTTTAAATATGGGTGATTTACAAAGAAAAAAAAAATATGCTTATAATTATTTTTATAAATAAAAAAATAAAAAAATTAACCACATTCAAATTATTAGATAAAATTTATGTACAATAAAAATTATTAATTTGAGGGTAATTAACCCCTTTCCTCCACGGTACCTCAAGTGAAGCGAGGGTACCGCCGCCGAAGCAACTACCGAATCCAATCCATCTACTTGGGTGACACCGCCGGCACTTCTCTCAATACGCAGCACACTCCAATCCGTTCATGTTCCTCGCGTCGAACGAGGCCCATTCATAACATCACTTCACTGATACAATGACTTGTTCTCCCTTTGTTACCTTCCCTCCCACTCCCAACGATGCCGTTCCTCGCGCCTCCCGCTTCTTCTCGCACCTTCCCAACTCATACGGCGTCGTTTCTTCATCCTCCTCCCTTTTCCTTCATTAGCCACGTTTTCCGCCAAATTTCTTCCAAGTTTTCGCGTTTCGACGAAACGGCCGAAAAGGACAACGATATGAGCACCAACAACGACCCAGTAAGCTTCAACCCCGACCCTCTGGCTTTCTCTTAATTAAATTATTTATTTCATTTATTTATGTTAATTAAGGCTTTTTTTGGTTTTTTTATTTTTGGGGGGGGGGGGGTAAATGTTTGACTTTAGTGTTACTGTGTTAGTGTTTGATTAGTACTTGACAATTGGGTTCCTTAAGGGTGTTTTTGTGAGATGGGAGTTTGGAGGGAAAGGAAAGGTTTGAAGAGTAAAATGGATTGGGTTATAAATTATAACTCGTTAACCTCTAGGTGTTTTATGTTGTATTTTTGCTGAGTTTTCATCAATATGGTTTAGTATCTTATGTGTGCAACTTAATGGTATGGTCATTGGTGGGGAAAGCATAAATCACATTGAAGGTAGCCCGACAGTGACAGGTAGAGGAGGAACAAGAAAACTATAGGCAAAACTACTTTTGAAAAAAAAAAAAGATTTCAATGGTTTGACTATAAATATAGCTTATGATAACACGTTATAGCATCATCTAATATATAAAACTAATTTAACCTAGTGAGACAAGGCTTGGCTGTTCGTGTGCCGGTTATTTAGTATCGATTTCTGGGTTATGGTAGCCAAGAGCTAACTTTTTTTTTTTTTTTAAATCGGATATATTAATACAGCTATACTTGAGTTCTGTGTCATTGTTGAGCGAAGTGATGGTTTTGGTAGAGGCTTTATTGGCATAATTGTGTAGTTTTTTTTTTTTTTTTTTGGGCTGATAATTGCAAAAGAGTTTTAGCTGTGCATGTTTATTTTTCGTTTCGTTTTTATTTTGGGGTAATATTTGTTGCATCATTCAAGTGAACAACAATACTTTTGTGCTTCCTTTTTGTTATGCAATTGTAAAATTATTAACTCATGTCCTTTTACAACGTTTCTTGTCTCATATATTTTCGTGTGCCTTGGAATTTTAGCTCATGTCTCATGGAAGATATACAGAAATATTTGTTTGTTTGTATGTAGATTTGGTAGTATTAAGCTTTGCTTTTTAATTTGTTGTGAGAGTGTATTTTTTCTTGACTTGGCTATGGCTTGTAGGATCAGATAATTTATGTATTATGCTTTCTGTGCTAAAATGAGGATTACATTTTTGGTTAGCAATAACTGTTTACTTTTCTTTATCTTAATTTCTATGATTCAAATTCAGGTTATGCCATTAGCTGATACTTTTCAAGACAATGAAGAATATGTAATGGTTGGCAGCAATCCCGTACCGCTTCATTGTAACCATATGAAGAATCATTCAATCCCTTTTTCAGCTAGATGCAAGCCATCTATTGGCAAACATCCCCAGTTAACGTCTAGGTCTGATCATTTACCTTGTACACCAAATACTACTGTTTCTGAACGTAAAAAATTCAGGAGGAGAGCTCTAGCTGACTTAGGATTGGCCCAAGCCAGTGGGGATGACTGTGGTGAATCTAGTTGTAGTTCCAGTTTTAAATATAATAGTTTGTCACTTAATGAGGCATTGCTAGCGACAAGCTATACATGCCGGCACCGCCGTGATGAATCACTTCGATGTAGTCATCTCGGGAGGGCGAAGGCTACCTCTGCCTATAGACCACATAATCGCCACATCAATTTAAACTATGCAGCAGCTGGTCACAAGTTAGATACTTCAGTTAGTTTGCCAAAGTTTAAACCATATGATATATGCTTTGATGGAAAACGAAATTCTGCTTTAATAGGAGATACACTGCATGAAAAGGACAATGAAAGCTGCATTGAGTTGCAGGAGGCAGGGGCAAAAGATAGGATACTGAGGCCTGGGATGGTTCTATTGAAACATTACATTGCCCATGATGAACAGGTACTTGATCATTACTTGCTTCACAATGAATGCTATTATTACTTGCTCGGATCTTCTAAGTTGCCACCAATATTGCAGAAGTAGAAATTGCAATTTATGATGAATACCATTGTAGATATTAGGAGGAGACATATTTTTTAACAGCAACATTATGTGTAAGAAGATGCATAGGATGCAAGCGCTCTTTTCTCCTTATGTATTGTTGGAATTTCTCTTACTTGGAGTTATGCATTGCATTAATATAAGTTTGCCCCATGTATCCTGAATGCTGCACCATAACTACTCTGCCTTTGATTGAAAAATGATGATTCATAGCTCGTTAAGTTTAATTTGTTGGGCATGTTGTTCTGATAATTGTAGGTGGAAATAGTAAAAATTTGTCGTGAACTTGGTCTGGGTCCTGGGGGATTCTATCGACCAGGTTATGCGGATGGACCGAAACTTCGATTGCAGATGATGTGCCTTGGTCTCGACTGGGATCCTCAAACCAGAAAATATGCAAATAAACGGCTAATTGACAGTAGTAAGCCACCTAGTATTCCTCGCAACTTCAGTGAGTTGGTTGCAA
Source organism: Pterocarpus santalinus (assembly GCA_031439595.1). Lineage (NCBI taxonomy): Eukaryota > Viridiplantae > Streptophyta > Magnoliopsida > Fabales > Fabaceae > Pterocarpus > Pterocarpus santalinus. The sequence goes on from CM062523.1 coordinate 9,226,427, forward strand.
AAGCAATACAAGAAGCACATTGTCTAATAAAAAAGGAATGTGGAGTAAGCTATGTGGAGGACATACTACCTTCAATGTCTCCTGATATATGCATAGTCAATTTTTATAATACTAATGGAAGGCTTGGTCTTCATCAGGTCAGCACTTGTTACAATACCTTGCCATTATTTTCTACAAACTTGGACTGCATTTTTCTTCATAGGAACTCATGCTTAATACTTTGGATTTAATTTGTATATATTGTCAATGTAAAAATATTTTGTGCAGACATTCAATTATATATTGGCATATTAGTAGAAGTATTTGACTCAACCACTTACTACTTTAAAAGTGTAACAAAAACAGGCATTTGATTGGATGACCATTGGCAATTAAACTCTTAGTACTTTTTGCACGAATGTATATTGAATGTATGATGGTTTGTGGTTAGCAAACTCAAGTTTTTGTTTGAAATGTTTATCATATCCATTTTGTTTTTTGCCATTATTTGATAATAGGAATGATGTGACAAACTTCTTTTGCTTCTATCTTGGAACTAATTGATGCAGGACCGTGATGAAAGCCAAGAAAGTCTCCGAAATGGGTTGCCTGTTGTGTCCTTATCCATTGGTGATTCAGCAGAATTTCTATATGGGGATCAGAGGGATGTGGAGAAGGCAGGGAATGTACTTTTAGAATCAGGAGATGTGTTGATATTTGGTGGTGAATCTCGACTTGTTTTCCATGGTGTGTCATCAATCATACCAAATTCAGCCCCAAAGGAATTGCTGAAAGATACTTTGCTTTCTCCTGGCCGCCTCAATCTTACATTCAGACAATATTAATGCCCCTCATCTGCACCCTCATATTGATGTTGTCCCAGTGAATTTGTGTCAACAGTTTATTGTTTATATAACTGTACATACTTGTCCCTTGTTCCTTGTCTACATTGAAATATTGCTGGTTTAGTTCATAATTTGAAGTTGTGATCATCGACAACAATAATTCATACTGAGACATTGTTTATTACTTGATTTACATGTAATCTCATTAGTAGTTAGTGTTTTAAAATTTTCCATGAAAGAGATGGGCGGATATATTTTCTTTTGTCTTTTTCCCCCATAATTTCTATGCTTTTGAAAAAAATTAATTATCTTTCTGACTTATCTCGTAAACTCGAGTAACACTGATCATGACTTGATTATTGTACTTTAGGGTCGTAGGTTTGATCTTTTGTATAATTCATCTTTCCAGTTTTCTAAACCTACACGGTATTTATCGACGTGACGAAAATGATCATGCATTGACTAGGGCCCTCCCAAATGGTCCCGCTCAAATCATTTCCTATCCATAACAAGAACAAATTTGTTTTTCCATTACACAAAAAGCATAAACCCAAAAAATGAAAACGAGATGGTAAAAGAAAAGAACATTACACGAAAAAAAGGAAGTATAGTAATTGTAGTATTAATTAATGACATCCCTATCAGCTGTGCATTATGAGTAACAGAAAAGTATTAATTGAGAAAAATTTTAAGAAATTTTCAAGATATTGATCCAATTAGAAGAGATTCAAATCTTTTAAGTATGTGATTTTGAGTTTGATTCTACAGTTCATATGTATGAAAAAAAAAATACTGTTAGGAGGGATCCTTGCTTACGTTTGTGACCATATATTGGGAGATTAGTCTTTTACCTATTGATTGAAAAAATACTTTAGGAAAAAAAAATTATGAAAGACAAATTCTTTATTCGAATTTATTTGTAAAAATGATGTATGCATGTAACTCTTAAATGGATAAGTATATTATACCACTTTACTCTATTCAACAATCACTATAGTTTCTTGTTATAAATTGTGATGATATATATATATTTTTAACTTAATAGCATTGCTCATATATTAATTGATTTGTTTGGATTTCCGATTAAAACAATAAAATTATAGTTAGAACAAAAAGTTATAATAAGAGAAAATTTTATCCAAATAATAATTTGCAGAATTTTTTTTTAAAAAAATGCTACTAGTTTCACAATGACAAAGCCAATACCATCATCGACTTAAAAAAATAAAGCAAAATGAAGTGGATTTGGATTTGGAATAGTGGTGGAATAAGATATTGCAAGAGACGGAAAATTCTGGAACTTGTACACGTTCCTTATCTTCTCCTTGTGCTTTCTGGCTGTGACAGATTGGGATGATCAACTAGAATTTCGCTACTACTTCAACTGGATAGCTTAAATGTCTAATATATATATTGATACATATGATGGAGACGAGTCACGTGTGCAATAGACAAGGGTATTTCGCTTTTAAGCCATACGCTTGCAGACAAAACCATGATGAAAATAACACAAGAAATGAAAGCCTTGGAGCCCATCAATTCGCCGAAGAATGTCACTACTACCCTTTTTTTTTTTTCAGCTAGCATATCATAAGTTATAACGTGTGTTTGAATTAGCTGTAAAAAGTAAATTATTTAAATATTTGATTATGTATATAATTGAATTTTTTATAATTTATTATAAAAGGGTTATGTTTTATGTTTAGATATACTAATTGAAAAGCAATTTTTAGATAATATAATTTGCTGAATTGTATGAAAAAATTTGTATTCATATAATAAATTAATAAAAATGGTATGAGAATATAATTAATTATATATAAGTCACACTAGATAGCATTTGTTGTCTTCACTAGGAAATACTCCCTTCATTTAAGAATGTTTGTCCAAAATTAAAAAATACACAGATTAAGGAAAAAATTAACTTTGGTAGTGACATAAAATTGTATAAATGGACAAAATTATCCTTATGTAAAGATAGTAGGTTGGTCTAGTACACCCTTCAATTCTAATTACAATGATAGTGGATGATAATTAAATTAAAGATATAATTAAAAAAATTAATACTATCTTGATATTAGAAATAGATAAATATTTTAAAATATTGAAATATTAAAATTGGACAAATATTCTGAAATGGAAGAATAATAGTGCATCGTTAGACAAGGTTTACTCAAATATTTGGAGACCGGCACCTATTGCTTGTAGTTTTGGCTGCTATAGATGCTACATCGGCTTCATATATGCATTCTCTAGATACACTTTGCATTTACTTATTGGCTAACAGATAAATCACAAGCCTTCCAAGCTTTTCTCCAGATTAAGGCTCTGAATGAGCTGCAAACTGGTCCAAAAATAAAATGTTTACCAATTGACAATGGCAACGAGTATTTTTCTCATGCCCTTGTTCAGTTCTTCCATTCACAAGGCACAGTCCATAGACTCACTTGGCCTTATATCCATCGGCAGAATAAGTGTGTTGAATGCAAACATAGGCACACCATAGAGACGGGCCTTTCTCTTTTATCCACTACCTCCTTTCCTTTAGACGGAAATGGATCCTCTCATGTGAAATTCTCACATGACAAGGTCATGTGTTTATTTTCACCATTGATTAGATGCTCTTGTGGGTCTCATACTTGGTCCCACCTTCTTAATCAATGGTAAAAATCAACACATGACTTTGTCATGTGAGATTTTCACATGAGATGATCCATTCCCCCTTTAGACGCTGGGATGATACTTTCATTTCAGCCAACTGTCTTATCAATATATTGCCATCTCCCAACACAAAACTGACCTCACCTTTTGAAATAATCTATAAACAAAGGCTTAATTACACATTCCTAAAAATTTTTGGGTTGTGCTTGTTACCGTCACCTCAGACCATTAAACAAATACAAACTTGACTATAGATCTCACCAATGATTTTATTGGCTATGCTTCACAACACAAATGTTACCAGTGTTTGTCCCCAACAGACAAAAGTTTTTTTCTCTCAGAATGTCATATTTTATGAATAGCTCAAATTTCTACTCCTCTAAATAGCGTTCCCTCTATACCACTCATTCTAACTTCCAATTCGACTCAGAATGGCTCATCTACTTCTTATTCAATGAGGTCCATTAACACGAATGCTCATGCAGAACTCAAAAGTGCTTGTCCAGTAAGGACAATGCAGGTGTTACAGCTGTTAATGCTCTTACAATTGATATCCAACTTCTAACATGCACATGTTCCTTCAATACAAAGCTCTATACCTCTCAACACATATCCCATGCAAATCATAGCAAATTCTGGTATCACAAAGCCAAAATCTTATGCTGCTATTGCAGTGAATGATTCTGATCTTGATCTATCACATCAAGAGCCTACTTCTGTGAAATAAGCACTACAAAGTCCTCATTGGCAGGGAGCAATGCAAGAAGAAAATACTGTCCTTGCAAAGAATGATATCCAATAGATTGGTTGCAAGTGGGTTTTTTAAATTAAGAGAAATCCATATGGCAGCACACAAAAATACATGGCAAGATTAGTTATCAATGGTTTTCATCAAAGAGAGGGATTGGATTTTGATGAGATATTTATTCTTGTAGTTAAGCTTTCTACATTAATACTAAGAGTATGTTTATTTCAGTTTTTTTTTATAAATTTTTTAATTAAAAAATCACTTTTTATTAAAGTTATTCATCTTAATTTCTAGTCAAAAACTAAAAATAAGTTGTTTTTAACTTTTGAATAAAAATTTAAATGAGTAGTTTTTGTGAAAATTGATTTTTTTTCTAGTAATTAAAAATTATTTTTTGTCAAAAAGAGTTGAACCAAATGCATCCTAATTCTCATTATTGCACTTTCCAAAGGGTGGAAAATAAGGTAATTCCATTTTAATAATGTCTTCCTCAATGGAAAGTTAACTAAAAAGTGCTTATGTCTCAGCAGGAGGGGTTTGAATCTTCCAACAATCACTACTTTGCAAATTGCACGAAGCCCTCTATAGCCTAAAGCGGGCACCTAGAGCTTGGTTACAAGTCTCAATAAGACTCTACTTCATTTTGGCTTCATAAGAACCAAATGTGACTCCTCACTCTTCACAAAATTCTCTTCCTCATCCATTATGTACGTGCTAGTTTATGTGGATGATATATGGATAGTAGGTAGCAATCCATAGGATATGTCATCTCTAATTGCCAGTCTTCATCAAGTCTTTGCTCTCAAGGATTTGAAAGAGATGAAATTTTTTCTTGGGTATTGAGGCAAAATAAATTGGATTTGGTGAACTTTTGCTTACTCAATATATCAAGGACCTACTCAAAAAGGTTGGTATGGAGTCCGCTAAACCCATGCCAACTCTTGTGGTTAGAACCAAAAACTCCAAGCTCATGCGGTTGTACTCATTTCTCAGATCCCTCTCTTTTTATTGAGCATAAAGGTAGAATTTTGGAGCTCTTACTGCAATATTGGCTGAACTCTCATGGTTCAAGTCTCTACCCACAGAACTTCACATTCCTCTGCCCTATTCAACCTACAATCTATTGTGATCATCTCAAAGTTCTGTTGCCGGTTACAAATCCTGTCGTGCATAGTCGCGCAAAACATTTTGAATTGGATCTATATACTTTGTTTGAGATTGGGTTGTCACAAAACAAGTTTTTGTTAATCATATTCCTTCAACTGAGCAGGTAGCATACGTCTTTACTAAGGTCATCTCTCCTTCTCAGTTTCTCAAATTCATACCTAAACTCGGAGGTGAAACTCAGAGTTTCGGATGCTTCACCTCCGAGTTTGAGGGGAGATGAAAGTGATGTGATCAAAAGCTAGTTGTTGAGCTGAGAATTGTTATTCAGCTGTTGGGAGTTAGTTAATTAGTTTCCATTCAACTAGCATAATCATCATGCGTATCTCATTGCATCAACGCTATATAAGGACTTGTAAAGTATCAAAAACTCAATCAATCAATATTCTCAGATTCACACTTCATCAAACACTTCTCTCGAAAGATCTCGAGCTCTTATCTCTCTTCCTTCCGAGGTCTCTGACATGATCCCTTTATTTGAACAAGAAAAAATAGAAAGAAAAAAAATAAAAGGGAAGAAAATATATAGAAAAGAAAATAAAGAAAACATTTAATTAATTTTCTTATTGCTTAGATAAAGAGAAAATGGGAAGAAATAAAATAGGAAATGTTTCCTTCTATTGTCTCTTTTCTAGTTTTTCTCCAAAAGTGGAGAGAATATTTTGGTGGACCTTGCACTATTTTTTTTTTCTTTCCTCCATTCTTTCTCTCCTCAACCTAGTAGGAGAAAACATCAAAATCTACTTATTTTCTTTTTTTCCCATTTTTTCTTCTATCAAACGAAGGGATAAGAGTGTTCATTAGATTGGATCAACTCACGAACCCATGGTTTCAACCCAAACCAAACCCATAAAAAATGGGTTGGATTTGGTCGATGAGTCAAGTTGAAAATTCTCTAACTCATGATGTATAGGTTGAGTTAAGAGTTTGAAAATTTTTTATTCACATGACCTAACTCAATTCATCTTTTTTTAAAGTGATTTTTTTTATTAATCTCAAATTTGTGAAAACCATGTGCAATATAACAGACTTTTCTTCTTGGGCTTGAAATATTATTTTTAGGACTTATGTATTCTTTCTTGAAAATTATCAAATTTATATATGCTTTCTTGAAAATTTTTAGGACTTGTGGATGTTTTTCTAAATTTATACATATTGAGACTTACACTTGTCATGTTTGTTAGAATATTTGATATATATATATATATATATATATATATATATATATATATATATATATATATATATATATATATATAGAGAGAGAGAGAGAGAGAGAGAGAGAGAGAGAGAGAGAGTAAAACCTCAAATTGGTCCTTGAAAAAGTTGTGATATCAATATGATTTAAAAAGATTGAAATGAGTTTTAATTTTTTGATGATAAATCAATGTCACAAATATTTTAAGTACCAAATTAATATCCCATAACTTTTTCAAAAATCAATTTGGAGTTTTGTTCTTTAGATTTATTGTATTTAGTTATATATTTTAATAGGTAAAACTTAAAAAATATATATATATAAATTTGACCCATAGATTTAACCCAACCTAACTTACTCATCAATGGATTAGATAGGATAAAGTTGAAAGAAAAATTTTGTTCAACCCAGCCCGCTATTTAAATGAGTGGATTAGATCAAAATTACTCTCTGAAACCACTCATCCCAACCTACGGATACACCTTGGGATACCTTTCGTATATGTCATATAAGAAGGTCTTAATGTGTCCCCCAAAAAAAAACAAAAAACACCCACCTAGTTGTCTAGCAAACTGGAAAGCTTGGGGATCGTTCACATCTCTGTCAAGGACAAACGCCATTAGCAGTGTGAAAGCGCACATATTTAGAAGATTCTTCTTAATTTTTGTTTTCATTAAACTAATATGCAATTATGTAGTTATATACGGTTGTAGCAGTTGTTCCCGTAACATTATTCTATAGATTCCAAATAAAATTCAACGTTGTCCAGATAATATAAACCCACAATTTGGTGCAGTCGCTGAAAATGATATGTATCTAGACAAGTGTTTCCCACTTCAAACAAATGTGCTTTCTCAGATGGCATATGATAAAGCATATATTTAAGTGGTATGATAGCTGTAAATCAAAATTTAACATGAAACATAATATCTTACGTATAAATATATAATTTTTATTTCTCATATATATCTTTTCATCTAAAACAATCTTATTTGAATATTTGAGATTGTATAGGGGCTATGACTCTATAAATACTAGTCACTCCGATCCATACCCAGAGTTCAAACCCGAGATTACTAGTTAAGAAAAAGAATAAAGGAGTATTTATCACTCTAACTGATCATATGTTAATAATATATAATATATTTATCTCATCTCAATATATATATATATATATATATATATATATATATATATATATATATATATATATATTAAGAGTGTCTAATAGTAAAGAATTTGAGTAATATGCATGAAATCAGGAGTTCAATTTTTATTACCGTTGATATACCAAAAAAAATATACACATATTTTCATATTCATCTATATTTATATTAATACATGGTGTCTATACTATATTTATACCATAACATGTGGGTTAAAGAAACATTTTCCTTATATTTGAAGCACGATTAATATGTTTGGATTTGTCAGGCTTTTTTCTATAGCCATTTGCGTGTGGCCAGACAAGTGCATGTTATAAATTGGTATGTACTAACTACCATCTATTTTGATTTTTTGTCTTTTTCTTCTCTTTTGGTTTTGTTTACTGTTCGTTTTGAATGCCACCTAATTAACATGGGACTGATATGAAATTTGGAGTTGCATTATAAGAAAAAGCTTTGATTAGCGATATGGAATTGGTTAAAGTGATAGGTGCCTTAACTTCTTAATCAAAGATCTTCGCTTTATATTTTGGAAATAGAAAAAATCTTTGTTGAAAAATTCTTACTCTTTCTAGGAACTTTTATTGGATCGGATTGGATTAATCGAATTTTTGATACTAAACCCAAATACCAATGGATGCATTGAGGAACAAGCTTTGATTCCAAGTTTGGCACATATCAAATGTTTTATCATTTGGACAAATCAGGAAAGAAGATAAGCTAAGAAAGTCAAGCAACATCAGCAACGGATCTGATTGGTACTGGCAAGATAAGATTCTTTCTTGTGATTTCTCATGCTCGACTGGTAATCAATTGTTGTTGTTTAGCTATGGTGAAATGAATCGGATGCATAACTTCAATGTTACATATTTCTTTTCGGAAAGTTGTTATTAAATAAAGAATAAATCTCTTTCAAATCTATTAAAAATACAAGATTATTTTTTTATTGATTTACAGTATAAAATAATTTTATATTATTAATTAATAGAATTGTAACAAAGGAATAAATTATGATAAGTAATTATAATAGTGCTTTAGGGGACATATTTATGTTTCTAATAATCATCTATCATGATTTGTCACATTTTATAATTCTGTTTACTAATAGTATAAAATTATTTTACGTTGTCAATATATAAAAATTAATCTTTAATAATATAGGTATTATAAATGAAGTTCATATACAATAAATTTATCTCTAAAATGAGGAAATAAGAATATATTTATTTTTGGACAAATAAAATATATCATAAAATATTAATAATTTATTACGATTGTATAAATTTTTAGTGTTTGAATTTTTATTTTCTCATTATAAAAACAAACTTATTTAAATGATTTTTTATTATTAATTTCAATACTTTTTAAATTAAGAAATACTAACTTGACTTTATTGACTATTATTTGATGATTACATTGATAATTTTTTTTAATCATTTAAATATCAAAATGATATTAATTTTGGTTGCAACTAAATTATTCATAAAAAAATTAAGTTAATGTCAATTTTTCCAAAAGACTAAAGTACTAGTATTTATATCTTTATAGACAATGACAAAACTTAGCAGAATTTAGAATGTTGGTATTTTTTTTTAAAGCCTTTGGATCTAGATTTGATTTTGATTATAGTGTGTCAACCAATAAGAAGCTAAGAACAACATTAAGTGTAGAAATCACATGAGATTATTGAGGGAGAATGATCAATTCATAGCTTTTCATTTTTCATTCTTCAAATCTAAATAAAGCGAGAAGAGAGAGACAAGAGCAGAGAAAGCTAGAAGAGAACCTTCTTCTATTCCTGTTATAACTAAATGCGCATAGATAACAAGCGCCTATATATAAGGCTAGGAGAAGAGATCTCTCCATGTGTCAACAAAATGATGGCAAGCAACCCATTACAACAAGGTTCATACATAAAAAAAATGTAACAATATCTACCAATGAGCAGTACGTAAGCCCAATAACAACAATAATTACAACAATTTTGGGCTTAAATAATTGGTTTCAATAAATTTTGACATATAATTAACCTGGATCCATTATTAAACGCAATTTTGTTTATACAATTCCACAACATATTCTAATGGCCTCCCATTTTGATGGCATAAATCAAATCATTACGAAACAATACCTCAGATTAATTGATGATATGTGGTGACAATATGATGTCAAAATTAAGCTCATACTCTCAACCAAACGATCCAATATAAGATAACAAACACTCAACAATCTAGAAAACTATACTCAAGAAAGTACTGATGCCATACACATGAGATATTCATCTTGTGATGACCTAACAAACAGTGGTATATGATTAGATGGGAATGCACAACAAAATAATATGTCAAGATGTGACCAATTGCAATTCCCAGCAAAATGAGCATTCGGCCCATATACTATATGAGGTCTAATAAATCTCAACACAATATGAGACTGATCCAAAATATCTCCAAAATATGCCATATCAATATGAGTGCGCACAACAACAATAAGCATTCGCCCAAGATAGTCTATAATAATTATCTCCTCTCTGTCATCACAAACTCAAATAGCAACAAATTATAAAGGACATAACAAAATTAGTATACTGGTGGAAGCATTTTAGACTTACTATTATTAAGGACATAACAAAATATAAAGTCTTTAGCTCCCAGTGTAGCAATAGTTTCTATATAAATAGGAGTAACATTATATCCTAAGTGACTCAAAATGTCCTCAATAAAGGTCTCAAGTAATAAAGTGATGATAGACTAATGGGAAAAGATAAAACTATACACCAAAATATTATAACATAAGCACAAATTAATTAGTTTTCTTATGTTCAATTAATTAGGCAATTAATTGAACTAGAGACCTTGCATCATTGCAATCTCATGGAAGAGTCCCGGATCACAATACATAAGTCTTTTCCACTTGATAGAGAAAAAAATATCAATAATATTAAAATTATATAATAATATATAAGTATATTTAAATTATTTTTTTCTATCATACAATAATTATGTCAAATAATATTACACCGAGGGGTATATCCATTATATACATAACTCAATAATGATTGCAATCTATAAAATAATTTTATTTAGCATAAATAAGTTTCACCATAAATGAAAACAAAATTCAAAAAAATTACATTGCTACAAAGTGCCGAATTAACAAAGGGAGTTCTCTCATGCAATTGTAGTACTCTTTGGTGGTCTCAAAATCATAACACATGAGTAAACTCCTATAAATATTAAAATCATATTCCTAAAGTTAATACCGAGATGATACTAAAAATCTTAAGATAAAATTTTCAAATCATCAAGAATCACGTCAATAAAGACAAATCGAAGGGTAAGTTTATTATTAATATAACTCTCAATGCAACACTAGTAAAAATATTAAATGTCCACAAAGGATAAAGATAGAACAGCTAAAATAAGAGAATAACTAAAATTTTGAGTTTCTCAAATAAATGCCCACAACATCAAGAGCAACTAATTGAATTTTCACAAAAGGAATAAAAAAAGAAATAAAATAAATAACAAACTGTCAGCAAAACTTCTCTCAAACAATAAATGGCACATGGCTATGAAACAACAGAGAGCGATTTTCAAAACTTGAATCATTTCTCTCATTTTATAATGGTACATTATGTCACCTGAATAACCTTCTTTTTATAACAAGTGGGATTTTAGCCAAAAAATCATAACACTTTGACTATCACAAAATTTGTGTTTGAGCAGCGAACACTCCTAAGACTTGGTATTTTCAAAACCACGATATGCTCTAATATTTAAACATGTATTTAACTTGGATTTTAAAATTAAATTTAATTATAATTTACATAAATCCACAAAATTATCAAACACTCTCCCACTTATACTATATAAATCAGATTGCCAAAATTTGTAAAAAAATATTATTCCACATAGCATGGGAGTGTGCAACAAATTCATGTTCTAAAATTTCAAAAAATAATTCTCAGAATAATATTTTATTCACAAAAATAGCATTTATCACAATCGGTCCCGCAAAGGCAAACTGACAATGATGAAAAATGCCCACATTATTATTAAAAAAATCTCAAAAAACAGCTCTCAGATTAACATTGCACAAAATCCCTCATGATTACAAACTTACAATGTTTCATAATTAACATACACAAGAGAGGTACCAAAATTATTTCAATAATCAAAACACATCAACTTTGAATGTACAGAAATTATAACATGCCTAGATATGTAGTCCACAAAATTTTCTAGAACAAAATTCAAAGAGTAGCACATACTTTTAATCAATTTAAGTTCTAAAAAATTCAAAATAATTATTTTTGTTGCCCAAAAAAAATTAAATAAAATTAACCAAAATTTTAAATTTAATTAGAAATTAAATCCAGAAAAAAATGGTGAATATTTTGGGCCCAAGATGGGCCTTCATGTGCTACCACACGCAACCTTATGACCCAAGAGGGTATTCTCCTACCTCAAAGTAGGTCAGCCTATGTTCTTGGTGGGTTTCGCCATGGGAGAGCAACTGGAGCTCGGATTGTCGCGTTTTCTTTGCAAATATTTGCCTAGAATCAGAAGGGAACTTCACGTCAATAAAACCCACCAAGAAACTCACAAATTCATGTGATTTTTTTTTTTGGCCCTAGAACAGGTGATGAATAATCGCGGTTTGCAGTGTAAGTTTGTTGTATTTTCTCCTGATTACTCCACCAAATTGCATGATATTAGGCTCTAGAGACTTGAAATTTCATGCTCTATTAAAAGCCCTAAGGAAATTTGCTGTGATTTGGCCAAGATATGATTTGGGGTTTTAAGTGGGCGAGTTAAGGTTTATACAATTTTTCCTCAATTTCTCTCTCAATACTCAACGAAAATTCATGATTTATAGCTCATTAGATTCAAAATGAAGGTCTTTACAAAACCCCAAAAGAGATTTGATGCAATTTGGCCAAGAAATTCTTCTAGGGTTTTTTATCATAAAGGGCAAGAAAGTTAGGGTTCTCCTCGATTTTCCTTTAATTCCTCACTATATTATTTAATCGATCTAAAATCAAAATCCCAAATTGACCCCTATAGGGTTCATGATGCATGTGGCATTTTAATATTTCAACCACCCAATCTTGCAACAAAACAAAACTTATAGCCATAATTAGAGATCAAACAAAGGCTCTAATATTAGTTGTTGGTATTTTTTTAACCCTTTGAATCTAGATTTGATTCTGATTATAGCATATAAATCAATAAGAAACTATGAACAAGATTAGGTGTAGAAATCACATGAGATTATTGAGGAAGAATGATCAATTCATAGCTCTTCATTCTTCATTTTTCACATCTGAGTAAAGAGAGAAGAGAAAGACAAGAGTAGAGAAAGCTAGGAGAGAACCTTCTCCTATCCTCTTTATAGCTGAATTCGCATACCATCTCAATAGGGCAATAGACACCTATATATAAAGCTAGAAGAAGGGACATCTTCCTCAGTCAACAAAATAATGGGTCAAATCATCTATTACAACAAGATCTATATACAAAAAAATATAACAATACCTACCAATGAGTAGTGCATAGGCACAATGGACCCAATAAGTCCAATAATAACAATAATTAAAATAATTTTGCGTGTAAACAATTGACCTTAATCAATTTTAACATTTAATTAATCCAGATTCAAAATTAAATGTGATTTTAATTTATGCAAGTCTACAAAATATTCCAACATTGAGGGTGTTGAGCATGTATCGGGCTTTGTTCAGAAAAATAGATGTATTTATTGTTTTATTATCATATACGACTAATTAAGATAAGCGAATAATTAAAGCATTAACTTTAATCGAAACATGTTTTATAAAATGGAATAGCAAAATGGTGTCGATTATAGTGTGAGTTAATGTAAAGATTTATGATGGGAGTTACTCATAAATCGAGAGAAGTTTTAATTAATGAAATCGAGAGACAATGAACGAAGAGCAACTTATTTGTATTCAGGGTTTAGGTTTAGCCAACAAAAATTTTGCTGTTGGCTTAAAAGAGGATTGTATGGGCATGACTTAAAACAAGAGTTGAAGAAAACAAGGCAGGACGATGGACAAATAAGGAATTGTATGTGTGACGTTCTTACTCTTAAGGACTCTAATATTACGTCGCAATGCTACGGCCTGGGAGATATGCTTTCATAAATAAGATAAGGAAAAAGAATAATTGTTTTCCTTGGGGTAAAGCATTTATTATATTAATGCTCTTTTATTTAGTAAATCACACTTATTTTCCTTAGTTTATTGTTTTTAAGGAGATTTTGTGTAGGATTTTAATATTTTTTTTTTAAAAATCATCAATATTTAGAATTTACTATATTTCAATTAATATAGTTTGAATTGAGTTAATCCACTATAAAACTTCGAAGTGTTCAGTATATCAAAGCAATAAAATTCATTTGAATTAATTTGGGTAATCCATTCATTTTCAAGGTCAAATTAAATCAATTACTATTTATTCAATTTTCAACTTTATAATTTTGTAATCCAAAATCGAATATCCAATCTAATCATCTGATTAACCTTTTTTTTTTTGGTAAAATCAACTATTTTTTTAATTAACTCTAAACTTTTAAAATTTTAAACTTTTAGTAATAATTTTTTTTCATCTTCTTTGTATGCATTTGTTTAAAATATTTATTTATTTACAACATTACTAAGTATCTTGTAACCAAAAGGTATAGTATTATTAATTGATACAAGGATAGAAACTTAAAAATACAAATATTTAATCCAATGACCCGAACTAGATCGATTTTAGATTTGTTTAAAATAATATTAAATATTAAATAAAATCAATTCAATTCAATTTTATTAGTTCAATTTAAAAAAAAAAAAAACTCAAATCAAACTAATCCAGTTACACCATCAATAAGAATAAAGCTCTTTCCTTTTCTGTTCTACTATAAAGCTCTTTCTTTGCAATATTGCTTAAAAGATTAAGTATCGAACTATATAAATTAAGTAAGTATTGGTAAATCGTACGGATGATGCGAATAATTTTTAAATAAAAAAGTATGAGAGTACAATATCATGCCATAAAGTAAGAAATGTTAGTTTAATTTCAAAAAGAAAAAGAAAAAAGAAAAAAGAAATGAACACATAATAACAGTTAACTCAAAAACAATCACGTAACTATCCAATAGATAAGTACAAGATCATCCCTTTCATCTCGAACATTCCACATCGACGTTATCGCCATATCTTTGAGGTGTCTATCTTGGCTGGCTGTTTTGGCCTTTGGAAAAATGCTGTCTTCAGAGTCTAAATTATAACAAATACACATTAACACATTCAAACGTGCATGATGATGAGAATTTGGTTGTGGAATCCTACTCCACAAACAAACACAAAGGTTCCATCAGAGTAAAAGCCTACGATGATGACAGCCATTTTGTTTGTATCTTTATCTCTCCAAGCAAAGTCTATGAATTGATCATGATGTTGATGCATTATAGTTTTAATATTCATTTTAATCATGCTCACTACTAACGATGGCCACAAACAACTGTTGTCAATTGTTTATAGTGGAAATGAATCATCGGTTATGGGTATGAGTATGACCATTAGTCCATTATTTTAGCAGCAAAAACTAAACACGATTTGTGCACTCTGTATGACCCACATCCACGTATAGAAATTTTTAAGCAGGCACTAAATAGGGTAATATGAGAAATAAGTAGGAAGTACTAGCAGATCATTTGTTAAACACTTTATTCATTCATAAATGTTTCTTATTAGTAAGGTCTCAAATTCAAGTTTTATGAGTGAAAGAATTAGCGTTGTAGAGCTTTACCCCTCGATTGACCAATTTGGCTCGAGTCAGATTAACAAAAATATAATAGGCTTCAGATACTAGTAATTTAAATCCCAAAAATAAAATATTGAATAAAATATTTATAACTTATCATGCGTAACCAAAAATTATTTCATCCACATATTAATATCGACCAAGAAATAACTCATACAAAAACACCATTTGCTATCAATTTATCTAAACCAAACTTGGAGTTAGGTACATTACTGGTTGATTCTTGCAATATAAGGTGTATTTATTTCAGTTTTTTTAAAAAATAATTTTAAAACTTAAATTTATATATAGTTAAAAAATCTAAAAACTGATATTTTTTTTTTTAGAAGTTATTCTTTTCAATTTTTTCAAAAAAATTGAAAACATATTATTTTAAAATTTTCATTTATTTTAAAAATTATCCAAATATACAAAAATTTGATTTTTTTTTATTAAAAAAGTGATTTGTTGCCAAAAAAATCCGAAAGAAATACATGCATAATGTGATTTGGCCAAATTATAGGGTGTTTGCTTTGGTGCAATCACCAAACATAATCCAAAGAGTAGATTCTTTGTCCATATATTATCTAGAATTTCTCCAATACTGGACATCTATTCATACAGTAGGGATGACAATGGAAAATGGCATTTAGAGATATTTGTGGGAGTTCTCACATTTGGACACCATTTTTGGGAAACTTTTGCCAATGAAGACAGGGAGAGCCTCCCTACGACCAATTCAAGGATTGGAATGGTGACTATACCCCCCATCCCATAGAGATGCTTGTCTTGAGCTTGATGACATATTTACCCCTTATATAATAGTGTATAATAGGTGTATTGTAAATTATCTTAGTAATTTCAAATATATGTAATTTTATCTTTAATTTTGGCATAATAATGTCATTTTTACAATTTTTTATTTTTTAAATATTTTTAGGGTCCCCATGGATCCACATAGGGTAGGGGGCTGGGATCAAGGATAGGAGAAATTTTCTCCCACCACAGAGATCGCAAACGAGATGGGGAGCAAGTCAAAATCTCAAGACAGGAGAGTACTCCGTGCCTTTGCCTTGACTGATTATCATCCCTAAAGTACACGTTATTAAGTTAGAGACATTTGTTTAACTTTAAATTTTGAATAAGAAAAAAGAGAAGTATTCTCTTTATTTTACTTACACATTTAAATAAGGAGAAATAACTTAGTACTAGTCATTCTCATTTTGTTTTATTCCCTTCTTCTTTATTTCAAACTTAATATGAATTAGAAAACATATATAATTTAATAATTCAGAGATATTAATAAGGAGAGTTTTCCACGTGTCACTTATGGAAATCTTAGCCATCTATTTATTTTTTATCCCACTTTCTTGAAATTTTCACTATATTTACTACCTCCACTACTTCCACTAACACTTTTTCCAATCAAAATTAAAATGTAATTACTTTCATTAACACATTTGTTTTATTTTAATTTAAGAGTTTAAATATAATTGCACTTTAGTTTTTTTAAACATAGTATAACTTAATTTTTTTAGATAAATAAGTTTAATTTTTCAAAAAAAGTTTATGAATTATTTTATTCTTACTTAAATAATTACAAGCATATATCTTTATCAAGTAAATTACACTTTCAATAATAAGTTGTGAAATATAATGTTTATTAGAAATTATTTTCTTCGAAGTCACTTTACTATAAAGCAAAATGAGAATGATGAGAAAAAAACTAATTAATTGTTGTTGTTGTTTAATACTCACTTAAAAATTAAATACAAATATTTTATAAAAACAAATTATAATTTTAATAATAAGTAACAAAAGAAACAGAAGGGAAAGGAAAAAAAATTTTAGTTGTTTAATTCTTATTTAAAAACACATATCTTTATAAAAAATAATACTTTTAATAATGAGTTATTATATGAAATAAATTTTTACAAATATTATTTAAAATAATTTATTCAATACAAATCTCATAATTATACTTTCTTATTTATATAATTATTTCATTTTGCAAAATTTTAATTTTATAATATTTTAACTTAACTTATATAATATTTTTGCAATTCAAGTTTTATAATTTTTTTATTAAACCTATACAATAAAATAAAATTCCAACAATACATTATTACATTAAATTATACTCTATATATATTTCACATAACTTACACTAGTGTATAATATATTTGTTGAACTAATTGTTTAATCTAGTTATTAGGTGCTCTCAATTTTGTTGCTTTGGAGCATAACGAAACTATAGTTTGGAAAAAGGCGTAATCTCAGCTTAAAGTTAAAAGTTGAATTGAAGTCTGATAGATACTCTGCTTTAGTTTCATTTTATTTATCAGTCAATCTAAAAAATTTGAGTTTTACTTTTAATTTTTGGCATACTTTACTTTTTTGTGAAAAAAAATGCTAATTTTCTTGATTCAATGTATACAACTCTATTTTTTTTCCTTCATCTAATATTTGATGGTTATTGAAGTATTATTTTTAGGAATCATTCTTTGTTTTCTTTAACAATGATGAGAAGCGATTCATATAAGAAGAACATGCATAATATATTAAATGATTGGTTTATAAGTGGCGAAACCAAGAAGTATGGTATTGAAAAAAAAGAAAAGAAAAGATGGCTGATTCTTAATTGGCAGCATGGTGAAGTGTTATAATCTGCATCAAATACTAGAAAGTCAATTCAAGGGTGGGTTTGATAATCAGTATTTGACATGGTGGCTCTAGGTTGAATCCAATGATAAATTGGGGAGCTTCACAATAAGGGGGATGTTAACTCAAGGAAATAAATCTATATTGTATTGTTTGCTAGAGCATATAATGTGTAGCTCCTAACTTGAAGCAGATTTTATGGCTTCGTTGGGGTCTTCGACCTAACCCACATTTGGCCTAATTTAGCCTAACTATTTTAATAAACAAGTAAGCCTGAACTTTTCAAAAAGTCTAGCAATATATACTTATAATATGCATTGCTTAGTGTTTTTTTATATATTGCTTTTGTATTCTCAAACTTGAGTTTTTTTATTGTTATTATTAACAATTATATATATATATATATATATATATATATATATATATATATTATAAATTATTTTTCTTTAATAAGAATATATATTTTAATATTTTAAATGTTTTAAAATTGTTTTTTAATGATTATGAAAACCTACAAAATTTCTATGACTATTATTTTTAATTTTACTATAATTTTTTAGTTTTATTTGCTTACAGGTTTTTGCGAGGACTTGCACAAATTAGAAAATGGAGAAAAAGTATTAATGCATATTTTATAGTTATTATTTTAATCATTCTTATATTTATGATTTAAGTTAAATTATTAGTACATATTCTAATTTTTTTTCAGAGTCTAATATTTTTTTTTTTTCATATTTATATAGGATTGTGAGATAGATTGTTAATATGCTTCTTTTATGTATTAATATTCTATCAAATTTTATTTGGTTATTTTTTGCAACACAGCTACAATTGGTATATCTATTATTTTTCCATGTTAATTTATGGAAAATATTATACATCAATCTATGACTATATTTTATTATTATATATAAAATTTGATTATATACAAATTTTTAATTATTCTTAAATTAATTTTGATTAGGATAATTTTCTTTATACTTAATATTTCTTAATTATAATGTCAAGAAAAAATGCATTATCTCCTGCCCTGCACAACTTCAAAATACTAGTTTATGAAATAAAGAAGAATTAAAGTAGTGATTGAAATGAAAAAAAAAAAACTAAAAATTGATTTGATTTGTAGATCAATTCTTGTGTTTAAATGTTTTAAAAATAAAAAATAATTTCATTTGTCAAATCTCAGAAAATTTGATTTTTTGCTTTATTTTTTAAATCCTATCAATATTAATAGAAATTGATAGAAATTGATTTAATTTTAAAACTTTAATATAAATCAAATTAAATTAATTTTATTTTTAACTATTCAAAACATTATCTAATGTATTCTGAATATAAAAACTAAGTTCTAAATCAATTCAAATTTTATTTTATATAATTATTTCAAATATAAGATTTAATTTATAAATCAAATCAATTCAAATAAAATCAATTTTTATTTTTAATTATTTCAAACACTCCCTAAAAATAATTTGTTTAAAGGCAAAGTTAAAATATTTTTATTTAAGAAAAACACATATAAAATTATTTTTTTAAAAAATTAAAAAATTACCTTAAAGTTAGAAATGATAAAATAGATCAATTTTTTTCCCTACTTATCATAATTTAACCAAAAACAAAAGCAACACAAGTTGATTCTTTTTTGTTTATCACATGCAGATTTATCTTGCTTCTTGATCGACTTCAGCCAAGCCTTCAATCCCAAATTCAGCGTGTTTAAAAAAATTATAAAATTAAAATTATTTTAAAAAAATTATAAAATTAAAATTATTTTAATAGTTACTTATTTGTGTAATCCCTTTTTATATAATTGATTGTATAATAATTAATTTATATTTAGATACTTAAATTAAAAAATAATTTTAAAATAATCTATTTTCTTAGATTATATAGTAAAATTACCAAAATAAGTATGAAATTATTACTTATATTATATAATATTTAATACTTAAGATTAATTTAATAAAAATATAATAATTTTAAAATAATTAACTCCTATTTATAATAAAAATTTGAAAAAATTACTTACACTATATATTATTTTTAACTTAAAATTAATAATTTCTGATTATATTTTATTTCTATATTTTTATCGAACAAGTTTGATTTTCTCTAAACAGTTTTTCTCCTAGGAGCTTCCGAAACATGCTATCATCAGTGGATCCAAATCCTCATTGGTGTATTCCCAAACCCGTAATTTTGTGCCATCTCTAAGGGCCATTCCCAACTCTTCGCCCAATTCTGCCACGTCATCATCACCTTCGCGATTTCCCTCCTATATAATTGCTCTTCACCATTCGTCGCTCGTGCTTCGTCATTCTCTCTCTCTCTCTCTCTCTCTCTCTCTCTCTCCCTTCTCAGCACGGGGTCGGGTCGGGTCGGGTCGGGTCCTACATTATTGGAGCACTTCGCCGGAAAATTCTCCACCGACGGCGACGAAAATGGCGATGTTCCTGGCGAGGAGGCTCTTGTCGCGACGATCGCTGCAGCTGCTTCGCTGGCAGAGCAGCTTCCCTCAGGCTGCGGCGTCGGCTGGCAAAGACGACGTCGCATCCGCCGTGTCGGAGCTGCCGCCGTTCGATTACACTCCGCCGCCGTACTCCGGTCCTTCCGCCGGTGAGATCATGGCGAAGCGCAGGGAGTACCTGAGCCCTTCCCTTTTCCACTTCTACAACAATCCCGTGAGTCCACGATGCACCTGATATTATCAAATATTAAAGAAACATTATTGGTTGTTATTTTAACTGTTTCTCGACATTATTCTCTTTTATTTCGTTATAATATAATAATTTCAAAGAATAAATTTTATTTAGATTTAATTCATATACTAAATCAATGTAAAAAAATTTGTTACAGTTTAATAATATATTATATTAATAAAAATATTTATCTTAATCATATATTCCATATAAATATAAAATTTTAATTAAATAATAATATAAAATTTAATATACTAAAATTAAATTTATTTTATTTTTCTTATTTATCATTTGAAAATAATTATTTTTCCATAACATTTTATCAACTAAAATAAAAACAATAAGGAAGTTACTAAAGTTCTTAAGAGGTAGAATACTTGTGTGTGGTGGTTGGTTGCAGCTGAACGTGGTGGAAGGGAAGAAGCAGTACTTGTTCGACGAGAAGGGGAAGAGGTACTTGGACGCGTTCGGAGGGATTGCTACGGTGTGCTGCGGGCACTGCCACCCCGATGTGGTCGAGGCCATCGTCAACCAAACCAAACGGTTGCAGCACTCCACGGTGCTGTACCTGAACCACGCCATCGCCGATTTCGCTGAGGCTCTCGCTTCCAAGCTTCCCGGTAATCTTAAGGTGTGTCGTGCCAGCTGTCATGTGTGCCTCTTATCTCCCACTCCCATCTAAAGATAAACAACTCACGATAAAACTGAATTATGCTTACGTTATTCATGGTATGTTCATTTATTTTTTACTTTCACTTTATTTATTATTATGAATTTAAATACTTTTTATATTATTATTTAATTATATATTATTATATTAATAAAAATATATAACTCTTATCATTATTATCTTAAAAATCATATATAATAAATAAATAACTGTATAAGATAGTAATTTTTATACACCAATAATATTAACACTGCAATCAAGTAAATTTCAAAAAAATTATTATAGTTATATAAATTTGAGATAATATGCTATTTTTTTAATTTTTATTGAATAATAATATAAAATTATATTATATTATCATATCATAAAAATTATTTTAAAGTTTTGTAACAACCATATATTAATATTGATTTAATTATAAAGTATATGTAATTATAAAATGTGAAATTTATGTACGTGTAAAGATTTTTTTTTTCCTCCCATACGCTTTTTACGTGTCTTCTTTTTGTTAGTGTAATAATAAGTGTTCTTTTGTTTGTTTTTTGGTTTATAAATGGGATGCAATAAGTGTTCTTTACTCGAGCATCAAGATCATACTGCATAATAGAAAAATATATTTGGATGGACATGTATAATACGTGGCGTTACTGTTGTCGTATCCTTGGATCTGTGGAATTAAATAACAATGTCTATATCTATATTTTATATGGAAAGAGGGCGAGAATATAGAAAATGGAAGATAAGTTCCCTCTATAAATAAAAAGGTAGGAAAAAAAAATCAAAGTTTACTAATTTGTCACTTGTGTCATTTACCTAATTGGTCAGTAATTATATATTTTCATATTATAATTCTACTTTACATCCAAGCATATGTAAATTAATTTTATTTGTAAAAATATATTTAGTATAATATATATTTAAATATATTTATATTGTGTAAAATTTATTTATTATACTCTTTTAATGTGTTAATTTATGTCATGTGTACCATGGTTCATGAGTTATTTCCATCATAACTTAAATATTAAATATATTTTACAAATGAAAATATTTAAGTATATTTTAGACTAAAATGTCAGTGTTCTCTTTATTTCGGTGACGTTGATAGACTTTTGGATTATAATTGACAAAAAAATTGCTTTCTTTGCGCACTTATATGTATGTTATCATGGTTAATGGGATTGGGATGCCATTCGTCGCTTGGGTGGTATCCATGCTAGCACATGGTTTCACACCAAACAAATAATGTGCATGTCATTGTCAAGC
Source organism: Pterocarpus santalinus (assembly GCA_031439595.1). Lineage (NCBI taxonomy): Eukaryota > Viridiplantae > Streptophyta > Magnoliopsida > Fabales > Fabaceae > Pterocarpus > Pterocarpus santalinus. The sequence goes on from CM062523.1 coordinate 9,249,298, forward strand.
GTAAAATGTTTCACTTTTATCAAAATAAAAAAAGATGAATATATTGTATACCAGAACTATACAGTATATTATTAAATTTCGGGTTCGGCTAACAATTAATGGAGATTAGCAAGAGATAGACTACCGCATTCATATTTTGTTTTGTTTCAAAGAGTAGTGCACTCTTATATGTCCTAATGTTTACTTTTGTTGATTTTTATAAGGCTCAACTGCAAAGATTTTTTTTTAATATTTAAAAGCCAAGCATGAATAATTTACTTTTTCTTTTTAATGTAAGCGGGAATAATTTACTTTTGATTAGATGGAGGTAGTAAATTAACTAAGATGCACATAACTCTGCACCCAAAAAAAAAAAAAAAAAAAGATGAATGCACATAAGTTGTTTTGGGCATATGCCTAAATTTGTTAATGAGATATGTGCCATAGTGAGTAAATGGTAGTTTGGGTGACTTATTATATTTGGTGAACCATATATCTCTAGAGTTAATTGGAACATCACAATTGAAATTACTAGCATAATCATATACAAGATAATGTTTCAAGATTAGATATTTCTTAAGTAACCTTTCATTTGATAAGGAGTGATAGGTGCCTCATGAACATGCATGCACCAACTAAAGATATTTATTTTATGTGTATCCTTTAAATTTGAAAAGAACAAATCCTTTGTCTGTGTTTGTTATTCGTAGGTGGTGTTTTTCACAAACTCTGGAACTGAAGCAAACGAATTGGCGTTAATGATAGCAAGGTTGTACACCGGCTGCCATGACATAATATCTCTAAGGAATGCTTACCATGGGAATGCAGCTGGGACGATGGGCGCCACAGCACAAAGCATATGGAAATTTAATGTAGTTCAGGTATAAATTAATATTATTTTAATTTTTACATATGACAATTAGTCTAATATTTACATAAAATCCTGTTCAAAAACTCAAAAATCATTCACATCTTGATTTTATTTTATTTTTGGTGTAAATAAATTAAAATTAAATCAGGGCCTCAAGTTCACTTAGTTGATAACCAAATTGACTGGATTGTCATCTCAGCTTTCCATGTGTGATTGTGTGTGATGACCACATCAACGGATATTGGCCTAAGTTGGATTGGTCACAGGCTGCCATCAACCAATAAAAGAAACTAAATAATTAAAATGGACTTTACTACGGAAACTAAAGTTGGAAATTAAATGACGTTCCAGATAAGTGCCGTGTGCTTTGAGAAGTGAAAATGTGGCCCACACCTGAAGCAAATAATATCACAACTTCATGATGTCTGATTTTGCCTGTTTCAATTTGGAGTAAACAACAACATAATGTGACATCATGGCCCATAAATTGTCTATTTCTCTCGGAAAGTATTTTATTTAAGGGAAATGATTTATTCTTCCAACAAATTCTCTTCAATATTTTTTTAATTATTAAATAAAGAAAGAATTTATTATTTTTTAAAATTTTAAGTCATTGATTGTATTTATTTTTTTAGTTCATTTAGTATTCAGCAGACCTTTAAAAAGATTTTGAGGAAACTATATCATTACTCTTTATTTAATTCCTTGTCATTTGTATTTTTTATTATAAATTAAATATTGAAATTAAACATCTAAAAATTAGCGGACATTAAGTTGATTTAGATATTAATTTAATTTTTAATTTTTCAAAATCAACACTAATTTAATTCTTCAATATACTTTTAAATGTTAATTTAATGCTTAAATTGATATTTATTTTATATCATAAAACACTAAATTAGCATTTAAAATTATTAAAACATTTAACTTGGTGCCATATTTAGATGATTAATTTAATATTTTTTATTTTGTATTACAAATATCTATTTAATTAATTAAGTGTTTGGTACTTAAGCTTTTATTTTAAATATTGTTCTTATGGTGATCATTTATTCAAAATGTTTTGTTAGAATTGAGTTTGGCTAGTTTAAGCAGTTTGACATTTATTCTTTTCAAGTAAGATCTTGTGTTTGAGATTTTGTAAATGGAAAAGATTAATATTAGAAGAGTTTTACTCTTATAATAGATTTACCTTCTTAGCAATAGATTATTAGAGCCCAACAAACTTCAAATATTAATAATTTAGATAGAAAAAAATATTTTGTTAGATGCTAATGTGTCCAAGTTTTTAAAAAAAAAAAAATACTATTTAAGATTATCATTTGTAATGAAAACGTAAAATGCAAGCACAATTAACTTTTATAAGCCAATATGTTTTATATCATTTTCGGCTTCGCTTTCTTTTTTGTATCACTTTGGCTATGTGTGTGAAGTTTCAAATGTAAAATAGCGTGAGCCTAATATGTAATTGTGCTGGTGCTGCCAACAGAGTGGTGTTCATCATGCGGTAAATCCAGACCCGTATAGAGGTATTTTTGGTTCTGATGGAGAGAAGTATGCAAGAGATGTCCAAGATATCATTAATTTCGGAACTTCTGGAAATGTTGCAGCCTTCATATCTGAAGCAATACAGGTATCTAGTTCTAGTCTGAAGCACATAAACAGAACCAACTTTCTTCTTTAATAAATAACGAGATATAATAAATTAACTTTTGATTAAAAAATTACAAAAAATCAATTAGGAAGAGTTAAGAGTCAGGGTAAAAGAAACTCTTAAAAGTTTATTATATGGTTTCTTTTTGTTTATGGCATGTAAATTGAAAACTTTTTCCTTTTATTTTCTTTATTTCCGAAACAATTCTTGTTGCATCCATCACTAAATGACTAAACAACCAGATTAAACCAGATATAATAAGTTAGAATTCGATTAAAATCATAAGTAAAAATCATATTGTAAGAGTTAACAATTAGATCATTACGTTAATAAGATAATAAAGTGAAGATATCTTTCAGTAGTTCATAAGAAAAAATGCGGCATCTGTACCAGCTTATTTAAAAGGATTTAAGTTGTCACTTGTTAGAATTAATTCTAACAGCAATGTATCAATAAACTATTGATTTTTTACTTTGTAAAACACAAAACTTTTATTGACTAATTTATGATGACAATTCATTTTGAGCAATGATGTAAAGAGACTCATCTTGATACTGCTCGTTTCTGATAGGGAGTTGGGGGTATCGTTGAATTGGCCCCTGGTTACTTGCCTGCTGCTTACAATATTGTTAAAAAAGCGGGAGGGCTTTGTATTGCCGATGAGGTTCAGGCGGGCTTTGCTCGCACTGGTAGCCATTTCTGGGGATTTGAGGCCCATGATGTTGTCCCTGACATAGTGACAATGGCCAAGGTAACTCTTCTATTGTTTCTGCATCCATATAATTTGCACCAAATAATGCTTACTTCATCTATTAATCAAACGAAAAGAACCTCAAACTTTGTCATCATGATTGCCTTGTGATAAATGTTGGGAGTGAATCCTCTCATGTGAAAAGTTTATATGACTTGGTCATAAATTGATTTTTATTATTGATTAAATTCTTTTGTGGGTCTTACTTAATCCAGCTTTCTTGATCAACGGTGAAAACCAACGCATGACCACATCATGCGAAATTTTCACATGAGAATATCTATTCTCATCCCCTCCAATTTGTTGGTGAATCTCATCTATTGGCTCCTTTGGCAGGGCATTGGAAATGGCATTCCCCTTGGTGCTGTTGTAACTACTCCAGAGATTGCAGAGGTCTTGACCCGCCGAAGTTACTTCAACACCTTTGGTGGGAACCCTGTTTGTACTGCTGCGGGATTGGCTGTTTTGAAAGTAATAGAAAAAGAGAAGCTTCAAGAAAATGCTTTTGTGGTCGGATCCTACTTGAAGGAGAGGCTCACTGCGCTCAAGGACAAATATGAATGTAATCTTTCGCCTCTTCTCATTCCTTTCCCATTGTAGTTATACACTTGTAGAGGAATTCCTTATAGAGACGGTCACTTAAAGCACAGGACCTTAACTGGGAAGCATTCATGTCACATAACAATCATGATTTATTTTTTTCTTCTACTAATTCCATAAACAAAACTTGGTTTATTGTGTAGTGATTGGAGACGTGAGAGGAAGAGGCCTGATGCTTGGAGTTGAACTTGTCACTGATCGTGAACTTAAAACTCCTGCAAAAGCTGAAACACTGCATGTAATGGACCGAATGAAAGGTAAAGTAAATGGAAAAGACTTCTCTGAACAAGCTTGTCCCTAGAGTGAAAAATTGAGGAGGTATCTATGCTTTGATTATTTAGTGAGTTATGAGTACAATGTACTTTATTGATCAAAGGGTAGATATCTCTTCACTATCACACTTTAGAGGATGCTTATACAAAGTCCATATCCCTCTTGATACGCGTTCTGGTTCAACGCACATCTTTTTGTTTGCTAAGTTACAAACCTGCTCTGCTGCTGTTACTGCAGAATTAGGAGTGCTAATTGGAAAGGGTGGTTACTATGGAAATGTCTTCAGAATTATTCCTCCCCTATGTTTCACCAAAGAAGATGCAGGTTAGATTCACCCTCATTTTTTCTCTTTGTTGACAGCATTTACTTGTGTGTTTAACTTACAGCTTGTGTATTTTGTTGGTTGCAGACTTCCTGGCAGACGCAATGGACCGGACCATGTCTAGAATGTAAAGCATAGCTGAGATCTTAGTGTCAATAAATGTCTACTTTATCAAGTGGAAATGCATTATATCATCTTCATAGCGAGTAAAGTCTATGAAATAATAGATGCAGGCTTATACCTAAAGTAAGCCTACTATGATCTTACAAAAACCATGAGCCAACAACTCGTTGTCTCTTGTTTGGTCGTTTATCCTTTTTCGCCTTATGTAATTGGTTGTTCCTTTAATTTCAGGTAACCCTGCAAACCCTGATCATTATATCTTTTCCCTTTTGTGGCAGCCATTTTCATCTGGGTTTATTTAATTATCAATAATCCCCTATGTTATGCCGAAACTGATCTTTTGTTCTGGTCATTGGAAGTTTATGTCTTTCAATTAACTCAGCACTTTCTTGTGAACTTTTTTCCACTTTGCTTTCTTTAGTCTGTAGGTTATCTTAAGCAGTATAATTTCACTTACTGTGAGAATCTTTCAACCAAAGATGGGTTTTTGGTTTCTGTGACATGTGAATGAAAATAATCTTCTAGTGAAACATGCATCTTAATAGATCTTCAGTTCTAGTTCAGTGCAAATGGTTATCAATATGTGTTCCGAACCTGTTTTATCTTAGTGAGAGTTTGTGCTCTAACCAAGATTAGAGATCTGGATTTGTAAGCTTTGGAGGAGTAATGTGAGCAAAATCGGATTAAAAGGAACTACCCGTCCTGTAACCTTGGAAGAAAACAAATGTTGTCACCACCCTCAGCCCTTTGGGGAATGAATGGATGCTGTCTCCGACTATAGGACGCCCTCCATATCAGAAAACAGGTTTTTGGAAACTGGTTTTTTTGGTGTTTTCTGGTGGGGGGGGGGGGGCTATGTTCCAGGCTAGAGAAGGTGAGGTTCAAGGGTGCTTCTTGGTCTTGGTCACTGGTCTGGTCTTGGGTATGTGAATCGTGATTCGTGTCCTAGGAAGGGACTTTTCTAGTGTTTTTTGTATTGTTTCCTTTCCTCTCCCTCACGTTACCGTTTCCTTACTGAGTCCTTGGGCATCAAGTTAGTCACATGGTCCAAGGTAGCAGCAAAGTAAAGTTTCTTGGTCAATGTGAAAGGGTCAACATGGATGGGACATTTCCTTGTCCTAAAGGACAAGTAAATCACTTTTTTAGTGCTGCCACTTATTAGATAATTTCATTTGGTTATGGCAGAAAGTGGATAGGGGAAATGAGCTATCACAAGTCTTTCCTTTTTAGTAAAAGTCTGATGCAGGTTTTTCTAGTTTATTGGGTTTGGAGGGTGGCGGGTCAAAGGGCGTCTTCATGGAGTGTCAGCTATCGTTACCTAAGGCTAAGGATAATCTCCCTTTTTCAGAGGTTTCACCTCGAAGGGCACTACAACATCCTAAAATTCTTCCAATCCACAGCACAAATAGTTCCTAAGGGGGAACATGGTTATAATCCTAGAGATTTACTAGTCAAGGCATCATTCCGTGCACTCCATATCTCTAGATAACCACATTTTCCCTTTTAATCCCTTTTATATTATAATTAAACAGTTAATAAATACAGTTAATTACTTCCTAACTTATTATTAATTTTGGGTTACAAGAATATGAAAATATTTTAACATAAAGTTTACCAAGCTTGATTTCTACTTAATTGGGGCCAGCAACTATCACAAGTTGTGAATGTTTGGATCACTTTTCAATTAAGAACGATGGTCTTACCGAAAAACCAAGAGGAGGTTGAACTTCGATTGCAACTATACATCAAAACATCAGTAGCAGCAAGGGTGGATCAATACAATGTAGAGAACCCATGGGATTATGTTTCAATAGATGTTGAAGCTCTTTACTGTTCTAATAAGGACTCCTTTTTCAAATCTACTGCTTAACTTTCGGATAGTTACGGTTGCAAAGTACCATAGAGGGAATAAAACAATGTTAATGTTTTTCATCTACTATTTAACTTTCGAATACTTGTATTGAAGAAACTCTGTTTGTTCGTTGCCTCCATGGGTATTTGTGAATTAAAAAAAAAAGGAGTTTATTGCTGTTGTCTTTGATCTTGAGATTTCTTGTCAAAAGCCAAGTATTTTAGAGATTCCAATCATGATTGAATCTGATAACCTGATTGCCTTATCAAGAGTTGGTTTGGTTAAAAAAAAAAAAAATGTTGCATAGAATATGCATTTTTCTTAGAATAGGTAACAATCACTTAAGAGACGTTTAAAGATTTATGTTTCATTCACCAAGGGAGGGAGGCCAATTACATTATGGATACTTGGGCAAAATTTGGAGTCAACAATGAGGGACAAAGAATCATTTGGATCTTCTTTTGATATTCCTTGGTTCTGGTTCATTATCAGTTTCTTTTCTATACTTCGCTGTGTTTTTTCTTCTCGTTTGTTATTGGAGAGTTTGTTAAGCCTTTGTAATAAATTTATATGTATAAAAAGATAATAATTAACCAAGCCCTAATTTATGTAAAAGCATGATGATTTTTGTACAGAGCATTTTTTGGTATCCATTGATATAGGGAAGTGGACATATTAATAGTGGAGATTTCATGTTGATTAATGGGGAATCTAGTAGCTCCAATGATAGGTAAAAAATGCTGTCATACTGATTCCCCAATCATCTATATGAATTCTCTAATCATTTGCAGATAAATCTCCAGTGGATGACACCATCACCACTTATCACTGCAATTCCTTCACTTCCCCATTAATCAACGTTAAATCCCCATGATTTATGCATGACTCAACATAACTCTATGTAACAAATATCCAATTTATGCACACTTGACAATAGTGGTTGGTTGTAATGGCATGAGACTACATTTCAATCAAATTTTGCTTATAATGTCAAAAGTTTAATTCTTAAAATCAGTCTGCCAAAAAGAGTTTTACTTAGCTACCACTTGGATTTAAAGAGCTAGGAATAAAAATAAAAAAGATACTAACACTGTTAAGCTTTTCAAGATAAGGTTGAACTTTTCTTGGTTTTGAGTGCTCCACTAGTTTATTGATTATTCAATAAAAGTAATACCTCTATTTATAAACCTAATCAAGCAACTAACTACCTACTAGTAGATCGTAACAAATATCTCCTCTTCAGATCAACCTTGCCCTCAAGGTTGCTAAAAAGAAAAACAACTTTATTTCAAATTACAACCAACTTAATTTCCTATCAAGGCTAATGTTCCCATGAAATAAATTCCCTTTTTTTTTTTTATCCACATTCACAACAATTTTTCACCAGGAACCTAGACCCGAAACTTGTAGCTTGAACATGTGTCTCTGTGTTCCAGCCAATATCTGATGCCCAACTCTAAATGCAACTTATTCCCAAAGGACATCCATTACTCAGCCCCAATCTTGTTTGTAACTGTGTTATGTCTCAAATATTTCTCCAGCCAACATCAATTTGGGCTCGGCCCGTGACATCAAAAATGTCGTCTTGGGCTAGCCCACTAGAAGCAGGAGATGAAGTTCCAGAACGCAAGCCTCCCTCTCCTTCCTTACATCGCTGGAATAGCTGCAAAGAGTTGCCCCCGGTGACAGGATGCGCTTGTATGGCAGTGTTTCTCGCGCGCTAGGGGTACTGTCGTTTCTGCTGCTCTGGCCTGGCGGTGACTTCTTCTTCTTCTTCTGCAGATTCTGTTTCGCGCTGATCACTGATCATTGTTTCTTGAATTCTTCGCATCTAGAATAGGCAACTCTTGACTTCTTGTTGCCGTTGGATCTTCCATGGTTGAATATGCTGTTGTTGATTCTTGATCCCCATGTTGAACCTCTCTTGGTTGAACCTGCCGTTGTTGATTCTTGAACCCTATTGCTTGTTCTTCGAGATGTTGTACTTGGTAAATCGATTTGTTTTTAGGGCATTGCTAGTAGTTTGGCTAATTGGGCTTCAACATGTTTAATGCGTTTTTGGAATGCAATACTCTCTCTCCTCATCTCGCGAAAATGGTTCTCCATGATAGCTATTTTAGTAATTTCATTAAAAAAAAATTAAAATGGGAGACAATCAAAATGAACTGTCAAATATTGAATAAAAAATATTATCAATTGTTTCTTAGTTTGATATCATCTAAGAATATCTCTACATCGCATATCTAATAATGTAATTAAAAACCATTTAAAATTTGCATTCCAAGGATGTGGTGGTGTATAGTTAAGTACCTTTCATTTTGCATTCAAGGTTAATGATTACTTTCTCTATTTCAATTTATTTGTAAATTTATATAATTTAATATATTTTATAAAGATATTTAAATGTATTGGTTTAAGAATACATTATATTGTTCAAATTAAATGATAAATTAAAATGGAGGAAGTATTTTACATAAAAAGAAAATGGCAGAAAAATGAACATCCCAATATATCCTAAAATCTATGGCATTGAGATAGTGCTCACAAGAATTATAAGAATTATAATCTTAGTTGCAATCACGTACAGCTGCTGACGACAACTCCAACATGTCACCGGGGAACAGGCATTAGACATCATCAATTCTTGAAGGAAAATATGGAAATGGGATTCACGGGGATGATAAACCAAAACAATGGAGATCGTTTCTTAATTGACCTCCAAAGCTTAAAATGTAAAATATAGAATAACAATAAACAGTACATGCTACATAGCTGCAGTAACAATGTTGGCCATAGGCCAGTATCCTATCTTGGCAAATTCCAAATGGGTTTAGAATTAAATTGAATCATAATGCTTGGTAATAGCTAAATGAGTTTAAAGAGTGAGTTGCACCCTGACTAACGGCCATAACTTTTGATCTAGTAGTAAGTATTCAATCCAACAAAATAGTAACTTGATGATCAAATATTCACCTTATAGGATTGAGCACAAACCATTATATCAAAAGTTATAACTATAAGTCAAAGAGTGCAACTTAATGATCATGATCTTGCCAAAGGGAATGCGGGCCCTTAATAACCAACACAGCTTTAGGCAAAGTTTTCCCTAACTTCCTCTAACAATCGGCGGCTAACGAGGTATTCACGTTAGCTCCATATCAAGAGTCAGTATTATGACAAAACCCTAGTAAAATTTAGAAATACTCAATTTCTCTACAATCATATGCTTCAAAGAAGTTGGAAAAATCTATCAGCTTCTGAACAAGTTCACGCCTCTAAGCACAAAAGTAAAGTCTCCACACATGGAACCAATAATGAGACAAGCCATAATATTAAAGATGACACAAATCATTATCAGTCATTGCAACTTACATGCCACAACTATGCAAGGGCGACGATCATAAACAACCCAATAAAAACCAAACATAATATGCCTTAATTTTCCTTTTTTTTTTTGTGAAATTTCAATCATGAAGCAACTTCAGCTGATGTGATATAAGTATAACTCATCAATCATAAATTGACAGATCAACCAACTACATATGGCATCATGTATTCACAACTAATAGAGCAAAAAATGTGAATATTAACAATATATATTTTGAATATATTTATGTTCCGAAAACATCCCACTAACCATTAATTAACCACGTATAAAAATTTAAAAAAAATGTACATACATCCAAAATGCTTTAAACATAAATAGTCAAATATGCTTTATTAAACATTGCCTTATAATATACATTTAATCTTGCCCCATATATTATGAACAAACTTCAATGAATTTAAGGTGACAATTGGGTCAAATAAAATGGGGGGAAAATAGTACGTATAATGATAAGAAAGCATGTTTACAATTTCTATAAATGAGCCACTTGGGCGACAAGCATTCACAAAATCACACCATGTACTAGAATAAAACAAGCTCATAGTGGAATAAAAAATAGCCCAAGAAAAAGAAAATCAATGTATTAATTTATGCTATCTACATTTCTCATCTATCTAACATAAGACATTAACATATGTCTCAATTTATCACAAAATCACATATTCGGTCTTTCCATAAGCCTTATCATGCAAAATCATTTATTATTCCAGAAAAATAATAATATCGAAGTATATATGATAAAATATAGGATACAACGATATGCATAATATTGTTCATTTTATCACAAAAAGGTAATAACTACATAAACAAATAAGATTTAACAAATTCCTCAAAAATATAAATGTCTTCCAACAGCCATAGAACTCATGATAATCATTTAAACCTCTAATAATAAGAGTTTAAATGGAATGCTCAAAAATTAAATTCTAAGCAACAAACTAATTATCAAAATTGACAATAGAAATACTAACAACTTAGTCCCACGAAAGAATGAAGATACAAATTCGAATCCGGAAAAGCCTATTTATTAGGAGGGAAAGTAATATAAATGCTTTATTTACTAAAATTACGAGAACAATATCTCTTACAAATTTTTTTTACCAAAAAAATTGACAATAGAAATGCTCAGTATTAATTATTTGTACATCAAACAACGGCATGCCATCATCATAGGCCAGAACAAAAACCTAAATATAAAATCACAAATAAACCATAACCATCAACATTCAGTTATAAGTTGCATTTAAGCAAACAAGAATATATCACAATAGGGACAAAAACACAGTATCAAATAAGCGAGCAAATGATAGAACAAGTGCCAGATTAGAACCTCCACGTGGACTACGTACTAAAGCGGATCAAAACATGTATCGTCCTTGAATACAGCTTAGAAGAACTTTAAAAGCTTCTTTCCTAGATTAAGCACTTCTGTTATTTTTAAATTATGTTTAGATAAACTTAGCATTAACATAATCTTTTGAAAAAGCTATTAAAAGAGAGCTTATAAAGAGTGCCATAAACTCGTTTCAGTGACCACCTCTATAAAAAGATTCAAGTTATATCCATGGATTTTTATTGGTACATCATTTATAAAGATCAACATAAATTAGCTCGATCTAGCTAATGCTTGTAGCATGTGCTAATATTAATGAGAAATCTTCCTCTCCCTCACTCCCAAACTTTTGTAAACTAAATTGTAAAATTATTTTGAGCTTAATTAATCCCTAAATATATTTGAGAAGGCTTTAAATTGAGGTGAGCATACTATGTTGGGAATCATATATACTGGAAGAAGTAAAATGTTGGAAATCTAGGTGTTAATGGTAAAGCTCCACAATAACAAAGAATAAATTAAGTCATGATTACACGAATAAAAAGACTCATAAGCTTAATTCTTTATGGTTTTAGATCAAAATATGCTGTCATATTTATTATTCTAGATCATTAGTTGGCTCAATGGATGCAATTTCGCAGCTCTCCCTAAGCTTACTAGTAATGATTTTCTGTTGATGGTTTAGTCAATATTTTACCCTTACCATGTATTTGGTTAGGGGGTGAAAACTTTTTGTGGAAGGGGAGATTTATATTGATGAGTTCATCCATGAAAAATTTTTCTTCATTTTTACCCCCTAACTGAACACATGTAAAATACACTATTAAATTCCTGAATTTATGCTCCCTATCCTTTAGGCCATCTTAGTTCCTAAGCTTCAAGTTTGTTGATTTATGGAATTTAAAATGCCTTCAGATGTAACTGCATGCAAGATTTTTTTACGACTCTATCTTTGGACAGGGAATTCTACCATCATACATACGACATAAATATTATAAAGGAACATAAGCACACAACCTATGCACAATGATATGAAAGTCCACTTTTCCATTTATTATCGAAATCGGTAGAAGTACCTTACCCTGTGGAACTAGTTGCATATATCCAGAAGTATCCCAAAAATGGCATTTAGCAAGTTTATTACACATTCAAAAGATTAAGTAGTGTTGCACCATACAATAGAGTTAAATATATAGCACAAGATAACACATGCTACAATGGAAACAAGAACAAGAGAGGAAGCATTAAGATTATTGATGATACAAATTAAACTCACATGAATTTTACCATTTTATAATGGGAAAAAAAATGTAATTAAAACATATGGTGCATAGATATTATATGTATCCTAGTCCTGGCTAGCGATCAGGCCTACCCATCATTGATGTCATGGGAGAAATTCTGCCAGAAACCACTGTAGTATGCCGAAAATTCATGCCGGAAAATCGCACCCACGAGACCAGAACAAAGGCCGTGTCTGTCAACAGATATGCATATTCATGATATATGTGTATGCACTTCCTTAGAATCACGATGCTCAACATAGACATGAACGCCAATAATCTAGCCATCTTGCACTTTGCTTCTTCTTCTACTTCTTGATGTTCTCGCCTTGTCAAGAGCCTAGGCTCAGTTTTATTCTTCTCCTGCCAGAATGTTGCTTTTACTAAGGTGCCCTTGCTCGGATTTTTTTTTCCTTTTCATTTTTTGGTAGATTCATTAAATGTCAAGTTTATAGTTTATAATATAAAGATCTATGACCATGGAATTGCAGATACCTGTCAACATCTCTAAGGTTGTTTTGGCTTTATTCAGCCGGAATCACCATTAAAATATAATCAGCTTAAATGCTTAATATTCCGACACATAATGTTTACAATAGCTCTTTAATTATGTTAAATGCAGTTCTTAAAAATTAAAAGGAAATAAAGTTTCACAATTTTCAGTTTAATATAAGCATTGGAGGAGGAAGGGAAATTATTGGTTTCATTTAGCATGCATCACTTCAAGATCTGATAGACTTAACATTTCAAATTATGCATATATAATGAGTGCAATTCATGCAACAATTTAGTTATTAAATTAATGGAGATTTGATACTATAAAGAATTAAACTAATATCAAAAAATTAAAAAAACCAATTTAGCTTTTTGCGTATCTTTTTGAGGATTAATTTGATCATCTAGTTTTTTTAATTCCCCTTTTAACTCCTGCATAGTTTACTTGTTGAGAAAATGATTCATTGATATACTGCTTGATGGAACGTATTTTAGTTTGATGTTGTATTTATTTAGAAGACTGTTTCTATTCAATCATTTTATCATAAAATAATTACAATAAAGAGAATGTTTTTTTGTACCACTTTGATAGGTAGATGCCTTAGATATCTAGAGATAGGAAGGAGAAAAAAAATTGTAAAAGAAAGTAAAAAAAGTAAAATAATTAGTAGAAAGAAAAAAGCTGAAAGAGAGTGTTAGAGTATTGAAATTTTGAATATGTACAAATAATATAACCCTATAATAAAATGTTTAGTTATCTTATTATAATGAAATAATTACAATAAAAATAATTAATAATTTTACGTTAAAAAATTACAATACTATTTTTTCAAAAAAAAAAAAATTGAGACTGAAATAGAAGAGAAAAAAACAAGGAGACATCCACACCTCAATTGCATGGGCTCATGGCTAGTGTAATTATTATATTATAAACAATATTATTAGAAATAATTATAAACAAGAATAGGGAGCCTCGTGAAACATATTGAAGCAAGATATTGTGCCAATTACAAAATAATATTTGTTTTCTCATTTGTGGAAGACAAAAGTACTGCTATAAAGCACATGGGGCAAGCTGGTAATTGTCTTGAACATAATTGTCAGAGGTTGCGTCAATCATGGGGATAAAATATTTAATGTCAGAAGCAGGAAAATGAGGACATCATGGAGACATTGGCACAGTACGAGGAAGCTAGAGGAAAATGATGGCCTAAAATTATATCAATCGGTATGGCCTTCTCGGAAATAATGTGACGAAAATGTCGACACTTTTTAATAATGCCAAAATAAATCTTTGTCACCTTTTAATAAATAAAAAACCACCATCCATAATTTTTTAAAAAAAATCATTAAGCATTACACACCGTAATAAGTGAATAGCATTTTTATGACGATGACAACATTTAAACTTTTTCTAAACAAATAATTATTGAGAATTTTTTATAGTAATAATATTTTTTCAAAAAAATTATATTTTACCCTTAAATTATGGATCATATGTTTTTAATTTTTATATTTTAAAAATATAAAAATTGACTCTCTTAGTTTTTTAAATATATATATTTTAATCAAAATAAATATATTATACCCCCTAAAGTTTAAGTCATATATAAATTAATCCTTTAAATTTTTTTAAATATATAACTTGATACATTAAACTTTCTTGAATTAAACATATAATTTAATATTCTAAACTTTTTTGAATGTATGTTACTTTTCATAATAATTGATGAAAACTTAATAGAATAATCGATTTACACATTCGAAAAAGTTCAGGGGTCCATTTGCATATTTTTTAAATATAAGAAGTTAAAGTGTATATAATCTAAAATTTAGGGGATAAATTATATTTTTTTCCATTTTTTAATATGTGTTGTCAACCAATATTTATAAAATATTATATTCAAAGATTAAAAAAAATTACAAAATTAATTTCTTAAGCTTCTTATCAAGACTATTGCTTACGAGAATATTACACTTTAAAAAACATTTATATAGAGTGAATAAGTACATGTGCTATTAAATAAATTTTGAGTGGCTTGAATTAAATAGCCATACTTCTGTAGTTGTTCGCTACATAAATATAAATATAATAACAATAATGTTAAATCTTAAGAATTTATATTCGTTAAACGGCATATAAGTTAGCTGGTCGATGTAATTTAAATTTAAAATTTTAATTAAATGGAAAACTCATCAAGCCAGGTGGCAAAATATGTATTAGTTAGTTGGCTGACGAGGAAGCCATGCAATAATTGTGCCGAATATTTAATCACCATATTCCTTTCTTTTCTTTTTCTTTTCTTTTTTTCTTTTTTGGAGCTGCAAAATTACCTGAAATCTGACCATGCACTTTCCTTTCATTTCGCTTCCTTAGTCTCTCTCATTGATCTGCAATTTCTGTTCATGCCTTCTTCCACTAAACACATCAATTTTGCTCAAAAAACTGATCAGACGCTTATCAATGATTTGATTTCACAAACCCTTTTGACAAATTTTATTGTGAGTTATTGATTTTGCTAGTGGCATGAAAATTCTCTCATTAACCACACACCTAATAGTTCTTCTATGAGCTTTGAGAGGCTTTATATCTTGTCCACCTCTTTGTTTTAATCTATATATATTTCATCAAAATTATTGGAGTTTTCTTTTTGGTTATGAGAGGACAAAGTGAAAAAAAGAATAAGGGTCTATGAAGACTGGGGCGCATGAAAATCGTTGTTGCACCATCTAATGCCATTGTTGTCCCTCGAGTTTCGACTTTGGCAGTTTCCATGCCATTTGCTCAGATGGAATGGCAGAAAGTCTTAGCGTGATATTGAGCAAGTATGTTTCAACAAAACTGTCTTAAATATATATTGCCTCTTAGTTATGGATATTATGTGAAGAAATTATTATATACTAAATTTTGTTAAAAAGTTATTCATCAACATAGAAATTCAATTAATGTTTCACATGTTCTATCTTGATTAGCTAGTGTGTATCACAACGAGAGCACACAAAAATTCTCATTTTGTTTCGTCATGTTGAAAGAGGGATGTTGATTATTTGCCGTGGTCTTTTCATAAGTAAAATGATATGAAACTAGATCATATTATACTTTAACTAATGCCTAGCTCAATGTTTACTTTACCTCATGTCTAGCTCAGTGGGCACAGTAATGTGCCTTTTTTTGGAACAGGAAAAGGGGAAAATATCGTATTGCCATTGAAAAATTCGTTTAGAAACTTAAAAGATGATGTTGAAGTAAATTCTTTTTCTACTTTGAACAAGTTTGCATTTGTGCAGTATGCCACAATTGTTGATATCTTTGTTACAGATGCTTATGTTTAGTGCTTGATCAACAAGAATTTAATTTCTATTTCAACCATTTTTTGAAGCCACTTAGTTAATTAAGTGTTGTGGGAAAAGAAAGGTAAAATTTTGCCCCGGCATTAGCCATGCATAGTCCTATTTCTAGAGTAGATATGTGCATGATGAATTTGAATGTATGAATGATCACATATTTAGTGGCATTACCAGGATGAGATAAAGCTAGTTTGTTTTCTCATAGAAAGGAATGAATCTGAAATATATTAGTCATTTGCTTCAGGTATCATCCCAAGACCAAGAACAATAACAAGTTAAAATTCAATACTTTGTCTTAATTTGGATGCTAGCTGACATTTATGGTCATGCTAACAATCTTTCAAAGGCATTTGATGTTTGTTGTAACCATTTTGCAAGCTGTTTTTAGAAGATATACGTTGTTAGAAAAAAATTGTATCTGTCAGTTTTAAAATTGTGTATGATAAAAATGTATGTTACTTAATCTAGTTAGAAAACATATTTATTCTCATAAATCATTTAAATATAAAAATTTGAATCCAGTTATTATCTTTTTTTTTTCTTATTTATAATAGACGTATGGATTGCAACCATAAAGATTAATTTCTAGACACCATAATAGGCGTCATATAGGACTTATCTAATTGTATTTTAATATACAACCATATAATAATCTTCAGCTTTTATTGCTCACAACTTAATAGCAGTAGTTCCCTCAAATTTTCCCAAGATTAATTTGTTGTAGTTGTTGCATTGAGATATCACCTTACAACTAATAGGAGCAGAGTTTTAAGCTATAAGAAAAATATACTGTTGTTTCAGCAATTCCATCTTTTCCAAAATATAACATACATGATTACAAGGGATATGCAAACTCCACACATATGAAATGACTGCTTTCAGCCACCAATAATGCCACCTATGCTATATAATATTTGCACTTGAATTTTCTTTTTATTTCTTTCTTTCCTTTTTCCATTCAAATGTGTAGGCTTTCAGCTATATTCTTCCAGTGAAATCTTTGCAGAGGATTTGCAATGTACAAGATTTATTTTAAATCCTAATTTAAAATTGCATCTTAACACTGCCTCTGTCATCCTATAAATTGTTGTTTATTGGATTTTTACAAAAAGAACTCATGTGAATGTTTAGAAAATTATTTCACTTAAATAAGTCAATGTTTAACTGTCTATTAATTCTATTCTCAATTTTTAGCGAATTTACATTAGTATATTTTATGAAATGCAAGCTTTCTAATAGGTTGGTGTTTTTGTGAATCTAGGGACTATGAGCCACAAATATTTGTTTTTTCAATTGGTGATGATTCTTTGCAAGTGTATATTCAACTTCATTCAGAAGAGTCATCCTTTAAGCGGAGCATTAGAGTTTACTTTAGCCATTGTTAGCTCCTTGAAAGGACTTTCTTCATTCAATTTCTGATGACTTTTCACTATATTGGATAAGTTCAAATGTGGGATTAGAATTTGAATATATGCAACCAAAGGCTAGTGTTGGAGATGGTTTCCGTGTTAGCATGGCAAGTACACCTAGCACTTTAAGCAAAGGATCAGAACAAGATGACATAGAGTCACAAGGAGACGTATATACATGGGGAGAGGTTTTGGCAGATGGGGTTTCTCCTGATGGGATTGAAACTCAAGTTCCTTCCAACATAGATGTGTTGGTTCCTAAGCTCTTAGAGTCAAATTTTGTTCTTGATATTCATCAGATTGCATCTGGTGTGAACCACATTGCTATTGTAACCAAGCAAGGAGAGCTGTTTACTTTGGGGGAAGAATCTGGGGGAAAACTTGGTCATAGAATTGATAAAGATTTGTGTAGGCCCCAACTCGTTGACTTTTTGGGAGTTCCTAATTTGGCTTTTGTTGCATGTGGAGAGTATCACACATGTGTTGTATCTCACTCTTGTGATTTTTTCACATGGGGTGATGGTACACATAATGTTGGACTTCTTGGCCATGGAGCTAATACTAGCCATTGGATACCAAAGAGGGTTGATGGCCCTTTGGATGGACTCCAAGTAGTATCTGTTGCATGTGGAACATGGCATTCAGCATTGACAACCTTAGATGGAAAATTGTTTACCTTTGGTGATGGAGCATTTGGTGTGTTGGGACATGGAGATCGAAAGAGTGTGATGTATCCTAAAAAGGTACAATTATCAAGTGGATTAAAGGCTATTAAAGTTGCATGTGGAGTATGGCACACTGCAGCTATTATAGAAGTTAAGTGTCAATTTGGCTCAAATGCTTCACCATGGAAGCTCTTCACTTGGGGTGATGGCGACAAGTATCGTTTAGGCCATGGAAACAATGAAACATGCCTTCATCCCACCAGGGTCTTTTCACTTACTGAATATAATTTTCACCAAGTAGCATGTGGACACACCATGACTGTTGCTCTTACTACATCTGGTCATGTCTTTACAATGGGAGGCACTGAGTATGGTCAATTAGGAAATCCTTCATCTATTGGAAAAGTACCTACTTTGGTTCAAGATAAGTTGCTTGGTGAGTTTGTTGAGGAAATATCATGTGGAGCAAATCATGTTGCTGCATTGACATCAAAAAATGAACTATATACATGGGGAAGAGGTGCTAATGGAAGATTGGGACATGGAGACACAGAAGATAAGAAATCTCCAACATTGGTAGTAGCCTTGAAAGATAAGCATGTTAAAAATATCTCATGTGGTTCAAACTTTACATCTTGTATATGCATCCATAAATTTGTCCCTGGAAGTGAACAATCTTTTTGCTCTAATTGTAGACAAGCATTTGGACTAACTAGACTAAGGTACAATTGTAACAATTGTGGACTGGTTTTCTGCTATAATTGTAGCTCAAAAAAGGCATTGAATGCAGCATTGGCTTCAACACCAAAAAAGCCTCAACGTGTGTGTGATAATTGTTATGCTAAACTTAAAGCTTTTGAGGAAACTAGTAGTGCTTCCAAATTTAGTAGAAAAGCTAGTCCTTCTCATGGTTCCACAAATGAAAGGGAAGTATTAAGCCAAGGAGTAGTAAGGTCTTCAAGAACTCTCTTGTCTCCTATCACAAAACCAATAAATTACCTTGAGATAAGAAATAGTAAGCCTGGAAGCAAATATGATTCTACTTCAATTATCCGAGCGTCTCAAGTTCCATCACTTCAACAATTGAAAGATATTGAATTTCCAAGTTCACTAAGTGCTAAGCATTATGATTTGAAGCCTAATATACCTCCAAATGCACCACCAAATCTACCTGCCAATTCAAGTTCTACATCCCCAATCATAAGAAGACCAAGCCCTCCAACTAGATTTTCTGGAGGTCTTGTTGATACTTTGAGAAAGACAAGTGAGCATCTGAACCAAGAAGTCTCCAAATTGCAGAACCAAGTAAATTTAATACCATTCTAACTATATTAGTCATGTCATTTGTTCTTGCACAAAACATATGCTAGTCTTATTAATGAGTTATGGATATTCCTTCATGTAGATTCAAAGTCTGAAGCTAAAAAGTGACATGCTAGAAGTGGAAAATCATAAGCTTAAAAAAAAGGCAACAGAAGCTACTGCCGTGGCTGCAGTGGAATTATCTCATCTTATTATAGCAAAAGAATTTATTGAATCAACTAAAAGTCAGGTATCTTCAATCTGTATTCTTTTGTCATCACTCCAATGGTTGAACTATTGTATAATAAATAAATGATAACATGAATCCAAAACCATGCAAATGGAGACAAAGTATGATATGCAGGTATATTGTAAGTTTGTATTTTTGCCAAAACAAAAACCATCATTGGTCTGCAACTAACACTTAAGGCTTAAGCTTAAGCATTTAGAAGTGTAGATTGTTGATATGGTATTAAAGAAATTTTGAATAACTAGTCAGGAGTTCTATTCTTGCTATCCCTATAAGATTTAAATGAACTTGTGCTTTGCTTGAACTTGTAACCAAGATGCTTTTGAATGATGCATGTTTAATATATAAATAATTTATAGGTCAATTTTGTATTTTAATGTATGATATAAAATTGATACAACTTAATGGGAAAAAAAGAAGACAAAATGACAAAAGAATAAAGGTTATTAGTTAGGATATCTAGTTCCTCATCCTAAATAGCTAGACTTCTTATTGTCTTTGGTTTTATTCAGTTAAAGGAAATGACTGAGAAGTTCCCACAAGAAATTCCAGACAATAAAATTTTGAGAACCATTCATACTCAAGCTGAAGATGTTCTAAAAGAAATTTCAGAATCTGAAACCTCTTCATTGCCATCAAAGTTGGAGCTTGAGCAAATAAATGCACTTGATATACTTGCCTCAAATAGTGACTCTTCTAAACTACAAGAACACAAACTAGAAGAAAATCTTGATATTGCAGGAGTTGATCCATCTCAAGCTAAAGGAAATGTCCTTCAAGAAAATAATGGATCAAAGTTGGAGTCTAAGCAACAAAATGTACCCGATTTACCTACTTCACATAATGCCCCTTCTGAACAACATGAACACAAACTACATGAAAATGTTGATGTTGCTCAAGTTGATCCATTACAAGCTAATAGAAATTTTCTTAACAATGGATCAAAGTTGGAATCTAAGCATCAAAATGCACCGAATATACCTGGTTTACATAATGTCTCTTCTAAATTGCATGAGCACAAACTAGATGCAGTACAAGTTGATCCATCTCAAGCTAAAGGAAATTTCCTTCAAGAAAGTAATGGATCAAAGTTGGAATCTAAGCAACAAAATGCACTTGATATACTTGCTTTACATAGTGTTTCTTCTAACCTGCATGAGCCCAAACTAGAAGAAAATGTTGACCCGGCACAAGTTGATCCATTACAAGTTGATAGAAATTTCCTTCAAGAAAGTAATGGATCAAAGTTGGAATATGAGCACCAAAATGCACCCAATATACCTGCTTCACATAGTGTCCCTTCTAAACTACATGAGCATAGACTAGAAGAAAATATTGATGCATCACAAGTTGATCCATTAATGCAAGCTATTGGAAATGCCCTTCAAGAAAGTAAGGGAAAATCTACATCAGCTAATGGAGCAACAGTGCCTCCACAAAGTGTGGATCCACAAAGTGTGGAATATGGTTCTAGATCACTGGACTCTTCAAGGTCTGGGAGACAAGGAGAAACACAAGTCATTGAACAATTTGAACCTGGTGTTTTTGTGACACTCATGTTACAGCCTGATGGCATCAAAGTTTTCAAACGAGTAAGATTCAGGTGAGTTATGTGTGGATCAAACAAATTCCACATTTTCGATTTCTATTTTAGTATGTTTTGTGTCTATGTTTGAAATTAATAATTCACACTCAGCTTCACAAAATTGGCAATATTTAGATCTCAACGTAGGATGTGCATATTAGATATTCACAAATATGTGTGACTAAAGGTGCGTTTGATTCAACTTATTTTGATAGAAAAGTGATTTTTTTTAGCTAAAAAATACCTTTTGTATAAGCTATTCATTTTAAATTCTACTCAAAAACTAAAAAAAAAAAATATTTTTAGTTTTTGAGTAAAAATTGAAATAAGTAACTTTTGTAAAATATGATTTGTTTTTTTTTTTTACTAGTTAAAAAATCACTCTTTCTCAAAAAAAAATAAAAAACTGAAATAGCAACATTGTTTTGAACCATCTCTTTGTGGTCTTAATTGTGCATGTAGAACATAATCATAAGGTTTTCATTAGCAATAGTGCAAGTGGGGATTTGCATTAACAAATTTTTTTTCATTTTTTTATCACTAATATACATTTTTTCTTAAAATTCTTAGAACATAATAGAATACATGGAACATGTGGCCTTTTTTAATTATATCTTGGTGATTAATATGTGCTCTTATATGATCCCCTGATGGTAAATTTTCCATGTCATCAAGTTATTGCTTTCTTACCTATCTTTTGGTTTGATGAGAAGTGATCATCTCTTTATGAAAATAATCCACTAGGTTATTCTAATTTGAATAATTTTTATCTTATTGTAATCATTTTTATCCTTGACTTTTTTTGTTTCACTCTAATTTATTTTTAATTTTATTATTTGGATGCAGTAAGCGAAAGTTCACTAAAAATCAAGCAGAAGAATGGTGGAGCCAAAACAAAATTAGGGTGCTTCGGCAATACCACCCATCAATGCAAAAGTTAACAATCGAATCATCTTACATCTCATCACCTCATGTTAAAGAGCATACTGAGGCCTCATCTTCCAAAACTTAAACCTAGTCCTTATAAAGGCATCACCTTAGTTTGATGCAATGATTTGATATAGAAAGGATAATCAATCTAGCAAGTGCAAAGAAAGTTATGTTTAGGCACTGAAGAACTTAGTGGCATTTTACAACAAATATGTAGATATAACTATGTATTCAATGAGAATAGAAATTAGAAACTGTAGTAGAATAGGAACAACATATAATTTAGATGTAGGAAACTTAACATGTACTTTGCTTTTTATCAATTAAAGAATCTCAAACAATATAAGGTTTGCATGAAAATTAATACTTTCCTTTAAAATAAGCTAGTTTATAAATTGGACAAGTAAGAGTGTATATACTCTTAAGTCAAGGGTAGATTTATTTTTACTAGCTCACTTGAAAGATGAGTCCTCTTTTAAGGCTGTATTTGGATAGGATAGATGATTAGAATGAAATAAAATAAGATGAATAGAATCACACAAAATAGGATAGAATGAAATAAAAATCTCATAATATTATTTAGATATTAAATAATAGAATGGAAAAAATTTTTAACTCCATTGTTTAGAAATATCGTGAAAGAAGATGGAGTGATATATAATTTAAATTATCTACTTTCGTTTTATCCCGTTTCATCCGAATTGGAAGGGAAGAAAGGATGAGACGAATTCTATCAAATATCAATCCATTCATCCTATTTTACAAAGTTTAAAGGAGTTTTCTTTCTAAAAAAATAAAAAATTATTATTATTCCAAATGAACCAGACAACCATCCGCTAGGACTTTTTTTTGGTCGAAATCCGCTAGATATTTAAGTAATATGGGCTCCAAACAGCAATCCTCGATCACAATTGAACAGGGCAACACCAGCCCATTATATATATATATATATATATATTTTTTAACGATACAAGTCCATTATGGTTGGATAGGAACTTATGTGGCACGTAAATTAGTTTTTGTTCCAGAAAGGGCATACCTCAAGTAATTGGAACGGCTCTTTGACCCAAAAATGGTGGTTGGAACTGTCTGACGCAAAAAAACAAAACAAAATGTGGTTGGAACTGTTTGCCCCAAAAAACAAAAAAGGCGGTTGGAGATGTGGCCATTTGTTAAATGCATCCCGAAACCAACCCCCCTCCTCCCAACCCAAAACAACGACACCAAAAAACAACAAATGTCACGCGTAGAGTTGTGTTAATAAATAGAATTTAATTGGTATATATTGGTAGTATAAAATAATTTTATATTATTAATTATTAAAAATAAGAAAAAATAATAAATTATGGTAGATCTTTCATTATAATTGATGATTATTTGTATGAGTTGGTATTTTCTATTATTTTTATTGATTAACAGTATAAAATTATTTTATATTATTAATATATTTAAGTTAAATTCTAATAAATATAGAAAAAAATTTTAACATGATCTGTATAACTAGCACATATAAAAAATTCATTTACATGTGTAAAGTGAAAAGTTCCCATTCAAAATTTCTGGACATATTTGGCTTTGTTTGCCCGCAGATGGCAGATAGCGATATTGCCATTTCTTAGTTGCTTCCGTTTTTCGCATATAAAATTATTAATCAATCTATTATCATGAAGTATAGTTCCCTCTTCCGATCAAATAAATAAATAAATAAAGTTCTCTTTTTCCCTGCTTATCCGCTCTAGAACCCTAGACTAGTGAGAGTCACTTCGATTTTCCCGCGGCATAATTGTCATCAAAGTCATAATTCTAAATCAAAATGATGAAGGAAAAAGGAAATTAAGAACAAAGGAGCAATAGCCAATGTGATGCATACTACAGGGATAACAATCTACTATTGTTACAACCATTAATTTAAAACAATTTTAATGAATCAAGTGGGTATTGTTAATTTGTAATCGGACTTATAGGTGCAACAAGAACTAAATTGTGAGGGCGCATTATTTTTTGTTTTATAAATTCTACACAAGTGTCTTTTTTAGATACGGATAATTCAAAAAAGTGTTTTAATATTCATATAAAAAGTAATTTAATATTGATTTAGTCTATATAAATTGTGTTTTTACTAATAACGAGCCAAAATGTTAATATATTAGCATAACTACAAAACTCCTTTACCATTAGATCATTCCTAGTAGCTTAATAATAAATCATTATGGCTACGTATAGATATTTATAATTATATGACAAAAAACATATTTTGAAATTGAAATTTGAATACCAAAAAAATTGAAGATTTAATTGTAACGAAATACATAGATAACTATTTGTAGAATAACAGTCATACATTTTTAGAATTTAATTGATATACATTGATAATGTAAAATAATTTTACACTATTAACCAATAGAAATAGAAGAAAATAAAAAATTATGGTGGTCCCTCATTATAATGGATAGTTATTTGTATGAGTTGGTACTTTCCATTATTTCTATTGATTGACAGTATAAAATTATTTTACACTATCAGTATATTTAAATTAAATTCATATTTTTATAGTGCTTGCATACCCATGAGATATTTCTTGATAATTAGCACGTGTTTCAATTAAATTATTTTATATTCAAAATATCTTATAGTAAAAATATTTTTAAAGAGACTTTTGACAAAAACGTAATTATTTTTAAAATAAACAGAACCAAATATGTACTTATAGTATATTAATAGTAGTTCCTAAATAAATTCTTTCTTAGGTAGATTTTTTGATAAAAAATTTAAAATGGTATATAGAAGGTTCTCATCATTCTATATATTTTACAAATCATTAATTCCAACAAAAATTTATAATAATATAATTATAAGTAAGCTACTAACAAAAGATTTTTAATTTCAAACTTAAGTTATATAATTATGATGAAAAAACTAACTAGATGGACCAAGTCCTATTTACTAACGTTAGGAACATTAAAACAATCATTGGAAAGCATAATCTCTTAACATTGTAGTGAAGTATATTCTCACTTGAAGCTTTCAAGATTTGATCGCCCATTAGCCCTTAGCTTTTGTACTAACCAATAACCAAAACCAAGTAATTTCAACATGTCGATGTCTTCCTCGGCACCCATCTCATAGAATCCAAGGTGGTATAATTTCTTTCAAATTAAAATGCTTAATAATTGATCATGGCTTTTAGCTTTTAGATACTATAGAAAAGTGATTAAGACCCTTGATGAGGTCATGGGGCACATGTCATTTACATGTATATGCTCTTGGATTGGCTCTTTTGGGCGTGCTTTTCTCTTGTCTTACATGTTAGTGTTAGAAATTTGAGAGTAATACACATCACAGTTGGACAAATGTACCGATGAGATTAGCTTGCATTTCGTTTTCAATCTCAGAATCACTGCGATTATCATATTCCAACCGTTTTGGGGGAGTTCTTTAAAGATACAATTGTGCTAATGTGTTACTCTCGTGTGTCCTTTTTTAAGACGAAAGTTTGTAATAAAGTTATTTGATCTCTATTCGCATCCCATATCAATGACTAGTATAAAGTCCAGTGATAATGTCCGGCTGGCAGAACAATTTACTAATTTGAGTCATGTTGAGATTGATATTTTCCTTTATATTATATTATTATGTTATATTCTTAAATATTAGGATATAAAATTATTCATATATCCCCGTTTAATAGTTGAAATTTGTGAGAGTGATGATTCATTTTCATGATATATGATATCAAATTCTCTATAATTAGGTAGTTTAGAGTACGTCCTTATCTACCTCTATTTTTTTTCAAATAAACATTAAATTTTAACATAAGGTATAATGAACTTATGTATAATTTATACTTTAAATTTGAAAGAAGTTCTTGTGTGAAAAATATATTAAAATATAAAATCATTTATATACCTCTATTAATAACTTAAACTTTTAGATGAGATAGACCATAATAATCAGCGGAGAATTTGGGGAGTGAGAAGGCATATTATATCCTTATTTTGCTAAGAGAAATGCTGGTTTGTGCGAAAAGAAATTCGTGAAACGACACACGAATACAAACTTAACGTTGCAGTAAAAATCGTTTTAATCCTTACCCATCTTTAATTTTTCATACGGGGCCCATTTTTGCTTTTTCCTTCAACATAATTTGTCCACATCATTCGTCGACAAGTTCGTACTGCTCAGTTCGTACTATTTAGCAAAGCTGTTTTGCTAATTATAAACACATCAATGCAAATTGTCGATCCTAATTAAAAGGAACGATACTCTTTTTCTTTTATTACAAGTTAGAGCAATTATTTAATATGCACGGCCCACCGTGGCTTAGATATTTTAGGCAAAAGAGAGGTTAAGATTAAATTATACACCACTTAATAACTCTCTTTAAGTATATATATGGTAAAAGTCTTGTCTTCATCCCTGTAGCTTTGATGAAATCTCAATCTAGTCTGTGATTTTTTTTTTCAATTTTATTTTAAATGTTACTAAATTATTTTGACGTTGTTATTTACACAAATAGCATCGATTTTGATAACAAAAACCAATTTACACTAATCATGGTTTTGTCTCAATTTTTTTTTTCAGTTTGGTCACTTTTTTAGAAAAAGTTTTCATTTACTCTCTCAAAAATTGCACTCATTCCCATTTGATTCCTTCATTAGTTTTTGTTAAGTGTCAATATCACATCTTACGTGAATGCTGACATAGATTAAAGGATAAAAAGAAAGGCAAAATGAAAAAAATCGTAATATTTATGAGAACTAAATAAAAAAAATATAATATTTTGTATGAAAAACTATTTATATTTATGTATATAAAATAAAATTTTAATTATCAAGTTAAATTATTATACTAAGTATTTTTTAATTAATTATCTCTATAAAATATCTATTTTAACATGTAATATTAAAAGTTTTTATATTATATTTTATGAAGTTAGAAAAATTTACAAAAAATATAATTGAAATAAAATGCGAGAAAAATATATTAATTTTTTCTATGATATAAGAAATATGAGTCGTGTTAGATTGCATTTAATGAGAGGATAAACTAAATATTTTTAATTAATTTCATAGCTCTTACATGTGGTGAATAAAGTGCAGTATATACTTGATGAAATCATCTATATAAATGTGAAGTAAGGCCACTCCTATGAGATTGTGGCTAAGTGACTAGAACACTCATGGAATTCTAGGCATGTACATGGTTGAAAAGCACAAATTAACGTTAACAAGTAGTAAGTGGGGCATAAATGTGATCTAATACGACTCTAAGTTATTGTGCAAAAAAAAATTGATTCATAAAAGTTGAACATTTACTAATTACATTGTAATTTAAAGTTTTTTCTATCTATGTTTGGTTCATAGCAAAAAAAAAAAACACCATATTCAAAGCGTTTCGACTCATATATAGCCCAGGATTTTTTTTTAATTTTTTATAAGACACTATGAAATACGTGGGGATTGTTGTGTTTTAAAGCTTGTGAAATGTTTCAAAATTTAATTATTTAAATTATTTAAATTAATGTTGATTTGAATTGATTTTCAGAGGATTTGATTTGGTCTCATCAAAATTAGCACGCTTAGGGGCGTTTGTTTAAGGCATGTAAAATTATTTTCAGAAATAATCACTTGGAAATTTTATATTTTCATATTTGTTTCAAGTTTTAAAAAAATATTTTCAAATATCAAGCATTTCCTAAAACTTACATTCTTATATTTAGATAATATTTTATTCTTATCATAGAGGATAGGAATGAGATATTCCTATGTCATGGGAATGAAAATTATTATAAAAATACCAAAATATCCCATAATTAACTTACTTCCCTCAATTAGGAAAAATTAAATATATTAGGAGTATTTTGAGAATTATCATGCATATTCCTAGAAATATGCATTATAAACTACACAAGTTTTAACTTATTCTTGTAAGTCTTAAAAATATTCCCATAAATTTTTAATGCTAAACAAATAAGTTTTTTAGAATATTCAGGAATGATATTCCTGGGTATAACATTCTTAGGAATATAATTTCAAACCTTAAAACAAATACCTTTAGTATTGCTTCTTCTTACCAATGAGTGTATAGATTAGCTGGTGGGGGCTGTTTTAACTTAACCAGAGGTCTCAAACTTGAGTTCTGAGTATACAGTTGTGTTAAACTTCGGAAGGGAGAGATTTGTCGCTCAAATAGTGCTATCCGACTCAAATAAGATTGCCTCCAATAGGAAGATATAAGTGATTTCGACAAAAAAAGAAGTATTGTTTCTTCTTCCTCTACATTCTTTTGTGTGGGTTTATCCACAAATAATTCAATGTTGTTCTAGAGTTCTTGACTTTGCTAGAAGAGCTTGTTGTATGTTATAGACTCAAGTTTAATAGAGAGTTTAATCCAAAAAACTTGCCTATTAGGTGGGAGAGTCCCCTAAACTTAAATATCATATTTAGATGGCATGGATCTTAGATATGGAATTTGTAACATTATCACCCCCATTTAAATGTTGATGATTATGATAGCCCGCTCTAGGCTGCCCATTTTGAATGACTTCATTAGGTAACCTTTTTTCGAGTTGTTCCTTTTTTAGGTTGCCCCTTCCATGTGTTGACCTCTCAATGAAAGTACTAATGTTAAAGACTCAAGTTCAAGCAAGAACCTAATTTAAAAGATTAACCTATTGGGTAGGAGAACCCCTAAACTTAAGTACCATACTTGGACAGCATGACTTCTCGATATGAGATTTGTAACACTATAATATAAGGAGGAATTTCTTATCACTCTATAACAATCTTTTAGGGCAGGGTTAGGGCAGTGTAATCCTACATGCTTTGGACTTTATATTGTTTATTTGTTTATACTTCTGTGCAGGGTGGTCTTTATTTCCAACAAAATAGAGTTTTTGTCAACATTTTATTTAATAGTTAACGCATGTATTCTACTACTCTCGAAAGATTAGTGTATTTTTAATATAACCCCATACAACCTTATATATCTTTAATATTAATTTAATATTAAATAAAGTGCTAGAGGTAGTCTGCTTATTTAAAAATACTTTACAAGTTAAGCTATCGATACTTTAATTATATTATCGAATCTTAGGATTTGAAGGCGTATAATTCCTTTTAGAAAGGCATGTAATATTTAGATTATGTTTGAAAAAAATTATATATGTATATTTGTTTTAAATTGAATTTTTAATGGGAATACTATGGCTCGAAAATAGATCCTCTTAATTGTATTTTTTACATGATCAGGTAATGTGTCATCTTTTACCATTTATTCTCTTCTATCAAGTGTTATATGGGCTCTACTTTGTTAATTAACGGTGAAAGATGACACATGATTTGTTATATGAAAAATATAATTGAGAGAATCCATTTCCACCAATGCTACTTGTCCCCATGAAAATCAGCTATTTAAAAAATATTATCATTTATAAGTTGTTTGTATTTTTTTGTACTTATTTATTTTTATGGTATTATTAACTTGAAATTAAGGTTAACTCTCTAGTTATGCCATGAACTTGATATGCATGCGTCTCTATATCTTAGACGAACATATAAATTATGCAACATGTATGCAAATTAATGACATAATGTTATGGATACCCAAATTTATAGCATGTGGAAGACCATTGGTTCTATCGAAATATGGATAATTTGGACAAACAAAGTGGGTAGAAAGATATGTGAAAGTAGACCCTCGTGCACTTATCACCATCGACAAAAGCTGCTTTTACCTTGCAGCCCAAAGTTGAAATTGTAAATTTATGTGGAAAGTATGTTAATGGAGGAAAGGTGTGGTCTACTATGAACAACTAAGATTCAAAGTGGGAAAGAGAGGATGTGGATTGCTTTCAACGAGAAAAAGATACAGACTTTGGGGAATGGAGTAAGAGGTTTGTCACAAACGATTTGTGGACATATGCAATTGTAGATTAGACAAAAATATGTTTGTTTATAATTAATGCAGCTATCAAAGAGCTTAATTCT
The DNA here is from genome assembly GCA_031439595.1 of Pterocarpus santalinus. Taxonomy (NCBI): domain Eukaryota; kingdom Viridiplantae; phylum Streptophyta; class Magnoliopsida; order Fabales; family Fabaceae; genus Pterocarpus; species Pterocarpus santalinus. The sequence goes on from CM062523.1 coordinate 9,279,699, forward strand.
TTGACATGCTCAGTGTTTGTGTACGTCAGACACACCCCAACATAGAAAGAAGGAGAAAGGACTTCACCCATTTTATAGCATTATTCACTCACCACTACTTTTATGTGTTTGAATAAGTTTATTTTAAATTTAAAATAGTTCATAATCAAAAACTTTTTAAAACACTTTTTTTTGAAAAAAATAATGACTTTCCTAAATTAATATGTTACTAGACGTACACTTTGTATATTAATTTAATTGTTCCAAAGCAAATGGTGGTACATGGTTTATGTTTCAATGATATAAAGTTTAGGCAGTTGTTGCCTCGTACTACTGTTTAGGACTAAAAAAACACTCACTTCAAAGTGTCTCTGCCATTCACTGTGGGATTCTTGAAGCATATTTGGAAATTCCAAAGAAAGAAATGATTTTAACATATTATCTTTTGATATCTTTAGACGCTCTTTCTTTATCTTTTTCCTTTCTTCAATTGCTTTTTCACTTTTTCTTTTCCTTTCACAATTTTTTTCCAAGATTTTAAGTGAATGTCTAAATGTCCATATTAAAATATGGTACAAATAACACTCCTCATTGTGGCATATGGGGTTTTGCTTCTAGCTTATCAAAGAGTACTCTCATGTTTGAGTAGCCAAAATGCATAAGTCCACTTAGAAGATATTACAAAATAAGCTAGCTGCAATGTAAGTGTGGAAAGGCATAGTACAACCTTTTTTTTTTTTTAGAATATCTCCTCACTCGACAAATGAGAGACTAATTTTTTGGGTATGATCAGGCACTTAAGTGAGAATCCTTTTCAATAGTATTTTTTTTTCCATACATATAAATCTTGGTATTGAACCCAGAACATGCTTAACGGACTCGACATTTCCACTCAGACTAATATCTTATTGGTAATGACATAATTCAACTTAACATTCAACAAAATAAACATTTTTTTTCCTTAAAAATGAATAAATAAACTTGACATTTTTACTAAGACATGCAAGTATCATTCCCCCCACCATCATGCATGGTGTGATTTAATACCCTTCCAATAGTAGATTTAGGCTATATTTGAGAGTTTATAGATAATAGAAGGGAATAGTGATTAATGGAATAGAAAAGACATGTGAAGAGTGAACACCCTTATTTAAATGTTTAATAATGTTAATAAGGGAATAGAAGAGAAATAAGAATCAATCCCTCATTGACCTCCAATTTAGAGGGTCAAAACATGAGGGCTTTGAGTGACAAGGGAGGGACATGTTATCTTTTCTTAGCCGTTTCACTTCCTTTTCTTAAATTACTTCCAAATATGGTTTATTTAAGTCCAGTCATACTATCCCTTTCTACTCTCTCTATTGCCACCCTTCCAAACATAGTCTTAGAGTTAATTCAGCCTATTCTGTTGCATATTCCTCATTTAGATATATACTTGTTTGAATTGAGGCAAATTGGCATGATGTGCAGCTTCATACATTTATCATTGGTCTTCTTCCTCTTCCAAAATTTTCCTTCTTCAACAAAAAATAAATAAATAGTATGTCATCGTTAATTTAGTTATTAATAAAATAATGAGAATCCTCTCCTGTTATTCATTAGAAAAACATTAAACAAAAATTGTAAGATTTTCTAGGTAATTCGGTTATTGATAAAATAATGAGAATCCACTCATGTTATTCATTAGGAAAATATTAAACAATTATAATTTTGTTGCTAAAATTTTTGCTATGACATTATATTCAGTCTTGGATGGATGGATGATCCACATCCAACCACCCTGCTTAAATTTTGACAATAGTTGTGGCCATCAATTATGACTAAGTACCATTACTCTATTAGTTAAAATCATATTGTTATATTATAAAAGAAGAAGACAAAAATAAAATAGATTAATTTTAATAACTAACTAAAACTTAATTGATTCAAGTGATTCGATATTTATTTTTTTTAAATAAAGTCTCAAATATGAGTCTTATGGATAGAAATAACTCACATTGAGAGAGTTTTATCTCAATAGTAAGCTAAATTAGTTGGAGTCTAAGAATCTCCAAATAGTAGTGGTTTAGATGTCGACAACAACAAAAACAATGATAATAATAATAATTGTCAATATAAAATATTTTATATTATTAAACAATCATATCTTATTTTTTATAAGACTTTTTAAGTAGTTATGAAAAGAGTCAAGCTCTTCTAATAATGTTCAAAATACGATTAGATGTCCGTGTAAACAAATTTTTACACTAACATTACATGAAAATCAATTTTTTGAAAAATTATTAGATCAATCTAAATATATAATAATAAATTCTATTATAATAAAATTTGTATCTTTCTCTCTCATAATCAGTATGATAATCTTATGTTAATGACTAATACAAGAGAATCCTCATTTTTCATTAAAAAATCAATTATATCAATTAATTTTAATAGTTTAATATTGTCTTAAGTACATTCTTTAGCTTATAACTTTATACATGTTTCTTTGATAAATAATAGAAGCTATTTACGTGCTTTTACTTTATAGCTTAAGTTTTGATATAGTTAATTTATGACAAAGATAATGAACTAATTTTAAGATTGTGATTATTTATTATGTTCCATTTGACGTCTAAATTGGGCATAAAATTATAGTTTAGAATTGGAATTTGGTTCCTTAATTCCAATTTTTATGTTTGAAGTGATGGGTCATTCTAACATGGGGAAAAAGATTACGAGATCATGATGCAACACCCCTAAAAAATAATGAATTTGACCCTATTTTCTATTGTTTAAAATTGCATGAGAAAACACAACCTTTTAAAACTCAACTTTAACTCCTCCATTGGACAATAGCAGATGCAGCAATAACAACACCATCATTCTCCTATTCTAGCTTACACAACTAATTACATCTCCATTGGAGTCTCCACTTCTAGTAGTTTTGATAGATTCCATCATCAACATCATCAACAACAACAACAACAACAACATCAACAGCAATAGCAATAGCAATGACAATCCCCAGAACAATCACAACAACAACAAAAGTAGCAAAATTAACTACAACTACCCCAAATCAATTCCACGCTCTTATCAAACACACAATCACGAACACCGACATCAAGAAAAAAAGTAAATAAATTAAAGTATTCTCTTTTCCATTGATATACTTTTCAATCATTCTCATTACTTCCCCACCCCCCTCCAAAAAAAAAAGTTAAAGGCACTAAAAGAAAATGCAGCAAAACTTGAAAGACAATAATTTTCTTGTCCATCAAAGGTTAAGAAGAAAACTAAAGTGAACAATAGGGGATGAGTGGAAATACAAACATAGTAGCCATTGTGGCTTAATGATCTTTCATCTTCTGTCGGGATCGAGATAAGAGATTTAGTCTCAGAGGAAAAATGTGAATGATGGATGGGATCATCAACTGGTGAGTCATGGGTTGTGTGAAGAGTTGTTTAATGGAGGAAGATTGTGGTGTTTTGCACAGTTATGAAGGGGCCTATTGTTTGTGGCTTTGGACGCTTGTTTGTGGTTGTGTGAAAAGGATGCTCATGGAGGTGAGGAGCTTAACAGAGAGCAACGGTTGGTCACATCCTTTGTGGGCCAGTGTCAATGCAGCCATGGCACGACTAAGGAGGATGAGTGGCTAGGGATGGCAGAGAGACTAATCTTGATTTCTTAGAGGGGTTAAAAATGAATTTTAAAATTTTTTTGTTTTCTTATATAATTTTAAACAGTAGGAAGTAGGGTCAAATTCGTTATTTTTGGGGAGTGCTCCATCATGCTCCCATAATTTTGTTCCCAATGTTAAAAAACTAATATATAGAATTAAAATTATAATTCTATATAGAAATTCCATGTAATTGAATAACAACTAAGATGAACTATCCTTAATTACTAACTTATATTATAAGAATTACCAATTCCAAAACTTATTAAATGTCTCTCTTCTCATTAAAATCTATATGATTTTCTATCTTTTTTTCATTTATTTGTTAGCTATCATATTTATTGAAATATTTCCTGTAAAAAAAATTATTGAAATATAACATTTTTATAAAAAAAATATGATATAAAAAATTTTACTAGATTCTACAGTACAAGATTATTGTTTATTAATATTTTTATTAATTTTAAATTTTTGAATCGTACATTCAAATAATAAAATTATAATTAAATTAAGAATTATAATTCATGTTCTAATTATTCAACAAACTAAAACATAAAATTTAAGATTATAAACCAAATCCAATTATTAAGGAATTAGAATTGAAATTGGAATTCTACATTTTATAGTCTCCAAAGGATTGTCATACAAATTTAGTACAAATTATTCATAAGTATATAATAAGGTGAGGTAAGACAAGTTTCTGTTTATTTATTTATTTACATGATAAATTTAGCTTTGTATCTCTAAAAATATAGGATAGAGTTAATTAAGTTGAACAAAGACTTATGTACATGCTCCATTGTGAAGCCTATAAGTAAAGACCCTAATATTAAGATACATGTAGTTCATCATCATTGCATTATACATTTAAGGACTTCTTCTTCTTCTTCTTCTTCTTTTTTAACCCAAAGGTAGGAACTACTTTTATTTATCTGAAAAAGCATACATAGGTTGGCCCCATAGACACTTGCAACAAAACAAAAAATGGGGGATCCTCAAAACACTACTAATAAAAGTAGGCTAAAAGAATGATAACTAGAGTTCTCTTAAGAGGAATGTCTTGGAAGAAGGTTGCTAGCTCTCCGCTCATCCATTAGTTTCCTTGTTGAGCTTGCAATTTCTTGTGGTCTCGTGTCTCTGGCTTCAAAGACTCTGCTACTTCGAGCCTTCCAAATGTGCTAGAACATGGTTGTAGACAAGTTCAATATTTCTTTCCAATTTGGATAAGCCTTTTTCAATGTATTGGAGCCAGTAATCAGCAAAGTGGCTATGAGTCTAAGTTGAGTTTACTTGGTGAAGGTCTAGCATCAAATAGACTTCACTTGATAGAGGACATGTGATTATGCAGTGCAACACTAATTCTTGTTGAGAATTACAACTAGGATAGATATCATCTACTGACTGAAACCTTCTCTTTAGATTCATTCTTGTTGAGATGCCTTCATGTACTAGTTTCCAGTTTCCAAACAAATATCTTCACTTTATGGGGGACTTTAGGAAACCATAGTGAGCTCCATAGATTCTTACTCCTCATATAACTAGGGAAGACATCAATAGCAAGGTGGAAAAAATTGAAGGCAACTTTGTCTCCCGAAGCCACATAATAGTTACCGCCTTTGTTGAATTTCCATATCATTTGAGGGAGCAATAAGCTTGATTCTATTAATTACTTCAACTGGAAACTTTTCTTGTAGTAATTGTTCATTTCATTCCCCAGAGCTTAGCTTTAGTTGATGGACCATGAATATATTTAGATCTTTTAGCACCTCACTAGGCATTACAAAAGGATATTCTCCAGGTATCCAAGCATCTTCATAGACTCTGATATTTTGACCATTCCTTACCTTCCTTATCAACCCTTTTTCAATGACTTTCCTTCCTTCTAACAAGCTATGCCAAGCCCAAGATGGGTTCATGCCTATTTCTGATATCATGACATTTCCCATTCTGAAATACTTGCTCCTAAAGATTGTAGAATAGGGAATTCTAATTCTTCACTAGTCTCCAACATTATTTTGCAAGAAAAGATAGGTTCAAGGCTCTTAAGTCCTTAAACTTGAGACCACCTTCACCTTTCATCCTACACATTATGTCCCACTTGATCCAAGACATTTTCCTCTTTGTACCTCTTTGCCCCTCCAGAATCTAAATATCATTTGGTGCAAGTCTCCAAAGAATGCCTTAGGTAGCTTGAAGCATGCAAGAGAATAAATTGGGATGGTTGTTGCTATAGCTTTTATCAACATATCACAGCCTCCTGCTAATAGAAAACCTTTCTTTCAGCTTTGTAGCTTCTTGCTCACTTTATCCTTAATGCAGGCAAATGTGGCTTTTTTAGATATTTGCACAATTGAAGGCAATCCTAGGTACTTGTGTTGCAAACCCACATCAGTAACTTGCATCTGTTGTGCTAGTTAGGATCTGAGTCTCACCGGAGTATTTCGACTGAAGAATACAGTAGACTTGTGAAAGTTAATCTTTTGTCCACTATTTCATATGCATTCAACAAATCCAGCACATTTGCACAATGGAGAGGTGAGGCCTTGCAAAACAAAAGCGAGTCATCTGCGAACAGGAGATGGTTAATGGATGGGCTTCTGTTGTTAATTCTAATTCATTGAATTTTCCTAGTCGTTTATGCTTTGTGAAGCAAAAATAATAGGTCTTTTGCACAAATTAGAAAAAGATATAGGGATAAGAGGTCTCCTTGATAAAGCCCCCTATTTGGTTTAAAAAACCAAAATATTTATCTTCCACAATTATAAAATATGATATTGTGGTCACATATTCGTATACCCAATTAATTTATCGCCTATCAAAGCCCAATTTTCTCATTATGAACCATAAGAAGCTCTACTCAACTCTATCGTATGCTTTGCTCATATCGAGTTTAAATGCCATATCAAAAGATCCTTCCGTTCTTTTGTTCTTCATATAGTGCATGCAGTCATGAGCTACCAAAACATTGTTAAAGATCAATCTTCCTTTAATAAGGGCGTGTTACTCATACCGAGCTATCTCCTCTTTCTTTTTATCTTTTCATTTTAGGTTATTACTAGTTATCTAATCCATGTGTTGCATGAAATGTTTAAATTGCATATTCATTAATAAATTTTTATTTAATTAGTAAATATTTATTTATGCTCAAATTAAGTTATTTTTCTTTAAAATTATGATAACCAAAAGATTTTAAAGAAAACTTTTGGCTTAAAGATTTATAATGCAAAATAAATAAATTTAAACGTAATTTTATAGTACAATAGAGGCAAATATTTAAAATTTAATAATTGTTTGACTCAAATTTATTTTGTTTGTTTGTAAGATTATTTAGATACTTGTTAATTTTATATTTTATATATACTTGAAAAGAGAGACAGACAGTGAGAGAAGCTGTATTTAAGAGTGTCTCAAAACAATAAAGTTTTGAATATTTTACAATTTCTTCCATATCTTGACCAAATGAGGCACTCCTAGTACGTTCCCTAAATGGACGGTGGAGATGGATTTAAACATATGGCTATAATCTAATATCTAGAGAGCCACCTTAAAATATTTTACGTATTTATATGAGATATTTCTTCAAAAGCTTTCTAGCTATATCATAAATAGAAATATCTAGTTTATCTGAGATATTCACAAAAATGAGAATTTGCTTTAAAATTCTAGAGAACTCCATGAAAATATCTTCAGATAGAGTTATTTAAAAAGTATTTCAATTTCTTTATTTTTAAAATTATAATTAAAATATTAAAACATATATATATTTAAAAGTTTATTTAACATAAAATAAATTAATGTAAATATAATTATAATATTTTAATTAAAATATAATAAAACACTTATATTTAAAATTTAATAATGATTCGATTGATAATTTTGTTTGTTGGGAATAATATTTATATATATTTCTCAACTTTATAGATATATAACTTAAAAGAAATAATTATTATATTCATTTTAATATTTTAATTTGTTTATGTACGATGTGACAAACCTTTATAATTAGTATTGTTTAATTTTTAATTTTATAAAATACTTGAACTCAATTTTATTCATATTTTGATAACTTTTTTCTTCAAACCACTAAGTATTAAGTAAGATCTCAATTTATCATGTTAAATTATATACATACATATATGTGTGTGTGTGTCTCGTATACTAATATTAAAAATGAATTTTTCAAAGGAATTAAAACAATAAAAAAATAGAAGATGAAAAGTTCAGAGATGTTTATTGAGAGGAATAAAATGTCAAAATATAATAAATTTGAGGAAGAAAAATTAAAAATAATCAAAATTTAAGAAAAAAAAATGTCATGTGGCAAATTGAGTGGAAGAACTTTAATATATATTATAAATTAATTGTATCTGTCATGCTCGAGAACTTACTAAACAACATTGGATATTAATTTTCTAAAAAAGTTTCCTTAATTTTTCTTTTGAAATGAAACTTTGTTGTAGAAATTTGTGTGGATTAACATAAATCAATATCATCTTTTAAGATGGCTCATGTCTTTATCAAAAAAAAAAAAGGTTAGATGTCAAAATAATTAGCACATATTATTTAAGCTCAACTTTTGTGATCCATCATGCTATTGACATAAGAGAGAGACGTCTTGAGTGTTTGACTGTCCATTGATATAAAATACATATAATAGCTATTATTTGATAGGAGAAATTTCTCTTCTTGATCTTTTTTATTTCTCTTTTCTCATCTTATATAATCATGATCATTTTTAAGGATTCAATTACAATAACTCATCACTATCCTTTTGAAGTATTCCAATATCCCAATCTTTGATTGTTGTGCATACCATAATTTGAGATTAAATCAATCCGTGAATTTCTGAATTATCAATTTGTGGTTTTATTCAGTTTATCAAACTAGTAGTAATATTTTACTTTGATAATAAAAATATTAAATACTGATATAGAATAAAATAAATATAAGAAAATATATGATTGGAGTGCTTTAAAACTGATATATTTGTTGATAATGTTAAAAACACATTTTCAAGTGTGTATTTATGGGCATCTAAATTTAAATAAAGTACGAAAATTGTTAGATCAATCTAAATAATAATGAATTTTATTGTAACAAAATTTGTATTGTTTACTCTCATAAAAATACTATAATTAATATTAATGACTAACATGAGGGAATCCTTTTTTTTGGTATAGACTAATACGAGGGAATCCTCATTCAAAATCAATTATATTAATTAATTTTTGTTAGTTTAATATTGTCTTAAAATATAATCCTTAGCTTATAACTTCATACGGGATACTTGGATTAATAATAGAAACTATTTATGTGCTTTTACTTCACAATTTAAGTTTTTGATAGAGTTAATTATGACAAAGATAATGAATTAACTTTAAGATGGATTAAATTTGTATGTAATATCAGTATAAAATTTTTTTATACATATCTAATTATATATTTTTATATTAATAAAAATATTTAACTCAATTATTATTATCTTAAAAATTTTATAAATATAAGTATTTGATTAAATCATAGTGTAAAATTTTTTTATATTATTAATATACAACTTTTTTAAGATTTTGTAATCGATATGCAAATTTAAAATAAATTATTCAAAAAATATAAAACAAGGCGATGAAAGATAAGTTCATGTTTTATTTATTTTATTTGTTTCATGATAAATTTAGGTTCTAATCCCTATGAATGTGGAGCAGCTTTACGTTGAACAAAGATTTTTTTCTATACGCTCTATTGTTAAGCCAATAAGTAAAGACCAAGTGATATGTTTTGATTTATCACTTCATGATCATTGCATTATATATTAGATAGCATTTACCATATTGCTTAGCAAAATTACTGGTAATTCAAATTGTAACTTAACAATATTACTATATTTTAAATTATTGATAATATTATAATATAATATTTGATATAAATAAGTAATATAGTGAGCAATTCACATATCCTATTTGATATAAAAGAACTTATTAGGTAACATATTTTTTAATAATAATAATAATTAATAAAAATTATTACTATTATTATTAATATTCTTAATAATAGTTAATAATTATTATTGTTATCTTTAATAATAATAATAATAATAATAATAATAATGATAATAGATTACCGTAATCCACATATAGACTTTCTATGGGGCAATTCATATTATCACTTTGATGATAATATGGATTACCTTGGAAATTTGGATTATTAGTAATGTGACTCAATCAAATAAGACAATGTGGTGAATTCAAGTAATTTTAAGTTATATTACTAATAATTCAAATAAATTACCTCATATCAAATGTCTGTTAAGAACTTATTTTTTCTCCTCTTTTTTTTTGTGTTTCCATTTTGTTATTATTTCAGTTATTTAGTCATTATTATAGGATAAAAAGAGTTTCTCTCTCTAATCTTTTTTATTTCTCATTCTCTCATTTTACGAAGTCGTGATCTCCTTTAAGAATTAAGAGTACATTTTTTTCAATTTTTTAAAAAAATAATTTTAAAACTTAAATTTTATATATAGTTAAAAAATTAAAAATTAATTTTTTTCATAAATTATTCTTTTTCGCTTCTACAAAAAAGTTAAAACAAATTTTTTTGAAATTCTAATTACTTTTTAAAAAATTATTCAAATATACGAAAACAAATTTTTTGGATAATAAAGTAATTTTTTACTAAAAAAATCCCAAACAAATACACTGAAAAACATGACAACCCATCCTTATTATTTGCAGATATTCATATCACTCAATCTTTGATTGATGTGTATGCCAGAATTTGGGATTAAATTCATCAAAGAGTTTTGAATTATGAAATTGTGATTTGGATATGAAATTCAAGCGACTTTTTCTTCCCTATATCAAACTAATAATAATTTCTTGCTGTGATAATAAAAATATTAAATACTGCCACAGAGTGAAATAAATATAAGAAACTATATAATCAGAGTGGGTTAAAAATGATATATTTCTTGAATTAAATATTTTTAAAAGATCAAAATAAAAGTACTATATTTTTATGGAAAAAATATATAAGCCAATCTTAAAAATATCAAACTGCAATATAATTCAATATTAACTAATTAACTGTTTAACAAACGACCGACTAATAGCAATTTACTTATTTATTCGATTTTGTATAAACTAACTACGATACTAAGTGCAAAAGAAAATTGAAAAAATTAAAAAATTAGTGAGTCCTCGAGCGTGGACTTGTTATAATGGGTAAGTTCGACGCATCAAGTTATCAATTTATTGATATAAGAAAGGGGACCATACTCTTAATCATAATTAGGTACCATAAATAGGTTTAGTTACCGATTAATAGAAAACACATATAATACTTATATGAGAGCTTACGTGGAATAGGAGAAGTTTTTCTCCTAATCATTTTTTATTTTGCTATTCCTCTTCTTACATGGTGGAAAACTCTCCGAAGGATTCAATCATAACAAATTATTATCGTTATCATTCTCCAAGCTATTTCTATTTCTCAATTTTTTTTTATTGTTGTGCATGGCATAGTTTGAGATTCAGTTGATAAAAAAATTTTAGATTATAAAATTAAAATTTTAAATCTAAAATTGGAGGAACTTTTTTTTTTTGAGTTTATTAAACCATTTATAAGTATAATTCCTGTAACTATTAGGAAGCATCAGAGTCATACAATTTTTCTCACGAGTTGGACTAGAATTTGAGTTTTTTTAGATTATTTATTGGGTTTTTATAAAAATTTGATAATTTATTATTTTTAAAAAATAATTAAAAATTATGATATTTTCATTTATTATTATTCTTTCTCTCTCTTTCTTTTTTTCTTCTCTCTCATCTCTCTTTTCTTTTTTCTAGTTAATTTTTCTCTCCTTTGTCTCCCACTCTCGCATGTTCTCTCTTTTACTTTCTCTCTCTCCCTCTCTCTCACACACAAACACAAAAAATTAATGCTTATTTTTATTAAAATTGTAAAAATGAGTTGCAATTTTTATTAAAATAATATTTTTTAGATTTTATTTTATTAAAATCACAATAATAAGGTGCAATCACTATTAAAATATTTTTTTTATTTTTTATTATTCTTTCTCTCTCTTATTTTTCTATTCTCTTTGCTAGTTAATTTTTCTTTCCTTTACGTCTTACTCTCATGCTTTCTCTCTTTCTCTCACTCAAACACAGAAAATTAATGCTTATTTTCATTAAAATTGCAACAATGAGTTGCAATTTTTATTAAAATAATATTTTTTAATTTTTATTTTATTAAAATCATAATAATGGTACAATCTCTATTAAAATAATATTTTTTAATTTTTATTTTATTAAAATCATAATAAGGAGATATAATCTCTATTAAAATAATATTTTTATTTTGTTTTAACTTTTATTTTATTAAAATCGCAACGATGTATTGCAATGTTTATTAAAATAATATTATTTTATTTTATTTTAATTTAAATTTATTAAAATCACATTGATGTATTACGATTTTTATTAAAATAATATTTTTTTTTATTTTTTAATTTTATTAAAATCGCAACACATAATTCTGATTTCTATTAAATAATATTTTTTTTATTTTTTAAGCTTGAAATTGCAATTAACTATTGCATTTTTTTAAATTTATCATATTTCTTTAAATACACAAAAAAATATAATATTTTTGCAATAACTATATATAAATATAATATCTAAATAACTAAGCCTGAATTTGAACTCTTGTCCACTTTTGTATAAACTAACTTCGATTTTAATCGCAAAAGAGAAAAAAAAAAAAGAAAAAAGTCGGAGAGGAGAAAAAAAAAAAAGGCAAAGATAAAAAAATAATAAAATAGTAGACAACAGAAGGAGAGAAACTGGAGCCAGCAGGGAGCACGCACGGCAAAATTCTCCCCAAAAAAATAAAAAATAAAAATCCGTCATATATTTACATCTTTTTCCCCCACACAAAATCTCATTCCCCTCGTTTTAGAAGAGAGTATCGTTAGTTCTCGTTTTATGCGCCGCCACCACCACCATCACCATCGCCACCCAAGCCACAACCGTAACCGTCACCGCGACCGCCACCGCCTAGGGTTTCTCTCTCTTCATCTCCTAGGGTTTCGAAATCACACTTTCTCTCTCCTGTATTTCTCTCTCTCATTCTCACTCTCACTCTCACTCTTACTCCTTCGCTTTCGAGCTGGATTCCCTCTCCTTCCTCTAGCGAAGAATCTCCATGCGCCGCTGGTTCAGCGGCTTCGTTGATTAGCTTCTTTCTTTCTCTTCGTTCTCTCTCATCGTTTTTCTATCTCTTAATTTCTATGATCGTTTCCGTTTCTCTCTCTTAGCTCCGATTTGCATGGCATTGGGGGATTTGATGGCATCGTCGCGGTTCTCACAATCTCCTTACGTCGGTGTTTCCAACAGCAACAATCATAGCCATAGCCCCTTTGACGATTGCGCTTCGTCGTCGTCCTCATCGTACGCGCTCGACGACGGCGATTTCGGTTCACGGAGGCGCGATTCAGAAGCTTCATCCACCGTCACCGCCGCCGCCGCCGCCTCCGCCTCGAGCGGAGGCTATGGTAATGCTTCCGCTACCAGCATGGCGTACCTGCCGCAGACCGTCGTGCTTTGCGAGCTCCGCCACGAGGCGTTCGAGGCCTCTGAGCCTGCCGGACCCGCCGTGAACGGGTTGGTCTCGAAATGGCGCCCTAAGGAAAGAGTAAGAGATTTTTATATAATCATAGTATCGTTACTTGTTATAGTGTGTTTGGATTTGAATATCTTCTAGGGGTTAAAAATCGCTTTTTATGCTTTTTGTGATTGTAAGCTATTTCTGAATACCCAAGAAGGTAATCGGAACACACGGTTATTTGATATAGTTCATTGTGTTGTGGCTGAATGAGTAAAAAATGGTTGGATTTGAGTGAAAATGTTATAGTTCATTCTGTTTGGATTTGAATATTTTTAGGGTTAAAACTCACTTTTTTTGCTCTGTGTGTGTGCGTGTGTGTTTTGTTTTAATTATTATAAGCTGTTTTGAATTCAAAAGTAGTTAATTGGAACCCGCGGTTATCTGATATGGGTCATTGTGTTGTTGCTGAAAGAGTAAAATGGTTGGATTTGAGTGAAAATGTTATAGTTCATTATGTTTGGATTTGAATATTTTTAGGATTAAAACTCGCTTTTTATGCCTTTTTTCTTATTACAAGCTATTTTGAATACAAAAGAAGTTAATTGGAACCCGTGGTTATCTGATATAGGTCATTGTGTTGTTCCTGAAAGAGTAAAAGTGGTTGGATTTGAGTGAAAATGTTATAATTCATTCTGTTTGGATTTGAATATTTTTAGGGGAAAAATTTGCTTTTTAGCATTTTGGTTATAAGCTATTTTGAATGCAAAAGAAGTTTATCCAAACACGCTTATCTGTTATAGTTCATTGTGTTGTGGCTGAATGAGTAAAAGTTTTTGGGTTTGAGTAAAAATGTTATAGTTTGGTCTGTTGGGATTTGAATATTTTTGGGCAACAAATCGCTTTTTGGGCTTTTGATTATAAGCTTTTGAATACAAAAGAAGTTAATTGGAACACACTCTTATCTGTTATAGTACATTGTGTTGCAGCTGGGTGAGCAAAAATGTTTCTTTTTGTCTTAATTGCTTGTGCAATGGTGAAAGAACTTTGTTGTTGTCGTTGTTGAAGCTGGCAGTGGTTTGTAGTGTGATGAAGTGTTGACTGTCTAAGGTGTAGAGTGGTTGAAATTGGGTCTTGATTGTGCACATCATGAACCCCATCTTTTTGATTTTGTTCTGATTGACGTTGTGATTTTATGACTAATTAATGGTTCACTGATCATTTGAATGAGAATAGATGGAAGGAAGGTTGTTTTGGTCATTGCATTGGTCAATGATATCATCTTCCATTATGTAGGCATGAGAACTTGTGCTATTGTAACTGTCAACCTAATAAAGACAAGTTTTTATACTAGGAATGGTCATGATAAAAATAATCTGTGCACCAGGAACGAGGCCCTTCTATTAAGGCTAGAGAACATATGAAGTTCTGGTTTGGCTGAAGAACAGATCATAAAATGGAAAGTAATGCTGGTATTGCTTTCCTCTAGCAGTGGTTTCTCAACTGAGGCAGGACAACCGTACTACTGTAGTTTACAAGGGGTTGGGTGTAACCTCTCAGCTCCACGTGTGATAAATTTTCTTCCTCATTTATAAATCGAAGTGATATATATAGGTCTAACTTAAGGGTGTTATTATTTTTAAGTCTTGTAGCCCCATTGAGAAGCATCCTCACGTCTCATGCTTTATTCTTAATTAGAACTAGAGTAATTTTTAATCCGATGTGTTTTCTTCTTGTTTGAGGATGGTCCTTTGCTTACTAGTAAAATTATTTCCTTGTGGCTTGTTGGCCACAAGTTTTAGACATGTATACCTCGTCTCCACTCACAAGGGTAACGACCTTAGAATAGTGGAGCATGGTGCACTTGGCTGCCCCATTAGTGTTTATTCTTGTTTCTTTTCTAGATGTTCTGGTGAATGCTACTGGAAGATGCCTATATATTTTATGTTTGCTAAGAAGTCTGCTTTAATTTTATTGCTAATTTTGTGGTGCAGATGAAGACGGGATGTGTAGCTCTTGTATTATGTTTAAACATTAGTGTCGATCCACCAGATGTAATAAAGATATCTCCCTGTGCTAGAATGGAGTGCTGGATAGGTCTCTTTTAACTCTTCTGATCTCATTTGTTTTGAAATTTTTATTTTCTCTGGACTTTTCTCGAATAGTTTTTCATAGCTTTGAGATGTTTGGCATTGTTATGTTGTTTGGATAACGTTTGGAAATAACTTTAGGTTTAATATCATGATATACTACTTCCTTTTGTCCTTAAATATTTACTTGTTTTTACAAGTTCAAATAGCTGATCAGTCGAAACCAGTGATTGTAATTGCATGTTTTTGGCATTTAAGCAAATATATCTGCAGCTCCTTTGCACTCATTACATATGGGCAGGGTCTTCGTCATGCTTTTTCTTGTTTAATCCTACTTTTTCTTCTGTCATTAAATTTTGGTTTAGAAACTTAATTATATTGTTTTAATTGCAGTCTTCTTAATGAAAAGTGAAGATAAACTGCTCAAATTGAACCTTTGCAATCTACTGTTTGGTTTTTTTTGAACTGATTTCATGTATGATTTCTCTTTTTTTCATTATAATGAGTTGTTTGATTGCCAAGGAAAAGTGATATGCAATATCAAAACCTCTGGATGCTTACAACTACGAAAGTAAAATATACTCGCTCTGATTAGATAATTTGCATCCCTTTCAGTTTTTTGTATGAAAACTTAGCATAACAGCACAAACTTTGGGATTTACTGTTAATATATATTTTCTTCTAGAAGAGATCTAATTGTGTCTCTTTAAACTTTTATCTTTCCAAATGGTGCAGATCCTTTTTCCATGGCACCTCAAAAAGCATTGGAGTCAATTGGAAAAAGTTTGAGTAGTCAGTATGAAAGGTGGCAACCAAAGGTGGGAGTGTTTAGCTTGTTGACTTCATTATCATACTACCTTTTGACGTTGATGTTTAGTTAATCCTGTGGGCACCGATTGTCAACAGGCTCGCATTAAGTATCAACTTGATCCAACAGTGGATGAAGTGAAGAAGCTTTGTACTACATGTCGTAGATATGCGAAGTCTGAAAGAGTTTTATTTCATTACAATGGCCATGGTGTGCCAAAGCCAACTCCCAATGGTGAAATTTGGGTCTTCAATAAGGTCATTTTTCTCCTTGATAATACTTGATGTGAGATATTTATATGGTAGGTAAAATGTTATTTTGTTTCAACTGGCAATAGTCATGTATGGCCAATACACAGGGATGCTAGATATATGTATGGAGCATATATGTATGTATGTCTATATTTGTGTGTGAATGAACCAAAACCTCACAGAAATATTTGCATTGAAATTTGCAATAGTAAATAAAATGAAAGAGATGCTAACTTAAAGCAATGAATGACACATTGTAGATTCCCCAACCCTAGACCAAAGAAAATCCCTCATGAGCTTTTCAATATTATGAGCTACAGCCATAGGAATACGAAAGAGGGAGAGATAGTATAAGGAAATGCTAGATAAACAAGACTGAATGAGAGTGATCCTACCTCCCAAAGAGGAAAAGCCACCTTTCCAACAATCCAACTTGTTAGAGATTTTACACACCACAGGATTCTAAAAAGATAGAGTACGAGGATTATTGGCAGGCCAAGAACAAATCATTGGCAGTTCAGTGGCTTTAGCGCTTTCCTCTTAAGTATGGCTTGCATCCTAATGGGTGGGACATCAACTCTGCAAGTGGGGTAACTCATAATTGTCCTTAAAAATTCATCTCTCAGGAGTTACCTTCTTTTTGGTCTCTCTTGTCCTTCCGTTTGGGCAATGGATCTTGTCTTAAATTTTGGGAAGATATATGGGTTGGGAATGTCTCCCTTTCTGTTACCTTTCCTAGGCTTTTTCGCTTATCTTTCCTGCATAATGCCTCTGTTAGCTAATTTTTTTCTCAGGGTGATCTTTCATGGAACTTCCATTTTATCCGAAACTTGAATTATAGAGAGGTTATTGAATTAGATTCCTTCTTCCTTTGTTGAATCCTATTCACCTATCTAGTGCCCCAGATATTAGGATTTGGACTCTTGACTCCTCTGGTTGTTTTACTTGTAAATCCTATTTTCTTTTTTTGACTTTCTCTCCTAATATAGAAAGATTGCTTTTAGATAAGCTTATTTGGAAATCTAATCTCCCTCAAAGGTCAAAGCTTTTGTTTGGACTGCTGTTCTTAACTGGATTAACACTAATGACATGCTCCAGAAGCACAAGCCCCCCATTGCTTTGTCCCCTAACATGTGTATAATGTGTGGTTTAGATTTTGAGTCGAGAGCTCATCTTTTTTGCATTGCCCTATGACGAGATCTATTTGGACCAGGCTTTCTGGTTTCTTCGGAGAATCATAGGTTTGCCTTATGGACTTACATCAATTTCTACTCATAAAATTCAGAGGTTTTGGCTTGCATAAAGAAACTAAGATTTTGTGGCAGTCTTCAGTTTTTGCTGTCGTTTAGTGTATTTGGTTGGAAAGGAATGTTAGGGTTTTTAATGATTCCTTTTCAACTATTGACTTTGTTTGGGATATGATTACCTTTCTAGCCTCCCTTTGGTGTTCAACTCATGGTCTGTTTAATAATGTTTCTCTAGCTGACATTCAAAGGGATTGGTATGCATTGTTACATGGTCTATCCCTTTAAGTCTTAGCTGTATATTTTGCACTATTGCAAGGATTTCTTATTCTCTTTTGTACATTATCTTCTTTGCTAATAATATTTCTTTTTCTATCGAGAAAATAAAAATAAAAATGAATGAGACATTTTATGATTATATGGTGGACATGTAGTTGACTAACTTGATTCCCAATCAATCACCAAAGCTAAAATAAAATAACTTATCTAGTGTGTAGAGATTTGATAAAATCCCTAAATTATCATAAATAATGACATAAATTCTCCTAAATTAATACTTACATCTTCTACATTAGAAAGCAGGAGAAATAATAGAAAATAAGGAAAATGGAGGGGCCAAATATGAGACAAAAGTTGGGATGAAAATGATATTTTTTTTTTTTAAGATAGGTGTATGATGTTTTTTAGTCAGAGTACTAGGTGTGAGTCTTATGTTGCTTGGAAATTATGTTAAAAGAGATAATTTGATAGTTATGAATATATTCCTTTGCTCGTGTCTTACTTCCAGTAGAACCAAATAAAGGAAAGAAATGATTTTTATTCATTCCATCTTTTTCACATTTTCTATTTGGCACATATGAAATAATTTTTTATCGTTTTGTTTTTCATATTTCTATTTCACTTTTATTTCGTCCTTCCATGTTCACATTTTCAATTTGGTACGAAGCAGCAAAATATGATAGAATTTGGAATCATTCCAGTTTCCTGTTTCCACATTTTCTTTTTGTCACCCACTGGTGACATTATATGACCTTCACATCTCAGTCTATTTTTACTCTTCTCTCTATTCTACTTTCTTATGTTGTTATTTTTCCTACCAAATGCAATATAAAGAATTTCTTATTGGGTTTTGCTGATGTTTGCCCTTAGGGCACAAGCCAAGGAACAAAAGATAGTATTATTGCTCCTCCTGATTATTTAAAGAAGAAAGTATTAAATGCTTTGTGAATTCTTAAGACATTAATTTTGTGCTTTTCATACTTTTTAATTAATAGTCTCTATTTTTCATTGTTTAACTTGTGTCCTAAGGGCATACATTAAAGGAACCCGTTCTTATAATAGGAAATGTTAATCCCCTGTATTCAACAATATCCTGGATGACGTGGATTTATTGGTTCTGTCTTTATAACTTATTTCACTTTACACTTTGTATGAAGCATGTACTTTCATCTAAATATAAGATCCTTTCAAGAATACCTTAGTGGAAAAAGTCTCACATTGGCTAGAGTGGGAGAGGTAAGGTGATTCATAAGGCTCTGCAACAATTCCTCCTTAGTAAGCAGTAGCCTGGATGATGTGGGTTTGTAGGTCATTCCTCTCTAACCAGTTGTACTATAGTTTATGTCAACTTTATAGGATATAGTTGGTTTAGACAAAATGAATTGGCAAGAACTTGCAAATTAGTAGGAGTTGAGATAGCCAAGTTTACCAACATCCCTATTCTGACAGATTCAAATCTTTTATTGCTATCCCTATTCCCAATCTTGTTTCCCTAGTAAAATACTGTGAATTAAGAAAAAAATTACACCTCTTTCTTGGTAGTATTTTATTGGATGGACATGGTAGGAGGCATGGAGAAGGGACAGAGGAATTGAGTCATATTATTTATACCAAAACTTCACACCTTTGCATGCATTCAATCATATGAAAATCACAAGCACTGCCCTCTGTAAGTATAGGTGCAAACTAAGGCCATATTCAATCTTTTAGGCTCTTAAATGTCACTGTCTAAGCGCTTGTTTTTTCCTTCCTTCTTCTTTTCTTTTTTTTTTATTTTTATTTTTTTTTAGGAAGAGGAAATTTGTTGAGATGAAGAGAAAGAATTATAAAGAGTGAGCAGGATAAGGAATCCTCCTGAACAAAAAAGCAAGCCAAGAAAAACATGAGAAATAGGAATGATAGTGTAACAAAACTTTCCAATTCCTCAACACACAATTTAAAGAAACCCCAGAAAATTGTCAGAGTTGATGTAAAATGTAAAGATGCAATGCCACTATGGGGAAACTGCACAAAAAATTAGAGGGTGATGTTCTCTAATAAAATAATTGGATAACTTACAATTACACGGATAGATTAGTGGGGAGTGGAATGAACCATATCTTTTATATAAAAACATGTTTTTCTTTCATTTCATTCGTTGACCTTTTTCTCTTTCCTTCTGTGTTTTTTGTTTTTGTTTTTGTTTTTGTTTTTTAGGGATAAAACTCAAGTTAATAAATTGTAACAGTCATTTTTTTCTTAGAGTAATAAATTTTTTAGTAGAGGAATGGTATATTTGCATCAAGGACCAGAGGAACAGCAGGTAGGCTTTTGACTAGAAGTTTTATACTCTTCTTTCTTCACTACATGTCTTATACTCTCAGCTTTCACCTATAGCGTTGCAACTGTTCCCATAGTCAATCTTCATATCAATAATTAAAATACCAAGAAGGAAAGCACTATTATAGAAAAAATTATATCTATTACAATTTTCTCACCTTGTTATTTAATTTGTTTATTTCGCTAGAAAAAGAGGAAAGTAAAATGGAGAAAGTGAGGGAGAGATTAGAGAATCAGAAAAAGGGATGAACAGGTTTTCATGAATCGTTTCTCCCAAAAGCTTAAATTGTAAGGTAGAGGCAATTGAATAGTTTTTATATCTAACATGCCCCCTCACATGAGCTCAATCTCATTGGGCTTAAAGTGTGTATAATGCAAAGGCTTAGCTTATCTTGTGCTTAAATTTAACTTCTATTTAGAAGAATATGGACAACGAGGACTGAACTTTACACAAATTGGTCATAGGAGCTCTAAACCATATCATGAACCATCTCTCCAAAAACTTATACTCTTAGGTGGAGGCACATAAATGGTTTTTCTATTTAACACAAGTTATGGTGGAGAAAATCTGGGCATATTTGTTCATGGATGGAACTATAATAGACAATATAGACAAACAAAATGGACATGATTCTACTATGATAATGAACCTAAAAACAGAGTCTTATCGGAAAATTGTGAATACCTGATCATAGATTCCAAATAAGTTACTATCTCTTAGTTAATACATTGTAATTAGTAACAAAATAAAGAACTTATTGGTATTCTTATTCTCATTATCCATCTTATCACGTGTAGAGTTATACGCAGTATATCCCTTTACGAATCAGTGACCTCGATTCCTGGCTGAAGACCCCCTCAATTTATGTTTTTGACTGCTCTGCCGCTGGGATGATTGTGAATGCTTTCATTGAGGTATTTGTACAGTCAGTTCTTTTAATATTAATTATTGCATGTAATAAAGCTGTTAAGATATGGGAACTGATTATGTCATTTGTAATTTTGGTTCCTGGACATGGTATTCATTAGCTTTATGAATGGAGTGCTGCTAACTCCTCTGGGTCCACAAGAGATTGCATTTTGCTTGCAGCATGTGAAGCACACGAGACTTTGCCTCAGAGTGCAGAATTCCCTGCTGATGTATTTACATCATGCCTTACAACACCTATTAAGATGGCATTGCGATGGTGAAGCTTTTCTCCTTATTTATTCCTGCTTAGTTTATCATGTATGTAAAGTGCCTTGTGTAAAATCTTTCATGATGTTTAGTGAAGCTTTGTTTTTTAATATCTAACTAGTTCATTATGCATGGATTTCTTGATAATGCATGTTTTGTTATTGCAATTCATAATAGTGTACACAATATGTTGGGTTTCTAATCTTCCTGTGCCTATTTGCTTCCCAGTTCGACGCCTTGGTTGTTCCTATACTAACTTTTTCGATTAGATTTTCCTGTTTGTTTTTAAAACTGGATACTATATTGGGAACAGGGAGAGAAAAGAAGGAAAGGAATTTAGGCCAAAGTGCTAACTCAATGATGCAATTATTCTTACTAGGCTAAGAATTAAAGTATCTATGTTTTGTTTTCTAGTTTATTGGCATGATGATAGTTTTATAGCCTAGGTTTTTTATTTGCAGTCATCTGATTTGGTTATAATTCCTTGGAATGATATGGAATGGGGGCCTATACTTGGGATTTGCTTATAAGAAGTCCTTCTTTATCTATTTTCCAGATTAAAAAAAAAAGGTAATCATCCACATATATGATCATCAAGAGAAAGATCAACTATTGGAAATAACTGAATCTTGTTGCACTTTATATTTCATCTTAGGATCTTTTATAAGTTTGACTATTTGATGTCTGTTACGTGCATTGGAGCTATGCATCAGTCTATTCTTTAGATTTATTTTCTGATTTTTGCTGACAACCATCGGGCCTTTACTATTTTGAAGTTGATTTTAAGTTAGACACCTGCTTTTGTGTTGCGGTATTTATTTCCTGCAATTGTTCTATATTTGAGTGGTGACAAGTGGCTATTAATAATTTTTCTTGATAAAATTTGTGTCCTCCATTTCATCAGATTGGATTCCATGTCCTTTTTTATTTAATTTCTTCACTTTTTCTTAGTGAAATTGTTTACTTCTAATAAAAAATTTTCTCCTAGGTTTTGTACCCGTTCATTACTTCATGAGTCACTTGATTATTCACTTATAGACAAGATCCCTGGCCGTCCAAATGACCGAAAGACACTTCTGGGTGAATTGAATTGGATCTTTACAGCAGTAACTGACACAATTGCCTGGAATGTTCTTCCTCATGGTACGTCTCAGCCCCGCCCATCATTGCTGCTGCACTATTTAATTGCCATAGTTTTTTTTTTTTTTTGATCCAGTTGTTGTTTAAGTAATTTTAGTTTGTATCTTGCACATCTTATTACTAATGATTTTGTCCTGCAGATCTTTTTCAGAGACTGTTCAGACAGGACTTGTTAGTTGCAAGTTTATTCCGAAACTTTCTGCTTGCTGAGCGAATTATGCGATCTGCAAATTGTTCTCCTGTTTCTTTCCCAATATTGCCGCCAAGCCATCAGCATCATATGTGGTATTACGGATGATAATTGTTATGATACTATTATATGTGCTGACAAAATTTTGGTCACTTTGTGTTATTTATTTGTTTATTTTGGATAAAATCTTTATTTTATTTTTTTCACTCTACAGGGACGCGTGGGACATGGCTGCTGAGCTTTGCCTGTCTCAACTCCCCTCATTAGTTGAGGATCCTAATGCAGAATTTCAGGTATCTTGATATTTTTGATAGAGTTTCTATCTGGATTCTGGAGTTGAATATTGCTAAAAATGAACAATTGGCTTTGGTATAAAGGTTTATCAAGAAATTAGGTATATTAAAGATTATTCATTGGTTTTGAGCTTACCTGGTGAAGAATTTTTTCTTTCAGCCTAGTACGTTCTTCAGTGAGCAGTTAACAGCATTTGAGGTGTGGCTTGACCATGGTTCTGAACTTAAGAAGCCACCAGAGCAGTTGCCTATTGTTCTTCAGGTGCGGCACATGTCTGGGTCTTCAGCTCCTAATAGTTAA
Organism: Pterocarpus santalinus; assembly: GCA_031439595.1. Lineage (NCBI taxonomy): Eukaryota > Viridiplantae > Streptophyta > Magnoliopsida > Fabales > Fabaceae > Pterocarpus > Pterocarpus santalinus. Next base: position 9,303,035 of record CM062523.1, read on the forward strand.
GTTATACAGGTTGAATGATTTTTTCTAGATCATCCATCAGGTCCTGTTTTGAGGGTGAGCCTTGGCACAACGATAAGGTTGCTGCCTTTTGACTTAGAGGTTACAAGTTCAAATCCATGCTACTTGTGGATCGTTGTCTCAATTAATTATTCATGATTAGGATTTGTTTGCCTTGTCAATTAGCATGCTCTATTTGAAGTAAAATTATAGTTTGCAAATTGACTTTAAAAAGTTCGTGCATTCTCTGGCCTACTTTTTCCTTTTCCACAATTATATTTATGCTTGTGGGAAGATTTTTTAGGTATTTGTTTATATTATTGCATGCATTTAAAGGCTAGCACGGTTCTTATTTCAGGTTTTGCTTAGTCAATGGCATCGATTTCGGGCTTTAGTTCTCCTTGGAAGGTTCCTTGATATGGGGCCATGGGCTGTAGATCTGGTAATCTCTCTCTCTCTCTCTCTCTCTCTCTCTCTCTCTCTCTGTTCATGGTATATTTTGTTGGGGTTGTCTTCCTTATTTGTAAAAGGTTTGTAATATTATGACACAATACCAAGTTTCCTATAAACAGGCACTGTCTGTTGGAATATTTCCATATGTTTTGAAGCTGTTACAAACAACAACACCAGACCTTCGTCAGATTCTTGTTTTCATATGGACGAAGATTCTCGCACTTGACAAGGTACCCTTGCAGTAGCTTAATTATTTTCTGTAGAAATAGATTTAAATAGTAAAATAGATCATGTGTGCCATTGATATGCTGCCAATGCTAAAATCCTGCTGCATTTGAATATTTATATTTAAATACATTTAACTGACATTTCATATTTGTGCATTGTCATTTGCTTTTGCCTAAAAAATAGGGAAATAATCTACTGAACTTCTGAAAAATGAATGAAATTAATGTGTGGCCTTTGAAGTATTTTTATGCATCTCTTGGCTTACCAAATTCCTTTTGTATTTCTGCTTTGTGATTAAGATAATATCAATTTGCAATTACTTTGGCAGGTGATCATAGTAATAGAGTTTCTAAGTTATTAAAAAATGAAAACCATTTATTCCATCTAAAATCTGAAATACCTACTTGCACCAATTGTTAAATAAAATTAATTACTGAATAATTGCAAATATTATAAATCTTTTTTTTTTTTGGGGGTCTTTATAACAACATTTATCTCCTTTTAATTTTTGCTATTAGTTCGTGTTGAAGACCTAACTGTTGCACTTCTGTGCCTTCTTGCAATTGTGATGTTGTTTATGTTATGTTACAGTCATGTCAGGTTGATCTTGTAAAGGATGGAGGTCATATATATTTTATTAAGTTTCTTGATAGCATGGAAGCATATCCAGAGCAACGTGCAATGGCTGCTTTTGTTTTAGCTGTGATTGTTGATGGCCACAGACGAGGCCAGGAAGCCTGTATTGAAGCTGGTTTAATCCATGTCTGCTTAAAGCATCTTCAGTCTTCATCTCCGAATGATTCCCAAACCGAACCCCTTTTCCTTCAGTGGCTTTGCCTGTGTCTGGGGAAACTGTGGGAAGACTTCACAGAGGCCCAAATAATAGGTCTGCGGGAAGATGCTGTTTCTATATATGCTCCTTTACTGTCGGAGCCCCAGCCAGAGGTTCACCACCTTACTTACTAAATTTATTTCTTGTTACCAGATGAATACACTGTTTTTTTGGTCCAATAATTTAATTTGATGCTTGTCATGTTTGTGTCTCCGTCTCAATGAGTTTTTTTTTTTTTTTTCAAAGTAATAAAACAAGAGAATAATGATAATTGACATTACAATTTGTTCATCTGTCGCAGGTTAGGGCTTCTGCTGTTTTTGCACTGGGTGCTCTTCTCAATGTGGGATTTGACTCTTGCAGAGGTGTTGGTGGAGATGAAGAATGCGACGATGATGAAAAGTTTACGGCTGAAGTTAGTATAATTAATAATCTTTTGAGTGTTGCTTCAGATGCGAGTCCATTGGTGAGGGCAGAGGTAGCAGTGGGTAGGTGATTAAACATCTCAATTTTGTATTTATTGTTAAGAAAATGTTTTGTGTTCTTATAACTATGATAAGATGGAGGGTACCAATGCTACAGTTAATTTGCATCTTATATGATAATACCGTGACGTTGGTTCCTTTCAACTGTCAGCTCTGGGGCGCTTTGCCTTTGGTCATAACAAGCACTTAAAGTCCATTGCTACTGCATACTGGAAACCTCAGAGTAATTGTTTGCTGAAATCCTTACCTTCATTGACAAATATAAATGGATCTGGTGGCGGGTATACTAGTCAGAATCAACACATGCCTCATGGAAGTATTGTTTCATCTCAAATTGGACGTCTCTCAAGGGTTGGAAATGACAGTTCTTCAGTGATTCGAGATGGACGGGTCTCTTCTAGCAGTCCTCTTGCTAGTTCTGGAATTATGCATGGATCCCCATTGTCTGATGATTCATCTCATCATTCTGATTCAGCAATACTGAATGATGGTTTTAGCAATGGAGTTGTTAACCACACTGGACCAAAGCCCTTAGATAATGCATTGTATTCGCAATGTGTACTTGCTATGTGTAGTTTAGCAAAAGACCCATCTCCTCGCATTGCAAGCCTTGGTCGCCGAGTCCTGTCGATAATAGGTATTGAACAAGTGGTAGCAAAGCCATTGAAGTCTGCTGGTGTTCGGATTGGTGAACCTATGGCATCTCCTAGTCTTGCTGGCCTAGTTCGCTCGTCTTCATGGTTTGATATGAATGGAGGTGAATTTAGCCTTTTTCCTTTTAATTTTTTAATCGTTAGTTATGTGGGATTGTTTCCAACGAAGTTTGATAATACTTTTCTGCATCAATTTGATTTTTGCAATGATTCCCCTGCAATATCTATTGGTCTCCCTGTTTATTAGGCATGCTGTTGTGGCAGGTCACTTGCCTCTAACCTTCAGAACTCCTCCAGTCAGCCCTCCTCGTGCAAGTGTCTTAACTGGAATGAGAAGAGTATGTTCTTTAGATTTTAGGCCCCACATGATGAATTCTCCAGACTCTGGATTAGCTGATCCACTTTTAGGTTCTGGTGGAGTTTCTGGGACTTCAGATCAGAGTTTTCTTCCACAATCAACTATATATAATTGGAGTTGTGGACACTTTTCCAAGCCGCTGCTAACTGCTGCAGATGATAGTGAAGAAGTATTAGCCAGAAGAGAGGAGAGGGAAAAAATTGCGTTGGAGCAGATATCAAAATGCCAGCACTCTGGTTTGTTTTATGTTTTGTTTTATTAAAGTTTTTTTATTTTTTTTCCCCTCATCATACATGTGATTGAGTTGTGGTGTTGTATTCTGTCAGCTGTTAGCAGGCTAACAAATCCAATTGCTAAATGGGACACAAAGGGTACACAAACAATACTGTTGCAGCCTTTCTCTCCTATCGTGATAGCTGCTGATGAGAATGAGCGGATCAGGTATGAATTGATTAATACTACATAGCTGAATGGGGACTGTTTTACTGTAGTGAACTATCAAATGCTATAGATATCCTATATAATCTTGTTCAGGTGTGGGGCTGGTAGAACTCAGGTAGGTTGTGTGTGACACTTATCAGAAATCAGATATCACTAAGGCTGTAAAAAGGCCAACAAGGTTATCATAATTTTTCAAATGTTACAGAAATTCAGTATTCTGCTTAGGTTACAAAATTTTTGTGGTCTTGATGAATTTAATTAGTGTTGCTATATGTTAGGACCCCAAACATAAATATTACTACCCCTGCCCGCGTCACTGGTAATGTTACCCCAAGTAATTTTGTTTCACCGTATGCTAAGGTCTATAGTAGAAAGCATAGAAAGAGAGAGATTGACACGGGCAAGGCATGTGATCAAGAGGGGTTGGGAGAGACTTGTAACTAACTTTGCCTAGCTGGCAAGGTTAGTGGGGGAGAGGGACTGCTTTGTTAATTCTGTTATGGGAAGAGGAGGGAAATATATGGGGTGAGGGAGAGTGCTGTGGGGGGTAGCTCAGAAAGTTGGAATAGAATAGAATTTAGGAGGGTGCTAGGTCTCTCGAACACCTAGCCGGTTCTCATACACTTTTATTTTCTTCTTGTGAATAATACATACAGCAGAGGGAGTGAGCTAATACTACACTGGTATTGCTCTTCTCCCTGGAATTTCATACAGCTTCTCCTCTTTAATTTACTTACCTGATACCAGTTCTTACACTATATTGTATCATTTTGGTTTATTTTTGTTGGCTAATTGAAGTTTCCTACAGGGTATGGAACCATGGACAGGCTACACCCCTCAACAGTTTTGATAATCATGATTTTCCTGACAAAGGAATTTCTAAGCTCTGCCTAGTGAATGAGCTTGATGATAGCTTGCTTCTTGCTGCTTCATGTAATTTTCTCTTTTGTTTCTTAAAATAATTTCTATTTCAAACTACTGTTGGCATATTAAATTTGTTAAGGAATCTGTGTTATGTGCAGGCGATGGAAACATTCGGATTTGGAAAGATTATACTCTGAAGGGTGAACAAAAGCTTGTAACTGCATTCTCTTCTATTCATGGTCATAGACCTGGCAGCAGGAGTCCGAATGCAGTTGTTGATTGGCAACAGCAATGTGGTTATCTGGTATATTTTGATCTTCATGGGAGTGGGGGAAATCTCACTCCCCCTCCTCCAGACCCCCTCCCCCCCCAAAAAAAAAGAAAACAAAAAAATAAAGAAAATTCTATTTCTTCCCTCATATTTTATGTTAGTAATTGTTTAACGGTCTTGTTGCATGTTACATTTGCCAGTATGCTTCAGGTGAGTCATCAGCTATTATGCTTTGGGATCTGGATAAGGAGCAGCTTGTTAATCCTATACCTTCATCATCAGATTGCAGTATTACAGCATTGGTAAGCATCATCTTTGTGTGTTATTTTTTAAGAATGGATTCTCTCACGTGAAAATTTTACATGACTTGGTCATTGTATGGAGCCTAGTATGGGATCCACAAGAAAATTTAATTAATGGTGAAGATGTACACGACCAAGTTGTGAAATTGTCACATGAGAAGATATATTTTCTTGTTTTTCTTAGTAATTATTATGTTTGATCAAATTATTTTGGCTTCGGCATGGCAGCTAAGCAGAGAGCTTATACTGTAAGAAACGTAAACAAAGTTGTAAGTTGAAGACATTTGGGTTGAAATTTCTTAATTTCTATTGGGTTAGACATGCATCTGGAAGAGTCTAAGTTGGGCATTTCATCTTTTCTAGTGAATTTCTTTTAATAGTTACCTAATAGGAATTCTTAGGTACAACACTCAAATCAACAGTTGGCATTGTGAAGGCATTTTTTGGAGAGATGTGCATTTGTAATATGCTGCACGCAGCCTTGCACATGTCAGCTATTGATTTGAGCACGTATAGTAAGAAGTGCCTTACTAAGAATTTCTCAATGACCCAATTTCTGCACACTTATGAAGGAAAAACCCGATAAAACACTTCTGTCTTGGGAGCCTTCAAATAGCTTGGTTTTGTCAATACTTGAAACACCAAAACCATTGTAGATCTCATTCTTGCCTTCACTAAATCCTTCTCTGTTGCTGTTGCTGTTGTCTTAATTTGCCCTTGCCATCAATTGGGATGATGATCCTCAATTCCTCTGTAAATATTTCTGAAACATTAAAGAGTAGAGTAGGTTTGGTGATATGGTTTATGATTATCTTTGAATAACTAAGAAATTTGGCTTCATTGCAGTATGCTCTGATAGTTTAATTTTTCTCTTTTCATCTTCCCCTTCTAAGTTTTCAGAAGTGGCTAGGGAAGTTCTCTCTGTTGAATATCATGCAACTCTATGTTGCTCATATCGGTTTGTCAATTGCCGGGTGAAAACCATAGGTTACAGTTAATTATGTAGAGGTAGTTTGGCTTGCCTGTTTGTATATCTTTGAACGGGTTGCATGGGATTTTTCTTTCAGTATTATTTTTTCTAGTTTAACTAGATATTTTTCTTTCAGTATTATCTTTTATCTTTCTGGATTATTCATTTTGTTAGTACATGAAGTGGAGGGAGTGGGCTGATAGGCCAGTGACTGGAGCCCCACTCTGCTCCTTGTATCTTCATTGATCATTGTGAATTTTTTGTTTTGCCTGTAAACACAGGACTATAACTTTGCTGCAGGATGAACCACATTCAATTATGTGCCTAACTTTTTCTTTTGCACTTTTTTCTGTTTACGCACCTGGTTACAATACGCAGCAGTCATTTTTTCCCTTTACATTATGTACTGTATCTTGTATTTCAGGCTGCATCTCAAGTTCATGGGGGACAATTTGCTGCTGGTTTTGTTGATGGTTCTGTCAGACTTTACGATGTCAGGACACCTGAAATGTAAGCACCCCAAAGATGAATTTTTTCCACCATGATGAAAATAACAATGTGGTTATCAGTTCTCCTTTCTTGATGAGATTGAACTGAGCAACATTGTTATTTGTTTGCATCTGTGCAATGTTATTCTTTTGTCATGGTTACTTCCTGTACCTTAATATATAATCCAGATATGCACTAGTTCAATGAGTCGTACTTGTTCCTGCAATATATGTAAAGCCTCAATAGTTCAGTTTAGAAGTTTCTTTCTCTTTTACTTCTAATATCTCTGTAATGACAATGATGCTTCTTAGGCTTGTCTCTGAATTACGGCCGCACACTCAGAGGGTAGAAAGAGTTGTGGGGATTGGCTTTCAACCTGGACTGGACTCGGGAAAGGTAAAATGAGGATCTATATATATATATATACATGCGCACTTGTAATGCTTATAAATCTTTGTATTGTGCAATGATTATGATCCATGAATTTGATTTGAAATAGTTGATGAAATTATGTGGCATTTTTTCCCTTCAGATTGTCAGTGCTTCTCAGGCTGGGGATATCCAATTCCTTGATATCAGGAATCATAGGAGTGCCTATCTCACAATTGATGCTCACAGAGGTTCACTCACCGCTTTAGCTGTACATAGACATGCTCCAGTTATCGCCAGTGGCTCAGCCAAACAACTCATTAAAGTCTTTAGTCTTCAGGGTGATCAACTGGGCACCATTCGATACTATCCTACCCTAATGGCCCAGAAAATTGGTTCTGTTAGCTGCCTCGGTTTCCACCCGTACCAAGTATTGCTTGCTGCTGGTGCTGCAGATGCATGTGTCATCTATGCTGATGACAACGCCCAAGCAAGATGAATCCTACATTTTTCACTTGATGATTTTTGCTGGTTGTCTCCTGTTCGGACTGCATCAAACGTCTCTGAGGAGTGCCACACATATTTCTTGCAGTTGGATAATCCTGTGATGCTGCTTCAATCCCTCTCCGCTGTGAATACATCCGAAAATATTGGTAGGGTGCATTTCTACTGATAGTGTATGCAAATATATTCATTAGCCTCCATGGTAGAGGGTTGCACTTGATAGGAAAGATAATCCTGCATAATGACTGGAGGCTCTGGCAAATAATGTCATCTTCGTAAATGTGTGTAAATATCATTTTCGTCATATTATTTTTCATCCTTGCTTTGCTTGTTATGTCCCACCCTTTTCCAATTTGTAAATTTTAGCCGAATTCGTAAGTTTAATGCTGCTATGCATCATGATTCGACCCCTCAAAGTGGGGCTTGTTCACTCATGCTTGTAATTTCTGTTGAAGATGGGGGACCCTTGTTTTAGGGAGCATGTAATTAGATTAAAGTTTGACCCGGTGCAGTGTTTCCTCTCTCTCTATTTTTCCTCCTTTCTCGTGTCTCAAAATCTAGAGTTGCTAGTGTCTTTTAGCTACGGGAAAGGGGGCGATTTGATTCTGTGCTATTTTCTGGCTCAAGTGGTGCATACGTCAGTGGCTTTGCTCGACTATACCCACGCCACTCGAGTCACTCGCAGGGCTTCTAGCTACTTGAAAATATAATCGATCAATTATATATTATCATATATAATTTTTAAGGTAGTTATTGTAAGAGTCTAATATTTTTTAAAGATGTGATCATATATAATTGGATATTTATAAATTTTTTTTTTTCTACCATCACTGTATTAAACTTGATATTAAACTTGTCACTTTCAATGGGTCCCTTAGGCGTTTAAACATTGTTGGCGTTTATGTCGGTCACATTGAATTCATGAATAAAGAGGGTGAAGTCCTGTGAATTGCAAGTATCTGGAGGGGATATGGAGCATAATACTTACGCTCGATGACAGGTGGAAAGCAGCCGAGTGTTGCTGCTGATGATGATGATGAAGGGGAAAACTCGTTGAATATGAAATGATAATTATAAAATTTATGTTTTGCACGACAAGGATCCTACTACTTGTTTAAGCAACAAAAATAAGAAATGTTTGTAAATGAGCAAGAACAACAACCTACTAATCAATATCATTTTCAGTTACTTTTGTCTTTTGTTAACTTATTTGTCATCTTTATAATTACTTTTTCTGTATAATAAACCCTCTAATTTGTCTCATATTTGAGTGAATCAGTCTCTATTCAAAAGGCCTTTATGGTATTAGAATCTTTGATGACCAAATTATAAGTTTCTCTTTTATTAGAGAAACTCTAATTCCCCTAGCCTAGGTAACATTAATGTTTTATATTTTAAATACTTTATTTTTGTTCAGTATATTTTTATTTTTGGTTGCTTAGCAAATGTTCTGAGAGTACTCATTAATTAGGAAAATGAAACAACTTTACGTAGAGTAGAAGTAGAATATAAGTCATGATAAATAACAATTTATAAGCGCAAAGTTTTTGAGTCGTTTATATATTTTAAATCATAATGATTCAATCTGCCTATAAACTAAAAATTAGAGGGAGTAATTAGTAATTGTAATTTACTCACAAGTAATAAAATATACAACACTCCAACTTTGCAAATATATATGACCGGCTCAAAAATCTGTCTGTTCACTCTATCACAATTTTTTTCTTTCATGAAGATCATGAAGAAATTGAGAGAACCAGAGATCATTTTTTTTTTTTGGGCTCATAAACAAAAGTTAACAATAAACAAAAGCTCAGTCATTATCAATTCTGGGCTTCTCTCTTGTCTTGGTTGATATCGTCAAGAATCAGAATTAGCGCAACCACGAATGCATAGTCCACGTTGGGATACACTGTGACCATGAAATTGTCTTTCCCAAACACAATGCTTTGAGCAGTGTGCTTCTTATGCATCTGCAATCAAATAACATTACATTTTCAAGATTAGAGTTTCAAGATGAAAAATGTTGCATTTTTAACAATAGTCAATTCAATTGCTAACTATGTTAATTTCTTTTTTTTTTTTTTCCCTTGCTACAAAGCTATTCGAAACGGATCAAGGTAAATGGAAATTAAGGCTCACCTGGGCAAGAATGGTTAGAGATTCACCAGCATAAATAACACAAGTTTGCTCGAACCAACTTCCTTTCACCTTAAAGTCACAAACTTTTTCTTTAGTATTATTGGCTAGGAACACATCTAATTTGGTCTTTAGCTGGAATATGGATGATCGCTTCACACTGAAGATCAAATCTTTCATATCTGTGCTTTCACCCCTGAAAACTTGCCATCGATCATGTGCCGTCATTATCTGCATAAACAAAATTTTCATTCATTTCATATAAGTTATTCATTTTCTTTAATATGATAGTTCATCTATACGATGTTAAAGAAAAAGGAAGTATTGATCCAAGTAATACTATAAACATAAGTTTCTAAACAAAAATCTAAAATCCCAAAGGTTACACGTAATTTATAAAATTAGAAATGAGAGTCAATTTAATATCTAAATTCAAGATGAACCAGCATAATTTATTCTAACAACTAATTTGTCAATTCAAATTCTTCATGTATCATTTGAAAATTAATCAAACTCTAAATTAAGCTTTAAATAAGCAAAGGATATCAAAATGATAAGTGTGTAGTTATATATATATATGGTCAAAGACAAACCTTTCGACGAAGAGTGACGATGGGTTTTCCCGTGGCATCAAGCAAGACACGGTGATCATGAAGGGTCATAAGAGACCCCTTAAGTTTGAAAACGGTTTTGCCATTGACATCGGTGACATTGAAGCTATCAGCTAATGTCATGACCTTTCTCACGACTGCTAGGTCGACATTATATGGAGCACAATACTCGGGGCCAACGATACCGCTGGTCTGGTTTGCCGGTCCGGTGACATAGGGCTGCCAGTTTGCCATGACTGCAGATTGAAGTTCACAGAGAAATTGAATGGATATTGATATGAATTTCTATGTTGTGGGGTGTATTTGAATGTGTATGTTCTCTTCTTGGTTGATACTTGAAGCTTTCTTATATATGCTTGCGCGTGACACAATTTCTTATATACATATACATGTGTGTGTCTTTGACATTGGATATGAAATAGTCAAAGACCAAGTTGGTATGGCTCCTTGTACGCGATAAGGATCAATAGGGGAAGATGCTACACGAAGAAGACTACAATTGGTTGAAAGTTCAAACTCTCTTTTTAATTTTGAAATGAATAGGATATAGACATGGACGCTTTCAAAAGAACGTGGTGTTGTATGTTATCATTATCAATTAATTAATTTATATCAACATTGGACTAATTCTATTATTCAACACGACTGTCCGGAGGCGGAGATTAAATTCTTGCTTTGAAAATATATAGGTCGATAAAGACATTTAAACTTCGTGCATATATTATCTGTATCTATTTATATTCTCATTAATTAGTCGTTTGGCTACAATTTATATTTTTTAAAAATGTCGTTACAATATATATTATCTATTACTATTATTAATTATTATTCAAAATTCAAAAAAATAAAAATAAAAAGGTAAAATATTTAGTATATTTTATCAAGTATTTAAAGATTTAAACATAAAAATATAATAGTAGTATCATATTCTAATAATTTAGCTCAATATTAATGATAAATATTTTTATTTTTTGGTTCTGGATAAGTATTATTGTATAAATAATTTTAAATTTTTAATTATATTTAAATACTTATTAATTTTTATTATGTATATATTACTATCTAAAGCTAGGAGATTACTTTTCTTGATTTTCAATTTTTTTTTTTGAAAACTATCATGTTTAATTATTCATTTAACAATCATAAATACGATAAAATTATAAATATATCTTATTAATTATTAAAATATTTAAAAATAAACATAAAACGGATAAGATTATAAATACATCATAATATCGGCTATTTTTTCGGGTACGTAATAATAATGAAAATAATAATAATGCCTATTTGATTATTCATATATAAGCATAAATGAGGGTTCAAATAAACTTATAGTTTGATATGCATTTAAGACCTATTTGGGTAAATAATTTATTTAATCTCTTATATGAAAGTAACTTTTGAAAAGTAATCCATATATAAATTATTTTGTATTTGGATACATAATAATAAAAGTGCTTGTTTAGATTATTTAATTTTTTTTTTTTGAGAAACTAGATGTTTTAACTTCCCAAAAAGTAATAAAAATATTTTTTTGAGGAGTAATAAGTTATATAGTCAAATCGATCAAAAAATGAAAAATATGACTTCTGACTTTCAAAATGTTGAAAAAAGTCGTAAGTAGTATTATCCAAATTGGCCATTACTATTATATAAAGAGATTATTTTTGTTTATCGCAATTCATTATTCTTAAATTGTCATGCATTGCAATAGTATTCGTTATTATTATAGCTGTTATTATTTTTTGTTCAAAACACATGTATCCTTCTACTGAAGATAATTCTTCTTAAGTCGGATAGGATTACTTAAGTGGCAAAGCCTTTTTGAGTTGTCATTATTAATTATTCATTTAAATATTTAAAGAAAAATAAAATAGGTAATTGATAACTTTTAAAATGTAATCATTTTTATCCGTTATTTGTGCTTTAATTGTTCAAATTTTGTCCTCAATAACCATGCATTTAATTTAATTAATTTCAATAAATTAAAATTTTGAGCACTATCAATGAGAAATATAATTTTTGTTTGCTTAATTGATAAAGATTCTCATTTGATTTATCTTGATATAGGATAAATATAGCACCATTGAATTAGAGATAAAGAGAAGATGAAGGGAAAGATTTAAAGAAAATTTAAAAAGAAGATTTGAAGAAATTTTGGGAGAAAAAAAATAGATTTAAAGATTGGATAAGATTTTGTTTAGCTGCTAAATAGCTTGCAGAGATTTAAAAATTGGATAAGATTTTGTTTAGCTGCTAAATAGGTTGCATCATAGGACAATTTTAAATTGATTTGTAATTTTCCATGAGAGTGGATGTAGACAAAGAGAGGGAGCATAGGCAAGAGGATAACCTTAGTTTTTGTGAGTATTCTGTGTCCAAGGGGTTTGAAGATTTGAGGAATCAAAATTCATTTTTTAAGGTATCACATAATTCTGTCAATTGTCATGACTTATTTGTTATGTATTTTAATTTTATTACTTATGGGCTTCTAAGTTTCATTTAGGTGTTGGGACAATGTAATTTGATAGAACAAATTATGTATTCTTGATTATTAATCTAAGTTTCTTTTTCAATCAATTGAGTGATTTATCAGTGTTCTTAATATTGTTTTTTATTTGATCACCTATTAATTGATTCTTAGTTTTGTATTGTCTATTGAAAGCTTATTGTATAAAATTAGCCACTATAATAATCGCCATAAAATTGGGTAGAATTCTAGGAATAAAAGTATTCATCTTGTATGGTCATAATAATTCTTATTTTTCAACTTTAGGATAAATAGAATAAGATTAAGGAATTAAAATTTTCAATTTTTCTTAAGAGGGTCACAAAATCCAGGAATTCAAATGTGATGGTTAGTTTTGAGAAATTTGACTATCATTAAATTGACTTAGAAACTTGTTTATTAAATTGACTATCAAATGTGATGGCTTAATTATTGTTTTAATTAAATTCTAAATTTTAATTTATCTCACAAATAGCATCCATTCCAAACCAATTGGTATCGGATTACCATGAAATGACATTTATGTTCACTTTTTATTACTTTTGATATGGTATACTTATTGCAACCATTTTTCTAAATTGGTCAACAATGATAAAATAATAAGCATACCTTTTAAATTATTTAAAAATTAAAAAATAAACATGATAAAATTATAATTCCCTGCTAATCATTTTAAGTAATTTTTGAAGACAAATACAACCAAATAAAATTATAATTTCTTTTTTATTTTTTCAAAGTAAGGACACATTATTTGAGAAAGAGAAAGTTATTTGGAAAAAATAAAAGAAATTTCAGCAATAAAAGGGAAGTTAGATGGGTTATTGTGGCAGGTTTAAAGAGTGTTCAAAACTTTTCTATAGTAGTGTAGATAATTATCTTTAAATAGTTCTTAACTTTGAATTATATAGTTATGATTTAGTTTAAATACTCGTTATTTTTATTAATAATGTAAAAATAAATTGGCATAGACGTAATAACCGGTAATTCACTAGTAAATATTATATTGAGGCTGAGTCTAGTGAGGGATCTTTGATTAAAATTTTGGGGCAAGGAAACAGAGTATATTCTCTTAATTGTTTGTGTCTTTTGAGTTATATTCCAAAATTACAAATGGAATTAGGTCTAATGGAAGGGGTAGTCTCTTATATGTAGTGAATCACGTTTCTAAACTTAATTAGGAGATTTGTCTATACTTAGTGCATGACAGTATCTCGAACATAATTGTTCCCGTAGATGATAACTGCAAGAAAAACAAAAAACAAAAATAGCATCAAATAAATTGTTACTTTGAGAAATTTTGAAAGTTGCTTATTGCTATGTTAATATTAACATTTGAACATCAACATAGGAATTTTTTTTTTTGTTTTTAAGGTATTTTTGCCATTGGACACTTTCGTGACTAAGAGACTCTCCCAGCAATTGTTTTTTTTAGAGTTTGAGCTTATATTCTTTTCTCAAGAGTACAACTTATTTATCACTGTATTTAACGTTTGCTGATCATCAAAATAGAAATTTAAGGCCAAAGGATGTTGAAGTCATATACATTATCCCTTTATGATTACCTTATATTTTTTAAAAAGATTTAATTTTAATCCAGTGTAAGTATACTATTTTATTAGTAAAGAGGAATAATTGAATAATTTCATACAACGCTTAAACTATAGAAAAGAAAATCATAAAATATAAACAAATTTAATTTTGATATAAGGTTAGTATAAAAAAAATTACACAACCATCTAATTATGCATCAACAAACCATTAAAAGTATTGATGTAATTCTCTATAAATCCTTACAGTTTTAGCCAAAATTCAAATAGACCCATATAATTTTAACCATAATTCGAATAAGTCTCTATAGTTTTACCCAAAATCTAACTAGGTCTCTATGATTAAGAAATTTGTAACCAAGTTCTTATAATAATATTAAAAATTTTGTAACTGAATCCTTCACCAACTTACCATTAACAAAGCATTACATTTTACTTATGTGTGTAGGTGATCCAAGGGCCCAATTACAAAACCATTATCACTATAAGGACTTATTTGAACTTTGGGTGGAACTATAAGGATCTATAGAATAATTGAACCTATTAGATGAAAGATTGATATATTTTGTTTCATTTGACAATGTTATAATTGTAGGTTGGTTTAAGGATCCAATTACAAAATTATTATCACCATGGGGACCTGATACACATTTATAAATTATAGGGACATATTTGAATTTTGGGTAAAATTATAAGGATCAATAGAATAATTAAACCAAATATATTTGACTCTCATAATGCATCAAGGTTAAAATTAAGTTCAAATCACAACAAATTATAAAATCAGTAACTGAGACCACAACATAATTGGGAGTGTCAATTGATTCATGGGTTCACCTATTGGAGTCGACTTAGATGCGGCTTTATCCATTGCGAGTCAAGTATAATGCGGACTAACAATTTGGTAGGCCAATCTAGCCTTATGCTGGTTGTGAGTTATTCATATTTTTTTGCTAAATTGTATTTTTATTTATTATATAATTAAAGTTTAAAAATATTAATTTTTGGTAATTTGTTTATTAACTTGTGTTAAAAGACATAAATTAATGTGTTTTAAAAGACTTAAAATTAATTCTTACTTTCAATATTTATTTTAAAATGATATCTGATTGCATTTCAAAGAGAAAAATTTAATAGTTTTGCTAGTTGATTTTGAAGTCTTAGGCTTGCAAGCCAACACGGCCTATTGCGAGTCACCTCGTGTAGAGTCGGGTCAATCTCGGTGGACCGTTACACTAAACATGACCCAGATTTGGATATATCCTCCAACACAGACTTATGGATGTTTCTTCTTAGTTCAGTGAAAAAAGAAGATGATGGTCTTATTGGTCACAAATATTTGGGCAGAGAAAAAGGATTTGTGCTGGCTCCAGCTACGATTGACAGTGGATGAAGAATGATGACACAACAGTGGGTGGGTGGGTGGGCGGTTTCAACCTCTATCTCTTCTTTCTCGATGGGCTTGGGGCACTTCTCTTTACAAAAAATTTCCCTGAAAAATGAAAAATCAATCAACCGTATAATTCGGCCCTATTCGTTTGGTTTACCGGTTTCTAGTCGATTCAGGCAGTCCAAAAGCGATTTTTTAGATTGACGATTTTTTGCTATGCCCAGATCGGACATTTGGCCTGTTCCAGATTCAACCAGTCGGACCAGTCAGTCCAATTTAGTTTTTAGAACCATGGGTTATTTAGATCAGCTTTGGACTTGAGACATTTCAAAAGAAAAGAAATTAGGAGATATGCTTCTTGAGCCCTTATTTAAGATACTATTTTAGATATTAATGGGTCGATAAATAAATAATTGGGGATTCTATTTATAATTTTAGTGAATGAGATGGATGTGATAAAATCCTTTCACTCAATTCACAATTCAATAACTAAAATTTCATGTTACTATGATTCTCCATATTTTTTCACAAACAGGTTCATCAATATTGCAAGTAAATTTTCTATTTATTAATATGTGATTCCCAAAATATCCAAAATAGTGTTTAAAAGATTGGCATATCATCAATAACATTACTAAGATATTAGAAAGTGCTATCCCAACAAAGATTCACTTTCACCAAGCGTGTGATGATATGTCAATAGCAAAACATCTTGAGAGATAATTTTGATATATTATCAATGTAAAATATTTTACATAGTCAAGTAATTATATCTTATCTTTTTATATGACTTTTAATATATGCAATGAGCCTGAGCCCAACAAGCCCAATAGGTTCCATAGATATCTTTTGGATGCAGACCCATGTGATGTCAACCATCATGAAAGAGTATTAAGCACGCAAAGAAAGTAGGGAAAGGCAAGACTAGGGCTAGAAGTGAGTCAAAATAGCTCATGAGCTATTTCTAACTTGGTTCGTTAATAACTTAATAAACTAAGCTCATTAGCTCATGCGTTGAGCTCAATCTAAGGATTCGAACTCATTTATTAAATGAGCCGAGCTTGTACTTTGTTATGTTTGACTCAGTAGCTCATGAGTTGATTTAATAAATAAATAAATAAATAAATATTATCTATATTATTGTATATAATAACAATATATATTGAAAATAGACTATGTACTTATGACCAAAAGGCTTAATCGATATCTAAATGAGCTAGCTCATTAAGCTCAAGCTAACTCATGAACTTTTAGTGAGTTGAGCTTGCGCCTTAAAATCAGGTTCATTTATCATTGAGTCGACCCATAAGCGAGCTTAATACTATCAAGTCAAACTTAAGCTATTGCAAGTTCAGGCTCGGCTCGGCTCAGCTCATTTTTAGCCCTAGGCAAGACTAGTGTGGTATGAGTTTTCCCTCTTTTTGATATTTTTTTTCTTCTCTCTAGGTCTCTATTCAACTCTAACAAGTTCATTAAGCAATGCCGTGAAGATTTCCCCCAATTGCTTGGCCCTTAGATGCTTGTTAGTTTGTTGTTGCATTTCTGATACATTGAGATACCAACTTTGTGTTGAGATGCCTATATTGTGTTTTTACTTTCCCATTACTGTTACTATTATATTTTTTTTTATTGACCCATTACTGTTATATCAAAGAATCCATTATACACATTACATGATAAGAGTCAAACTATTTTAATGATGTGACCATACATATAATTGAATAGAGAATTGATAGTGGGACGCATAAACAGTGAATGCATATGCGACGCATACTGAAAAGTAAGAAAAATGATAAAAATCCTTAGATAATGGGTCCCATATAATCATTGCTACTTTTGTTCAAAATTTTTTTTATTCAGAAATTTTACACAAAACTTACCAACGTATGCACTGTTTATACTGGTAAGTTTTGTGAAAAAAAAAAACTTACCAGCATAAACAGTGCACACAATTTTAAGTTTTGTATAATATATTCAAAACTTACCACTGTGTGCACTGTTTACGCTAGTAAGTTTTGTAAAAAAAAAAAATTTACCAGTGTGTGCACTATTCACACTAGTAACTTTTGTTAAGAAAAGAAAAAAAAAATTTATCAGCATTTTTCAACATTATGCTGGTAAGTTTTACATATATGTATATAAAATGTAAAACTTACCAGCATCTTGAATAATACGCTGGTAAGTGTAATGCCCGGGTCAAGAGTCACACGAATTGTGACACTTTGCCCTGTTGGATCCTGTGAAAGTTATAAGTTTGGATTCTATGCCCTCTTGGAGGGCTATAGGATTGGGACATTTTCATGGGATCAAAAGTCTCGGTAATTGTTCCTTAGATATCAAAGAATTGAAGAGCGATTTTTAACGAATTTTTGGTAGTTATTAACTCTTTCATTTTCAAGCTCGAAGTTTAAGAAAATATAAGTTTTCGGAAGTTTGTAAAAAAATCCAAAAGTTGGATTTTGATTCTTAAGGAGTTTGATTTTTCCAATTTTTTTATTGGATTCAAATGAGGGATATTCTCTTATTTACATTTATGTTTTAAAGTTAATAGAGAATAAAATAAATGAGGACATTAACTTAAAATTAATAAATGTAAATAAGTATATGATGATAGTTGAGAAGTGTAGATGAAGGAGGGGAAAAAAAAAAAAGAAGAGACTGGGCGCTTAGGCGCCCAAGGCTAACGCCTAGGCGCTGGCTGTGCTGCAAAAGTGATATAGCTTTAGGTGGTTGGGCGCCCAGGCGGCCAGGTCGCGGCCCTAGGCGCCCACTGGACGAAATTTAAAAGAAGGATTCCGTTCCTTCTTCTTCATTCTTCCTCAACTCCTCTATCTCTTCTTTCTCTCTTTCTCTCTCTCTCCTCAAGGATGCAATGACTTCTTCACCATTTTTCTACTCAAATCCTCTACAAATCCCTCTTCTTCATCATAATCATCATCAATCTTCTTCCTTGAAGCTCTCTCTCTCATCTCTTTTAGAGAGAGAAACGAAGGTGGAGGAGACCCAAGTCCTCCATTAAGTTTCTTCCTTCTTTTGTAAT
This sequence comes from Pterocarpus santalinus, assembly GCA_031439595.1. Taxonomy (NCBI): domain Eukaryota; kingdom Viridiplantae; phylum Streptophyta; class Magnoliopsida; order Fabales; family Fabaceae; genus Pterocarpus; species Pterocarpus santalinus. Next base: position 9,321,487 of record CM062523.1, read on the forward strand.
CCAAGGTAACTCTTTAAGCTCAAATCTTCTTCTAATTCATGGGTAGGGAAGGATTTTCTTGGAGGATTAAGTTTAAGGTTTAAGTTTGGGAACCTAGGGTTCCAAATTGGGGGTTTTTATGCTTTGAAAATATTTCAAGTTAATCTTTGGTTCTATAGGCTAATTAGTGTTTGGATAATGATAATTTTGATGCTAGATAACTTATGTGGTGACCGTAGCTCTGTGGTTCAATATGCTAAGGCTGTTCCTTCCTTTGGATTAGCACAGTGAGTAATAGTATACCTATAGCTTATTTCTTATTTTTAATTTCCTAAGTACATGCCTAAAATGTATTCTAGTGAAGTTTTATGAAATAGTTGATTCAATGTGTTTTACTCTATATTTATAGAATTCTTGAGGTGATGATGTTAGTTATGTGCATATGTGTATATACATATATAAGTGGGACAAGCTCTCATAGAAATTGATTTTTGACATTGAGTAATTTGATAGAAAAAGACAGAGTTTCATGTGTATAGAAATTGCAATGTTTTAAGAAAGAACTTTAGATACTTTAAGCTTGAAAGATTTGAATTATGCCTTTAACCTATGGTTAATAGCACAGTTAAATTTCACATAAATTGATATAAAGAAGAATCTTAATTACAAGAACTTAGAAAAGAGGAAGTTTCATTTTTTAGAAATTGTGATGTTTTAAAACTAGTTTAAAGCTAGAAATGTTTGAAAGAAAGAAAATGTGTTTCAAAAGAATTTTAACCAAGGGCTCACATGAGGCATGGCGAAGACCCAGCAAGTGTGAGTGCCTTTTTGAGGGGAGGAAATCAGAATGTAACTGTTTGCTAATGGTAGCAGCATTAGCCTTGGTGCACCTCGAATAACCCAGCTAGCAAGGTGATTGTTAACCCAGCATGTCGGCCAACATGTCCGGAATATATAGAGATGCACAGGCGTGAAGTTATCTTTTACTGCTGGAATTGGCCACAGGGCCACCCAGTCAGGCAGCTATTTCTGAAATAGGATCCTCCCTTAAGCTTTATGATGATTTTGAAACAAGTATTTGTTTTCTATGTTTTGAGAAAGTATTTCTATATTATGCATTTGTGGTTAAGATTCTTATTTACTAGTTGAAACTGTATTTAGTTGAAGTTGCAATTGAAATTTAAGGAAATTCCTTGGAGTTATCATGTGTTTGAAGTCATGAGCAAGGATACATATGAGTTGATATAATGAGGTTTATATTTAGTTGAACTGAAAGGTGTTCTAATGAGCCATAAGAGATTTTAAGATAGATTAAATATCAGATATGCCTTACCAGAAGTTTTTATAGTGATTTTACTACATAAACAAAGTATTTTACTTGAGAAACAACATAGGAGTTTTTAGAAACGCTTATAAATTATATGTTACTAAAATCGTATGTTTAGAATTGTTCCACTTTTGTTATAGATATATTATGCCTCACTGAGTCTATATGACTCACCTTTTCTTCCTTTCCATGTTTTTAGACAGGTGCCAGCTTGTCCTCAGATTTCTACGGCTAGATAGAAATGTTGGATTCCCATACACTTGTTCGTGTGGGGTTTCAGATGCTTTTGTTTGTATTTGAGTAAATTGGTAGAATCTCTAGTAATGCTCCAATAACCCACAGGCAGGGTCCTCCCTGTATCAACTTTAATTTGTAATTAAAAGCATGTTTTTTTAGTTAAGTCAAGTTGCATTTTAATGATTATGGGTTAAGGTTCATGATGGATAGGTATGTGTATATATTTTCATAATTATGATTATGTTTTAATTTCCCATGCTGTGTGCTGTGGGGTGCATTCGGAGAATGCCTGGATCCCCAATGATTCTGTGTGTTTGGATTGTTGTGCAGGTGGAAGATCCGTATTTGGGAATAGTCCTAAAGACAAGGGAGACTCTGCCCAATTTTTTTAGAATAGGTCTTCTGTAGGCTTTCTAGGGGACGTGTCCCCTATGCACCGGTCATGTCCTGAGTGGGGTCATGACAGTAAGGTTTGTATATAAAATGCAAAACTTATCAGTGTGTTATTAAAAAATGCTAATAAGTTTTTGGTTAAAAAAAAACTGAACAAAAGTAACAATGATTATGTGGGATCCATTATCTAAGCATTTTTGTCGTTTTGCTTACTTTTTTCGTATCTGTGTCACAAAAGATGCCTCTCCCAAATATTTTTCAATTGAATGATTGTATAAATAAATTTTACACTATCAAAATTAAATTCTTAATTTACTATTAAAAGAATAGCAGTTGACTTCCTTCAACCTTTTTATTAAATTCTAAATCCTAAATTTAAGTCGAATCAATTGGTCTAAACTTCTTTTCCATAAAAGAAAAAATAAAACTAAAAATTGAAAATGAAACATGGTTTTCTTTTCTGATAGAAAATTGTAATAAACACTTATATTTTTTCCTTTTTGATTTAAAATTGCTATTTATTTATTAAAAAAATGTACAAAGTATTGAAGACAAATACTTGAAAACTGCTTAAAAGCTATAACACAATTAGCCTCAAGTTCCTTTTAAGGATTAGACTGTGATCGTAAATAATACTATTAGAGATAGAAACGTCCCTTGAATTGAGAAATCGAGTAATAGAGGTCGGGCTTCAAGGCATCGTATAACCATAACTACTGGTCTTCGCCCTCCGAGTTGTAAATGAACGAAAATCAAGACTTCATGCAGTAAGGCCAAAAATTGGGGTGGTAGAAGTGGAGCCTCTCTAGGTCGAGATCGGAACTCAAAGGCCTAGGAAGGAGGTGTTAAGGTCGAAACTCAGAAACCTAGGAGAGAAGTGTTGAAATTTAGGATTCACCAGTAACTGTTGTGTTATGGACACCAAAATCGGGTAGTTGAAAATGGAACTTGTAACCCAGACTTAGCTTAGGAGCTTAAGTGGGGTTACTTTATAAACCTGGAGCTCAAACCTTGAAAGCTAGGGAGATAGGAGTGAACACCTCCAGTAAGTGACAAAGTAAACTCGAAGATCAGAAACTTAGGAAGGAAAAGTAAGATATTAAACTCAAAACCTGAGAATAAGGGAAAATCAAACCCTTCCAATTAAGTGTCACCTTGCACTCAGAACTAGGAACTCGGTTGAGTGACAAGTTAAACTTGGAACTTGAAGAGCTAGGATGAGGAGGAAGGTTCAGCTCAAAACTCAAAAAGATGGACAAGGAAGGGGTGAGCTCTCTCTTGTTAAGCAACACGTTAAACCAGAAACCCGGAACTTAGGACCCGGTGTCAGGAAGTGAGCAAAGAAGAAAAGGGGGCCAAGGATTCTCGAAGGCCAAATAGCTAAATAATTACACGAAAAACTTTAAATTCATGTGATATAATATAATGTGTGGTTGAAAAATTAGCCACTTAGTTAGTTGCTAGAAATAATGGCCAAATATTTAGCCACATATTTAAGTAAGTAGGTAAGATTAAAAATAAGCCACACATTAAACCAAACCAATTTTACTATCCACTCATGATAAGAATTATATTAAACATAATACAACAATACTCTCATTCTTCTCTTCTTGTTGCTGTAGCTTCTACCTCTTTTTTCACCTTCCATTTCTCTTCCTTACTCACCCAACCTTTCATCCTTTCACCTCTAAGAGAAGATACATCCTTCTTGGCTACTATTACCTTCATAATACATAAGACTCAAACCAAAAAATCTTCCCCTAGCCAACTAAGATTTTCAGTTCCAGCAAGAAGTAAGGCAAATAGATATATCTTGAGTTGATTGAAGCCAAGTAAAGCCATAGGAGCATCACGTTGGAAGCCGCAAATAATAGAACGATGGTAGGAAATCCTAAGATATGAATTGTTTGCATATGTGTTTTGTTTCTTGGATCTCATTATTTTCTTGAAGGGGATGTTGGGGTACGGATTAGAGATATTCATTATGGTGCCTTTAATGTCTTGAAGTGGTTGGATTTTTAGTTATTGATATTTCAATTCTCATATCTATTTATCTATTTTTTCATATTATCCTCATATACTACTATATGTGATGTCATCGTAATTATCCCCAACTGCTTTGGGTTGATATGGTAAAAGCATATGCTCAACAGATAAATAGCAGAGATTTACTCTTAAACAATAAAACATTTTCGAAGCAGATTCATTAGAATTATGTAATCATGAAAAATATACTAAACAGTATTAATATCATAATAAAGAAAATAGAACATGCATTATATGAATCATATATGTAAATTTAGACATGCATGGAATGTATTGTTGCTCAAATTCTTCTCTTTATCTTCGAGTTAACATATGTGCTTGGCTTGGTTGTCTCTTGACTTTGAGTGGCATTCAAGTAATGTGACTGATAGTCCATTCTGTAGGATTGAGTTCATTTCTATACATAATTGTCAAATTCACTCTCTCTGACCCTTATGTGGATCCATCCTTAGTCAGGTTCACTCTCCCTAACATATCATATGAAGGTCGGATTCACTCTCTCTAATATAGCTATGTCAGGTTCACTCTCGGTGACTTAATTCAAGGGTGTTAGATTCACTCTCTCTAACTTAGTCGGATTCACTCTCTCTGACTCAAGCACAGCACTAACTTTGTCTTTCTCAATCAAATGAGGAATTATGCATAATTACATCTTCAAGCATCCACTTTATGTTTGAGAGAATATATTCATATTAACATGTACATAAAACTCTCATGCTTCAAGTTTCAAGTAGAAAATGAGAGGATATAAATTGCCATTGAATAAAATTGCTTGATTTTTATGCAAAAATTTATATTAATCTAAAATCATTTAATATATGTTTAGACTTATCAAAGTCAATTGTAATATGACTTTGTTATTAATGTCTATTTTTTTTAAAAAAATTTGGCACAAATATTCAACATAATAGATAGTTATAATTTAATAGTTTGATGGATAAAAAATATATTCTATAAAAATTTATTGAAGATATAAGTATACAAAGTCCTATACCGATTTCTCTCCTTATATATAAGTTGCAGTTTAAAATACTCTAACACATATTGTAGTAAAAGTATAGGCATGGAAGTCAAGAGGTACGGTTGTAGGCCCTTGCTGTAGCTAAGCATGGTATATAAAACGAATTTAGATATCTTTAAAGTAGTTTATGTTTAAATACTTTTGTATAAAAGGTGGGTTTGATTACTCACAAAGATTTAAATCAATCTGACAAGTAAAAGTTTCTCATTTCTTCTCTGATCAAGATACAAGATCAAAACTTAGTTACAATTTACAAATAACCCAAAAACGATGTTACCAAACATGTTTTATAGAAAATTAAAGCTCAATTTACATCTAACAAACCACAGCTTGGCAGGTACAATCCAGAAACCAAATATGCACTTTTCATGAGTTCGTAGCCCAAAATAGAAAAAGAAAGAAAGAGTTAGTTGTTAAACCTTCAACATTGAATGACAGCTGATATCTTGCAAACTATAGTTATTGAGGAAACTTAACTTTAGTGATCCTTTGTAGAAACTTCACAAGCTAACTCTCAATATGTACCATAGGTTTAGTGAGGAAAAAGAAAGACAATGAAGAAGAGAAATGAAAGGTTGTGATGTTGATCTTCTGGAATTTTAATTTGTACTAGCTAGCATAAGTGTATAACGGCACCTAATACACTATTTCTTGCAGGCAAAAACAAGTTCCATGTCCAGTGGTTCTAAGGGTAATTTAACCAACCACTACAAAAAGAAGTTTTATTTTGTCATTCAAATCATATGTATGTTACCATGTCATTTAGTAAGTTAGTGATACATTGTTGAATGATATTGTACAATTATTTTATAATGATATGTATCAAAATTAAGTTCTTATCCAAAATTGTATCGTAGTTATGTGCCAAAAAAGAAAATACTACAATAGTCATTAAATTTGAGTTAGATCATTATTCAAAAGTCAAAAATACCAACTTACATAGATAAGACTACCAGAATCTATAAATTCAAAATTTAACAAGACAGTGATGGGCTCACTCAACTTGTTGCTCTTCAATGCTCTGTGGGAAGAGGGAATGTCTCAAAATGGTTCCCCAAAAACCATTGAACATCCAGCGTATATATGATAAGTTGACCAATGTACTGTGTCGAAATTGTAGAGCGGGTTATTCCATTATGATAATGAGTTTATAATGATATATAGATGAGGATTCGTTCTTGATGTAAAGATAATTTCTTTAACAATATCACCATTGTGTGAACAAAAAAGATTAATTTTACTACTTTTGGGTGTTTAGGAATATATGAGAAAACTTGTATTTTTTTTCTGTGTCACAACATCCAAAAGTGATTGGGTTCTTGATGAAGGAAGAACGGGTCATGATTCTGTGTGGGTATTATGGACTATATGTATAATATTCTCTCAAATATAATACAATACTTAAGTCATAATATTATAATCAGGAGCCTGCTATTTACTCTAAATTACCTTTATTAGTTTATTTAGCATAAGTCGTATTGCGGATTACTAAAATTGTGGAATCATGTGTTTACTTATCTGTGGAAATAAGCGTGCGCTGCTAAATTCATAAGATAACACGTGATATGTCGAAAAGTAAGAAAATAAAAGTGCGAAAGTAAAATTGACAATAAATATTTACAAAGCATTCATCAAACATATATATGTCTTAGTACATGTTCCTCTACTAACAACCATAAGGAGTCAGTGTAGATATATAAAGACCCAAAAACTAAAAACTAAGTCATACATAAAGACCAAAAACTAAAAGCTAAGTCTGTGACCCATACTCTTATAAGGAGATACTCAAGGCTGCCCTGTTTTAGAATAAACTCAAGTACTAAATTTTAGAAAATCATTGAAATTCCATATTTCATCCTAATTTTATACTAAACTTAGCTAATTGAATTATATTTCAATCTCAATAAGTTTCATCCTTATTGGGTAGATAGAACTCAAGTTATGAGCTCCCAAAATAAAATATCATATTTCAACCCGAATAGGGCATAGTATAACTTTGATGAATTACTAGTAGTAGCGTACATAAGATTCAAGCCTGAAATTTTTATGGTATAGTTATCTATTGTTAGCTTTCTAACAAAATTAGTTGCACTCAATTTAAAATTGTATAAGACAAGTTATACCCTTCACAAGACATATTGGTCAAGATAGGGAATAGATTTCAATACCTTATTTCAAAAAATCATATCTCTCTCATTTTAAATCCAATGAATCTATAATTTATATGGTTAGAAACTCTAGAAGTCAAGTTTTATATAAAATTGGTTTTACTCAATTTTGATATGCACAGATGAAACCGTACCATTCGCTATACAGATAGTACACTTAGTTTTTTTTTTCTCAGCTTTTCTGTTTATGTGTTTTTTTGGTATTTTAATCAATTCATCAAACTAAACCAATGATCCTCATCTTAAATCTCTCAAAAAAGTCATATTAATATCAAATATCATTAAACAAAAGATGACAAGACAAACTCTAGCAATCATATAAACCATAAGAATCCAAGAAATCTAGGAAATCCTACCTAAAACACAACTTGTAACTTGTAAATTTGGAGTTTCTTGGTGGTTTCTCTTCAACAAAGCCCTAAGATGGTAATGGCTTCTCTTGTTCTCCCTAGGGACTGAAGCTATATGATTCAAGGATGGGAAATTTATGAGGTTGTCTTGGATTTTTCTTAAGGAACACAAAGAAAGGGTGAAAATTTTGTGAAGAAGAAGACAAGAGTTACTTGGAAGCTTGGGTAGTCATGGAGAAGATGGAGAAAGGAATGAAATGGAAGAAAGAAATGGAGGGTGTTGTCTTTAGGTGGTGGCCGAAAATCCTAGGGGATAAGGAAGGAAAATTTTTGTTCCTTGTAGCCTAAGTTGGAAGATTTGGAAAACAGTGTAATTGGTGGGCTTCACTGGAAATTTAATTTTTGTTGAGTCTTGCATCATGAGGCCATTATTTAGCCAACAAACAAGGGGTGGGTGGCTAGTTTATAGCCATATATTCTAGGGTTTTTAACTGGTGCGCATGTCATCCTATAGTACATATTTCTACTGATTTGGTTCTTGCGCTACAAAATACCATAATTCACTCGATTTCTCTTAAACTAGCAAAATATTGTTAATTGTCTACATGAAATTTTTTAACAAGGACACTCAATTTCGTCTAATCCTAATAGATGTATTTCGATATTGATCATTTATATATCTATAATGCATCAAAATAAATTAGTTAACAACGTTGGTTAGATGTACTGTTCTTCGGGATATTACAATATGAAGTATGATGGCATCAAACTTGGCATTGTTTGTAATTATGTTGTGGTTTGAGTGGGTGTGAACACCATATTTTGTTCGAGACAAAAAATAAAAAAATAAAAAAAATAAAGAGAAAGGAAAAAGGAAAGAAAGTTGGCCCATTTACCTTTTGGAATAAGAGAATAGCCCAATTATGAAATGTTTTAACAAAAAAACAACAAAAATAAAAAAATAAAAAAAAATAATAATAACAATAATTAAAAAAAAATCAAATATCAAATCAGAATAAATAAGGTTAAATTTGGGCGAATCTCTTAATTTTGGCATTTGTATCCAAATCAGATCAAATCGTCAATCATCATTAAGGCCGAATTTTCAATTAAGATCAATCAAATTCAATGGCAAATGATGCCTCCAACACTTATAAATAGAGCCAATGTTGAGAGGTAAAGGGGGGGCTCTTTTTTTTTGAGAGGAAACGGCCGTAGAACTCAGGAGGAAGATTGTGAAGTCCATTTTGAATTTGATATTTCTCATCCATTGAAGTATTTGTGGTAAATCTCTTTCTCGTTTTGCATGAACTAGTTTCATTCCTTTCAATAGAGCACATTGTCACCCTAATATTTTCATTCAATACAAACACACACGGACACTGTCATTTACCCTTTTGCATCCGTTACCATAGCATCGTCATACACTTTCTTTGTCATTTTGCATCCCTTTCCTTTGCTCTTTCAACCCCACAAACGACCCAAAGAAAAAACACTAAAAAAAAAAATAGAGTCATCACAGCCAAAAAAATAAAAATAAAAAAAAACAGAGCCATTCCACACCCACAGTCTTCATCGAACAACCATCGCGGCCTCTGCCTCAACCAACCTAAGCCATTCACCCCTTTAGCCTCCATCCACCGCAGCCAACACCGTCCGCAATCCATAGCCACCGTCGAGCTCACCACCAGATTGCAGGTGAGTCCTCGCAAGACGTCCACCGCGACCACAGGGACGCCTTGACACCTTCGCCTGGCTCGCGTGATCTTCAGCGTAGTTGAGGACAACGCCGTCCCTGCTCCTGCTTCCCTTTTCCTTTTCCTTTCCCTTTCCTTTTCTCTTTCCCTTTCCCTTTCCCGTTTTCTCCCCCCGTCTCCTCTTTCCTTTTTTGATTCAACTGTTTTCCTTTTATTTCCCTTCTTTCTTTTATTTTTATTTTTTTTTGTGTTTTAACATCATTTTTTTTTCGGGCAAATGGCCCATCAATGTTTGCAATTGGGGCGTGGGTTGGGCTTCTCTTTTCTTTTCTTCTCTTGTAATTGTAAGTATATGAACAAAAAAAAAAAATCTTCAAACAAATTAAAAAGAAAAAAATATTTTCAATTTTCGAATTCACGCAACCATATCCAACGTTGATGTATGGTTTACCCATCCTCAAGGGTTGCGAAAATGGTTAAGGGTTTATTGTATGACGTATGTTGTCCTAAACCCTATGCAAATGTGAATTTAGTTTTTTTTTTCTTTCTTCTTTTTTTTAAAAAAAAAACTATTTTTACAAATAAAATTTATCCAACTCACAATTATTTTCTACAAGAACTACGTGATTTTGAATTCCTCATTACACCAGAGGATACGTAGGAGTAGACAATCTCTGTCAAATCAAAAATTAAATTTTCTTAAATTTGGTTCAATTTTAATTCCTTAAATATTCGTAACATTAATTTCACTTCCTTTTTAGTTTGTAAATAATTGTTATATCAATTTCTCTTTTTGTAAATAATCATAACATTAATTTTACTTTCCTTTTTTTTTGTGAATAATTGTATATTAATCTTATATTTTTTTTGGGAATAATTATCATATCAATTTTGCTCTTCTTTCTTTTTATAACTAATTATCATATTAATTTTATTTTTCTTTTCTTTTGTAAATAATTGTTGTACTAATCTAACTTTGTTTTATGTTATTTGCAAATAATTATTATATCAATTTTGCTTTTCTTTCCTTTTATAAATGATTATCATATTAATTTTTCTTTTTTTGTAAATAATTGTTGAACTAATCTAACTTTATTTTATTTTATTTGTAAATAATTATTATATCAATTTTGCTTTTCTTTCCTCTTATAAATAATTATCATATTAATTTTATTTTGTCTTCCTTTTTGTAAATAGTTGTGGTACCAATCTTACTTTATTTTATTTGTAAATAATTATTATGTTCTTAAGGGGAAAAATCAATATTATTAAAGTTATTAATTTACATGATAAGCCTAGGGTAACCGTTGTAAAACGGATGTATTAGGGGTGCAGTAGGATTAAGTTTCTACCCTTCCCTGTGCATAATTGGACTCCCGAATTCAATCTCTTTAAAAGACCAGTTTTGCAAAACTAGAGGTTTTTCCGATTTTTTCCATAAATAAAAATTGGTGACGACTCCATTGAATATTATTTTCGATATTTTTGTTGCCTCTCGTCGCGACGCCCTCCGGGCAAGTTGTGACAGTTTGGCGACTCCACTGGGGACAGTTAGAGAGTCAAGCCCATTAGAGTAAATTATGCAAATTATATAACTAAAATACTATTTATTTTTCCCCTTTTTTTTGTTGCTTTTCATTTTTTTTTCTTCTTTGTTGTAAATAATTATTTTTGTACACAATTTTTATTTGTATATGTTTATTTTATTTGTAATTATTTCTCACTTAGACCTTAGGATAATAGATTTATTTTTGTCTTTTCTAAATTTCGTACATATCTCAAACCTTAGGGTAGTTGATATACTGTGTATATGGGTGTTCTTGGTCTTTTGCAGGTTTTATGCTTAGTTTTAGGGTTAAAAGGTTTGTATGCTCCCCTCACACACCTCACTATCACTTACCTCACACACTAATTGGGCTCTATACCCGAGCCTTGGAAATCCATAGGAGTAGAAGGGATTTTGACGAGGTTATTGTGAAGCTCACGCTTCCCTGACAGTCGTTGATTTTCCCGCTCAGATTTGCTACCGGAATTGTGAGCCTGCGCACTGTGACTCTTATGTCCCTGCGGTCGTGCTTACAAAACTGGGTCCTTATTTTTTAATAAAGGCAATCTGGGAACCATGACTTATAGGGGTCTAGATCTGTCCAAAAAATCGTGCACAATAGAAGCAATTAGTGAACTACCCAATTAGGGTTCGAGCCTCATAAGTACCCAACCATTAGGTCTCACCCTATTAGGACAAAAGGGAGCATACTTCTTTCCTTTTCTCTTAAATCACATCATCTAGCATTTGATCATCTGCATTGTGCATATTTTACGTCATCGTACATTTTCTTAACATGGCATCATCATTTTCTTGCTATTTGTATATAATCATCATGCATACCATCCAATATGTCATCATAATACATCATATATCTAGCATTACATCAAATATATTTACATCTTTTCTTCTTTCTTCTCTCCTATGATATTTTACTCAAATTCACAAAAGGGGATAGCGGTGACACCATATTTGATAGCAAATGATGGAAGAAGTACGACACGCTAGCAATATTGCCAATGGGAAGAAGAAATTCAGTGTAGCCATAAATGTTAGCTCATTGGAAAATCTAAGACAGTTGAGTCAGTCCCTCCCCCTTGAAGAAAAGAAAGCTTTTACTAAGAAATATGGCGCCATCTTGGATTTGCTTTTCATTCCAGTCGAGACCTCTGCTCTCAATGTCTTGGCTCAATATTGGAGCCCGGCCTTGAGATGTTTCGAGTTGCCCAATATTGATATTGCACCCACCATTGAGGAGTATGCATGTATGCTGAAGTTACCAATGAGAAAAGACTCCACAGTGTACCTACGCATAGAGGAACATTTATCTGAGATGAAAGTGATCGAGCAATATGGGGAGCTATTAGGGGTACTTATGACTCGAACTAGACTGACAGGGCATACAGACTCTCGGGGGCTGACCAAAGCATTTGTGGAAGCACATTTGAGAGAGTTGGGACATTTACAAGAATGGAGAGTCTTCGCGAGGGTGTTAGCACTTGCCATCTATGGGTTGGTGATATTTCCATCTGCACCTGACATGGTGGATCAAGCTGCCATGGATGTTTTCTTTGCTGTGGAAAGGAAAGAGAGGAACCCAGTACCTGCCGTGTTGGCTGAGACATTCCTGACCTTGGATTTCTGCCAACGAAAGTCGAAGGGGAAGCTTCGATGCTGTGTACACCTGTTATATGTATGGGTTATCACACACATGTATGCTAGCAATCATCTCAAGAGTACATCAGATCCGTTGGGAAGCTTCCACCGAATTCCAACAAAGTCAAAAGATGAAAATGAATGGAGGGTTGAGTTTGACAATGTTGACACAAAGGCATTCAAATGGGTGTGCCCATGGTATGGACGTGAACGAGGAGATATCATCTATAGTTGTGGAAAATTTCCTAATGTACCCCTCATGGGTCCAAGAGGGCGTGTAGCTTACACCCCAGTAATAGTACTCAGCGACTTTCTTTGGAAGCCACAAGAGGAACGATTGGGTGGATTATGCTTTTGGTATAAAGATGGAGAACACACTCAGCTTTTATCAAAAGATATTAAGAAAGCATGGGCAGATATCCGAATGGCAGGAAGAGCAGAATTAGGACAACCACTTGTGATCGACACCGCAGAGTACGTTGCATGGAGAAAAGCAAGAAGGGTGCCCCAGACTGTCCCTAAGAAAGTCATAGAAAAGAAGAACAATTCTTGCCCAACATCTGCAATAGCCAAACAGTTGGAGGTTTTGCAAGCTCAAATTCAACTTTTAGAGCAGCAAAAGCAAGCTGCATAGTTAGAGGCCGTTATTGCCCGAAGCCAGTATGAGAATAAAGCAAAATTGGTTGAACATCTGAAAGACGAACTAGCTGATGCCCCCCTGTAAAAGTTCCTGCAGCACTCACAAGAAAGATTCAAAGCCTTGAAGGTAACTTACGAGTCCTTACAAGAGAAAGGGATGAATTAACTGAGAAAATTAAGCGGCAAGAAATAGTCAACGAGGAGCTAGCAATGGAAGTCAACTGGCAGAGACAAGCAAGAGAAGAGCTGATAATTGAAGTGCATAAACAGAAGCAAGAGAAAAGCAAGTTAGAGCACAAACTGGAAGAATTAACCGCGTTTTTAGCACAAACGAAAAGTGACCGTGATCGTGGATGGGCTTCGTCCATGCAATACCAAGACACACTCATCCAAACAGCAAGTATCGAAAAATTTTGGAAGGCCCAAGCATTAGAATGGGAAGCACAACATAAAGATTTGAAAGAAAGACATGTAAGAATGGTTGAGGAGCTAAATCGCCACATCTCGAACTTCATTTACTACTTCGAAAAAGCAGAAGAAGAAATTTGGGCGAATCCCATGCTCCACCTTCCTCGCGGAATAAAAGATTTCATGAAGATGAGTAAGGGTCTTACAAGGGGGTTTAAGAGAAAGAGAACCAACCTTTTGATGTAATTGATGCTTTTAGACTTTGCAAATTTATGATGTATTTGCACTTTCAAGTGAATTTTTGGAATGAAATTTTGACTCAACTTGCTTCTTTATCCTCTACACGAAACCCTCTCTTCTTAATTCATCATTATTACTCGTACTCGCCTTATAGGACTTTCCTTTCCTTCTGTGCGAAGTAAAAAGCGAAGGATTTCAAGAAGGGTTAAGATTTTGATATTGCTAGAGTGTTGTTAATAAAGTATATTGTGGAAAGAAATCTCCCCTATACTTTTTATCCGCCATGGACTCTATCTAATAGAGCATGGTCCATCGTCATTGCTATCAAATATGGGTGATACATTCCTTCCCCACCGAAAAAAAAATCTTTTTTTTGTCTTACTTCTTGTTGTTATGATAAGCAGGAATTTCCAAACATTGCTCCTCCAAAGAAAACTTCATCTAAACCTAGTAACTCATATGAGTTGCGATCCAAAGCCCCTCTAGAAGGCATGGCGAATGAAAGGAATTTCAGCCAAGAGATTGATAACTTGAAGACCATGATGCTTGAACAAGGGGAGGAGATCAGAAAGATTCTCGAGGTCATAATCAAAACCAAAGGAACTAGTGAAAACAATGATCCTCATGATCAACCGGGGTATGAATCAGGGAATGACAACAACCTTGAAGTGGAGAAAGAGGTGGAACGATTGAAACTAAAGGAAGAATTAGAGAACAAGATGCAAGCACAATTCCAGATGCTCCGAGGGCCTAACCCATACGGCTCTATGAGCATTAATGATCTCTGTTTAGCACCAAGCGTCACTATCCCCAAAGACTTCAAAATGCCTGAGTTCATTAAGTTCGATGGCAACACAAATCCTATGATGCACCTGAGAATGTACTGCACCAAGATGGGGATGTGGTCTAAAGATGAGAATTTCATGATTAGTTTTTTCCCTGAAAGTTTGGATAGGGTCGCGTGGGAATGGTACATGCAGTTAGATCAGAATCAAATCAGGTGTTGGGAAGATCTTGCCACAGCCTTCACCAATCAATATAAGTTTAATATGAATACTGCACCTACCAGAGACCAGTTGAAAAATTTGAGGAAGAAAGAGAAGGAGCCATTCAAAGAATACGCCCAAAGGTGGAGAGCAATAGCAGCCCGGGTTATTCGCGCTATGTCAGAGCAGGAAATGTGCTCTTGTTTTATCCGCACTTTGGAAGGACCATTCTTCAAGAATATGTTGGGCACTCATGTCAGAGAATTCATTGACTTAGTAGAAATTGGAGAAAGGATTGAGGCAAACATCCAAGAAGGCAAGGTGGAGCCAACGACGGGTGAAATAAAAGAATCTCACTTTAAGAAGGGACAGCCACAAAAGAAAAAGGAAAACACTGTCAATACCATACAATCACAACCACCCCAACCCTACCAAGCCTCTTTTCAGCAGACTCATCGTCCATATCAACCCCCATACTTTCCATATCCTTCACCCTATCTACCTACCATGCCTTACCTTCCTCAGTCGTACCAAGTCAATAATGTTTCATACCCCCGACCTTATACACCATCCATACCTACACTTCACCAAATAGCTAACCCTCCCCTAACCCCATCACAAATGCCGCCTAGAGTCAGTAACACCTCCAATCCATCAACCAAAGACCGTCCCTTTCCCAACTTTCACATGAGTAATTCTGAGTTGTTTAAGTGTTTGTGTGGTCAGAATTTGCTAACCCCACGCCTTGGGAAGACTTTCACGGCACCTTATCCTTGTTGGTATGATGCAAATCTTTCGTGTGAGTACTACTCCAACACTCCCGGGCATTCAATTGAGAATTGTTATGGCTTTAAACATGTTGTATGGCGCCTGATTGATACCAAGGCCATTCAATTGGAAGAAACGGAAGGGCCCAATGTGAGAAGCAATCCATTTCCAAATCATGATGGAAGACAGGTAGATGTTATTTGTTGTGATAGCCAGATGGGAGGAGAATTTGAGGACATCAAACTCCCAATGAAGTGCATCTTGGAAGGGTTAAAATCGGCAGGATATGAGATGATTGCTGAAAGAAAAGAAGGAAAAAGGATTCTGAAAGGAGATGAGGAAGGATCACTCTGCAAATGCCTCAGAGTTGAGAAGAACCATCATATTGAAGACTGTCCCGAACTCAAATGCTTTGTTGAAAGAATGATCAAATTGGGTGTGCTTGCGGTACCCAAGATCGTTAAAGAGCAGAGTGTCAACACAATTCACCCAACACCTCCTATCTTTAAGATCTCTCCTCGAAGGCCGGCGCTCATTTTCAAGGTACCTAAGCCGTTCCCTTACCAAAGTGATCATGCGATCCCATGGAGATATGAGACAATAGTGGAACCAAATATTGGAGCAAGTCATAGCCCTGCAAAGATCGAGGCAACAATTCCTGCTCGAGAGTCGTGACCTATTTTCCAAGTGTCAAGGCAAGCCCATCACACCGATCCAGTTCTCCCTGAGAGGCATGGAGCTGTTGTGAAAGACGACACTGGAACAGGCCTCGACCTTAAAGTGACCGAATCAGTAACAAATATTGTAGGAATAGGAGGGGTAACCCGAAGTGGCAGGTGTTATACTCCCGAGAAGCTCCAAAAGGTGCCTGGAACAATAAAATCATCTGAAGACCACAAGGAAAAAAGCCAAGAGGATGAAGGAGAAGAGTTCTTGAAGATCATGAAGCAGAGTGAGTACGATGTGGTGGAACAGTTAAATAAGACGCCTGCAAAAATCTCTTTGTTCTCGCTAATTATGAGTTCTGAAGCTCATCGTGATGCTCTTAAGAGAGTGTTGGATCAGTCTTATGTAAACAAAGATATAACTCCTGAAAAGGTCGAGGGAATTGTAGGTGCAATCAAAGCCAGGAACTCGATAACTTTTACGGAGAATGAGATAAGCCCGAACACCGCATCGGGTCGCCCAAAGGCTCTACACATCACTCTGAAGTGCCAAGGCTATGTCATCGCGAAGGTGCTGATAGATGGGGGGTCGGCTTTTAACGTGCTTCCTTATTCCACCTTACAACAATTGCCTGTTGATCCGGCTACAATAGAGCCAAGTGGCATAATTGTAAAAGCGTTCGATGGCACCCAGAGGGAAATCATTGGAAATATTAATCTGCAGCTGGATATAGGACCGACCACCTTCGTGATAGAGTTCCAAGTACTAGACATTGAGCCGGGATACACTATGTTATTAGGAAGGCCATGGATTCATGAAACTGGGGCCGTTCCATCTACCCTACATCAAAGGGTGAAATTTGTATCCGAAGGGAAACTAATCACTATCAAAGGGGAGGAGGAGTTATTGATGTCTAAAACAGTCACAGTCCCTTACATTGAGTGTGCCGAAGGCTCCTTTGAAGTATCTTTTCAAAACCTAGATATAGCAGAGCCAAAGGAACAGACGAGTAGTGAGAATCAAGTCGTTGCTCAAATGATGCTCAAAAGTGGATTTCAACAAGGAAAAGGATTGGGAAGTCAACTACAGGGGATCAAACGCCCAATTGTGTTGCCTGATAACCTAGGAAAACTTGGCCTGGGATACAAAGTAGGGGAAGAAGAGCAGTCGCCCTGGTTCGATGTAAAGAAGATTCCACACATCAAGAAAACGTTCCCTAAGGCTGCAGAAGTTATGGCGCTAGAACCGGGTGAAACAGTCAATACCCGGAGAAATGTCAGGGAGGCTCCATTGCTTATCCACCCAAGCTATAAGGCAGAAGAATTGAACAACTGGGAATCCGAACCTTTAAATGATTATTTGTATTTTGAGTAATGGATGCTTTTATCTCTTTATTTTGTATTTCAAATTTTATCAAATAATGTAATAATTATGCATGGTTTTCCCATCTTTTGTCTCCTCTTCTTCTCTTTTCTTTTCAAGATGCACTCTTGCAAATTTATTCACTCCTAGTCTCATCTCAATTCCAGGGATTTTTCCTTTTCGGGATCTCCTTCCCGTGTGGATGATTGTGATAAACTATTAATTGATTCTTGTGTTACAACGGACTTGAATGAGAAGGAACAAGATGAAGATCCTAACCTCTGCCAACAATTTGCCAAAATGATGGATTCATTAGAAAAAGGGATAGATCCATATGATGAAGTGGTCGAAATAATAAACCTAGGAACTGACGAGGAAAAGAAAGAACTAAAAATAGTTGATAACCCAGAAAGAGAAGAGATGATTGCGCTGTTCAAAGAATACATGGACGTTTTTGCTTGGTCGTATAAAGATATGCCTGGCTTGGACCCAAACATAGTGGCCCACAAAATCCCATTACTTGAAGGGATGGAACCTAAGCAACAAAGACTGCGAAGGATGAGCCCTGAAATGTCACTTAAGATCAAAGACGAAGTTACAAAGCAACTTGATGCTGGCTTCTTAGAGGTACCACTTTATCCAAAGTGGATAGCAAATATAGTACCTGTGCCCAAAAAAGATGGAAAGGTTAGAATGTGCGTGGATTATCGAGACCTTAACAAAGCCAGCCCAAAAGACAACTTCCCGCTGCCTCACATAGACGTTCTGGTTGATAATACTGCCAAAAGTCACCGATTCTCCTTTATGGACGGATATTCTGGCTATAATCAGATCCTCATGGCAGATGAAGATAAAGAAAAAACATCTTTCATCACTCAATGGGGAGTGTTTTGCTATAGAGTGATGCCTTTTGGATTGAAGAACGCTGGAGCCACCTATCAGCGAGCAATGGTTACGCTATTCCATGACATGATCCACAAAGAACTAGAGGTCTATGTTGACGACATAGTAGCCAAGTCACAAGAGGGAGAGAGTCATGTTGTCGTGCTTAGAAAATTATTCGAAAGGTTGAGAATTTACAAGCTGAGATTAAACCCGACAAAATGCACTTTTGGGGCATCCTCAGGCAAGTTATTGGGATTCATTGTTAGTAAGAAGGGCATCGAAGTGGACCCTGATAAAGTCAAAGCTGTCCAAGACATGCCAATACCCAAGACGGAAAAGGAAGTTCGAGGTTTTTTGGGACGGTTGAACTACATAGCAAGGTTCATCTCTAACTTGACCCATACATGTGAACCAATCTTCAAGCTGCAAAGGAAAGATAGCCCTGGCAAGTGGGATGATAGATGTCAAGAAGCCTTTGACAAAATCAAGAAATACCTGATAAATCCTCCCCTTTTAGTCCCACCAACATTAGGGCGACCACTCATCCTGTACCTCACAGTGTTGCATGGATCCATGGGTACTGTGTTAGGTCAACATGATGAGACTGGTCGGAAAGAGCAAGCAATTTACTATTTGAGCAAGAAATTCAACGATTGTGAATCTCGATATATGGCTATTGAGAAGACTTGCTGTGCCCTCGTGTGGACCGCAAGAAGATTGCGACAATACATGTTATACTATACAACTTGGCTAATATCTCGAGTAGATCCATTAAAATATATCTTTGAAAGTCCACATATTTCCATGAGAATGTCTAAATGGCAAGTGGCTCTGGCAAAATTTGACATTAAGTATGTGACTAGAAAATCGGTAAAAGGGGGTGTCATAGCTGATCACCTAGCTGAGAATCCACTTGAAGAATATCAGTCAATGAAAGTTGAATTTCCTGATGAAGATATCTTGGCAGTCATGGAAGATGAGAGCGAAAATGATGAAGAGGAAGGCTTGATGTGGAAGATGTACTTCGATGGTGCAGTTAACGTCCATGGGAACGGGGTTGGAGCAGTACTGGTGTCGCCTAGTGGCAAACAACTCCCAATTGCTGTTAAATTGGCATTTGACTGCACTAACAACATGGCCGAATATGAAGCCTGTATAACCGGCCTAAAAGCGGCAATATCTCTTAGTGTGAGATACCTAGATGTCTATGGTGATTCGGCGCTCATCATTTATCAAGTTAATGGGGATTGGCGAGTCAAGGAACACAGACTGATGTCGTATTATGAACATGTGATTAGTCTAGCAAAGGAATTTGAAGAAATCACCTTCAACTATTTGACACGTGACAAAAATCACTTTGCTGATGCACTCGCCACTTTGGCTGTCATGACCAAACTCGATTTGGAGGTGGAGGTCCGGCCTTTACAGGTCGTTGTTAGAAGAGAACCAGCATACTGCTTAAACATCGAAGAAGAGCCCGATGGTCGACCATGGTTCCATGACATCAAACAATTCATTAAGGCAAAGAAGTACCCAACTGGGGCAAATGAGAATGATAGAAGAACACTCCGCCGCCTAGCAATGTCATTCTTCCTCACTGGTGATGTACTATACAAAAGGAACTATGATGGGGTCTTGCTAAGGTGCATTGATGCCACAGAAGCTCACACTGTCATATCCGAGGTTCATGAGGGTATTTGTGGGACCCATGCTAATGGGCACACACTATCCCGATAGATCTTAAGGCACGGGTATTATTGGCTCACAATGGAAAAAGATTGTGTTGAATTCGTCAAAAGATGCCACAAATGCCAAATCTATGCTGATCGCATTAATTCTCCTCCTGCCCTATTACACAACCTTACGTCACCGTGGCCGTTTGCAATGTGGGGCATCGATGTCATTGGCCCAATTAACCCTAAGGCCTCCAATGGACATCGATTCATCTTAGTGGCTATTGATTACTTCACTAAATGGGTAGAAGCTGCCTTATATGCTAGTGTTACACAAAAGGTGGTAGTGAAGTTCTTGAAAAATAACATCATTTGTAGGTATGGATTACCCGAGAGGATCATTACAGATAATGCCTCCAATTTCAATAATGTAGAAGTGCGAAGACTGTGCGAGCAATTCAAGATCAAGCACCACAATTCGGCTCCTTATCGGCCAAAGATGAATGGAGCAGTGAAAGCAGCAAACAAAAATATCAAGAAGATCCTAGGGAAAATGGTGGTCACGTATAAAGATTGGAGTGACATGTTACCTTATGCATTACATGCATATCGCACTTCGGTAAGATTCTTGACTGGGGCAACTCCATACTCATTAGTGTATGGAATGGAAGCAGTAATGCCAATAGAGGTAGAGATCCCGTCCTTAAGGGTCTTGATAGAAGCTGAAATAGAAGAAAACGAGTGGATCAAAGCGAGAAACGAGCAGTTGAATATGATTGATGAAAAATGATTGGATGCAATCTGTCATGGACAGTTGTACCAAAAGAGGATGGCTAGGGCATTCAATAAGAACGTTCGTCCACGAACATTTCAACCTGGTGATCTTGTGTTAAAAAGGATATTGCCAAATCAGGAAGATAGTAGAGGCAAATGGTCACCTGCATATGAAGGCCCATACATTGTTAAAGATGCATTCTCTGGGGGAGCATTGATCTTGACTGACATGAAGGCCAAGTGCTTCCCAAGCCAATCAACTCAGACGCTGTGAAGAAATATTTCGCATAAAGAAAAGCTCGCTAGATTGAAAACCCGAAAGGGCAGTCTAGGCAAAAATTAGAGCACAAAAAAAAAAAGAAGAGGCTCGTTAGATTGAAAACCTGAAGGGGCAGTCTAAGCAAAAGTTAGAGCACAAAAAAAAGGGGGGGCTCGCTAGATTAAAAGCCCGAAAGGGTGATCTAGGCAAAAGTTAAGACAACAAAATATCTGCTAGGTTGAAAACCCGAAAAGGCGACCTAAGCAACAAGATATCAGCTCAAAATCCAAGCAAAGGGTGAGAATCCAGAGATGACATTAAGCTGGGGCAATTTAATGGATGGAAGATAGGAGAAAGAATCAGTGAATTGAGGCAAACATTGGCACATGTCAAAGGATTACGTTCTTGGCCTAAAAATGCAAGTCCGGTGTAACCAAAGAATCAGTGAAATGGGTTAATCATATGAAATCTGCATTGCAATCCTCCTAATCTTTTGGGTATCTCATTTGTTTCTTCATGACTATTTGTGGTTTTTAATGCTTTCTAAATACAATAAATTTGTCTTATTCTACCGTCTTTTGTCACTCATTTTTCTCTTTTCTCTTTCCATATTCTTTATCCCCATCATCAAAGAGTGCATTCTGTTCTTCCTATTCTCCTCTAAACCATGCACAATTAGAACATTATATTCGAAATACAATGAAAGAGATATCTGTAGACAGGGCTCAGATGCTACAAGACCATTCAATATCGGATTCAAAAGCAGTAACGCAATAAAAGAGAGAGAGAGAAAGAGAGAGAGAGAGAGAGAGAATAGAAAAGAAGAAGAAGAAGAAGAGAAAGCAAGAAAGAAAGAAAGAAAGAAGGGAAGGGTTTGCTAGATCGAAAATCAAAAGTGGCTGTTTGAGCAAAAATTAATGCGAAGGTTAGAGATTTTGAAATGAAGATCAAGAGAGGGGGACGAAGCCAAATCATACAGAAAGTTTCAAAGAAAAAGCTCATGTGGTGGATTCATGAAACTAGAGGGCTTATTATGGATTAGATGCAGAATTCCCCAGAAGAGCAATGTTTGGAAACAACAAATTGGGGCAAATTTTTAGTGTACAAATTTTCAATTTAGTTTTAATTCCAATTTTTAATTTTCCAAAGCTGCATCTTCAAATTCAATTTCAAATATATTTCCATTCTACAAAGCTGCATTCTCAATTTTAATTTCTCATACCTGCATCTTCAAATTCAATTCAATTTCAAATTTATTTCAATTCTGCCTGCATCTTCAAAATTCAATTTTAAATTTATTTCAATTTTGCAAAACTGCATCTTCAATTTCAAATTCCCTTGCATTTTCAAATTCAATTTCAAATCTATTTCAATTCCATCTACAATTTCAAATCTATTTCAATTATGCTTGCATCTTCAAGTTCAATTTCAAATTATACAATGTTGCATTTCATTTTGCAAGACTGCACTTCATTCACATGGTTGCATTTCATTTTCATCTGCAAAGCTGCATTTCATTCACATGATCACAAAGCTGCATTGCATTTGCATAGTTGCATTTCATTTTCACAAGCATATGCTCTCATCATCTTCCTTACTCGAACAAAATACATGTTCATGTCTTTACTAGTTCTTTACTACGGAAATATTAAAACCTACGGTTTTATATTTTCTAGTAAAAAACAAGTAAAGAGGGGCAACTGTGAACACCATATTTTATCCGAGACAAAAAATAAAAAAATAAAAAAATAATAAAGAGAAAGGAAAAATGAAAGAAAGCTGGCCCATTTACCTTTTGGAATAAGAGAATAGCCCAATTGTGAAATGTTTTAACAAAAAAACAACAAAAATAAAAAAATAAAAAATAATAATAATAATAATAATTAAAAAAAAATCAAATATCAAATCAGAATAAATAAGGTTAAATTTGGGCGAATCTCTTAATTTTGGCATTTGTATCCAAATCAGATCAAATCGCCAATCATCATTAAGGCCGAATTTTCAATTAGGATCAATCAAATTTAATGGCAAATGATGCCTCCAACACTTATAAATAGAGCCAATGTTGAGAGGTAAAGGGGGGGCTTTTTTTTTTTTGAGAGGAAACGGCCGTAGAACTCAGGAGGAAGATTGTGAAGTCCATTTTGAATTTGATATCTCTCATCCATTGAAGTATTTGTGGTAAATCTCTTTCTCGTTTTGCATGAACTAGTTTCATTCCTTTCAATAGAGCACATTGTCACCCTAATATTTTCATTCAATACAAACACACACGGACACTATCATTTACCCTTTTGCATCCGTTACCATAGCATCGTCATACACTTTCTTTGTCATTTTGCATCACTTTCCTTTGCTCTTTCAACCCCACAAACGACCCAAAAAAAAACACTAAAAAAAAAAAAAACAGAGTCATCACAGCCAAAAAAATAAAAAAAACAAATAAACAGAGCCATTCCACACCCACAGTCTTCGTCGAACAACCATCGCGGCCTCTGCCTCAACCAACCTAAGCCGTTCACCCCTTTAGCCTCCATCCACCGCAGCCAACACCATCCGTAATCCATAGCCATCGTCGAGCTCACCACCACCGTTGCAGAGGTGAGTCCCTCGCAAGACGTCACCGCGACCACAGGGACGCCAGCACCTTCGCCTGGCTCCGCCGCTGATGCTGCTGTAGTTGAGGATAGCGTCGTCCCTGCTCCTGCTTCCCTTTTCCTTTTCCTTTCCCTTTCCCTTTCTCTTTCCCTTTCCCGTTTTCTCCCCCCGTCTCCTCTTTCCTTTTTTGATTCAACTGTTTTCCTTTTATTTCCCTTCTTTCTTTTATTTTTCTTTTATTTTTTGTGTTTTAACATCATTTTTTTTTGGGGCAAATGGCCCATCAATGTTTGCAATTGGGGCGTGGGTTGGGCTTCTCTTTTCTTTTCTTCTCTTGTAATTGTAAGTATATGAACCAAAAAAAAAAAATCTTCAAACAAATTAAAAAGAAAAAAATATTTTCAATTTTCGAATTCACGCAACCATATCCAACGTTGATGTATGGTTTATCCATCCTCAAGGGTTGCGAAAATGGTTAAGGGTTTATTGTATAACGTATGTTGTCCTAAACCCTGTGCAAATGTGAATTTAGTTTTTTTTTTCTTTCTTCTTTTTTTTAAAAAAAACTATTTTTACAAATAAAATTTATCCAACTCACAATTATTTTCTACAAGAACTACGTGATTTTGAATTCCTCATTGCACTAGAGGATACGTAGGAGCAGACAATCTCTGTCAAATCAAAAATTAAATTTTCTTAAATTTGGTTCAATTTTAATTCCTTAAATATTCGTAACATTAATTTCACTTCCTTTTTAGTTTGTAAATAATTGTTATATCAATTTCTCTTTTTGTAAATAATCATAACATTAATTTTACTTTCCTTTTCTTTTGTGAATAATTGTATATTAATCTTAAATTTTTTTTGGGAATAATTATCATATCAATTTTGCTCTTCTTTCTTTTTATAACTAATTATCATATTAATTTTATTTTTCTTTTCTTTTGTAAATAATTGTTGTACTAATCTAACTTTGTTTTATGTTATTTGCAAATCATTATTATATCAATTTTGCTTTTCTTTCCTTTTATAAATGATTATCATATTAATTTTTCTTTTTTGTAAATAATTGTTGAACTAATCTAACTTTATTTTATTTTATTTGTAAATAATTATTATATCAATTTTGCTTTTCTTTCCTCTTATAAATAATTATCATATTAATTTTATTTTGTCTTCCTTTTTGTAAATAGTTGTGGTACCAATCTTACTTTATTTTATTTGTAAATAATTATTATGTTCTTAAGGGGAAAAATCAATATTATTAAAGTTATTAATTTACATGATAAGCCCCAGGGTAAACGTTATAAAACGGATGTATTAAGGGTGCAGTGGGATTAAGTTTCTATCCTTCCCTGTGTATAATTGGACTCCCGAATTCAATCTCTTTAAAAGACCAGTTTTGCAAAACTAGAGGTTTTTCCGATTTTTTCCATAAATAAAAATTGGTGGCGGCTCCATTGAATATTATTTTCAATATTTTTGTTGCCTCTTGTCGCGGCGCCCTCTGGGCACGTTGTGACAGTGGGATTGTTGCAGAAGGAGAAAATATAAAGGCAGATGAACTGTTTGATGAACTACTTGTATTGGAACTCGTTTAAATTGTTTTGCAAGCAGAATAATGTAGATGAGACTCTTGAGATTGTTTCTTTCCATGTAAGAGTTCAAGATGGTACTTTAGTAGTACTTGGTAGTCAATGCATACAATACTTTGTTGGGTGGCCTAGGTATGGCAGGTGAGATGAATAAGGCAAGGGGGATTGTAAAGGATATGGGGGTACAGGGGTATTGGCCTCACCTTCCTTACATGTAACATATGAGATCATGTATGTTTGATGGTTTGGTTGGTAAAGTTGAGGTCACTAAAGCATGTCTTTTGTTGGAGGTATGGTTTTAATTGTGGTCTGCAAATGTAATTGTAGCCATAATATTGCTATTGTGATGCCCTCCAACCATAACGTAGTGGTAATTACAACCGCATCAACTATGTTTTCCCACAATTTTCCTCATCATAATGCAACCACAATAGCAACTGCAACCGTAATTTAAAATGATGGTTAGAGGTGTCTTTTCATCGTGGTATATTGCGATTATGGGAGACAATTGGAACAACAATATTGTGGCTATAATCATGATTGCATACTACAATCTAAAACCATGCTTTCTGTCCTTGATCTTCAAAGATTTCACAATATCATCATATTTCAGATGTGCCAAATTTTGCCAAAAATTTTGGTCCAAGAGCCAGCGATTGAGAAGCAATAATCCCTTTGTTTTCGGCCAACACAACGCACCGGGGAAGTGAAGCAATAATCCTTAACTATGGACCTGACCTTACTTATTAAGAAACCACATTTGCTGGATATTTTTAGCCCAAAAGAATCTGTTATCAAAATGGCCTGCGTGATGATAGGTCTGATTTCAGAGTATTGGGCTCTCTTACCATTTAATTGAAGTGCTAAACAAACTAGAGATACATGCAATGGGAAAGAAGAATCACTAATTGTGCTTACTTATGCTTGAATTGAAACAGAATCTAAATTTGAGTAACATTCAAGATCATGAGCCAGAACATTTTGTAGCTGACCAAAAAAAAAAAAAAAAAGAAATATCTACACCTTTTAAATTGGGATTCTTTGTGCAGAATCTGATTGGTTTTGATGTAGTTCATTGAAGAATGTTTAGAATCACATGGTAGGCATGTAAAGCTTTTACCATGATCCTTACACTGCATCCTTTTCACTTGTGGATATGTATTACCCTTTATTTTATTTTTTTTTGCACTCCTATTTTGTTCATGTTGATCAGGTTAATACAATAGCAACTTTATAATTAAATAAAACAAACACTAACCCTAAACATTAAACGCTTTACTTTGCTCTTAATGAAACTCAAATCGCTAATGTCAAGTCAACAATAAGATCTAACTACAGAATCTGTCTTTTGCATCATCATTATCTTTCTCCTATCCTCTTGTCTACTAGAAAATATTGAAGTTTTATCCTTTACAGCTGGCTGCCTAAGGGAAGGGTATTTGGCTAGTTATGGACCTTATCTTTTGAGTTGACATTCAGATATTGTTTGATCCCAGTTGATAACTGTTGGTGTTGGTTACCATGTTTTATTCTGTCTAAGTCTCTGTCTTCTTTTCTTTGTTTCAACATTCCCTTTTATTTTTATTTATTTTTTCTTCTTTCTCTTTTTTGTACAGGCATTGGTGTATCAAATTTTCATCAGAAAATCTTCGGGAAAAGAAGTTATGGGTCATGATAATTTAGGATGTGCTAGTTATCGCATGACACTCACATGAGTGACATACGTAAAAATACTAAATATACAAATTAGTACAAACTGCTTCAATACTCTCTTCATTTGGTTTATTATGTTTCAAAATCATTATTTGTACATTCTTTTTTTCATATGATCTACGTGGGAACACCTATTAGTAGAAAAGCAAAGTTAATTTTTCTGCATTCCACCGTATTTGCTGCCTTTGTACTATTTGAACATTTTTCCTTTTTAGGTATTTACGTAGGTGTCGGATTTGTTATGTTCAAATAATAGATAGATCTCAGTATGTTTCTATCCTGACATGAATTATATGCTCTATTAGAGTGTGAATAAGCAAATTCAGACGATAAGCAAAGCTTTAGTATAATTTTAGAAAAATATTATTTGTATACAGTGTTTTGAGGTATCGATCAACATTGGGAAGCCGTGTAAATAATTGGAGATTTATGAAAATGATTGGGAAAACAAGTGACTATGGTAATAAATCATAATACTGTCACATGATTTTTCAGTTATGTATGTAAATTTTGCAGTAATTTGTACATGAATCCCTAATGATGAAAGTGATAATATTCTCACCACAATTCTCTAATCATGTATGTGAATTTTTTGTCATTTGCATATCACCTCGCAATATCTATGGACATCCGAAAACAATTTGTTCAAATAATACAACTTATAATTTTAAAGTTCGTCCAAATTGAGACTAAGCCTATGTAGTAAATTCACTGTATCTATTAAAACTAAGAAGCAATATGCCTAATTTCATTTAACTTAGTACAGAAAGCTGAGTTAACTTGAATGAATGATTTAAAAAATATTGTAAGAAACGTCCACGGTCGGTAGGATTTTTGGGATCAAAACAAATATGATTTAACTTTTAAATAAAAGTTTTGAGATGAAACGCAATGACGTCATTTGATACACGAAGCTGGCCTCACTTAATAAAAAAAGTCTTAATTAGTATTATTGTATACTAATAAGATAATCATAACAGATTGCCTCAAGAGCCATAACTCAAGTTGCACTAAGTCTCTTTTGGAACAATTTCATTCTTAGATCAAATTTCACTCAAGTCCTTTTCTCTAAACTATAGCATGCTCTATATATACCTCCGCATGCACACCTCCTTTGTAATTTTGAAAAATAAAGATATGGCAGAATATGTTTTCAAGTTTGCTCCCGGGGTTCCAAGCTATCTCGAGTCTAAAAATTCAGCAAAATATTGAGTCTTGATTCTTCTTTTATGTTTATTATTAATTTAACTTGATTGTTAGTGAGTGACATGCTTAATTTTTTTTATAGTGCAGTGTGAAACTTGTTTAGCATTACACGTGGTCTGAACTAGCAAGAAGGGAACAAGAGGCTTCTCTTCCCATGAAGCATGGTGTTGTTGTTGTTGGCTAGGCCTTCTCCACGACTAGTAGCCTTTGTCCTTTTGTTTTAAGTTTTTGGCCTTTCTATGGCACGAGGAGCGGCATGCTTAAGTTAAAAATGTTTTTTTGATACACACTTAAGTTGAATATTTTATGTCACGACCTAATGGAAGGGGAAATTTTTTTAATCAATATAATATCTCAGAATCTGTTACTTTCTCGTAATCCTTTTTTTATTTCCGTTAAGTGTAACTTTCCCCTAATCTAAA